>OY757010.1:125304679-126504679 GCA_963580285.1 Lucinisca nassula | reverse complement strand
TCCTGTTTCTGCTTTAAACATTCTTAGTGGGTACTTTTGGAATACTGAACTATGTTTTTTAAGGAAAAAGCTAAGTTTCCATGCTTTAAGAGCTTTATGCTCAACATACCCTCCTTTACACCGTCGATTACCGAATTCATTCAAGGCAGCAGCGATTTCATTTCTACATTTATTGAAATCATTTATAGAAGGAAATCGTTTCGGTCCTGTAGAAATTATATTACGTATCGTAGAATCAGGAATAATTTTTAAATTGCCAGTAATAATATGACCAGCAGCAGGAAAGCAATACACTGAATTTTTTTACAATCACACGTATCAGGAGTGTTAGTGTCAATATCAAGATCAGAAACAAGTTTATTGAAATTAAAAATGATAGATCTGACAGGTTTATTGTACTTATAGCCTTAGTACCACCAAGCTCCTGCTTAAGCGTGTTAACATAGTGGAGCCTTCACACACCGACAACGTAGTTAGCGACCTTGTCTGCAGGGGCCAAAACAAACTTCTTATGAAATTCTTGAATACCTAGTTTAAGATGACGTAAAAACGTCTTAGGCTTAGCAGGTAATAAGTTAGTATTTTGAGAATAGAAAGAAATGCGTTTTTTTCACTAGTTTTAAAATGCTAAATTTCCAGTCCTTAAGGGCTTTATGCTCAACATACTCTCGCTTACACCATCGATTACCGAATTCATTCAAGGAAGCAGCGATTTCATCTCTACATTTACTGAAATCAATTTTCGAAGGAAACCGATATTTCGATCCTGCAGAAATTATATTCCGTATCCTAGAATCAGGAATAATTTTCAAATTGCCAGTAATTACATGACCAGCAGCAGGATAGCAATACACCGAGGTTTTACAAACAAATGAATCAGGAGTATTAGTATCAATATCAAGATCTGAAACAAGTTTATTGAAATTAAAAATGATAGATCTAACAGGTCTATTATATTTATAGCTGATTATAGGTGTTTCAGTATTTTGAAAATAAGCAGGAATGGAAGAAAGCACCGAGCTCTCGCGGAAGATACTGGGCAAATCTATAAAATCCATACCCTTATTAATGAAGAATATTTTGAAGAAATGGCGTTTATGATTAATTTCAGAATCAATGTAAGGACGGAGAGTATGCTGAGTATAGCCTCTAGTTAAGAGAGCCGCATCATATAACTGATTGGAACTATCGTAGAATTTATTCGCCTCGGTATCCAGAAGACGTAAAGCAGAAACGGGTAATGAACTTAAAAATGAAAGCATCGAGTGGCGTCCATGATTTAATAATATAATTTACAGTCACTTCTGACTAGTATTGATTCGTTTAAACGCACGTAATTTACGTTTAAAATAACATAAGCGACACAAACACCCAAAGACGAACCATAACAAAAATAAACCGCAACAGAAGAACCGCCTTGGAACGGTCAGTGGAAACGAATTCCACTGGGGGTGGGGGGGGGGGCTTAAATCGATTTTACGCGGCCACAATCCTCAACCTTACTTCCGTCGCGATTTAGTACAAATAATTTGTTAAGTCCGCATGAAGGCCTCTAACTCATCAGTGCAATATCTCCGTGAACACAAAAAATCAAACAACCACAGAGATGAAACAACGGCGAAGACTCGACAGCAAGAAACCACTGAAATGCTGGAGCAAAAGAAAACCAACAGTTAGACTCCGATGGGCCCGACCAGAGACAGAGCATCCGTTTTCTCTATACAAAATGTGGTTAAGGGGGTGTTTGTTTCACCGACATGTTTCTTTTGGAAAAATTCTGAATGGTAATGGGAATTCAGATCTTAAAGTGAATGACTACCTTTTTTCTCAGATGCATTTTACAATAACACCGTTGAGGAATGATAAAATCACATTCTTCTCCTAAACTGTTTCTCTGATTAACTATAATGGCTCATTAAAGTTGTTTATAGGGTGCCAGACATTTTTTGCAGATTATATCTCCTGCAATGACCTCAAGGAAACTATTCAGTTCATGTTATGATAGCTAACAAATCTTGGTATTTAGAGGTGAAGGTGAACTTTAAAATAAAAATGCCTTCTTGTACTGCACTGTGATAAGAGGACTAGGAATAAGCATCCCTGACCCCAAGAAAAATAGAGAGTTATATGAAAAATGATTCATAATCTTGGAACAGAGAATCTTAACATCAAAACATTTGTTTATGCAAAGCATAGCATTGTTTGTGCTAAACAGTTGATTCCTGATCTTTGTTTTACTTCTACTTTGAAAGTTTGTTGATTACTTGTTTCTTTTCTTTTCTTCATTTATTAATGCCTATCAGTATCATTTAACCAATCATTACGTTAACACGTCCTGACAATTTTAGTTAATATTTTATGGCATTTCATTTGGTATTTTGTGATATTTTTCTTAACCCTTTTTGTACAGAATGGAATCTTTCTCCCTATATATACACCAGGAGACCATTTCAAAATTTAGGGCTGTCAGGTTGTGTTTTCCTCAACATTTATTAGGAAAATGAATAAACAATTTGCAAACAGTGTAAGCCCTGATCTGACGTCATGCTCTGTGGCGTCTGATCTGGGCCTGCACTGTTTAACAGGGTACCTCTTTTGGGGTTTCTGGTACTAAATGGGTTAATTCAGTTTGAAGCATAGATTGTGGGTACTCAATGAGGCGATTCCTTCGAGTTCCCATAATTTATGTTTTCATTTTCGATAAGTCCTAGATTTTATGCAAACAGTGCACAGGATACAAGGTCTGGAATACAAAGTGATTCACTGTAGATCAGACAAGGATTGCAGAAAGCAATTGGTTTGTAGGAAATGTAAGGTAGAACATGTTTTGTTTGTTTGAATTGATGTTTAACGTTCCCATCACCATTATTTAGGGCATTTTGGAGATGCTACTTCCAATTTTGTGGGACTTTTACCCGACATTGAGATGAATGCCACCCAAGGAAACCAATGGCACCAAACTCAGGAAAACTGTATTCAAAGTCTTTATTTTCATCCAAAGACATAAAGAAGCCTATATGTAAGATCCTGAACTGACAGCCTATTTAAGGATTTTTGAGAATGCAACCTGATTAGAGAGCCTCATTACTTCTCCTTTAATAGCTACATAGAGACACATAGAGCTTCAATGGGCTCCATGAGGTAAGGATTTTAGCAAACAGGTTGAACGCTGGCAAAGATTTGGATTGCCTTGGGGAAAATATGGCCGCTGCCAGAAGGCTTCACTGAAACCATTATATGTTGATTTAATTACCGTAGCAGATTTCAATTGGTAATAAAAGGCATAGATTAATCATTACAATAGCTTTTGCTTGCAAATGAAGTAATTATATTTTAAAGGGTGGTCATTCGCTTTAACAAGTTCCGAAAAAGAAATTCACCCTTAAATTGCTCAGATGCTAAAAGGCTCGTATATTTCAGTTTTTCAGCAAGTCAGCGAAACTTCATAAAACGATTCAAATGTTAAGATATCGACCGCGCAACGCTAGCAAACTGTTGAAATGAACCTGCAGCTAACCAACTTAGCTAATGTATGCTAGTACTCTTACAGAAAACCATGTGATCGCGAGTTAAGTGAGAGTTTGTCCGCTTTTCAGCATTTTCTTCGTTTAATTGGTAAATCATCTATATAGCAAAGTTCATACGCGATTTTTAGTCCTACCATAGATGCTTAATTGGCAATTAAGGTATGATAACCATTTCTCGATTCTTTCAGGGACGATTAACTTGAAAGTCTTCTGCACAGCAAAGTACTATCCACGATTTCTCAGGTCTTTTAAAGATTTTTTATTCAATTTCGTAAAGCGTCTGTATTGCAAAGTGACATATCTCTGTTCTTTAATGAGATGTTATATAATTTGAAAATCGTTTATTCAACCATGTTTCTAACACGTTTTCTCAGTGAAAATATGTACGCCATTGAGCCACATGTTTTTCTTTCTGTTTTTTTTTTTTTTTTTAATGTTTTTAAAAAGTGGGAAACCTTTCATATGGCATTTTGTCGTGCACATTTTCATCACGAAAACATGCCTATTTAATCACTGACCCCTTGAACCCCACTTTTACATAGTGAAACTGGGGTTTACAGGGGTTAACCTTATTTTTCTTATTTCTGTTCTTTTAAAATGTTTTCAAAAGTGGGAAATGTTTCATGTGGCATTTATGCCATGCACATTTTCATCCCGAAAACATGCCGCTTATATAATTTTGACCCCCTTGAACCCAATTTTATTTTTTTTCTTATTTCTGTTCTAAAATATACATTGTGGGTACTCGTTAGAACCGCCTCGATAAGGCGATTCTAACGCCTTCCCACAATCTATATTTTGAGCATAAATAAAAAAAAATATCACAATTTTTCTTCTTAAAATTTTCATTGTATTGGCATAGGCGTGTTTTCATAATGCTTAGCTCTTTCGAAGAAGTTAATAAAAGAAAAAAAACCGTCAATATAGCAATGAGTCCGCCCAGTTATCCAAAGATGTGAAATTGGCTGAAACGTCCATATAGCAATAACACCGTACACGTTTTTCTTCAAATTTAAATTAGATGGTGGAATAGAAGTGGAGGCAATGATCAGCAATCGATACAATTAACCCACAGCTCCCATCAGAGACACCAAAGGGAAAGAAACACAAAAATGAAACAACACACCCTAATGGAAGCATCAATAGCGGAAAGCCAAAATGACTGTTACTTTCCCACAAAATGGCCAATTGGCTATCCAAAACAAAATAATATTAGCGACACAAACACCCAAGGCCAAACTATCACAAAAATAAACAACGACAGAAGAACCGCCGTGGAACGGTCAACGAAAACGAATTCCACTGGGGGTAGGGTAGGGGGGTGGGCTTAAATCGATTTTACGTGGCCACAATCCTCGCCCATTTTGTTAACCTTGTATTATGGGCGCTTGATAGAACAGTATTTTTTCTCATGAGTATTATTATCTATGTTTTTGATGAGAAGCTAGAAAATAAGTTAATCCTAGCATTTTCACTATATCAAGCAGGGATTGCAAGGGTGTTATTACATCGGCTTGTTATTGTACGTAATGTTACCCATGAAAGCTCGTTCAAGTATTGGAAACTTTGTGTACAGTCGAACTTCGATGAGTCGAACTCGGTAGGCTCGAACACCACGTTTTGGTCGGACTGAATTTTCAGTCCAGGCAAAATCCCTATTCATTTTAACCAAACATGCCACCCTTGGCTCGAACCATGATGGATCGAACCCTCGAACTCTAAGCCTGGTCCCTAGAGTGCATTTTCTATGTGAAATCCCATCGATGGCTCGCACTACTTACCTTTTTAAAAATTCCAATTTTATCATGCAAGTCACGCAGGCGCGTGATTAGTGTCATAAGACGTCTTGCCGAAACAGCTGTTTACATGACACAGGTGTACTTGGTTGGCGCAAGAGATTAATGTTGAGAAGGTGTCAAATTAAGTTTATTGTAAACGCCTATAATAGCCTAGGGCTAATGAGGCGGCATAAGGAAATTAAAGCCGACAAAATATTTTTCACAAATTTAAATTTCACACCGACATTGAGTAAGACCTGCCAAAATTACAAACTTTGCCTCAAAATACGGACCAAAAATACGGCTCATCATTCACTCCTGCAGTCATGTCAGAGAGTACCTCAGCTTTCGAGCAATCTGGTGAAGGACCCGGCAACGGGGGGATACCCAGATCGGAGGTTTCTGCTGGCACTGCCGAGCAATCTGATGAAGGACCCGGCAACGGGGGGATACCCAGATCGGCAACGGGAAAACAGGGAATAAAAAGAAAACTGGAACAGAAGACGCTTGGGGAAAAGTATGAAGCGATTCTTGGGGTCGAAAAAGGTCAGAAGTCAATATCCGAGGTCGCCAGAATGTTTAATGTACCAAAGAATACCTTGGGTGGTTGAAAAAGGCCGAGTCTATAAAAGAGGGCTTTACAAAGTTCGGGCCCAAAAGAAGACTTATGCGCAATAAGACTAGATGCAGACCTTACCTTTTTTTTACAAAAGTTGCTTATTGTCCATGCTGATGACATTGTACATGTACTTGTTGTATTTTAAACTTTTTATCTTGTAAATAAAATTAAACGTCTCCCTGCCCTACATCATAGTGTAGATTATATTTTCTTGTCCTTTGGGATCATTGATTCCATTATGGAATTTTGAAAATATCTGAGGGTCACTGATGAGGCCTAATTGGCCGAAACTAGCTAGTCTGGCCCAGAAAACTTGAACACTTCATATTTTCCAGTTCTGTGGTGTATTCCTTGCTTCCAAAGGATAACCCTTTTATAGAACATATTAAAAGATTTATTATTGTTGTATTTTCTTATCTCCGTGAAAATGCGAAAGGTATACTACGTGGCTTATTATGACCGATAAATGTACCGGAAGTCACCAAAATCGCCGCAGCTATGATAAAAAATCGTAGTATACAAAGATGGATCTTGCCGAGTTGGACGCCAATAGCTCGAACTACCGATGGCTCGAACTTTTTTCGGCGGTTCCGGCGAGTTCGAGCCATCGAAGTTCGACTCTATGTTTTCAAAATGTTCAGATAACCGATCCTATGTTACACATGTAAATATACCGCACTTTGAAATATACTCAGTGCCCATAAAAGTGGCACTACAGTAAAAAAAAAATCCCCTTACTCACAATGTAAATTGGGGCACATTCCATGGTCTACAACATTTCAGCAAGTCTAATGCTTCCATTATGAGGCATATAATTTGACAGGCTGACCATTTACCTTCCAGAAGTAGCTTAAAATATGGGGGCTGTGTGGCATATTTTGGCCTTTTTGGCTGCCAGTGTCAACAAACCTATACCGCAGCGAATAAATCCAGGCATTTCCAGTGGCCAGTCAGCACAATTTTCTGGTTCAATTTAAATCAGCTGCTTTTCACAATAGCAAATACCTACTAATATTTCTTCTAATAAACAATAATACTTCTCAAAAAAATAATGGCTTAGCACCAAATCCAATCAGAAGCAGCAGAATATTCAATTCTGTACAGAAAGCTCTCCCCAAAGCAAGTACAGCTTTCATAAAGACCAATTATTTACTGTAGTGCAACCTATACCAAACCCTAATTTCTTTATGATCCATCAAAAGAATTGCCAAACACAAGTTTAGACCATATCTAATAATATAGTCATGCATAATTAATGTTCAGTGACAAAGGATCTTTAAACTTTGCGAAAAAGTTATCGCTTCCAGATTCTACGATGAAAGCTGAACAAACCATGTTTTGTGTGAGACTTTTACTGCCGCAACGCATTCCCTTAACACAAGCTGTTGCGAAGTTTAATATGTTCTTAACCCTTAAACATAAAGAAAACCTGCATTGGAAAGTCTCGTCTGTTTGTGCCGTGTGCTGCACCTTCTTGCAAACCTTTTAAATACTATTTTGACATGCTGTATACAGAAAAAAAAACAGTGAGGAGCAGTCTGGTTGCTGTCTACACTGTTTGGAATCATGACCTTTAAAATACCCGGCAGACGACAAAGCAGCAGACGACAATTCTTGTGGTTGGCAGCTTAAGTATTAATCGACCGGAAGAATACTGTAAAACACTTATTTTTGGCCGTCGTTTTATTTTGGCGCTTTTTGCGATCCAGGAAAAATGCCAAAATAAAAATCCGCCAATAAAGCTCAAAGAGTGCGAGAGAAGAAACTTTATTCCATACATCACAATTATGATGTGTGTATTTATCATAGACATCATCGATGACAAAAGAAAAATTGTATTTTCTTCTTTAGAAGTCGAAATAAAGAAAGACAATTTTCTAGTCATAAGACAGCTCAAAACGGCTGAATGAAAACAAACACACCTTAAGAGCAATTGTCAAAATTGTGGATATAATTGGTAATTGATTGGTGGCTTTTACTGTGAGCTCAATAGGATGGGTAAACCAATCAAATAAGAGGAACGTGACACACCTCCAGACAGACATTTGGATTGGTTTAAACAATATTTATTTGCAATAAAGGTGGAACATGTTTAAATGACATAAATACAAATTTCATGACAGGATTTGAAAACAAGCCATAGGCTTTTGTGAATCATCTCCTGTAAATGACTATGAACTAGTGTGAATGACATATCACATGTAAACATGCATAAATGGAAAATAAATGGTTAAACATGGTCGAAGGAAAACCGTTTGAGTGTGAAAACAACTGCAATATAATAATAATAATAATAATAATAATAATAATATTAATAATAATATCAATCATTGTAATAATAACAATAATAAATGAAGAATATGGTTTTAAATGCAATGGTTGTACTTGTAGAAGTAACAATGATAGTCAAAGTAATCATCTACAAAGTACATGTACCAATAGTAAATAAGATAGTAGTAGTTGTAGTAGTAGTAGTAGTAGTAGTAGTAGTAGTAGTAGTAGCAATAGAAGTTAATAACTAGTAACACGAGTAAGTGTAGAAGAGAGAGAGAGAGAGAGAGAGAGAGAGAGAGAGAGAGAGAGAGAGAGAGAGAGAGAGGGAGAGAAGCAAAGTGTTCCCGTCACGTCGTACCAAGGGGTGCAGCATTAACAGCTCGAGTCAGCCAGGTGTCGTGTGACAGTATGATATTTAGAACAGTAAATTGATAATGAACTAAGTGTGATGTTGTTAAAATGCAAATCGTTTAGTTTTTCTTATATATTTGTGCACTTCAGAGAAAATAAAGGAATTGTTATCCGCAGAAAGACGAGCGTCATCGCTACTTAATAGCAGGTGGGTTGTGACTGGAAAGTGAAGTAGCTGATTTTGAATGGCAGTTAACATTTCTTGGCGAATCACATTGTATCTAGAGCAGTGCAAAAGAAAGTGCGTATTGCTTTCTATTTCTCCACAGATACAATTTGGAGACGGCACCAGACTTCGACTGAACAGATGTTGGTTTAAGGAACTGCATTCAGTTCGAAGGCGAGTGTGAAGAATTTGCGAGAGTCTCTCCCCACCAAAGAAGTAGTCTGGGATTGTTGGTGTATTCTGTGTTAATAGACGTTTGAAAGAAGCTATCGTAGTAGCTGTCTTAGTCGATGCCGGCAGGTTATTCCATGCATTAATTGTTGAGGGCAGAAAGGAGTTTGCATATGAGGCAGTTTTTGCATTGATTGATACGTAATGGTCTGAGTTACGGAGAGGATAGTTGGACATGTCGCCTACGCGAGGCGGGATCAAATCTATAAGATAAAGAGGTGCATAGCCATTCACCATCTTGAAGAATAGAAAGAGTTTATGTAGGCTTCTTCGTTCGGATAGTTTAAGCCATCCCAATTCGGTATACACTTTGTTGATCTCCACCAGTTTTGTTGTACCAGAAACAATTCTGCCGGCTTCGAGCTGTATTTTCTCAAGAAAATACCTCTGCTGCTGTGTACAGTTGTCCCATACAGTGTCTGCATACTCAAGAATGGGGCGGATGAATATGAAGTAAATCTTTTGGAGTGGTTTTCTGTCTAGTGTAAATTTGAGCTTTCGCAAAAGGCGCGACCAAGCCTTCTGTGCCAATCCAAACGCTTAGAGAAATATAGACTAAGATGTTTGTGGGTTGCTACTTCTTGTATAGGTTCATCGTTTAAATAAAGAGTTGGGTGATTAACTCTATAGGTTTTGCGAGTTGCAAGAAAAGCTTCAGTTTTAGTAGCATTGTAATTTACCAACCATGATTCAGCCCATTTGCCGATTGGATTAAGATCCACGTTAATAATTTGAGCTGCTGAATCAGGAAAATTCAACTATTATGTAAAGACTTGTATCATCGGCAAATAATCGGATGATTGTGTTAATTTTATTTAAAATGTCGTTTATATATATAATGAAAAGCATTGGTCCAAGAATGGACCCTTGAGGGACTCCTGCATTAATTCTGAGCCATTCTGACATCCCCCCCCCCTGGCAAGGCAATCCGTTGAGATCTATTGGACAAGTAACTTTCAAACCACGACAGAAGTTACCCGGTTATACCATAATGTTTGAGTTTGCCAGAAGCCCTTTGTGCCAGACCCTGTCGAAGGCTTTACTTGTGTCACAGAAAACAACGCGAACTTCTTTGCCTTCATCCAGGGCCTGGCAAAGGTGTTGTAGAGGTCAAAAAGCTGATTAACAGTTGAGTCACCAGGGATGAACCCAGACTGAAAAGGTGTAATTACATGGTTTTGAATTAAAAAAATATGAATATGTTTGTGAACAACTTTTTCGAGAGTCTTGCCAAGGGTACTAAGGAGAGAAATTGGTCGGTAATTTTCAACCAAAGTTTTATCGTCTTTCTTGTGAATAGGAGAGAGGTTTGCTCTTTTCCATATATCAGGAATGGAAGAAAGCATGAAAAAAGAATTGAATAAGTCGACGAAGGGTTCAGCAATAGCTTCTGCTACTTCTTTTAGGGCTCTGTTGCTAATTTGGTCAGGACCACAGGCTTTCCCGGTAGCAAGTAATTTCAGGATTACACAAACTTCTTCTTTTTGAATAGTTATGGAGGAAAGTAAGTTTTGAGATGGTGCTAAATTGGGGACAGGTTTATTTCCGTCGTCGAGTTGTGACTGGAGATGAAAGTATTTGTTGAGGTATTAGCCTTGCCTACTGGGTCATTTATTTACTTTCCATTGTGATTCAGAGGTCGGATAGGGTCAGTTTTGTCCTTTCCTATTAAACATTTGAATGTTTTCCACCAATCCTTACTAGAAATGTTATCAGATTTTAATTGATTCGCTAATTTATCTTTCATTTTTTTTGGCAGTTTTTACGACTTCGTTACGGATTTTTCTAAATGCCATCCAGCATTCAGGTGTACCTAATCGTTTAGCTTTCTTGTGTGCTCGTTTCCTCCTACGAATTAGTTTTCTAATGTGAACATTGATCAAAAGAGGGTCAGATGGCCGGATAGTTATGATTTTGTTGGGAATTGTTATTTCGCATTAGTCTAGAGTTTTATTAGTTACGTTTTCGGCATAGACGTTGATATTGTCATCCTTTAAATTTTGCCAATTAACTTCTTCTATAACTTGTTTCAGGTGATCATAATCACCATCATCATATTTCCATATTTTCCTTTTATAACACTGGCGTTTGGGTTTATCAAATGTTTATACAGCATATATTGGACAATGGTACCTAAGGTTTTGATCTAAAAAAGCCTCGCCTACCCCAATTATAATTATATTGTCAGCATTTCTGGTGAAAAAAAAAAGATCGATTAGGGTCGATGATGCTTCTGCGTAGTGTGTTGGCTCATCAAATATTTGTTGTAAGGAGTATTGGTCAAAGATTGACCTTATTTTGTTCCGGCTAGCACGATCAAGGAAGTTGAGGTTGAAATCCCCAGTAATTATGACGTCATTGACGTCACTGTCTAGTGCTAAGTCAACTGATTCTTCGATCTTGTCAAGTATGTCGCTGCTAGCATTTGGTGGTCTATAAAAGGTTCCAAACAGAACTGCTTTTGTTTTCAATTTTAATTCCAGCCAGATACACTCTAGACCTTGAATTTCGAGGTCATGTCGTTTTTTTGCAAGGAATATTGTCACGAACATAAACAATTATCCCATTGTAGTTGTTGATATGCCTGTCTTTGCGGAAGGGTGATTGGTAAATCAAGAATTTTAAATCACTATCATCCGTGCTGGGGGACAACCAGGTCTCGCTCAATGCAATTACGTCAAAGTGGTATAGTTCAGTTTGAATCAAGTCAATTTTATGCAGTAAGCTTTGTACATTGTAGTGGACTAACGAAAACTTGTTTTCAAAGACTGAGACGTCCATATAGCTACAGGAGGAGTTTGATGAGAGAGGCTCATCTTGGTTTCGGGGCCCGGGATTCAGTTCGATGTCACCAGCTAAAAGTATCATTAAATATAACCAACTAATATTAATAATAAAGATGCGTAATAATACATAAACATGCTTGCGGTTCTTTGTATAAGAAGAGCTAAGCATGCGGACACTCGGAAATCTTATTAATTTTGCATGTATATTGTGGCATAGGGGCGATATAGAAATGCTTAGCAAATCAACGTTATATATGTAACTGTGTTGTGGTGGTAACCAGGGTCCACAAAGCAGGACTGGTATGATTATTATTAAAATTGTTCTAAAATTTACTGTTTTTCGGGATTGGAATTGATGGGTTACAGTTATGTCACAGAAGCCAGCCAAACACGGGGATTTGAAGTAGTCACATTTCAGGCTAGTCAGCCTGGGTCGAGAAATCTATATAAACCTGTGTTTGGGAGGCTCTGTGAGAAAGCTGGTATCCTGGTGACGGTCAAATATTTGGCAGGCGCAGCACGGTACGAGTGACGTGAGAGAGACAGTAAAAGCTTAGAAGAAATAAACGTACATAATAAAAGTTGATATACAGACATATATGATCTAGACACAAAAACAGAAATAAATGAATAACAATGCAGTATGGCCTTGGGTTTTCTTGATTTTACCCATTAGATGTACTAGGAATTCGAATAAGTTATGATAAATCGTCAATGTTTTGAACAAACAGTATTTTTTACAACTTCTTGTGAAGCAGAAAAGGAAAATGATATCATATAATATCAACGCATTCAGGACTTACGTAGGATTTCCCAGCAGGCCAACAGCTCTGCAACAACGTGAAACCAGCGTCAAATCGAAGTCTGACTCTGAATTGGCGTGGATTCGGCGTTGAGCCGTCATCACGCTAGACACCTGATGGAAAACTGTAGCCATCACGAAAACACGCCTATCGAATTGCCCCAAAAATAAAAAAGAAAAAGAAAAAAAAAAAAAAAAACGGTCAATTTTCAATTAATAATAATAATAATAATAACTATAGTCTTCACATCCCCGCCCCAAAACAACGACCGCGGGGGCCCGTAAGAGCCACCTCGGTGAGGCGGTTACAATGAGCACCCACAATCCACGTCTCCGAACAGAAACAAGAAAAAATAATCATATACCCATGTAAACCCCAGCTATACAATAGAAAATCGGTGTTCAAGGGGGTCAAAATTTTATAGGCGCGCCTTCGCAATGACCGCTGAACAGGCATCGATGATTATTAGGCGTGTACCCAAAAAATACTAAACGTATTTGGACATCAAATACGTTCTAGTGTCATACATTTTCTAGCATTAGCAAGATTAATGCAATGAAACTTCTTATGAATCACGCTTACAAGTCCATTTGACATACACCCGTCTAAGCCCACTTTATATAGAGAAAACGTGGCTGACCTGCAAGACACAGGCCGCGGGTACTCGTTAGAGCCGTCCCTGTTAGGCGGCTCCAAAGAGCACCAACAGCCCACGCCGGGAGCATCAATTAGAAAATAATATCACATATTATCATCAGCAAATTAAAGCTTTTGGGGACATTTGTCATTGTGCGTTATTCCCCCTCATTTGTGCATACGTGTGCCAGTTCGCAGCTCACCACTTTGTACACTGTAATGAGTAACACAGATTGACCCACATATACCTAGCGACCTTGGCAAACAGTAAAGAACCAGATCAGACGTCTGGGGCTACATTGTTTGCTTAAAGAACGTCGATTTTTTTAAAGTTTGCCACAAACAAAAACAAGCCTGAGACCCCTATAGTTGGATATGGACCACTGCAAATACACCAGGTGGAAGATTCCATTGTCGTATATGGGTAAATAAAATTACAAAGTTGCATGTTAGTGTATGTAAATCTATAAAAGATAGAAGTAGCTGTTGTTAATATAAATGTACTCGCGTTCCGTTCAAAAGTGCTAAAAACAACGAGACTGTCATTTAAAACAGGCCTTCCGGTGCATTCGCTAGGAGCCTACACGTTAATCACAGGGCACTCGACTTCATGTTCATGTACAAGGAAACCTCAATAATTCGAGCACTGGTGACTCGTTTACCATGGCTAATTCAATAGCATTCTGGGGCACCTACAGTATTCTTTCCATAGCCCAAGTCCAAATTACAATATATTCACGATATTTTATGGAGTTCGTTCGTGAGATTTAGTTTTGTGGAGGCATAGTGTGTGTAATCATTGCCTCGATCAGGTGATCCTAATGAGTACACATAACACTCCTTTATTTTGCAGCAGACGACAACAGGAGATCCTTAAGTCATCCCCAGCATGTCTCATGACCTAGAACTATGGTTTGCCCTTAGTAATTCGATTTTTTTCCATCTCAAATAAATTTTTATGCTCCCAAAGGTAATCGAGCCATCAGAGTTCAACTGCTCCAGCTGGTCAAACTTATGTTGGTAAGCTATGTTGGATTATCAAGGTAGCACATTGGGTTAATCATGCAGTGAACACAAACATTTTAACTAATTACTACAGCTACTTCATGACGCTGTTGATGCTGAACTCCAATGAAATTTGTCATCTTACACGGCTTTGGATTGTGGCCACGTAAAATCGATTTAAGCCCCCCAGTGGAAATCTTTCCACTGACCGTTCCAAGGCGGTTCTTCTGTGACGATTTATTTATGTTGTTGTTTGTTACTTACTGTGTGTATCACTTGTGTCTTTTATTTTTGGATAACCATATGGCCAGTTTGTGGGAAAGCAACTGTCCTTATGGCCTTCCTTTGTTTAGGTTTCCATTATGGTCTGGTCGCTTAATGTTTGTATTTCTTTGCCTTTGGTGTCTTTGATGGGTGTAGTAAGTTAATTGTATCGATTCCTGATCTTTGTTTTACTTCTACGTCACTAGCATCTACAGCTAGCTTAAACTCTTTTTCAAAGTTTGGTGCTAAGAGAACTGGTTCACTCTTTAGTATGGCTTTAAGCTTATCAAAAGCATTTTGGCATATTACATTCCAATGGAATTTTGTTCTTTTGCTGAGCAAAGGCTCAGCAATTACAGAGAAATTATTACAGAACTTTCTGTAATAACCAGCCATACCAAGAAATCGCATCAGCTGTCTTTTGCACGTGGGTACGGGAAAATTTGATATAGCCTCAACTTTAGCATCAATGGGTTTCACATGACCTTGACCTACAACATGACCTAGAAATGTCAAACTTGCATGGCAGAATTCATTTTTAGCAATATTCACTTTTAGCAAGATTGATTGTCAATTTGGCATTACTCAGTCAAAGAATGCTCTAATAGTCCTAAGATGTTGATTCCACTGGTCATTGTATATGATAGCGTCATCGATATAAGCACTGCAGCCTTCCATTCCTGCAATTACCATGTTTATAAAGTGCTGAAATGTTCCCGAAAAGTTTTTCGTTCCAAATGGCATGACTTTATAGTTAAATAATCCGTCTGGTGTTGTGAATGCCAAAACCTCCTTTGCTCTGTCTGTGAGTGGAATTTGCCAAAATCCTTTCAGAAGGTCTAATTTCGTTATGTATTTGGCATTCCCGATGTTATCAATGCAGTCATCCATTCTTGGAATAGGAAAGCTATCTGTTTTACTGAAGGAATGAACTTTCCTAAAATATGTACACATACGATATGTCCCATCAGGTTTTGGTACAAGAATACAAGGAGAACTCCATTCACTTTGGCTTGGTTCAATAAAGTCATTGTCTAATAGATACTGAACTTCTTCTTTAAGATATTTTTGTTTCATAGGATTCATCCTGTATGGATGGTGCTTCACAGGTTTAGAACCATTAATGTCCACAACGTGAAATATTTTGTCTGTCCGTGTTGGAATGTCAGGAAATAAGTGTTCATATTCAAATATCAGCTGTTTCAGTTCATTCCGCTGATCCGGCTCTAGATGTGACAGTTTCTGGTCGAGATTCCTCAGAATGTCAGAATTCTGAAGTTTTGATGATGTGGGATCAAATTTCAGTGAATTAATATCCTCACAGTCATTGTCACATGATTTAAGTGGAACAGAGCTAACTAGATTGACTGATGTTAAAGATGCATTGTCCCTATCAATGTATTCCTTAAGCATGTTAATATGACACAGCTGCTTTAGCTTGCGCCTCCCAGGAGTGTTTATTATGTAATTTACATCACTAGTCTTTTTGTCTACAGTGTATGGACCATAATACCTGGCTTGCAAAGATTTTCCAGGAATAGGCAAAAGAGCTAGTACCTTATCACCTGGTTTAAAAGTCATTTCTTTTGTCCCAATGTAATATAGCTGTTTCATTTTCCTTTGGGCTGACTGGAGATTGGTCCGAGCAGCCTCACAAGCTTTTGAAAGTCTAGTTTTGAAATCCGACACATACTGAAGTAAATTCAAGGCAGGGTCATCATTAGAGAGAAATTTCTCTTTCAGAAGTTTCAAAGGACCACGAACAGTATGGCCAAATACTAATTCAAATGGACTGAAGCCAATGGATTCTTGCACAGATTCTCTAACAGCAAATAAAAACAGATGGATGCCTTCAACCCAATCCTTCTGTGTGTCAAAGCAATAAGATCGTATCATGTTTTTCAATGTTTGATGGAATCTTTCAAGGGCGCCTTGACTTTCAGGATGATAGGCTGATGACTTATACTGTACAATGTCAAGTTCATGCATTACTTGTTGAAATATTCCAGACATAAAATTTGAGCTTTGGTCTGACTGAATAGATTTGGGAAGACCAACAAAGGTGAAAAACATCACTAAAGCCTTGACGATTGTCTTAGTTTTGATATTTCTCAGTGGAATGGCTTCAGGAAAACTTGTGGACGCACACATAATAGTCAAAAGATATTCACAGCAAGACTTAGTTCTGGGCAAGGGACCTACACAGTCTATAATAATTCGACTGAAAGGTTCATCAAAAGCAGGTATAGGCTGCAAATGAGCCTTAGGTATAGTCTGATTGGGTTTTCCTACCATTTGGCATGTATAACAGGACCTACACTACTGAGAAACATCTGATTTTAACCCAGGCCAGTAAAAAAGATTAAGAATCTTGTGATAGGTTTTATTTACACCTAAATGTCCTTTCATTGGGAGTTTCGTGTGCCAAGTTTAATATTTCGGGACGGTAAACCCGTGGAACCACTATCTGGTGGTTGACAGTCCACTCGTCTTCTGCTGAGACGTCTGGTGGACGCCATTTTCTCATAAGAATGTCATTTTTGACATAATAACAGACTGGGGCCTGAGATACTTCATGCTCATCTAAAGCCCTTTCAAACAAAGGCGAAATTTCAGGATCCTTATGCTGTTCTATAGCTAGTTGAGACCCGGACATTTTGTCATGGCCTAGATCGAAAAATGAGTTATTCTCATGAAAATCTGTCTGCTTATCAGGCAGGTTTGAAGACAGAGATCTTTTTTTGTCGTCATTAAAAGACTGACCCAAAAAGGTATCAGAAAAATCAAAATCCTGTTTCCCATCAGTTTTCTTGGCCTTACGTGCCATTGCTCTTGTGACTGCACAAGAGGGATAAAGATCAGGAATTTCCTGCTCAATGGGATCAGGCGGTTGGTCTATGCAAGGATTAGTAGTCAAAAGTGGGTTTACCACAACCTTATCTCCAGCTAAGTCATTGCCTAGCAATAAATGAACACCTTTAAAAGGTAAAGAAGGTCTAATACTAACAGCAACTGAACCGGATACCAAGTCTGATGACAAGTAAACGTTATGAAGTGGAACATTAACAAATCCACATTCCACACCCTGAATAAGGACACTTTAGCCCATAAAAGTCTTCTCGGAAAAAGGCAGAGTATCTGCAAGAATAAGAGATTGATAAGCTCCAGTATCTCGTAAGATTTTTATAGGGGTAGGATGGGCTTAACTGTCACCATTTAGTGACACAAAACCATCTGATAAGAATGGTTCATAAATCTCCATAACTGAATCAGTCTCAGATAATTTGGTATCAGAAAGAGTTTCCTCCCTTACACAAGACTGTGGTTTTGGCCTTATAGAAGTCAACCCTGTAGGCTTAAGTTCCTCTTGTCTTTCTTCTTCTTTTCTACGCTTTAATTTAAAACATTCAGCGATCAAATGACCTGTATTTTTACAATAATAACAAACTGCTTGAGATTGAGATAAGGGATTCTGGTCTTTATTTCACCAGAAGGTTTGGAAAAATTTGGGCATCTGTTTTTACCAGAAGGTTTGGAAGGATTCTGGCTTTTATTTTCACCAGAAAGTTTTGGCATAGTACTAGATGTATGGCTATAACTACCAGAGGGATTACTGGGATAGAATCTTGGACCTGTCTGTGGATTATAAGGTTTTCGAGGATAAGGCCTATTCACAAATGAGACTTTATGAGTCAAAGCATAATCATCTGCCAAACGAGACGCTTCCTCCAAAGTTTCAACCTGTCTCTCACCGAGGAATGACTTAATGTCTGAATTTATGCACCGTTTGAACTCTTCAACAAGGACAAGTTGTCTAAGTTTTCCATGATTAGAGCCTACTTTTTTAGAAGAACACCACCTATCAAATAACTGTTCTTTGTTTCGAGCAAATTCTACATGAGTCTGTGAAATTTCTTTTTTTTACAATTCCTAAATTTTTGGTTGTAAGCTTTATATGCCTTAAGAATAAGCTCCGTAACCAAATCATAGTCTGAGCTTTGCTCGACAGTCAGCTGAGTGTAAATGTCTCGAGCCTTTCCGACAACAACGCTTTGCAAAAGTAAGGTCCAATGCTCTTTTGGCCATTTTAAATTTTCTGCAACTTTTTCAAAATGCAAAAAATACTTATCTACCTCTTTTTCCTGAAATGGCGGAACTAATCTGGTGTGCTTTGTGGCATCAGAGTAACTACTAGAGTCAAAAACAGGGGTATGTTTCACCCTTTCTTGACCCTGGGGTTCCATTTCCTTCAATCTTAACTGAAACTGCCTTTCCCTTTCTTTTTCTTTAATACTATATCTCATTTTTTCCTTTTCCAACCCGAGCCGTTCTTCTTTTTCTAATTTTTCTTTCTGAATGCGTTCCTCCATTTCTCTTTGTTTTTCCCTCTCTCTTTCTTCCATTTCTAATCTTTCCATCTGCATTTGTCTCTGCATTTCTGTTTCTTTTTCTTCCTTTTCATTTTTTTCTTTCTGTATGCGTTCTTCCATCTCTAATCTTAACTTTTCTAATTCAATTTGACTTCCTATTTCAATTTGTCTCATTTGTAATTCAGTATGTGAAACCATAATGAGAGACAAAGCAGATGGATCGAAAAGTTCTTCATCAACAAAAAACTGTACCAAAATATTCTTAATTTCATGTTTTATTTTCATGCTTGTTTTGACAGCAGTGACCCCATAATGGGAAGCAATATCTAGCAAATCTGTCCTTTTGGCCAGATTAAACAACACCTTGGTAGGCTGAGCCAAAAAGCTTCTCAAATCAAACGACATGTTTGCTTTTTGTTTGTATTATAAACTAATTATGGTAATACAGATTCAGGTTAATTTGACATTTTTTTTGAAATGACAAGCCCAACAAAAATTTCATATGAAATGACAAGTACTATTTCACCTGAAATGACAATTCACATGAAATGACAATCCCCTATATGCCTATGGGGAAATATCAATCTTTTGAAGCAACTGCCAAGTCTATATTCAATAAGAAATGACAATTACTCGCCTACAAATAAATGTCAGTCCTAAAATGCTCATGATGTTTTATCCCGGACGAGCCCCCAATTTCTGTTACGAGCCAGGCGTAGCAAAAAGAAAAAGCAAACAAGCCTTTTGGAAAAATTTAACAAAATTTATTTACAAGTTAACTTTAACCTGTAGAAGTAAGAAAATTAAATGTACTTAGCTCTGTTATGAAATATCCTGAATGAATCTATTTTCCTTGATCCCACAAAATTCAAATTCCAAAATGAAAAGTAAGATCCTTTAACAATCCAACGCAGAATTTAGAAATAACTTTTCTTCTAAGCCCAAACTTGAAACTCCAAAGTCTGACTCAAAGAGAAAAATCAAGCTCTTTTATAGACCCAAAGATTCCTCCAGACCATTCTAGAGGGCTGTGGAATAAGATTAGGTAATTTGCTAAAAATAATGCCACCTCGAACTTTCTGAAAGATTCTAAAGTACTTTTCCTTGTAAACATGTTTTTTACCAAAAATGAAATTAATCTGTGACTCAGTTTTCAAGAATCTTCTATAAGAAGATTAACAAGATATTTATAGCACTCTTAGGTCACCCAGTGGGGTGAAAGTGGGAATCAGAAAAATAAATTCTTATGCATAACAACAGTCAGAACTGAAAAAGGTAGCTTGTTGGCACAACGAACACACAGAAGAATAAAAGTCACAAATGTATTATCACGAAAACATGCCTATATAATACTTACCCTTGAACCTCACTTATATAGTAAAGTAGAAGTAAAACAAAGATCAGGAATTGATACAATTAACTTACTCCATCCATAAAAGACACCAAAGGGAAAGAAATACAAACATTAAGCGACCAGACCATAATGGAAACCTAAACAAAGGAAGGCCATATGGACATTTACTTTCCCACAAAATGGCCATATGGCCATCCAAAATTAAAAGACACAAGTGATACACACAGTAAGTAACAAACAACAACATAAATAAATCGCCACAGAAGAGCTGAGGTTTACAGGGGTAAACCATATTTGTCTGATTTCTGCTAAAAGTATGGATATCCGTTTGTCTAAAGTGTACACACACTCAATATTTTGAACAGAAATAAAAAAAATATCAGCTCGGAATGTTATACATTAATCCTACATTACAAATTCCCCTACCAATTGAATAACCGGGTTCAATCAGTGAAGAGAGGCTGGATGTAGGTCCCTTTCTATAACTATAACCTGAACAATCTGACAAATTAAAGGGCACCCCTGTATAACACAAATTTATATCTATCATGAATATTCACAGGGGAATCGTTTTGCTTCTTGTATAAAATACTCCCCTCTATTCCGGAGTTGCAACGCGCACTGTTTAAGTCTTTTAACTCTGTAAAATTCATTGCACTGCATGAAGCAGTTTCTGAAAAAAAATAATATAATTGTAAGGTTTGGCATCATGTTAACAAGTACGTGAAATGAATATCCATCTACACCCCACTTTATATAAAGGAACACGGGGTTTACAGGGGTATACATTATATTTCTTATTTCTGTTCCTAGACATAGGTTGTCGGTACTCGTTAGAACCGCCTCCATGAGCATCCACAACCTATGTTTTTCAGTATAAAAAAGAAACATACCACGGATTTTTGTGAGAAAGGTAGCCATTTTGGAGATGTAAAAATGCGCTATATCGCACGGGCGTGTTATCGTAATGATCTGCCGGTCAAAGGGTGCGTCCATGTAAACTGATAACAAAACTGCCATAGAATGATGACAACGACAAGCCAAAGAAAAATGAATAAATCCATTCAGGGATATCATATCATGCATTATGCTTTTATGGATGCTGTCATTTTATGGAAAATATATCTCAAAACAATCTGTATGAGAGGAAAGCATGAAAGGTGGCGTGTTGGACCAAAATAAGTGGTTATGTGGGATGGTAAAATAATTTGGCCTAATAATTCTTTTTGATGATTTCTGTCTTAGAAATAAATTGCTAGGTGTTAAAAGTCTTGACAAAAAGAAGGTTCGAAATAGAATTGTAACACTACATAGGAAATAGAAAAGAACAGTGAGTTGTTATAGGAATGAATTTCATTTTCGTGGATTTTAGGAGGCCTTTATGCGGACTGAACAAATGATTTGTCTTAATCGCGACGGAAGTTAGGGCGAGGATTGTGGCCACGTAAAATCGATTTAAGCCCCCAGTGGAATTCGTTTCCGCTGACCGTTCCAAGGCGGTTCTTCTGTCGCGGTTTAGTTTTGTTATGGTTTGTCTTTGGGTGTTTGTGTCACTTATATTATTTTATTTTGGATAGCCTATTGGCCATTTTGTGGGAAAGTAACTGTCCTTTTGGCTTTCCGCTGTTGGTGTTTCCGTTGGAGTATGTTGCTTCATGTTTGTGTTTCTTTCCCTTTGGTGTCTCTGATGGGAGCTGTGGGCTATTTGTATCGATTCCTGATCATTGCCTCTACTTCTGTTTTTATCGGTGTGTAAACTCCAGCCAATCACTCACATACTAAGCATAAAGCCCTTCGGGCTTCGTGCAGTTTGTGAGTGATACGCCGGAATTTACACATCGATAAAATCCGCAAAAAGATATTTATTTCTTATAATTTGTCATAGAAATATTTAAAATGTCACCAAAATGGTAAATTTTTGGAATTATTTCTAAAGCGTAAGAATGAACTTGCCAACTGCCACGGCGGAATGATTTTTTTTTCAATAAGAAGCTGCCATCTTTGCAAGGTACCCAAGAAATGTGAGGTGTTTCAATTCAGTTTATTTGTCTTGTAACATTTACGTTTTTAACTGTTTCTAAACTATTAATCAAACGCTGTTGACGTCATTCCATGTATAACAACGTATCGCGCGGGGTTCTAAGCGTGCTCTTTGACGTAATGTTATATTACTGCCTGCCGCTGTGTGACACAACATATACTTTCAAAATAAAATCAGTAATAAACAAAGACCTAAATAATCCTGAATACTATGTATTTTTGGGGGTTGATTTTATGGCCTTTAAAGATTATTTTACTTATTTCGAGCCGATCGTTAATCAAATGTGAGCGAAAATCGGAGTACCAGGAGAAAAAAAAAAAAAAACATGACATTCCGGAGCAGAACTCGGTGTCTCACATATGACCCGAGCAATGCTCGAACCACAGCGCTGAGATACCAATTGATTATGAGTCAGCGCTTTTACCATCAAGAAAACACGCCTGTATAATTTTGACCCCCTTGAACCCCACTTTTATATAGTAAGACTAGGATTTCCGGGGGTATACCTTATTTTGCCCCCAACTTTGAAAAAGTTGGAGGGGCATATTGCTTCTGGTTCGTTCGTCCGTTCGTCTGTTCGTCCGTTCGTCCGTTCGTCCGTCCGTTACGCTTTTGATGCATAGCATAACTAAAGAACCGTGTATGCTAGGGTTTTGAAATTTCATATATGGATTCCTCATGGAAAATTAGCTGACGCGTATTTTTTTTCTCGTCCGGATTATGCCCCCTTCAAGAGTTATTGCCCTTTGAAATTTTTTTAATAAAATCTTGTCAGCAAGATTTCTCAAAAACTATTGGAGCTAGAGCCTTGAAAGTTGGTGATTATATTGGTGGTGATGAGAAGATGAACTGAATAACTTTTGACAAAATTCCGAAAAATACTTTGTGAGTTATGGCCCTTTGTCATTTTGGTAATTTGTGCCCATTGTAATGTATGCTAAAAGTGATGCATAGCATATCTTTAGAACCGTGTATGCTAGGGTTTTGAAATTTCATATATGGATTCCTCATGGAAAATTAGCTGACGCGTATTTTTTTTCTCGTCCGGATTATGCCCCTTTTAAGAGTTATTGCCCTTTGAAATTTTTTTAATAAAATCTTGTCAGCAAGATATCTCAAAAATTATTGGAGCTAGAGCCTTGAAAGTTTGTGAATAGATTGGTGGTGATGAGTAGATGAACTGATTAACTTTTGACGAAATTCCGAAAAATACTTTGTGAGTTATGGCCCTTTGTAATTTTGGTAATTTGTGCCCATTGTAATGTATGCTAAAAGTGATGCGTAGCATAACTTTAGAACCGTGTATTCTAGGGTTTTGAAATTTCATATATGGATTCCTCATGGAAAATAAGCTGACGCATATTTTTTTCTTGTCCGGATTATGCCCCTTTTAAGTGTTATTGCCCTTTGAATTTTTTTAATAAAACTTTGTCAGCAAGATATCTCAAAAACTATTGGAGCTAGAGCCTTAAAAGTTGGTGAATAGATTGGTGGTGATGAGTTGATGAACTGATTAATTTTTGACAAAATTCCGAAAAATACTTTGTGAGTTATGGCCCTTTGTCATTTTGGTAATTTGTGCCCATTGTAATGTATGCTAAAAGTGATGCATAGCATATCTTTAGAACCGTGTATGCTAGGGTTTTGAAATTTCATATATGGATTCCTCATGGAAAATTAGCTGACGCGTATTTTTTTTCTTGTCCGGATTATGCCCCTTTTAAGAGTTATTGCCCTTTGAAATTTTTTTAATAAAATCTTGTCAGCAAGATATCTCAAAAACTGTTGGAGCTAGAGCCTTGAAAGTTGGTGAATAGATTGGTGGTGATGAGTA
This sequence comes from Lucinisca nassula, assembly GCA_963580285.1. Lineage (NCBI taxonomy): Eukaryota > Metazoa > Mollusca > Bivalvia > Lucinida > Lucinidae > Lucinisca > Lucinisca nassula. Next base: position 126,480,580 of record OY757010.1, on the reverse strand, counting down.
GATGAACTGATTAACTTATGACAAAATTCGGAAAAATGCTTTGTGAGTTATGGCCCTTTGTCATTTTGGTAATTTGTGAAAAACTTTGTCATCGTTCTAGCGCCTACATTTCTTCACCAATTTCAATATAACTTCACACAAATGTTCCTTATAAAAAAAATCTCGAGCGAGTTCGACTTTCAAGGTCATGACCTCAAGGTCAAGGTCACTGTGGCTATTTTTAGAAAAACTTTGTCATCGCTCTATCGCCTACATTTCTTCACCAATTTCAATATAACTTCACACAAATGTTCCTTATAAAAAAATCTCGAGCGAGTTCGACTTCAAGGTCATGACCTCAAGGTCAAGGTCACTTTGGCTATTTTTAGAAAACCTTTGTCATCGCTCTATCGCCTACATTTCTTCACCAATTTCAATATAACTTCACACAAATGTTTCTTATGACAATATCTCAGCGAGTTCGACTTTCAAGGTCATGACCTCAAGGTCAAGGTCACTGTGGCTATTTTAAGAAAAACTTTGTCATCACTCTAGCGCCTACATTTCTTCACTGATTTCAATATAACTTCACACAAATGTGCCTTATGACAATATCTTGAGCGAGGTCGACTTTCAAGGTCATGACATCAAGGTCAAGGTCACTGTGGCTATTTTTAGAAAAACTTTGTCATTGCTCTAGCGCCTACATTTCTTCACTGATTTCAATATAACTTCACACAAATGTTCCTTATGACAATATCTCGAGTGTGTTCGACTTTCAGGGTCATGACCTCAAGGTCAAGGTCACTGTAGCTATTTTTAGAAAAATTTTGTCATCGCTCTAGCGCCTACATTTCTTCACCGATTTCAATATAACTTCACACAAATGTTCCTTATGACAATATCTCTAGTGAGTTCCACTTTCAAGGTCAAGGTCACTGTGGCTATTTTTAGAAAAACTTTGTCAATGCTCTAGCGCTTACATTTCTTCACCGATTTCAATATAACTTCACACAAATGTTCCTTATGACAATATCTCAAGCCATTTCAACTTTCAAGGTCAAGGTCACAATGGCTATTTTTAGAAAAACTTTGTCATCGCTCCAGCGCCTACATTTCTTCACCGATTTTAATATAACTTCACACAAATGATCCTTATGACAATACCTCCAAAGAGTTCGACTTTCAAGGTCAAGGTCACTGTGGCTATTTTTAGAAAAACTTTTCATTGCTGTAGCGCTTACATTTTTTCACCAATTTCAAAATTGATTAACACAAATGTTCCTTATGACAATATCTGTAGCGAGTTCCACTTTCAAGGTCAAGGTCACTGTGGCTATTTTTAGAAAAACTTTGTCAATGCTCTAGCGCTTACATTTCTTCACCAATTTCAATATAACTTCACACAAATGTTTCTTAAGACAATATCTCGAGTGATTTTGACTTTCAAGGTCAAGGACACTGTGGCTAATTTTAGAAAAACTTTGTCATCGCACTAGAGACTACATTTCTTCACTGATTTCAATATAACTTCACACAAATGTTCCTTATGACAATACCTCGAGTGAGTTTGACTTTCAAGGTCAAGGTGACTGTGGCTATTTTTAGAAAAACTTTGACATGGCTCTAGCGCTTACATTTCTTCACCGATTTCAGTATAACTTCACACAAATGTTCCTTATGACAATATCTCGAACTATTTCGACTTTCAAGGTTAAGGTCACTGTGGCTATTTTAAGAAAATCTTTGTCATCGCTCTAGTGCCTACATTTATTGATGGATGTTAATAGAACTTCACACAAATGTTTCTTATGGTAATATCTCGAGTTGCTTTGACTTTCAAGGTCATGACCTCAAGGTCAAGGTCACTATGGCTATTTTTAGAAAAACTTTGTCATTGCTCTACCGCCTTCATTTATGATTTTAATCTATCTTCACACAAAAGATGCTTATGATAATATCTTGAGCAAGATCTACTTCGCGGCCATGGCCTCAAGTCAAGGTCCCTATGACTATTTTTAGAGAAATATTGTCATCACTCTAGAACCTACATTTATGGATGGATTTTTAAACAAACTTCACATAAATGTTGCATATGATAATATCTCAAGCAAGTTGGACTTTTGCCATTTCAGTGTTTTCCACACACGAAGTTGTCTTGTGCGAGGGGATTTGTATCGCATGCGATGCCTTGTTGTTTTAATAAAATCTTGTCAGCAAGTCCATATCTTGAGAACTATTTGAGCTTCATTAATCATTCTTGGTACAAACTTGCATCCAGGCATTGCAACTTCAACGCAAGCATTCATATCTGACCTTGACCTATATTTCATGGTTCACTGACTTCGTGAATTATTGCGACCACCCTGACATTCACCATTTCTCGAAAACTATTAAAGCTTTTTAAATTATAATTGGTACAAATTTGCATCTAGGAATTGCAACAGCAATGCAAGCATCCATGTTTGACTTTTACCCATATTTCATGGTTCACTGACTTTGTGAATTATTGCGACCACCCTTACTTTCTATCTAATGTAAGAGTCCATTTCTCAAGATCTATTAGAGCTTCATTAATTGTATTTGGTACAAGCTTGTATTTAGGAATTGAAATTTCCATGCAAGTATCCATTTCTGACCTTGACCTACATTTTATGGTTCACTGACTTTGTAAAATAGTGTGACAACCCTAACTTTCACCCTGATGTAAGAGTCTGTTTTTAAGAGTTTCTTTGATGATACTTGGTACATGCTTGCAACTAGGAGTGAAATTTTTATGCAGGTATCCATGTTTGACCTTGACCTAGATTTCATGGTTTGGAGACTTTGCGCCCCCACAGGCGCGACATAGCCTTCGGGGAAATTCTTGTTGTATGTTTTTGAGTCTTTAACAATATTTGTTGAATATTTTGCCATCTAAGGACAAGCAAAGGTTGGGGGCATTGTGTTTTACAAACACCATTTCTAGTTTTTCTTATTTCTGCTCTAAAATATAGATTGTGGGTACTCGTTAGAACCGCCTTGATGAGGCGGTTTCTTATTTATGCTCTAAGATATAGATTGTGGGTACTCGTTAGAACCGCATCGATGAGGCGGTTCTAACGAGTGCCCACAATCTATATTTTGAGCAGAAATAAGAAAACTATCACAATTTTTTATGATAAAATTTTCATTTTTTCGGCGATAAAGGTGGCAATGTATTTGTATAGGCATGTTTTCGTAATGCCCACTAGGTCAAGAAGGACCGTTTGAATAGCATCACGTTAGCAGGTCCGCGTAATGAAACCCCTCTACACCCCACCTTATATAGAGAAAACGTGGGTGTACAGGGGTATACGTTTGTTTTCTTATTTCTGTTCCAACACATAAGTTGTGGGTATTTTTAGAACCGCCGGTTGTAACGAGCACCCTCAACCTTTATTTGGAGTATAAATAAGAAAAAAATCATCAGAAAAATAACCATACTGGAGATATGAAAGATTGCTCCATGTCACACGGCTGTGGTATGGTAGCGGTTGATATCTGAAGTTCAGGAAAGATTAAACACATCAGGGACGAGATCGAATCAGCTTGGTCAACGAGTCACCGTGTTCGACCCACTGTTTTTTTTTTATATCTGCACCGGTTATGTTCTTTAATTTCTAGTGTTTTTTGGCACCAAACACATATGAGCAAATAATGCAAACTCTAACTGCACTTCTTTTCGCATATACATAAAATTATACGAATGTTCGCGATTTCCCTTATTCGTTTTATAGGCACGGGTATTAAAGTTCGCGGATATATAAATGTCTCCTATTAGTGATTCACGAAATAACTCTATTCGCGTGTTTTAATGTTCGGGAAATAATTTCGCACAAATTTTCATGGTGTATCAATGTTCGCGTTTATAAATGTTCGCGATATTTCCCACAATTTTTTCGCGCTGTATAAATAATCACGAAAATAAGCCTATATAATTACGACCCCCTTGAACCCCACATGTATATAGTAAAACTGGGGTTTGCAGGGATAAACCTTATTTTTTCTTATATCTGCTCTAAAATATAGATTCTGGGTACTCATTAGAACCGCATGATGAGCCGGTTCTAACGTGTACCCACAATCTATATTTTGAGCAGAAATAAGAAAAATATACCAATTTTTCATCTTAAAATATTCGATTTATGGCGGTAAAATTTACAATGTATTTGTATAGGCGTGCTTTTGTAATGGATAGCAGATCAGCGAAATTCCGCGAAAAATAATACACGCGAATTATTTGAAATTCATAAAACTCCTATATTTGCTTGAATTTAATGTTCGCGAATTTCTCTGACCGCAAAATTCGAGAACATTAATACACCGCAAAAGTTTGTACGATTTCCGTATTGTATCATAAGTTTCTGCTCAAGATCACGTCCAATGACCTACCTACATGTAGCTAGATCAGAGTTAAATAACATTCATGCTCTTAGCAAACAGGTTTGGTCATAATTACAGGTATTTACATTTTCCAGCTTGGAACAGAAAACAAGATTGTCATAAAAAAAATAAGCTGAAAATGTAAACAGTCTGTTTCACTTCCCATCATCCGTTTAGATTGACTTAATGCTCAGTTAAGTGCAGCCAACACAAAATCGCTTTGTAATAAAAGCCCGTGCATTGCGTTTCAATGCAAATTAAATCGTCTAGTGCAGACGTTTTACTTTGATTTTACCGATAATTCGTTTTGCATAGTTGTTTCACAGACGTATGCAAATACATGGTAGATGAAAAGATTTCTGAACATGAGCCTCTTTTGCATGAAACTGTCGTTTCATATCCGATATTGGACCTGGATGGAACCCATTAAGCAAACTCAAATGTACTTTCTAGTAAGGATGGTCCCCGCCCATCGGGCTTTGTAGAAATAGATTGGGGGCGTGGTTGATTTGAAACCAAGGAATATGGTTGGCGGGATTTATATAGAGGATCATTTGACATTGCTAAATACTACATTTTACATTATAAGTCTGTGGAAGCGCATGAGCCCCGGGATGTGGCCAATTTGGCCCCATGCGCATGGTTGGCAGGATTAATGTTGGTGACCATTTAACATTGCTGCTACTAAATATCTAAGCTCTGGGCCTTATGGTTTCAGAGAAGAAGAGTTTTGAAGTTTGTTCCAGTCTTTGGGAGCTAATGAGCTCCTGAGCGTTACCAATTGAGACTCTGGGGGCATGGTTGGCAGGATTTATGTACGTGAGCACCCAACATTGCTACATCCCAGATATATAAGCTCTGGGTCCTATAGTTTCAGAGTTTTTTTTAAGTTGTTTTCACATTATAATTCTATGGGAGATAATGAGCCCAGCCAATTTGGATCTTGGGACATAATTGCCTAGATTTATGTAGATGACCACATAACATTGCTACATTCTAAATATCAAAGCTCTGGACCTTATGATTTCAGAGAAGAAGATTTTTGAAGTTAGTTCCATTATAAGTCTGTGGGAGCCCAGAGGCATTCAATGTAGGTGACCACTTAAAATTGCAATATACTGAATATCTAAGCTCTGGGCCTTATAGTTTCAGAGCAGAAGATTTTTTAGGTTTTACCCATTATAAAACTATGGGAGCTAATGAGCCTCGGGGCTAACCAATCATTTGGACTCTAGGTACATGTTTGGCAAGATTTATGTAGGTGACCACTTAACATTGCTATTCACTATATATCTAAGCTCTGGGCCTTATGGTTTGGGATAAGACTTAAAGTTTTCCAATAATGAGTCCATGGAAGCTAATGAGCCCAGGGGCGTGGCCAATTAGGACCCCAGATGCATGGCTTTATGTGAGTGACCACTTGACGTTGCTACATACTAAATATCAAAGCTCTTCGCCTTATGGTTTCAGAGAAGATGATTTTTTAAAACGTTTTTCACATTATAAGTCTATGGGAGCTGATGAGCCTCTGAGTGTGGCCAATGCGGACCCCAGGGGCATGGTAGGCAGGATTTATGTACTTGAACACTTCAAGTTGCTACATACTAAATATCTAAGCTCTTGGCTTTATGGTTTCAGAGAAGATTTTTTAAAAGTATTTTTTTTTCATTAATAGTCTATGGGAGCTGATAAGCCCCGGGCGTGGTCAATTTAGACCCCTGAGGCATAGTTATCAGGATTTATGTAGGTGACTACTTAACGTTTCTTAGTACCAAATATCTTAGCTTTGGGCCTTATGATTTTAGAGAAGAAGATTGTTAATTTTTTTCCCTTTATAAGTCTATGGAAACTAATGAGCAAAGGGGCGTGGCCATGGCGGCCATGTTTTTTGTCTGATAAAATTTGTTTCAAGGAATGTGACAGAGGTCCACCCAAGGAACATTTATGCAAAATAGGAATGAAATCCATTTAGCGGTTATGGAGGAGAAGATTTTTAAATGTTTATCCCTTTCTAAGTCTATGGAAGCTAATGAGCCAAGGGGTGTGGCCATTGCGGCCATGTTTTTTATGTCTGATCAAAATTTCTTCAAGGAATCTGATAGAAGTCCACGCAAGGACCATTCATGTACAATAAGAAAATTCAGAATGAAATCCATTTAGCGGTTTCGGAGGAGAAGATATTTAAAGATTTGTTTTGTTTTGTTGCTATAGCAATCCGAGTTCTGCATGTAACAAAATTCTTTGAAGGAATGTAGAAGAGAACTATGTAAGGAACATTCCTGTGAAGTTTGGTTACAATCAGCCAAGTAGTTTTGGAGTAGATGTTTAAAGAAAAAAAAAAAAAAAAACACACACGGACGGTCCTCTTTACACATAGGTGACGCCATCTGCACGGCATTGCATTCACAGTTTGCTTTAAAAAGCCAAGTGAATCCCAAAGATTGTCCCATGTTGAACCATTTTCTCATGGAAATTGTCTGAATTGTACCAGAGTAACATCAGTGCTCAGTTCTTCAAAGCATTTTAAGCTTAACCCATAAATGACAATGGAATCTTCCTTCTGATAAGCTTGGAGTGGTCCATTTCCAAACACAGGGGTGCCAGGTTTGTTTCGTTACCGTTAAGTTTTGTAAAAATTATGTACTTTCAGCAAATACTGTAGATCCAGATCAGACGCCGCTCTTAAAGCGGCGTCTGATCTTGGTCTGCGCTGTTTGTCAATGTCCCGCTAGGCAATTATGGGTTTACGAGCTAGTAAGTGGACGAAATGTCAACTGTTTTAGAAAGTTCAATACATTACGATAACACGCGAATTTTTCACATCTCCAAAATGGCTACTTTTCTGATGAAAATCTGTGATGTTTTTCTTATTTGTGCTGGAAACATAGGTTGTGGGTGCTCGTTAGAACCGCCTCAATGAACCGCCTCTTGGAGGAGAAATAAGAAAAATAATGTATACCTCCTCCGTAACCCCCAGTTTTCTCTATATAAACTGGGGGTCAGAAGGGTCTTCATTTCACGGACGTTTTAACATGATGATCTACATGTAATACGATCACCGTGGTATTTTTGCTGAAAATAATCTATGAGGTGCACTTTCATTTGCAAAAGCTGGTCACTTTTTCGTTTTAGAGATATTGGCATATATTATATGCATAACAGAGAAATACTATGGTTTCTCAAGACATCAACTTGGTATTTTCTTTTTTGCTAAGAAGAAATATTTCCTCTTAGCCGAATAAATCTCTTTAGCTGGAATTACTTTTTGTACAAGGTACAAGATACCGCTTTTGCAGTGAAATCGTTATATTCATACGCGGGGAAGTTCAGTCACGTCGACGTTATTTATGACGCCATTGCATTGCAATGACGTCTGGGAAGATATAAACAGACGTTTAGAATGCGTGACGTTTGAGTCGGATGCAGCGTTGAAACAAAACAAAAAAAAAAAAAAAAAACACAAAAAACATTGGTATGACCATTGAATAGGAAGTACGTTTTGCTTTCTTTTATCTCACATTATAGTTGTTTTTTTACTGTAAGATTGTGTTTCTTATTCTTTTTATCAAAACTGTAGACAGCGCTTTCAAAATGGCGCCCATCCTGTTTTTCTCCCAGCCAGCTTCTGTAACACTACGCTGTTTGAACCATTAACAGGAGCTTTAAACAGCCAACTGTACCAAAAATCATATCCAATATTCAAGATCCAAACTGTCCTAAAAGTCTATGAAATGTGATTTAATATACAGCCCTTTCATTTCTCCAATTCGAAATACAGGATTTATAAACCGAGGGAGGTAAAACAATCCGATAAAGAAACATATGCGAAGCAAGAGTTTCTTTAACGGATTGTTTTACCTCCCGAGGATTATAAATCCCGTATTTCAAATTTGAACTAGAAAATGTGTTTGTGAAACATTATGCCCCCAACCACATGCTTGCCACTAACAGACACATAATTAAAAAACACAATTAAAAAAATGCCTCTGTCGTGAAAGAACTGTCAGTTGGTACAATATTCATAAAATGTGCTCAAAATGTATGTAGAGTACCCACACTGTATACGAAATATCATGAGCCTTGCTAAAGCGGTTCTCCAGATAGTTTGTTCACAAAGTTTCAATATAGCCACAATGCATAAGCCTGAAAAGGGGCATAACTATGTTATATATTTTCGGAATTTCGTCAAAAGTTAATCAATTCATCTACACCTTAGATCCAAACTATATACCAAATATCATGAGCCTAGCTCAAGCAGTTCTCTAGATGTTTTGTTCACAAGGTTTCCCTATAGCCAATGTATTAAGTCCGAAAAGGGGCGTAACTCTATTATATATTTTCGGAATTTCTCGTCATATGTTAATCAGGTCATCTACACCTTTGACTACCCCACCCATAGGGGCTTGAAGAAATATATGGGCTGCATGATGCTTCCACGCAGAGCTGAATCCGGCCCGCACACTAGTACTGGTAAACCGCTTAGAGTATATAAGCCTGCCCAGGAACCGCGGTGCGAGGCTGACCGTCCATGCTTATAAACTCTATTGGTTTCATTGGGCGACAGGGCTTGAGATGTCATTTCATCTCAATGTCGGGTAAAAGTCCCACAAAATTGGAAGCAACGTCTCCAAAATGACCTTTACAGTGTTGACGGGGACGTTACACCTCAAATCAACCAACCAGCACATTTGACTAAAACTGCATACCAAATATCATGAACCTAGTTCAAGCTGTTCTCCAGATATTTTGTTCACACGGTTTCCCAATAGCCACAATGCATAAGTCCAAAAAGGGGCATAACTCTGTTAAGTATTTTCGGAATTTCATCAAAAGTTAGTCATGTCATCTACACCTTAGACTTGATCTGTATACTAAATATCATAAGCCTAGCTCAAGTGGTTCTCCAGATATTTTGTTCACAAAGTTTCCCATAGCCACAATGCGTAAGTCCGAAAAGGGGCGTAACTCCGTTAAATATTTTCGGAATTTCGTCAAAAGTTAATCAGGTCATCTACACCTTAGTCCCAAACTGTATACTAAATATCATGAGCCTAGCTCAAGCGGTTCTCCAGATACTTTGTTCACAAGGTTTCTCTATAGCTACAATGCATAAGTCCAAAAAGGGGCATAACCATGCAAAGACAAGTCCGACGGAAAAGAAAAAAATGCGGATTCGCTTAATTTTCATGCTCATTCCATATATAAAATTTCAAGATCCTAGCACAAACCATACTTCTGTTTCACATATGTATAAAGCGTAACGGACAGACGGACGCACGGACTGACGGACTGATAGACTGACGGACAGGACAGAACCAATATGCCCCATCAACTTCTTCGAAGTTGGGGGCACAAATACGGGATTTATAAACCTAGGGAGGTAAAACAATCCGATAAAGAAACGAGTGCTTCGCACTCGTTTCTTTATCGGATTGTTTTACCTCCCTTGGTTTATAGAAGCACTCGTTTCTTTATCGGATTGTTTTACCTCCCTCGGTTTATAAATCCCGTATTTCAAATGGAAGAATGAATAAACTCCATATGCTATATTCAATAGTTTGTGGTTAATCGTTAGAACAGTCACAATGAGGCGTTTCTAACGAATACCCATACTTTCCAGTTCTGTGGTGTATTCCTTGCTTCGAAAGGATAACTCTTTTTAGAACATATTTAACGTCACTACAGCTGGTGTCTGGGAATGTGTGGCGTCCGTAAAAAGTCTCCCTGCCCTACATCATAGTGTAGTTTATATTTTCTTGTCCTTTGGGATCATTGTTTCCATTGTGGAATTTCGAAAATATTTGAGGGTCACTGATGGACCTTATTGGCCGAAACTAGCTAGTCTGGCCCAGAAAACATGTACACTCCATATTTTCCAGATCTGTGGTGTATTCCTTGCTATATATATATATATACACCACTGCAAACCCCAGTAGTCTCTTTTCAGGGGTGTTCATTTCACTTGATAATGTGATGTGGGTCAAATCTCGCTCAAGAGTTTGCGGAAGCACTTTACATCATCGTAGTTTTAAGTTTCCAGACAGCAATTATGCAAAAGGCGTCAAATCTGCCATTTCACTTACCAAATGTAATTTTAAAAACTGTTATCTCATCCCAATGCAATTAAATAATTGGTGTTAGGATGGCATACCAGTCTGCTGCATGTACCAGCCTTCAGCAAGATTGTTTTAGTGTCATTAAATTGTAGATGTTTTGTTTCTTTTGAACGGGAGTTTAATGGCTCAGCCAACACTATTTTAGGTCATTTTCAATCGGTCCGTTTACCTATCCACTCTTTTCCTGGGCAGGCTTATACGTAAGCGGTTAACTAGTACAGTGCACATTCTTTCGCCAGAAACTGCCAACTGTCCTTCTTGAATCAGCGGAAGGGACAAATTGTAGATGAAGTAAAGCACATCCTGCCCAAGAAGTTACAGTTTTTATGCTCAGCTCTGCTAAGCATAAAGTTTGGCCTGGTCTTATAAATAATGAAGGATGAAAAATTATTGGCAATACGAAAACACATCCGTGAGTCATACTTACGGAACCCGGGAAGGGACATCACTTTTTTTATTATAAGTTGAGCGCAAAAGATAATATTTTGTTCGCACAACTTCCCAAGATCTATGTTGTGTAAACAATATAATATGTTGTGCGAACAAGATAATATCTTGTGCGCACCAGATATTAAGTTGTACGAACAAGATATTATCTTGTTTGCATTATCTCGTTCGCACAAGATAATATTTTGTCCACACAAGATTATGTTGCTCGCTGCGCACAACATATAATTATCTTGTGCGCACAAGATAATATCTTGTTCGCACAACCTAATATCTTGTTCGCACAACACGTTAAAAATAAAATTGAATGTCCCTTCCCGGGTTCCGTTCATAGCGCATTTCTTCAAGTAAAAAACAAACAAAAAAAAAAAAAAAAAAAAAAAACATGAACACATTTCTGATGAATTTTTGTTTGATATTTTTCTCCTTTATACTGCAAAAAAAAAAAAAAAAAAAAAAAACCTGAACATTTCTAATGATTTTTGGTTTGGAATTTTTCTTGTTTATAATGCAAACATAGGTTGTGGGTGCTCGTTAGAACCGCCTCACTGAGGCGCCTCTAACGAGTACCCATTACCTACGACTTGTTAGGTTTTGGGTGCTCGTTAGAGGCGGTTCTAACGCGTACCCACACCTATGTTTTGGAGCAGAAATAAGAAAAATAATGCACACCCCCGTAAACTACAGGTTTTTCCAATATTAAATGGGGTTTTGTGGGGTGGGGGTCTTCGTTTCACAGACTTGTTCTCTTGATGAAAACAAAAATGAGTTTCATTCATACAGCTATAGATGAAGTAAACATCTTCCTGCTCAAGAATCATAAGATTTAACTGCTTAAATTTTTTATACATATCAAACTAACTTTTTTACTTTTAATATCCTCATAATTCCCAATGCCGTTAACCATTAACCGCTTGACGCTTATGACCCACAAGAGGGTTGACGCGTCGTTAAACACGAAATCATCATCATCATCATCCTGCTCAAGAAGTTAAATAATACATGCAACATACATGTAATATGTTGTCAGTAAGATGACAATACAATACTTCGAGAGCTTTTGATCACAATAAGATCAAAAAGCAATGTATTACAATTTGGTGATCATAATATTAGGTATAGTAGTCTTTTGTTTGATTTAAGGTTTAACGTTCCCGTCAACACTGTAAAGGTAATTTGGAGACGTTGCTTCAAATTTTGTGGGACTTTTACCCGACATTGAGATGAAATGACATCTCAAGCCCTGTCGCCCAATGAAACCAATAGGGTTTATTAGCATGGGCGGTCCGCCTCGTACCGCGGTTCCTGGGCAGGCTTAGATCTTCTAAGCGGTTTACCAGTACTAGTGTGCGGGCCGGATTCACCTCTGCGTGGAAGCACCATGCAGTCCATATATTTCTTCAAGCCCCTATGGGCGGGGGCCATCATAGCGACAAGGATAGCTAGGTCATTAATAAGTGTTATGAGTACCTTTGTTTGTTTTGTTTTTTGAGGTACCTGGCTTTCTTGCTAAAGATATTTGTGCGATCAGTGTACGTCACGTGAAAATTCGCAAAATAACACATGGTACATTGTATGCATATAGTAAATTTGGGTCGATTCCTGGGATAGAAAAAAAAGTTATGTAGGAAAAATCTATTAGATTTACGAAAACACGCCTATTCAAATGTATGCGCCCCGCCCATCAGGTCCTGGAGAAATAGATTGGGCTGCACGGTGCTTCCGCGCAGAGCTGAAACCGACCGAACTGGAGTACTGTTAAACAGCTTAGGTCAAAGCCTGTCCAGGAAAAGTGACGCGAGTCGGACCGCTTCTTAAACCCTTGCGGTTTCTATGGGTGGTAGGGCTTGAGATGTCATTTCATCACAATGTCGGGTATAAGTCCCATAAAATCGGAAGCAACGTCTCCAAACTGACCTGAATAGTGTTGACGGGGACGTAAAACCTCAACTCAAACAAACTATTCAAACGAATTGAAAACTTTACCACTTAAAATGAAAATTTTCAGATAAAAATACACAACCTAATGCTCGTATGCTTGCTATACGAATGAAATATGTTTAAACCAAATAAAAAATCGGATATTTTTCATACTTCTGACCAAAACATAGATTGTCTGTACTCGTTAAAACCGCCACGGCGAGGCAGTCCTAACAAAGACAAACAATCTATGTTTTGGATCAGAAATAATCGAAATAATGCATACCCTTCAAACCCCAGTTTTACTGTATAAAAGTGGGGTATGAGGGGGTCAAAATTATATACGCGTGTTTTCGTGACGCTACGATAAAATAATACAGCAATGTCTAACCATCTAAAACAGAACATTTGAATGACATGAAGGCAACACAAAAACAATACGACCACCCCTATTTACCATGTATTGTAACGACAATAGGGCATATCCGGAAATGCCAAATTTAAAACTTGTCCATAAAGCCCTCTGAAACTTCATACATTTTGTGACCTTTATAAAACTAAGAAATACTGAAAGATGATATCTTTACGAATTCCGGAGATACAAATGTGTTGATATTTGGCAGACACGTGCCTTGATAATACACCTATACAACGATGCTGTTTCATTTACAATTTTATTGTTGTTTATAAAAATACTAACAGTTTTCTCTCAAATGACCATATTTGGAAATATCCAACTTTAAACGGCCATATCTCCAAATCCAGTGTAGCTATTTATGTAATTTGCAGGATTTGGATTTTTAAGTGATTACAGACTGAAAGGCAAATTTATAAAGGATACAAATTTTGCATTTTCCGGAGCAGGTCTATTTCACGAGTATGTTTTGAAACTGAAAGTTGTGACATCATAGCCAGGTCAAGACTGTGACATACGATTGACCAATTACCGTAAATGTCCTAATCTAAAAGAAAAAAATCGGCGGATACCAAAAGTATTTCATCTCATGTGTTGAAAACATCCGAATTAGCACTCCTGAAAATTCGGATGTTTTCAACACATACGATGAAATATTTTTGGTATCCACCTAAAAAAAAAAGAAAAAAAGGAAATATCCTCTTTATAACACATATGCATATAGTAACTTTGTGTCGATTGTTGGAATAGAAAAATACGTTTGTAGGAAAATCTACGATCAAATAATACAGCAATGTCTAACCATCTAAAACAGAACATTTTAGTGACACATAGGCAACAAAAACCTTTAACAATACGATCGCCTCTCTGTACACCGACATTTGTTGTACCGACAATTTCAGTTACTGTTACTCATCATAACAACGATTTCAGTGGAAGGAGTTCTAAGCTGAAGGCGTACCCTTGATTCCGATTTGATTGGTAACGCCTATATAGAATATATACTCAAGTATAGTAACCGCAGATAAGATTGACTAGGCGGAGCTATTCAGGTATTGTCAATATATGTCAAATTCGCTGAGTCCACCAGAAGATTCGATAGAGTGCCTTTCGCACGCTTTCTACAAGCGGATGAAATGGTCGTATACGCCACAGCTATGTTTGTGTTAAAGTTGATTTCACACAACCGGGTGACTTGATTTACCTTTTTGTTAATGGGATATACCTAAGGCAGGTACAAACGATAGCTCCGCCTAGTCAATCTTATCTGCGACTACTATATAGTAGTCGCAGATAAGATTGACCAGGTGGAGCTATCGTTTGCACCTGCCTTTGGAATGTCTTATTAATAAAAAGGTAAACCAAGTCATCCGATTGTGTGACTCCAACTGTAACACAAACAAAGCTGTGGCGAAAATGGACATTTGGCCCGCTTGGACTCAGCGAATTTGACATATATTGACATTACTAGCTCCGCCTAGTCAAGTTTATCTGCGACTACTATAACAATATGATATACTACCAATGAAAGTATTTCCTTCAGAGGTTTAGTTCAAATCATGCATGGAAAGCTAATTAACGAAAGTGCGACAAAAGAATTACACAAAGATACATGTGCATTAACCATTACTGGATAACACTGTAGGGAATTGTGCAGTTAACAATAAATTAATGATTCATGTTTCGGTTGATCTTTTTACAGTCCGTCAAAATTCATAGTCACAAAACTTTAACTGCTGCTGTCCACCTAACTACACGGCCCTGCCCATCGGGGCTTGAAGAAATATATGGGCTGCATGATGCTTTCTCGCCGATCTGAAACTGACCCTCACAGGAGTAATGGTAAACCGCTTAGAGGATCTAAGCCTGCCCAGACAAAGCGGTGAGAGTCGGCCCGTCCATGATTATAAACCCTTTTGGTGTCATTGGGCGGCAGGGCTTGAGATGTCATTTCATCTCAATGTCGGATAAAAGTCCCACAAAATTGGAAGCAACGTCTCCAAAATGACCTTTAGACTGTTGACGGGGACGTTAAACTTCAAATCAAACAAAACCACCTAACTACATGTACCACCGGTGACCAATATAGTTAGACCTAAAAACGAGTCCTAGGTAGCGGTTGTTTGTAGTCGCGTTAATCTTAGAACTGCACTTTGTCGCTATGACGACAGAGTCCTTATGCATCACGTGAACAAGTCCGTGAAATGAACACCAAGCTAAACCCCAGTTTATGTAGAGAAAATTGGGGATTACGAGGGTATACGTTATTTTTCTTATTTCTGCCCAAAGACATAGGTTGTGGGTACCCGCTAGAACCGCCTCAATGAGGCGGTTCTAACGAGCACCCACAAACTATATTTGAGCATAAATAAAAAAAAATACCACAGATTTTCATTAGAAGAGTAGTGATTTTGGAGATATGAAAAAACGCACTATGTCGCACACGGGTGTGTTATCGTAATGTGTATAAAGAAAGAGAGAGAGAGAGAGAGAGAGAGAGAGAGAGAGAGAGAGAGAGAGAGAGAGAGGGAGAGAGAGAGAGAGAGAGCTTAATTAATGGCCAATGAACATAAACAATGTTAACAATGAAGTGAGTGTCTCTAGGCCCATGAAGAATGGTGAAGCTCATTTTATAGGAATTGTAAACAGATTTCCAAAGCTGAATAAAGTACCAGAAAAATGCCAGTCAAAAACGTTTCCATGTATTACACAGAGAGAGAGAGAGAGAGAGAGAGAGAGAGAGAGAGAGAGAGAGAGAGAGAGAGAGGACCACCCCGTGCAAACCTTAAACTGCAGTTTATTGGAAGTGCACGATTACTGATCAGTTGGCACATTAACGGTATGCAATATGAGATTCTGTCTTTGTGGACGTTTCTGGGCCTTTTTTATACTCCAGTGAATACATTGACTCACGCGACATGTAGTGACGTCAAAAATACCCATGTTTCTCTACAATATGACGTCAACGTCTTTCTTACGTTGTTAATATAAAAAACTGCGTGTAATTGTTTTCTTGTTTCAATTTAACTCTCCACCAAGAAATTTTTCGTCACGTAATGAATGGAAAATTATGTAAGGTAATTTGTTTAAAGTTCCTTGAAAAGGCACGCGATATTATTCAAACTCAAATAATAATAATAATAAATATAATAATAATAATAATAATAATAATAATAATAAACATTCATTCCTTAAGTACATGCTCATCATGCTATAGACTTGAAGATTGGATGTAAAAAAAAAGTCATTGTCATCATCACAACTTTCGAAGAAAAATTAAATTTTCATGTGTTTTAATGTGCATCAGCATCCGTTTCTTGTGATCAGTGATCTTGATTATCGTCTATGTTAAGCGAATTAGCAAGAAAATACCCATACCTTCCATTACAGTGGCAGCCAGGTACAAAAGCGCCAAAACATCACGTGAACACGTCCGTGAAATGAACACCCCCTTACACCTCATTTTATAGAGAAACTGGGTTTTACGGGGGTAATCATGAGTTTTCGTATTTTTACTACAAGACATTGGTTGTGGGTACTCGTTAGAACCGCCTCAATGAGGCGGTTCTAACGAGAACCAACAGCCTATGTGCAGTATGAATAAGAAAAATATCATGGATTTGTATACGAAAAGTAGTCATTTTGGGGATGTGAAAAAATGCACTATGTCGCACGGGTGTGTAATCGTAACGAGTACTGAAATGACATATTCTATGATACATTCGTGAATATCAATAACTTCATGAAAAGGGTTAAGATTATTGTTTTTAAAGTACGAAAATTTCAGTAGTAATTTGAAGTGTCAGTTCGATGGAACCCGGGAAGGGACATTTCTTTTTCAGTATCTAGCAGAACAGAAATTAAAACAATAAAATTAGTGTGAAAGCGAAAATAAGAACTAAGTCATTTAAACGATATAATATGTCGCTTTCTTGTTTTCTTTCCATTCTGAAATGTCCTGGGGCAGGGCCATTTTGAGCCTATGATTATATCGTTTAAACAACTCATTTCTTGTTTGCTTTTCCGCTCTAGTTGTGTTGTTTTAATTTCTGTTTTGCTAGATACTGGAAAAGAAATGTCCCTTCCCGGGTTCCGTACATTTCAGAAAAATGTTATATCTCAAAATGTATACGATCGCCAAACTGGACACATTTGGCATCACGATCACAGCGTATCGCTTTGCCCATATAACACGAGATAATACGCTAATTGTTGAACAAGCTGGCGTTTTGAAATGTGTTTGACGAAGATAATCAGTCAAGTGTGCCTGTTATGCGGTGATCTATATAAAGGCGATTTTTCATGTTTTTGCTCGTCTTTCGTGCTATTGCATTATGATTTTTTTTTTTTTTTTTTTTTTGTTTTTTTAATCAGAAGTGGGCGAAAACCGGAGTACCCGGCGAAAAACCACCTGACCTTCCGTTGCAGAACTTGGCGTCTCACACGTGGCCCGAGCGAGGCTCGAGCCTACGGCGGTGAGAGACCTAATGACTAAGAGTCAGCGCTCTTATCCACTAGGCCACGGAGGCCCGTATTGCATTATGATAACACACCCGTGTGGCATTTTTCACATCTCCAAAATGGCTACTTTTCTGATGAAAATCCTTGATATTTTTCCTATAAATGCTTAAAACATAGGTTGTGTGTGCTCGTTAGAACCGCCTCAGTGAGGCGGTTCTAACGAGTACCCACAACCTATGTCTTGGAGCAGAAAGAAGAAAAATAATGAATACCCCCGTAAACCCCAATTTTCTCTATAAAAAGTGGGGTTTAGGGGGGTCTTTATTTCACGGACTTGTTAACGTGATTGTCTGTATTGCCGTTGTCGTTTCGAAAACAAAACTTATTCTTGGTTATAATTTCAAAATAATTTGACCTAGCCTCACAGACATTCATACAACTACATATCACAAGAGCTACATTCTGACCAAGGGCCATAACTGTTTTTATTGGTTTCGGGTGAATTATCTCCCCTTTCCTATTTTTGTTGTTATGAAACATATTTTTCCTCTTATTCCAACACTACTTAAAACAGAACCTTCAAACTTCACATGGATATTTCTAGGGACAATGCCTTTACATTGATTTGAAACATTTTGACCTGTGACCTTAAACTTTGACCTATTTATCGAAAATTTAACCATACACTTAAACATTTACCATGTTTCTAAAAGTATTTGGCCTATGTTCATGAAACTTAACACGCATACTCAACAACCATGAGCTACATTCTGGCCAAGTTCCATAACTCTATTTTACAATTTGACTGAATTATCTCCCTTTTTTCTCGCTGTTTAAAAAAAACGTTTTGTCATTCATTTTAATACCACTCACAGTACAGCCTTCGAACTTTACATAGATGTTCCTTGTGACAACATCTTTACATTGATACCAAGCTTTTTGACCTGTGACTTTGACATGTTTGTCGTAAATGTAGCCAAAAACGTTATTCTTGGCTATATTTACAAACGTTTTGACCTAGACTCGTGAAACTTGACACAGATCTGTATGATCACAAGAGCTACATTCTTACCAAGTTCCGTAATGCTGTCATGTAACTTGACTTGATTTATCTGCTTTTGTGAAATACGAAGGAAACAGACGAGCATGGCACCCGCTTGGGGTGCTCTTATTTTGGATGTATGTTTTTTTTTACCCTTTTGTACCAAACTGATCTTTAATCAGTGGTTTGTCAAAAGAAAAACAGTGTTAAAGCACCTGACATTCCGTTTCACATTACAAAAACACGCCTATACAAACACATTGCCACCTTTATCGCCGAAAAAATGAAGATTTTATGATGAAAAATTGTGATATTTTTCTTATTTCTGCTCATCGAGGCGGTTCTAACGAGTACCCACAATCTATATTTTAGAGCAGAAATAGGAAAAATAAGGTATACCCCGGAAACCCCAGTTTTACTCTATAAAGCTGGGGTTCAAGGGGGTCAAAATTATATAGGCGTGTTTTCATGATGAGGACATGACGCCTCACACGTGACCCGATCGTGTCTGGAGCTAAGGGCAACGAGAGGTTTCATATGTAAAAGTCAGTGTTTCATATGTAAAAGTCAGTGCTCGTATCCACTCACTAGGCCAGAGAGGCCCCTTCCCATCTACAAAATATGTTTTATCTTTTTTTCTATGAAATTACGTTTTTCGCGTGAAACGAACAATTTTAAAGCATCCAAAACTAAAAAAAGTGCTTGGTTCTGACCTTTCTGACAATTGTTCCTCCAACTTTAACTTGTATGTGTGAACAGCTCGCCACACCAAGCCTTCGATGTTTTTTTTTTCAAAGGCCGTTGTTGTTGTAAGTAGGTATATACCCTTTTAAAGCATAACATATATTGTTTGTTTCCTGAACCACAACAAGCTGATACACATACCCACAGAGGTTGTGGATTCGCTCCTCTCTGGGACCGCAACATTCGCCCGTGAACATAAATGATAAAATAGTTTCTACGGTCATTGTCCTCCGTCCATTGATTTAAGAAGGAAAATTTTCACAGTTACCTTCCAGCTAACCGTGAAACAAGCCTCTCCTGGACAATTATGCTTATTTAAAGTGACAGGGTCGATGGAACGTCTTGACTTGCTGAAATGTTATGGGCCCCAAATTCCCCGACTTTGGATGAACACATTTTATAAACGAGTCAGCTCATGAGACATATGGGTCTTATGATCAAGGCGACCGGCACAGACTCATGCGAGCCAGCTCAGACGTACAGTCCGCCCATAGACACATAGAAGAGACTGATAAGCTGACACATGTTTTAGTTGGCTTGGCAAATGTAGAATCGAGAGTGATAATTGCCTGTTCTCGTGCGTTGCCCTATAAAATATATTCTGGCAAATTTTCATTACATTTTCCAATATCTTTAAATGGTAGGCTTAATACTGGCCAAGCCTTCCTTTTATTGAATGAAGCATATTACTCATTAATGCCAATCGGCCAATTTCTGTGACATCCGGAAGCATTTAAGACACTGACTAAAAGCCCCAGAATGTGGAATCTGATCGGTGTCTTCACTCTTTGCTTGAGACGCGGAACATGATTTAAAACTGAAAACTGACAGAACAAACTGACAACACATATTCTGTAATTAGACCTCTCCAAGGCGGGTGAAATAGTTCGTTTGATGTCGGTCAGAAAAGGGTTGTTAGCCAAATATTATAAGGTCACTAGCATGGCTATGTGTAACTCTTTCAATCCGGTCGATCGGTGCAAACCTTGGAAATCCAGATGAGACGTCACGTAACAGGATCAGCAGATACACTGTCTGCCATCATGTCAATGAACTGGACAAAAACCCCTGTCTGTCAAAATAGATACATCCAATACAAAGCCAGAATAGTCCCGCTTAGACACTCAGGATTGAGAGGGTAAAACCTCGAATGTATGTCTTAAATCAGTAATATCAATGATTCTGGTGTCAATGATTATTCAATTCCTTTTCAAACTTAAATCAAAGCATGTATACAACTTTTCGCGATAAAATGTTCACAATTATTTAATAATTATGATTTGAGCGAAATTGCACAAGCCGGACTACGTTTTTGCGCGGACTTATATTTCAGAGTAATTGAGTCAAAGCCGGAACAAGGCTAAAAAGATCGTGTGACAGCTAAGAATGACAGATAGAATCTGTCATTAAAAAGAAAGAATGTTTATCAATCCATAAGAAAAAGGTACTTGTTTGTGAGCTGATTTGCCGTCCGACTGGATCTTTACTTTCGAACATGCAACATTTTTAAAGCTCCGTATGAAAACATGTCGGTTTGGAAAGTACTCGGCTGTAACACATACTGACAAATAATAGAGGGGGTTTAGCCCAAAAAGAATAGTTCCTGGACGGACAAATGGACATGATTCTGCTAATAGTTGATAGACTGTGACCTATAAACACAATGCACGGCTTCATATCATGCTCTAACTATAAACCTCCTTATCATATTTCAGCTTGATGGGGTGTAAACTATAATAGAAATTGGATGGAAATGAAAAGTGACATGGATATAAGTCTGCCAATATTTGGCGGATTGTAATCTCAAAACTGAGCTGTTTCAGCTTGATCTAATGTAAACTTTAGGAAGAGTTAACTTGCGGAATTTTCAAAGGTCTTTTAATGCTGATACTTGGTGGACTGCAACCTCAAAACAAAATATGTAACTATAAACCAAGAGTTGACCAGATGTAAATTGTAGGAGGAGTTAGCTGGAAACAAAAGTTTACAAAGAGTATAGCTCTGTTAATATTTGGTGAACTGCGTAGTTGAAACAATATGCACTACTTCCCATCATAGTCTAACTATAAAGCAAGTTTCAGATGGGTTGGTTGTATACTGTAAGACGTGTTAGCATGAAATGAAAAGTTTACATCAATTTTCAACTGGGCATAACTCTGCTAATATTTGATGGACTGTAACCTAGAAATAATATGTACTGCACTGCATCATGATGTCATTATTTATGAAGTTTCAGCTTAGTCTGATGTATATTATATGAGTCACATAGAAACAAAACAATAACAAACATTTTCAAAGGGACATAATTCTGCTAATATTTGGCGGGCCGTTACCTCGAAAATATATGTGCTGCTCCACATCATGGTCTAACTATATATCAAGTTTCAGCTTGATTGAACGTAAATTCTAGGTGGAATTAGCCGGAAATTAAATATTGTCAGAAATTTTTAAAAGGGCTTAACTCTGTTACTATTTGGGGACCTTAATCTAGAAGGAATATGCGCTGTTCCAAATCCTAGGTTGATTATATATAAAAGTTCAGCTTGATCGAATCTAAATTGCAGGAGGACTTAACCGAAGAACAAACGTTTACAGAAATTTTCAAAGGAGCACAATTCTGTGAGTATTCGGTGGGCCATAACCTCGAAACAATATGCGCTGCTCCACGCCACGGTTTAATTATATATCAAGTTTGAGCTTGATCGAATGTTAATTGGAGGATTTAAAATTGTAGGAGGAGTTAGCCAGTAGCGCAGTTTTTACGAAAATACCAAAGGGACATAACTCTGTTAATATTAGGTGGAACGTTACCTCGAAACAATATGCGCTGCTCCACATCATGGATTAACTATCTATCATATTTGAGCTTGATCGAAAGTTAATTGTAGGAGGAGTTAGCTGGCAACCAAATATTTACAGAAACTTTCAAAGAGGCATAACTTCTCTGTTAATCTTTGGCGGATCTTAACCTCGAAATAATATGCAATGCTCCACGCCATAGTCTGACTGTATGTCCCGTTTCAGCTTGAACAGATGTGAACTCAGTGTAGAAGGAGTTATCAGGAAACGAAAATTTTTCAGAGGAACGGACGGACGGATGCCGAGGAGCATAACATAATTCGAACTTTTTTTTCGAAAGGACTTTGCCAGCAAAATTATCGTAACACAATGTGTATTTCTTTACAAAACCGCTTGTGCCCCTGCCCATCGGGGCTTGAAAAAATAGATTTCGCTGCTTGAGCGGTAGGGCTTGAGATGTCATTTCAACTCAATGCTGGTAAAAGTCTCTCAAAATTGGAACTAATATATCTAAAATGACCTAAATAGTGTTGACGGGGACGTAGAATATCAAACAAGCGCTTATCAGAAAAGATGGCGTGATGTCTTATCTCTATATATGTGTAGAAAACCTCGTATCATATGGTTGTAGACATTATAGACGTTGGGTTTAACACGGAAGTACAGCCATTTGTTACCCACAATGCATGTTGACCTTTATATTTATGCAAAAAGTATAAGCTTTACAATAAGATAAAAGCGGCCCATAACAAGTATAAGTTTTCACACAAAAAGAGCCCCCTCCCCCTTTCCCCCCCCCCCCCCCCCCCCCCACGGGCAGAACTCTGGCACAGAAATGCTATCGCATTTGTACAAGCCCATATTTACTGTCCTATTTGTACAGGCTTATACAAATTATTCATCTACAAACTCTCGACCACGACGGACCACTGCCTATTCTATAAGTTCGGCTCTGGTGAGCTAAAAGAACTTGCCTGGCTGTCAGCAAACGTTTTGAGTTAATCATCAATTAAAGCGTAGGAAAGTTGTCTACTTTACTTCACCAAAAGTTTTCAAGCATTCCATTTGATATGATAAGGCAAGCATATTGGAGTGGTACATGTGCCTTTTTGAAAATGAAAAAGGACTTTTTGCAAAATTACAGCATTTGAAACTTCCTGGGTTCAGACTGGCAATTAAAGCATTGACAAAGACGGTGAATTGTATGAAACATAGTTATGTGATATAACTTTAGACATTCATATTTAATATGCGCTAAGCGTAGACTTAGCTTTTACACTTGTAAGTATTAGAGCATAGAATAGGTTTTAGAGTTATTTACCATTAATGTCACGCATATATGAAGCTAAGGCAAATCCGTTGTATTTATCCATGTTTATCATTTTTTTTTCTTAATTTGAGTCGTGAAAATATTTGAAGGTGCTCTGACTGCTGAACCCTATGCGGATTGTTGCTTGAAGGCGTGCTTTTTAGCTCACCTGAGCCGAAGGCTCCTGGTGAGCTATTGTGATTACTCACCGTCCGTCGTCGTCCGTCCGTCCACAATTGCTTAAAAGGACATCTCCTCATAAACTATTGAACAGATTTTGACCGAACTTGGCAGAAATGATCTTTGGGTGGTCCTCTCTCAAAGTTGTTCAAAGAATTCCATTCCATATAGAGCTATAGTTGCCATGGGAACGAAAAGGAGAAAATAAGAAAAAAAACTTTAAAATCTTCTTGTCTGAAACCAGAAGGCCCAGGTCTTTGGTATTTGGTATGAAGCTTCATTTCGTGGACCTCTACCAAGATTGTTCAAATTATAGCCTTTGGGCCAAGAATGTTCTGCGCCGGGGCCCACTGGTTTTACATAGACTTATAATGGGGGAAAAACCTTTAAAAATCATCTTGTCTGAAACCAGAAGGCCCCAGAAGGCCCAGGTCTTTGATATTTGGTATGAGGCTTTGTCTAGTGGACCTCTACCAAGCTTCTTCAAATTATAGTCCTGGGGCCCATTTGTTTTACGTAGGCTTATATAGGGAAAACCTTTAAAAATCTTCTTGTCAGAAACCAGAAGGCCCAGGTCTTTGTTATTTGTTATGAAGCTTCGTCTAGTGGACTGATACCAGGCTTGTTCAATAATAGCCCTGGGCCAAAAAATGCCCCCACGCCGGGGCTCACTGGTTTTACATAGACTTATAATGTGGAAAACCTTTAAAAATAATCATTTCAGAAACCAGAAGGCCCAGGTCTTTTATATTTGGTATGAAGCTTCGTCTAGTGGACCGATACCAAAATTATTCAAATTATTACCATTTGGCCAAAAATATCCCCGCGTGGAGCCCCACTAATTTTACATAGGCTTATACGGGGAAAACCTTTAAGATTTAAAAATCTTGTCTGAAACCGGAAGGCACAGGTCTTTGATATTTGGTATGAAGCTTCATGTAGTGGACCTTTACCAAGATTATTCAAATTATTACCATTTGGCCAAAAATATCCCCGCGTGGAGCCCAACTTATTTTACATAGGCTTATACGGGGAAAACCTTTAAGATTAAAAAATCTTGTCTGAAACCGGAAGGCACAGGTCTTTGATATTTGGTATGAAGCTTCATGTAGTGGACCTTTACCAAGATTGTTCAAATTATAGCCCTGGGGCCAAAAATGGCCCTGCCCCATGGCCCACTGGTTTTACATAGGCTTATATAGGGAAAACCTTGAAAATCTTCTTGTCTGAAACCAAAAGACCGAGGTCTTTGATGTTTGGTATGTATGAAGTTTCAGCTGATGGACCTCTACCAAGATTGTTCCAATTCTAGACAAAGTCAAATACAGGGACTACCTTTAAAAGTTTTCTTGTCTGAAACCAAAAGTCTTAGATCTTGGATATTTGGTATGACGCTTGCTGCTTCATCTAGTGGACCTCTTCCAATATTGTTCAAATTCTAGCCTAGGGGCCAAAAATGCCCCTCATAGGGCCCACATCTTCTACATAGGCTTATATAGGGAAAACCTTAAAGAATTTTTTTATCTGAAACCAGAAGGCCTTGGCTTATGATATTTTGGAGCAGAAATAAGAAAAATACGGTTTACCTCTGTAAACTCATTTTACTATAAAAAGTGGGGTTCAAGGGGGTCAAAATTATATAGGCGTGTTTTCGTGATGCTTCAGTCAAATTATTAAAAAAAATTAAGTTTCCAAAAGTCCAGGGGCCAGTTGTTCAAAGCATCGTTAGCTTAACGAGCTCGTTAGTGGTCATATTGTTAACTCTTCTAGCAAGTACAATATCGTAAATTTTGGTATTTTTGCTGGAAAAATGTGAGCAGCTTTTGCGTCAGCAAAAGCTGCTCACATTTTTTCAGCAAAAATTTCAGCATTTTTGCCATATTTAATGATCAAAGTTTTAACGATACGTTAACTAACGACGTCGTTAGTTTTGAACAACTGGCCCCTGATTTATGTTAATGAATATAAAACAGAATGATTTCAGGAGATTTGAAAATATTTTAATCAAAGAGCAACAACAACACAAAAAATCAACAAAAAAAAACAACAAACAAACAAACAAAAAAAAAAAACAATTAACATGGCATCGCAGGCGATACAAATCCCCTCACACAAGACTCAACTTGGTTCGGGCAAACACTGAATTGCCTAATGTCAAACTGTTATACCGAACATTTGTGTGGAGTTAAATTGAAATTCAAATAAATGTTGGTACTACAGCGATGACAACGTTTAAAAGAAATAGACAAAAATGACCTGAGTGACCTTGACCTTCAGCCCAGGACCCGGAAAGTCAAACAAGAACAAGATATTGCCATATTTATACTATTTGTTTGAAGTAAAATTAAAATTCACCGATGAATGTATGAGCAAGAGCGATGATAATGCTTTTCTAAAAACAGCCACAGAGACCTTGACCCTTAGCCAAGGTCCCCTTGAACGTCAAACGTCCTTTAGAGATTATCAAATTCAATATTTGTGTGAATATATATTAAAATCCTTTGATAAATATTGGGGCTAGAGCGAATTTTTTTTCTTCTAAAAACAGACTCTTAAGCCCAGCATCCTGAAAGTCAAATTTGTTTATTATGTTACCCAACAATTGTGTGAAGATATGTTAAAATCGATTGATAAATGCAGAGGCTATGATGATGACAAAGTTTTTTTTTCTAGTAACAGCCAGTTACCTTGACGTTGATCCAAGCAACCTGAAAGTCAAACTTGCTTAAGATATTATCATACTCCACATTAATGCATGTATGTGAAGTATAATTAAAATCTATTGACAAACCCTTACGACCATGACATTGATACCAGCACACTGATCGATATATTATCATACCTATATCATTATATTATATTATCATACCTAACATTTGTGTGAAGTTATATTAAAATGCAAACATAACAGGCATTAGAGCCATAACAAAGGTTCTCTAAAAATAACCCCAGTCACCTTTAACATTTACAACAGCACCCCAAATATTGACCTTCCTTTAGATATTATCATTTTTGTGAAATAACATTAAAATCTATTGATTTGTCATGACAAAGTTTTCTAAAAATAGCCGCAGTGACCTTGACCTTAACAACAGTTACTGAAAGTCGTATTTCCTCAGATATTATCATACCTGACATTAGTGTGAAGTGACACTGAAATCAACCAAAAGATTGGTGACAAATGTTTTCTTAAAATTGCCACAGTGACCTTGACATTCAGCCATGAAAATCAATCGAGATATTACCATACCCAACATTTGTATGAAGTTGAAGTAAAATCCGTTGATAAATTGATGTACTAGAGCGATGCCAATGTTGTTGTTTTTTTTTCTCTAAAATAACCTCAGTGACCTTAACCTTGAGCCCAGGAGCCTGAACGTCGAACTTGCTCCAGCTATTGCCATACCTCATATTTGTATGAAGTAACATTTACATTCATAAACAAATGCAG
Source organism: Lucinisca nassula (assembly GCA_963580285.1). Classification (NCBI taxonomy): domain Eukaryota; kingdom Metazoa; phylum Mollusca; class Bivalvia; order Lucinida; family Lucinidae; genus Lucinisca; species Lucinisca nassula. Next base: position 126,453,313 of record OY757010.1, on the reverse strand, counting down.
GCGCTAGAGCGATGACAAAGTTCTTCTAAAATAGCCACAGTGACCTTGAGCCCAGGACCCTGGACGTCGAAATTGCGCGAGATATTATCATACCCAATATTCGTGTGAAGTTAGATTGAAATCCATCAATAAATGAAGGCGCTAGAGAGATGAAAATGTATATTACATACGTACGTACTCACGTACGGGACAAACGTTATATCCCCTCGCCACTTCGTTGTGAGGGGATAATTAAAAAAAAAACAAAAACAAAAAAAAAAAAAAATAAAATAAAAAATACAAAAAAAAAAACATTAAAAATACTTAAGAATCATTCTCTTGGGAGGGTGCCCTCGGGAGGAACAGCCTAATGAAAAAAATCTCAGCATTGGGTTATCATATTATTGAAATAATAACGACAGCAGAAGCAGAAACAGCAATAAAACCTTCAAACTAACTTTCGCAAGCTGGTTGTCGCAGTGCAACAGAATGGCAGCTTTATTACGTACAATGACATATTAAGGGGGATCTAAGAAGAAATTCGCCGGGGTCGGTTTGAAAAAGTGTAGACCTGATCTTTATATATATATATATATATATATATATATATATATATATATATATATATATATATATATATATATATATATATATATATATATATATATATATATATATACATTCAAATGTTCTCTAGAGATCTGAATCGTTATTTATATGTTTCTCAGTTTCAAGTATAAAATGGCTAATGCTGTAAGATTGGTAACTCAGCAACACCATGCAAACGCACACTTTCTTAATATATAGCTTAATGGCGCATACTCAATCCGCCTGTGAAGCAAGTAATGTTTTTCAGAGATAAAGTTTGAACAATTCCACTATGAAGCACGCCTATACAAATACATATAGTTTAACGGCATACTCAGTGCGCCTGTAAAGTAAGTCATATTTTCACAGATAAAGTTTGAACAATTCCATTATTAAAACACGCCTATACAAATACTTATAGCTTAATGGCAATACACAGTGCGGCTCTGAAGGAAGTCAGGTTTTCAGAGATAAAGTTTGAACAATTCCATTATGAAAGCACGCCTATACAAATACATATAATTTAATGACATACTCAGTGCGCCTGTGAAGCAAGTCATGTTTTCAGAGATAAGTTTGAACAATTCCATTTTGAAATCACGCCTATACAAATATATATAGTTTAATGACAATACTCAGTGCGCCTGTGAAGCAAGTCATGTTTTCAGTGATAAAGTTTGAACAATTCCATTATGAAAGCACGCCTATACAAATACATATAGTTTAATGGCATACTCAGTGCGCCTGTGAAGCAAGCCACGTTTTCAGAGATAAAGTTTGAACAATTCCATTATGAAAGCACGCCTATACAAATACGTTGTAAACTTTACCGCCGAAAAAAACGAAAATTTTAAGATGAAAAATTGAGATGTCTTTTTTCTGATTTCTGCTCAAAATATAGATTGTGGGCCCTCGTAAGAACCGGTTCTTATATGTTTTCTCATTTCTGCTCAAAATATAGGTAAGAACCGCCTCATCTCCCATCAGAGACACCAAAGGGAAAGAAACACAAATATGAAACAACAAACCCAAATGGAAACATCAACAGCGGAAAGCCAAAAGGACAGTTACTTTTTCCAAAAATGACCAATAGGCTAAACAAAATAAAATAATATAAGCGACACAAACAACCAAAGACAAACCATAACAAAAGTAAGCCTGTGAGTCGAATATACGATATGGGCTTTTATACTTTACCCTGGAAACGTCTTAATACTTGTTTTGTATTGTAAAAAAAAAACCACTCATATTTCAATAAACTGATACAATAATGGTCCATTCTGATAACAGGAAGGTCGCAGATGTTATATGTGTATTGGTATAAGTAAATTCATACTTTATTGGCGATAACAGAACTTAATTTAAAGCAAGAATCCTCATTGATTGCACAATTTGTTCCATTGGCTGTTTAGCAGGAGAAGCAAAAAATGTAGTCATTAGTACAACGGACGTGCTGTGTCAGTTTCTAAGTTTGACAATAAAATGTCTTGTAAGAGGTAATTGCAAACAGAAAACAAGACGTAAACGTGAAAATGTCAGTATTGTCGGATTCTGCTCTTTTTAATTACGATTTAACGAATTACACTCTGTACGATCTTGGAAATATAACATGGTCAGATCTGTGGCCAGCCACAGAAGGGCCTCAAATATTCATTAATCTCTGGATTTGGCCGTTGTTTTTCTGGACGACATTTGTAATTGGAATCATAGGAAACTGGATGGTCATATACGTCATTTTACGGAAGAAACAAATGCGAACTGTGACGAATCTGTACCTGTTGAATTTAGCGATCGCCGACATTTTATACCTTCTAACGGGAATCCCAAGTACGACTTACTGGACAAACTATTGGCCTTGTGGACAGTTTTGGTGTAAGTATGCAATTATTTAATATGCAAATTAATATAAATTTGTAGACGTTTTTTTTTCTCGAAATACAATTAGATCTGCTAAAGATGAGTTTAAAATATATTAAAATGGCTTTTGTTTTGTTTTCATTGTGTTTCCTTCCCTTAGTGTAGAGACCAGCTGTTGTGTAACAGACCACCTTTGGGGCTGTTCAAAAATGCTCATGCAGACCATTTTTGAACAAATATAATGTAGTTTTAATGTAGGCATTTTACCGTACAGTATCATGCTTAAAGTTTTTGCATTTATAGCTTATGTGTAATATCATGTTATTTTTCTATCTAATGGCTACTGTAGTATACAAGAAATATATAGATAGGATCTTACACGAGTGTTCATGTATTATTGAATTTATTAAACTCGTTGAAGAACAGGGATAAAATGCTCGGCTATGTATTATTGAATTTATTAAACTCGTTGAAGAAAAAGGATAAAATGCTCGGCAGCCGAGCATTTTATCCCTGTTCTTCAACGAGTTTAATAAATTCAATAATACATGAGTACGAATGCAAGATTCTATATATCATATGGCATTTAAAACGTATTTAATTCACGTTTTTGTACAAAAATGTCAATATTCCGCCATCAGTAAACGCGACGTCGTTAAGGACGTCGTACTTGTAACGTTACGGGGCGTATCTAACTAATTTGCATATTTAATCCACTAGTGGATCATCGAATATATTACATGGCGTTATCACACCTTCAGACGCGACGTCATATGATACATATATATATCACCAGAAATTGTTACTGTAAAGAGCCGTAAAAGAATATGTCTCTTTCTGGATTCGCAGTAATAGTCGATCGGAACAGAGAATAACACGAGGTTTTGATGGGCCGGGACATCCTGAGTGATGGAATTCCGTATTGGTTTCTACATCAATTTCAAGTTTATTAATTTCTGTTAACCAGATTACCCCACGCATATAACTAATTTGCATATTTAATCCACTAGTGGATTATCGAATATATTACATGGCGTTATAACACTTTCAGACGCGACGTCATATGATAAATATAAATCACCAGAAACTGTTACTCTAAAGAGCCATAAAAGAATATGTCTCCTTCTGGAGGAGTGATTCGCAGTAATATTCGATCGGAACAGATGATAACACGAGGTTTAGATGGGCAGGGACATCCTGAGTGATGAAATTCCGTATTGGTTTTTCCATCAATTTCAAGTTTTTTTTTATTTCTGTTAACCAGATTACCCCACGTATAAGTTACTGCGTTGCCATGGTCAAATACACTGCATGCATGCGCGCTGTTAATAATAAACAAAAAAGTAAAGCAACAACAGTCGAAAAAAAAACATGAAAGGGTTAAAAATAAATAAATAAATAAATAAATAACAGAAAACAACAACAACAACACAAAACAAATGCAAACGGTGTAGAATCGTCAGTTCTGTTTATTTTTAACATCAACAAGTCCATGTAATAATAGAAGAGTCTTATATGGGTGTGAAGGGCGGATGGAAAAATCCGTCCCGAGGGTCACTGTCCGGCATCACGAGGCTTGACGAGTGATGCCGGACAGTGATCCCGAGGGACCGATTTTTTCTATCCACACCTCACACCAATATAAGATTTTTTTTCTTGCATACCTTCCATTTCTGAGCGTGGATTTTTAATACTGCAGTCTCTTCGGTTACCTACGTCCGCTAAATTGTGATGACAAAGTGACGCCACGTAATGTACTGTGACGTCAACCATAACGACGGCGCATATGAGGTCGTATTATCAAACACGCTAGAATATTCTTGGGTAAGAACACCAGGGTTAGAACAGAATTCCTATCCCAAGCCAAAACTATGGATTTCCTTATCTGGTGTGCAAGAAACACCCAAATAAACCTCTCTTTATTTACAGAAAATCTGAGTCTTCAAGGCTGTTCTTCACTTCCTATTTTTTTTTTTTTTTTTTTGCTCAAACCCTTAGGCCTTGGGTGCTTGCATGAAAATTTCAATGTTTCAATGAGGCGGTTCTAAGGAGCACTCACAATCTATGTTTGGACTACAAATAAAAGTTAAAATGCTTTTTCTGTAGATGATATAGACACAATTTTAGCACACTGGTGTGTTATTAATCCCCCGCCACGAAGCGGAGCGGGGATTATAGGAATGGCCTTCGTCTGTCCGTCTGTCCATCCGTCCGTCTGTCCGTAACACTTTCTTGTCCGCTCCTGAACACTTTTTATAGATTTTCATTAAACTTTGGTCAATTATTTGTCTCAGTGAGCTGGTGTGCAGGACCAATAAATGAACCATGCCGACTCAAGGTCAAGGTCATGGTTGAAGGTCACGAGTTTGAAACTTGGAATTTTTTGTCCGTTCCATATTTCCTTTACCCTTGGAAGGATTTTCATTAAACTTTGGTCAAATATTCTTCACAGTGAGCTGATGTGCAGAACCCATGTCCATCCGTCCGTCTATCAGTCCGTCCGTCTGTCCATAACTTTTTCTTGTCCGCTCCATATCTCCTGAACCCTTTAATAGATTTTCATTCAACTTTGGTCAAGTATATGTCTCAGTGAGCTGGTGTGCAGAACCTATAAATGAAACATGCCGACTCAATGTCAAGGCCATGGTTGAAGGTTACGAGTTTGAAACTTGGAATTTTTTGTCCGTTCCATATCTCCTTTACCCTTGGAAGGATTTTCATTAAACTTTGGTCAAATATTCTTCACAGTGAGCTCATATGTAGAACCCATGTCTGTTCGTCCGTCCGTCCGTCTGTCCATCCATCCGTCTGTATGTCCGTATTTTTTCTTGTCCGCTCCATATCTCCTGAATCCTTAAATAGATTTTCAGTAAACTTTGGTCAATTATCCCACTCAGTGAGCTGATGTGCAGAACCTATAAATGAACAATGCCGACTCAAGGTCAAGGTCACATTTGAAGGTCACGAGTTTAAAACTTTGAATTTTTTGTCTGTTCCATATCTCCTTTACCCCTCAAAGGATTTTCATTGAACTTTGGTCAATTATCCCCCTCAGTGAGCTAACCATGCCAACTCAATGTCAAGGTCACAGGTGAAGTTCACAAGGTTGAGCCGTGATACTAAGTGCGGCGGGGGATTTGGCTGTCCTTCAGACTGCTTTCTTGTCTTAATGATATGCATGTTCAATGGTTGTCTTTTTTTCTTTGCCGTTACACACTGCCATTGGGTAATACGTGTATAAGAAGGGAAGTATAAGAATGTGCGCATAGGTGTGACTGCACACACGAAAAATTACATTGGGGGCAACTTCAAATATGAACATGCAAATTGGGACGACTTCACACACTAAAGTACACACTGGAATCACCTAAGGTACGTTGCTTTCTATGGTTGAGAGGGAAAAAGAAAGAAATCCTGAAATATTAAAAATAAAGGTGAACACAATTCAGTGTAAAGCGTTAAGTAATTGTTCTGTTCTGGTATGAATTAAATAAAATGTGTTTTGTTTGGTGGTAATTTTATATGTTGTTTAGTGGTGACTTTCTCAGGTAACGACGTTGCGGTATTGTGAAAAAACACGCAATCAGGTGCAATAATGGCAGTACATCATAAGCCTGCACATTTGCCCACACAAGCCTGCACATTTAGTTTAACATAAGTATTATATAGAGTTTATTCATTCCATTCGACATGTGGGGTTTATAAACCGAGGGAGGTAAAACAATCCGATAAAGAAACGAGTTCAAAGCACGCGTTTCTTTAACGGATTGTTGTACTTCCCGAGGTTTATCAATCCCATATTTCAAATACGGGATTTATAAACCGAGGGAGGTAAAGCACGCTTTTCTTTCAAGGCATTTATTCTCGTTTATTGAGGACCATCATTGCATTACATAATATTATGTAGCCCTCAGTGCTGACTGAAGAGAAGTCCTCTGTCTTCAACAGGTAAGGGGCCTCTTGGGGGGAAATCAATAGTTTACTAACTTTTGACTAGAGTGTACCTTATTGATTTTCCTCTTAAGTGCCTCAGTCAGGGATTCAACAAGAGCTACTGATCACCATATTAGGGGCTGCCTTTGATCTGCTACAGAGAGCAATAAAACAATTATGCGCACACGGTGTGTCCTACCTTAAAAGAATAAATGCCTTTAACGGAATGTTTTACCTCCCGAAGTGTATAAATCCCGTATTTCAAATAGGAGAAATGAATAATCTGTACATTACATACACTTCCAATGACTTTTATTAGGACAGTTTGAATCTTGAATTCTGGATCTGAATTTCGATATAGTTGACTGTTTACAGCTCATGTTTAAGGTCCAATCAGCGTAGTCTTACAGAAGCTGGCTGGAAGAAAACCTGGATGGCCGACATTTTGAAAGCGCTTTCTGCAGTTTTGAATAAAAATAGAAGAAACAAAGTGTTTCAATGATAAAACAACTAAAATGGTCATGTCCATGTTTTATTTGTTTCAGCGTTTCATCCGACTTAAACGTCACGCATTCTGAACGTCTGTTGATATCTTCCCGGACGCCATTGCGGTGACGTCATTTATAACCCCGACGTGACTGAAACTTCCCCACATTTCACTGCAAAAGCGGTATCTTGTATTTTGTACATGAAGTAGTTTCAGCTAAAGATAATTATTTCCCCGGCTAAGAGGAAATATTTCTTCGCAACAAAAAGGAAAATACCAAGTTTATGTCCGGTAGAAATCGTTATGCATGTAAAATAAATAGTGCCGCTAGAAGACTGTAACTTTTCCAGACAGATATTAATTTGCTTCAAACATGCCATTTTGTCGATTTTGCCATACCTTCATTCCCGTTCTTTAAGATGTCACGATCGTGTGTCATAGCGCATTCGTTCATATTTCCTAAAGTTTCATCTTAAAGTTTTAAACGGTTATTTTTCTTATAAAACTTTAAGATGTTGTTGGATTAAACAGCATTACTTGAACCTAAGTGAGACATGAATACATACAACATTGCTAATACAGGATTTGACTGCAAGCATGCAACTTAAATGAAAGTCATCTCCTGAACGGGAACATGGATAATTGACAACGTAGATGAATGACGATAGACGTTAAACCATTTTGTATGTAAGAAGAAAGAGACAGACACATACAGACATACATACAGACAGACAGAAGACAGACAGATGTTGTTAAACACATGTCGTATGTGCTCGTTAGGACCGCCTCATTTAGGCGGTTCTAACGAGGAGTAACTCCAACTTTTGTCGTTGCGCAGAAAAATAAGAGAAATAAGAAACATAATATATAACCCCGTATATCCCAGTTTTCTTTATACCACGCGGAGTGTACAGGGGTGTTCATTACATAGAATCGTTAACTTGCCGTTAAATAAGAGAACAAATATTGACCGAGGTCCTTTACAGTGTTGACGGGGACGTTAAACCTCAAATCAAACAAACATATTCAGTTCCATTAATTAATTCGCTATTCATAATATATGACAGCTCAATAGAAACAGGGTTCTTACGAGTCAAGCAGGCAATGCTTTTTAACAATCTTGGTCTCGCCAGAGTCTTAGCTGCCCATGGGCATTGAGGTTGCTCCATGCAAGAGGTTATACATAAGTCTGGTTAGTGCCTTCACCGCACTCGTAAACAAAATCAGCCATTGAATTTTAAAGGGCAGAGATTTTATTGACTTGCTGCGTTCAGTGAGATATTAGCGACAACAAACAAATAATTATGATATTCGAGATCTCTGTCTGAACAATTTCCTTTCGGAGATCCGATCAGTTCGTCAACTACAGACTGGAAGTGTATAAATGCGCCAAATGCTCACAGCGGGAAGCCGAGCTTGGTAACCAATAGCGTGACTACATCGTTGGTATATTTCGGCGCGGGATAGCGTTTGTGTCTCACATCTTCGAGTGGGAGTGCAAAAGACACGTGTTTAACACAGTGGTCTATTAATTTGGCTTCTCACCTGCATTAGAAGAACATTAATCGAAGAATTCTATGGGTTCTTTTCTCATGAATTAGTTCATGTTCATAGAAAGAAAACAGAGGGTCTTACAGGAATGGTAATTTCATATGAAATGTATGAAACGAGCCTTTGACGACCACGGGTGTACTATGAAGTTTATGCTATAACGATTTTAAATCGTTGGCCCCCGCCCATCGGGGCTTGAAGAAACAGAGGGCTGCATGATGCTTCCACGCAGAGCTGAAACCGACCACACACGAGTACTGGTAAACCGGTTAGAGGATCTAAGACTTCCCAGGCAAAGCGGTGCGAGTGTCGGACTGTCCATTATTACAAACCCTATTGGTCTCATTGGGCGGCAGGGCTTGAGAAGTCATTTCATCTCAATGGCGGGTAAAAGTCCCACAAAATTGGAAGCAACGTCTCCAAAATGATCTTTACAGTGTTGACGGGGACGTTAAACCACAAATCAAACAAAAACAAATTTTAAATCGTATTTTATCGCCGAAGAAATTAAAAAAAAACCCCAAAAAACGTTCACCATATTTGCATTATTTACTGGCTCCCAGCTTGCACATTGTCAATATTGGAAAAACAGGTAACCAGATCACTGACAGAGTTATCTGTTTTTCAAACACTGATGACCTTCAGACTAGGAACCAGCAGATAATGCAAATAAGGTGAATAGAGTTCTCAAGGACGGCGTCGTTACCTTACGTGCCAGTAACTATGTGTTATTACACGTGTGGTCATATGATTTTTCATCACGAAAACACACATATATAATTTTGATCCCCTTGAACCCCACTTTTATGCAGTAAAACATGGGTTTACAGGGGTAAACATTATTTTTTCTTATTTCTACTCTGAAATATAGACTGTGGGTACTCGTTTGAACGGTTCGAATGAGTACCCACAATCTATATTTTGAGCAGAAATAAGACAAATTTCACAATTTTTCATCTTAAAATTTTCGGGTGATTTTTCCACTCTTTAGACTACACTTCCTCACAATCTTATAAAAGAAATGCTTAATGATTTAATTGAATGGGCTTTTCACAGAGAAGATTCTCTCTATCTTGCATGTAATGTCAGAAATGCATTTTTCACTTCTAAAGAGCATAAGATTTATACACTTTGGTCATGGCAGAAAGTGTGTGATGTCCTCATCTTTTTACTTGACAATATATATGATTTGGTACTAAGTTAGTTAGACCAATTGTTGGTATTCCGATGGGTACGAATTGCGCACCTCTTGTGGCTGATCTGTTCTTGTATTGTTATGAAAGGGACTTCATGCTGTCGCTTTCCATTGATAACCAAACTGAAATTATTGAAGCTTTTCGCTCCACTTCTAGATATTTAGATGATTTATTAAATATTGATAATACCTATTTCGATGGTTTGATCAGTCAGATTTACCCCCCAGAACTACAGTTAAATAAAGCAAATTCTTCTGATACAAAGGCCCCGTTTTTGGATTTACATCTATCTATTGTAGATGGGTTTGTTTTGTGCAAAATTTATGATAAACGCGATGACTTTGATTTTGAGATTGTAAATTTTTCTTTTTTGGATGGTGATGTTCCTCGTGCGCCATGCTATGGCGTTTATATTTCGCAGTTAATTCGATTTGCTAGAGTGTGTAGTCATGTAACTGACTTCAACACTCGTAATAAATTATTAACGGCTAAACTTCTTAATCAGGGTTATCGGTACCATAAACTACGCAAAGCCTTTTCAAAATTTTATAGACGTTATTCTGATTTAATTTCAAAATTCAATATTGGACTTAAATCTCTTCTGCGACAAGGTCTATCGGAACCCGAATTTTATGGTGACTTAGTATATAAATTCAGAAAAATATATAACCGCAATGACTTCAGCACCCAATTTCGTAAAATCAATCTTCCATATAAAAAGATTGGGCACAACATGGATGTTATACGACAGACTGCATGCATGGTAGTTAACCCAATCACGGTTGGCAACTTTGCTTCCCTCTTTAATTGCACGCCGGTGGGTCAGACCCCAGATTCTATACCGGTTCCAACGTAAAGGCTTATTGAGAATTAGAGAGATCTAATTCAAGGTAACGTTGGATTGTGCCTGATGCTCTGTCTCTGGTCGGGCCCATCGGAGTCTAACTGTTGGTTTTCTTTTGCTCCAGCACTTCAGTGGTTTCTTGCTGTCGAGTCCCCACCGTTGTCTCACCTCTGTGGTTCTTTGATTATTTGTGTTCACGGAGATGATGCACTGATGAGTTAGGAGGCCTTCAAGCGGACTGAACAAATTATTTGTCTAAATCGCGACAGAAGTAAGGGCGAGGATTGTGGCCATGTAAAATCGATTTAAGCCCCCAAGTGGAAATCTTTCCACTGGCCGTTCCAAGGGGGTTTATTTATGTTGTTGTTTGTTACTTACTGTGTGTATCACTTGTGTTTTTTTATTTTGGATGGCCATATGGCCATTTTGTGGGAAAGTGACTGTCCTTATGGCCTTCCTTTGTTTTGGTTTCCATTATGGTCTGGTCGCTTAATGTTTGTGTTTCTTTCCCTTTGGTGTCTTTGATGGGTGGAATAAGTTAATTGTATCGATTCCTGATCTTTGTTTTACTTCTTCTTTTTTTCCGTGGTAAAGTTTACAATGCATTTATTTGTTTTGTTTGATTTGAAGTTTAAAGTCCCCGACAACACTGTATAGGTCGTTTTAGAGATGTGGCTTCCAATTTTGGGGGACTTTTACCCGACATTGAGATGAAATGACATCTCAAGCCCTGTTGCCCGATGAAACCAATAGGGTTTATAAGCAAGGACGGTCCAACTCGCACTACTTTGCCTGGGCAGGCTTAGATCCTCTAAGCGGTTTACCAGTACTCGTGTGTGGTCAGTTTCAGCTCTGCGCGGAAGCATCATGCAGCCCATCTATTTCTTCAAGCCCCGATTGGGGGGGGGGGGGGGGGTGCATACAATGCTTTTGTATAGGTGAGTTTTCGTACTGATTACATGACGTTATCCACTAAACGACGTTATAAAACGCGTCCTTGCATAAATATCTATGCGCATGGATGTTTGAAGCCATTGTCAAATGGACCGAAAGCCTTGCTCAAACAGCAGAAACCATGTTCAAATCATGAAATTCGCGTGCTGTTTGAACATGGATTTTGAAGTTTTGATATCACACGACTGGCCTTGCTTTGTTTACGTTACGTTGAGCGACGTAACGTTATCGCCCTGAACATAGCGTTTTAGGGCCCTTTGATGACGTCAGATGGTTACTGCGTAACAACGTCATTGTAAACAACGTTCTAAACCGGTCGCCATGTTGGTTCGCCAATCGCATTTGAAGAGTTATATGGAGTTTATATGGAGCTTTGGGGCGTTTTCGTCAAAATTTGCTGTCGGACGATCATCCATGGTTATTTCATTGCATTCACATTTGCCGGATCCCTCGGAAGATATTTGAACATTCGGCCTGGCGGCCTCATGTTCGAACAGCTTCCTCGGGACCCGGCGAATGTTAATGCATGAAAATCCATGTTTGATCCCTATATTGTCAGCTCATGAAGGAACAAGTGGTAGGTCTACGTTATCCGGTTTGTATGAAGGTGTAAAGCGAGTATCGAAAACTAACAAGTTTAGTCATCGGAAGGGGTACATTGTAAAGGTGCGGGAACAATTTGGTAAATTACCTACAAAATAACTACTTTTCGACTCACATACGCTATATTCTAACACAGCGCGCCTATATAGGCAATGGAAAATAACTGTATTTTATTCTACAACAAATCACGGCAAGGAAGAGCGTGACGAGTGACGTCATTATAAACTGCAAATTTATGACGTCACTAGTCGATTTCCTTGACGTTGGACGGTGTAACGTCATTTTCTCGCATCGAAAACGTTAGAAAAGGATATAAATGCATGTGTTTCAGTCGATAATTTTAGCGGGATTAGTTTCAACAATGGCGAAAAGTAGTGAGAATTTGAAGGAAACAACAGCATTATTGCCGAGTTTCAGCGTGTTAGAATCGAAATAGATCAGCTCTAGCCAATGATTTGTTAGGTAATAAATCAGTTTGTCGGTCAGTTGTAAGTAGACAAATCACGCGCGCTACGCGCTCGTGATTTGTCTACTTTACAACTGACCTCCAAAATGTGATTTATTACTCAACAAATCACAGCTAGAGCTGATCTTTTTCTTAATTAAAAATTTGTTATTGCAAGAAAAAGTGCATGTGATGTGCGATGAAAACCTCTGTAAACCACTTTTTCAATAAAGAAATAAATAAATAAATAAATAAATAAATAAATAAATAAACTGTAAAACGCCCGATTCATAGGTAGTATCTATTGGTGACTGTTTCGAGCACCCACAATTTATGTTTAGAATAAACGTACAGGTATGATATGAGACGTGTCAATCGTTTAAACCCTACATATCGACACTGGGTAGGGTCGGAAATTGAAAATGGTAGGGTCGGTGTTTTAATTTTTATTTGGTTCTTTTATTGATAAAAATAGTAGAGTCGTGGGGTCTAAAGAAGGGTCGGTCGGTTAAGCGGAAACACGGCTATTTTTTTAGGCCTAATAGATTTGTCCAATGTCAATGGTGGAAGAGCCCACATCCCAACATGTATAACATTTTTGAGAAAAAAGCCTTTGCATTATGATAACACACCCGTGCGACGAGGTGCATGTTTTTTTAATCTCCAAAATGGCTACTTTTCTGATGAAAGTCCGTGGTATTTTCCTGATTGATACTACAAACATAGGTTATGGGTACTTGTTAGAACCGCCTCATTGAGGCGGTTCTAACAAGTATCCACAACCAGTATCTTGGATCAGAAAAAAGAAAAAAGAATGCATACCCCGTAAACTCCAGTTTTTTCAATATAAAGTGGGCTTTGGGGGTACTCATTTCGAGGACTTGTTCGCGTAATCTCAGGTCCCTATACAAGTAACAGGTTGAGTATAAGTTTTGATATCACAAAGCAGTGCAACCGGCCACGCCAACACGCCCATGTAATGAAACCCATGTAAATTGCACATTGTACAGAGATAATTTTGGCTCACCAGGTTATCCATATATAGGCGTAGTAATTTAGGCAGTTCTAATGAGCTACCAAAATCAATTTCACGAACGATTTCATTTTGTCTAGTAAATTTAGCAAATTAGATTTTTCTTCTTGAGAACATCGCTTCGCGCCTATGGCAAAATATGCGGAAAACTGATTGGTCAACCAAGTGTAGTGTGCGATTTATTTCAATATGTTGGAAGTTTTACTGTTCAGGCTGCCTGCCTATGGATCAAATGCTATTATAGAGAACGATCAAACTGAATGCTTCCTTCTTACACTCCGACGGTAAAAAGATTCTAATAAGCATGCACCACCATGTTAACAAGGCCGTAAAATGAATATCCCCCTAAACCCCACTTTATATAGAGAAAACTTGGGTTTACAGGAGTGAATATTATTTTTCTAATTTCTGCTCCAAAACATAGGTTGCGGGTACTGGTTAGAACCGCCTTAATGAGGCGGTTCTAACGAGCACCCACAACTTATATTTGCAGTATAGGTGAGTAAATATATCACATTTTCTTCAGAAAAGTAGCCATTTTGGTGATAGGAAAAAAAGCACTATGTATCTCACGGGTGTGTTATATCGTAATGAAAGCTAAATAAGAGTGTGTGTGTGACAGCTTAGGTCATACGAAGACGGGACCTTGGTTAAAAGACTCATCCGAAAGTCTGAAGAAGCCCGGGATCGATCCTGCGACCTCTGGTTTACAAGGCGAGTAGCGTAACCACTACACCACAGAGGCTTCTAAATATAAATAAGAAATCACAAAACACCATTATTTTAAGAAAATCGAAAAGATGTTCCTGTTAATGCCCCCTCCCTCCCCTAACCTAGCGCTTTGATTTTCCTTCTACAATTTTCCATTGGGCGACAGGGCTTGAGATGTCATTTCATTTCACTGTCGGATTAAGTTCCCATAAAATTGGAAGCAACGTCTCCAGAATGACCTACACAGTGTTGACGAGGACGTTAAACCTCAAATCAAACAAACAAAACAAATCCGTCCACAATTCCAATTCTCCATCTGAGCGATTTGATTGGTTGAGATTAAAGTTCTATACTTCGATAGTTACAGGAAGTAATATAACGTGACGTCAAAGAGCACGGTCAGAACCCGATCGTTACGACACTGTATATAAAATGTCACCAAACGTAAATGTAAGAAGACAATTAAAGTGAATGTATACCCCGTTTTGACATTTTTTTTTCTCTTGGGTTTCTTTCAAATATGCCAGCTTCTAGTTGAATAACCATTCCACCCTGGCCGTTGGTAAGTTCATTTTTACGCTTTCGAAAGACTTTTCAAAATTTACCATTTTGGTGACATTTTTAACATTTGGATGACAAAACTACATTTGGATGACAAAACTGGAATTATAAGGAAAGACTCATCATTTATCTGGATTTTATTGATGTGTAAAGTCCGGCAAATCACTCATAAACTTAGTATAAAGCCCTTCGGGCTTCATGCCGTTCCTGAGTGATTTACCGGATAATACATCTCAATAAAATCCACAAAAATAAAATTAATTCCAATAGTGGCTCGGACTACTCCTGTCTATATTTTATGATTCCAAAGGTGCTTGACCCACTGCAGTTCGATTGTATAACGTAAGAAGTGCAAACCCCCGAAGGATATTTCTTTTACGTATTTGATAGCACGGTGCAATACATTATCGCTGTAAATGCACTTCAGCCCCAACCAATCATGGCTTAGCGAAATAAAACGTCCGCGAAGACCTTAAATCGACCGACCTTGTGTACTGGTAACAGTTTAGAAAGTTTAAAGTAGAAGTAAAACAAAGATCAGGAATCGATACAATTAACTTACTCCTCCGATCAAAGACACCAAAGGGAAAGAAACACAAACATGAAGAGACCAGACCATAATGGAAACCTAAACAAAGGAAGGCCATAAGGACAGTTACTTTCCCACAAAATGGCCAAATGGCCATCCAAAATAAAAAGACACAAGTGATACACACAGTAAGTAACAAACAACAACATAAATAAACCGCCACAGAAGAACCGCTTTGGAACGGTCAGTGGAAAGAATTCCACTGGGGGGCTGAAATCGTTTTTACATGGCCATAATCCTCACCCTTACCTCTGTCGCGGTATACACAAAATTTGTTTAATCCGCATGAAGGCTCCCTAACTCATCAGTGTAACATCTCCGAGAACATACAAATATACTAGATCTGCAGTCGATGGTATACCATCGCAAATACCTGCTATTTCTATTAACAACACTAATGACTATGTATTAGCTAGCCAAAACTACATGTAAGTTAAAAAAGTTGCAAAGAACATTCTAACTGATGAGCAAAGGTTCAGAAGTGAACTCTTATAGTTTAGAAGATATGGCAAAGTCATACTTTTTTACCTTTGACCTTGGGTTTATGTTGAGGTCCACCTAAAGTATCCAAATTTATTCTTTATTCCAACAGCCATCCAATAACCAAGTTTCAGATGTGTAACTCCAATAGTTTAGAAGATATGGCAAAGTCATACTTTTTGACCTTTGACCATGTGGTCGAGGTCACACCAAAAGTAGCCCAACATATTCTATATTCCAAGGGCTATCCAATTAGCAAAGTTTCAGAAGTGTAACTCCAATAGTTTAGGAGATATGGCAAATCATAATTTTTGACCTTTGACCTTCGGGTCATGTTGAGTTCAAGGTCACACCAAAAGTATCTAAATTTATTCTATATTCCAAGGGCCATCCAATAACCAAAGTTTCAGAAGCGTAACTCTAATAGTTTAGAAGATATGGCAAAATCATACTTTTTGACCTTTGACCTTGGGGTCAAGATCACACCAAAAGTAACCTGACATAGTCTATATTCCAAGGACCATCCAATAAGTAAAATTTCAGAAGTGTAACTCCAATAGTTACGGAGATATGGCAAATCATAATTTTTGACCTTTGATCTTTGGTTCATGTTGAGATCAAGGTCACAAAAAAGTTGCCCACTGCCATCTACATTCCATGTACTATCCACATGCAAAATTTTCAAAAGTGTAACTTCAGTGGTTGCAGAGGAGATCCAATCACAAGAAACGTGACGGACGGACGAACAGACGGACGGACGGACAGAAAGACGAACGGACTGACGCCGGAGTGAACTGTGGTACGTAAACAATATATCCGATTTTTCTTCGTGTATAAAAACTACAGAGATGAAACAAGGTTGAGGACTCGACAGTTTCGCGGTATACACTTATTTTAAGTCTGCCCAGGAAAAATGGTGCGAGTTGGATAGTGTTGACGGGGACGCCACTTATACAACATGCAATAAAATATATTATGGCAATTTGATTGATAGCTGTGTTAGAAGAATTGCACGGCCCATCAATATTTGGCGATTAGACAAATATTGATTTGTGACGTATAATCAAGACGACCTTTTATCGGTTATGATATTTCTTTAGAAAATCTGTCATTGGTCGCGCGCCACGCATAGCTTCAAAAACTGTCGAGAAGCTTGATGTTTGACTAACACATCCGTAACACACCCGTTAGACATAGTCCTCCAAAATGATGATGCGCAAAACCAAACGCGCAAAACCATAGCATTCGTTTGCCGCCAGTTAAAAAAAGACAGGAAATCACCCATTATCAAAACCTGGGTGTACAATGGAAATGTATATATTCAGGACAACAGGGATAATAGGTTCTCATAACAAGTCTTGAAGACCTTGATCCCTATAAACCGACTGAGGTGTAGGGTCTTTAGACAGGCTGTGTGTCCATCACGAAAAAACGCCTATAGATTTCTGACCCCACTTTCATATAATAAAACTGGGGTTTAATGGGGATACACATTACTTTTCTTGTTTCTAAATTGAAGCGTACATTGTGGGTACTCGTTGGAGCCGTCTCGCGTGGCGGTTCTGGTGGATACCCGGGATCTGTGTTTCGGAGGGATATGAAAAGTATCATTTTTTCTCTATTCCCTCTCCTTCCGTGGGTAAAATCTTAAATATGCAGTGATGTTCCTCTATCAAGACCACATTTTGGGCTGTTAAAAAGTGTTCTTTAAGACCACCTTCGAGCGATCACTAAGGTTGCTCTTATGATGAGACAGTGTATGTAGAAAACACAAAGAAAATGTACTTGTGACCTTCTAAATATGCTCTTAAAACATAATTTGGTTTAAATTTAGGTGGTCTTGATGGCGAAAAGTCACTTGGTGATGCAAGAAAACAAAACGATTAGTTGACGTCGATATGATGTCTATTACATGTAACTATAGCTAGGAGTAAGTCCTTTCGGAAGGAAAATAAATATAACTTAAATATAATCGAAGTGCCTAGCCACTCTTGTTATTAAAGTAAGGGGAGTGGCTGTGCAAACGGATTGATAATATACACAAACATAAACCTATTCCTGATTTGTCTGTCAGTTGCATACTACAAATTTCATGACATGCATTGAAAAATGATGAAGTTTACTCATGTTTGTTGCTACATTTTATATTATGTTTGCTTGTTCATCTTGGTCAATATTACAAATTACTCATTAGAGTCGCCTCGTTGAGGCGATTCTAATGGGTACACACATAAAACATTCAATATACAGTTGCAAAATAAATTAATAAATTTTTCCTAAATTATCCCTATTTAGTATTAGGAAAATCTCCCTGAGGTTTCAAGAACGGTTTTCAGTCATCCATATTCGAGCCATTGAAGTTCTACTGGATACAATAGTTCTTGCCGGTCTCCCACTTACATGGTGTATATGCTCGGAATACAGATTGTTGGTAACCGTTGGAACCGCCCTTGTCACAACTCAGGCGGGTGCCAGCAGTCTGTACATTGGGTTGGAAATAAGAAAATTATATACAAACACCGCTCCCATCACAGAAAGGCTTAGACTATACAGGTGTGCCGACTTGGCCCTGGATTGATTCTGACTAACTTGTATGTATAACAATATTCACGTATTTGTGTATAGTTTAGAAGCCTGCATGACACTGTCTATCTGCCAGTTTTCATTTCAAGCACAGTCAGTCACATTTTGCCAGTGTCTACAAAAAAATCTTGGAAACACACATATTGAATATTTACGTTCGTTTCAACTTACCCATAATGACGGTTATTTCATGATATATGTAATGCCGAACTGAATTTACATATCCAACTTTTTTATCACAGAAGCACTACTCCAGTCTTGTCAGAATGTAACGTCCGAATTAATAGTGCACTGGTGTGTGACCAAGATAAATAAACAACTTATTGACACACTACGCAACAAAAGATAGCTCTTTTAGTCGAATTACTGTATTTTCTGTAAACTTAAATGATTTCCATGCGATTTGTTTCGCATCTCTGCTTGAATCGCGAGCCGTGGACACGCTGGAGCGGCCTTGCCGAGGCTGTTCTGGCGGGCGATTATGATGACCTTAGCGGAGATGAGAACTATGTATACCCGCTTCGACCCCACATTTGTGTGTATAAAGTGGGGTCTATATGGGTCGCCAGTGCACAAACGTTAGAACGTGTTCATAATATTAAAACAGATTCCACCAACATATTCTCTGTTTCTCTGTCGCATAGTGAATAGTATTATACAGAGTTCTCGCCCAGTCCCAGCATTACCAGCATCTATCTCTCTCGCGTTATTAGTTTGATGTTCCATTTCTCCATCAGATAATATTTTCTTATTGCTACAATGTATCATACTTGTATATGTCTGTCTATCCACGGGGGAACAACTTTTTCATTTGGTCGACCTCTCCAGTCTAGGTCCATATTCGTATCCTCTAAACTTCATCTAGCACTGTCTGATAATATAACATGATTCCGATTGAAATTTACAGGATACGAATCGGACTTCATTATAGTCGTCAAATGAAAGTAATAGGTATCAAACATTTAAATTTTTTCGAACTGCTGATAATTATGTCCTTACTTCTAATAACAGGAATAGAACGTAAGCCAGGGCCCGAGTCCCAAGACTCTGTTAATTCTAACCCGGGAATAACAGATAGTGATAAAATTATCGAAGATAAATTTTCAATAGTACATTATAATGTTCAGATTATAGCAAACAAAATTGATATGATTGAAACAGAGCTTCGTAACTTTGACGTTATATGCATTACCGAAACGTGGCTTGACGCTCGAACGTCAGACAATGAAATACACCTTGATAACTTTAAGTTATTTCGACGTGATAGACCAGGTGATCACCACGGTGGTATCTGCGTCTATGTTCGTAATAACTTATTTTCTAAACGAAGAAATGATCTGGAGTTGCCAAATATCGAGTGTATTTTGGTCGAAGTCTCTATTCGCAATAAAAAACAATTAATTGGAACCTTCTTTAGGCCTCTAAATTCTATGAACGCAACCTGGACTGCAATTGAGGATTCCGTCGGTCTAGTATTTGACACGGATATTCAAAATATTCTGCGTACAGGTGATTTTAACCTTGATACCCTAAAAGAGAATTCCAACAGGAAGATTAGAGATTTGTGTCTGCAATTTAATTTTGAACAACTAATAGATGAACCTTCTCATTATACAGAAAATTCTTCATCAATTATTGATCTGATTTTCATTGTAAATAAGAATAATATTGTCTTAAGTGGTGTAGGGGAACCATTCCTCGAACAGAATATTAGATACCACTGCCCTGTATATTGTGTTCTTAATTTCACGAAAACAAAAAGCCCGTCTTACAAGCGAAAAATTTACTTATTTGACAGGGGTAACTATCAGTCCTTTTCGAATGACCTGGCAAACACTGATTGGGACGCATTAATTTGGTTTGGGTTTTGCGGCCCTTTCAAGATTATTTCACTCATATCGAGCCGATCGTTAATCAGAGGTGGGCGAAAACCGGAGTACCCGGAGAAAAACCACCTGACCTTCCGTTGCAGAACTTGGCGTCTCACACGTGGCCCGAGCGAGGCTCGAACCTACGGCGGTGAGAGACCTAATGACTAAGAGTCAGCGCTCTTATTCACTAGGCCACGGAGGCCCGTAATATATGATAAAAATAAAAAATCAAATAACTCCAATAACTCCAATAACTGGGATACATATAAAAGCTTTCGAAACCATGTCACCACAGAAATTCGCAAATCAAAATAGCTACAATTTGATAAATTATGTGAACGATTAACATGCTCTGAAACTGGCCCGAAAGATTGGTGGGAAACATTAAAACAATTTATTAAACGGAACAGGTAAATACCATACCACCTTTGAATAAGGACGGTACCATTTATTCAGACGATAATGCCAAAGCTAATGCTCTAAACAAATATTTTGCAGATCAGGCACGTCTTGATGATAGTACGGCATCTCTTCCGCAAACTATGAACATACCTAATTATAACTTAGACTCACTTTCTATTACCAATGAAGAGGTTGAATCAACCTTAAAATCACTCCCTCTCGGTAAAGCAGCCGGCCCAGACTTGATTAATAATCGTCTCCTCAAGGAACTTGCACAGCCTCTTTCGCATCCTCTTCGTGACTTGTTCAACTTTTCAATACGTCATCGTAAGGTGCCACAACTTTGGAAACAAGCCAATGTCTCGCCAATACACAAGAAAAACGACCCATCTGAAATTAAAAACAACAGGCCTATTTCTCTCCTTAGTACAGTCGGTAAAGTGCTAGAGAAAATTGTACATAAACACAATTTTCTCCATGAGCATAATACAATCTCAACTTTGCAATCAGGCTTTGTTCCTGGCGATTCGACTGTAAACCAATTAGTGGATTTATATAATACCTTCTGCAAAGCTCTCGATGACGGTAAAGAAGTTCGTTCAGTATTTTGCGATATTAGCAAAACTTTTGATAGGGTATGGCATAGGGGTCTGCTCTTCAAACTCAATTCTGCAGGAATAACTGGAAATCTTTTATCTTGGTTTGCTGACTACCTAGACAACAACGCGTTGTGATACCAGGTGCTAGTTCGACATGGACTCCAATAAACGCCGGTGTCCCTCAAGGCTCGATTCTTGGACCCTTGTTGTTTATCTTATATATTAATGAGATTGTTGAAGATATCAATTCTTCTATAAGATTGTTTGCAGATGATACAAGTTTGTATATAATAGTGGACGACCCCATCCAAGCAGCTGAACAATTAAATTTAGACCTAGAAAAAGTAAATCATTGGGAAAAACGTTGGTTAGTTAATCCAGGAAAATCAGAATCTATGCTATTCTCAAGAAAACACAACAAACCTTATCACCCACCTGTTTCAATGGACCAGAAGCAAATAACTGAAGTAACTACACACAAGCATTTAGGTGTTATTTTTTCAAATGATTGTACTTGGCAATATCATCTTGAATATATAAAGACAAAAGCATGGAATCGTGTAAATGTTATGCGGAAACTAAAATTTCAATTAGATCGGAAATCTCTCCAGTCGATCTACTATTCATTTATACGCCCCCTTTTAGAATATGCCGACGTTGTATGGAATAACTGTGCACAATACGAAGCGAATGAGTTAGAAAAAAATTCAAAACGAAACTGCACGAATAGTTTCTGGTGCAACGAAACTGGTATCAATTAATTCTCTTTTGTTAGAAACAGGCTGGGAAACACTGGCGTCCGTAAGGCAAAAGCACAAACTCACTTTATTCTATAAAATGCATAATGACATTACTCCTGAATATCTTTGTTCACTTGTTCCACCTACCGTTGGTAGTACATCGCCATATCCATTACGAAATGCTAATGATCTCCATACTCTACATACAAGATCACAACTTTACTATAAGTCTTTCTTGCCATCAGCTGTCCGAGAATGGAATGAACTCCCTGAGGAAACCCGCAACTCGCCCAGTCTAAAGATATTTAAAACTAGGCTAAATACGAATGTTACTATACCACCTCGATACTATTTTACAGGTAAAAGACGCGGTCAGATCTATCATTCTAGGCTAAGAACTAAATGTAGTTCTTTACGTCAGCATTTGTTCTCTAAGAACATTGTAGATTCCCCTCGGTGTGTTTGTGGATCCGTAGAGGACACACACCACTATCTCTTAGCATGTGAACAGTATACCGAACTTAGGCGTGAACTGTTCAGCCGTGTGTCAGTAATCTGCAATCCAAATTAAAATATCCTGCTTAAAGGGGATCCTTCGCTCTCACTCGATCAAAACAACACCAACGTCCTCGCTGTACATGACTATATACTGAAGTCAAAACGTTTTCAATAAATTGATAACTTTGTTTTGAAACCATGAACGATAAATGCTTTTCTTGGACTGACGACGTACTTTTCTTCTTTCTCATTAAAGAGTACGAGATAAAGACCAAGATCAAATTCAGTACAGTAGCTTATTTCCACCCTTCCCCCGTGGAGCCTGATACACTTATACATGTATATGTATATTGACAAGTTTTATCATGCTGTTTTCACCTATAGAGTTTAGACCTTAAAGTTGTTACAAATAGTATTAAATCACAATACATTTTTCATAATATTCTGATTATGACTCAGATCACTAGTAAGTTACACTGATATACTTTTGTATGGGATACAGATTCAATAAAAGTCTAATGACTTTCTTCTGGATCCCGTTTGTATGTACTGTTTCTATATGTACTTTTATGAATTGTATTGTTTAAAGTATACAAATGAAATAAAAGTTTAAACTAAAATGATGATTATTATTATTATTTTTATTTTATTTATTTACACCTGTGCAAACTTTGATGAGCTTCATTTCATTTTGACTTGAAACATCATTCAGTATATCCTGACATCCTATCAGTCAACTGCCAGACAAAAATAAATTCAAAACACAAGGTGGTGTACATTTCATTGCTGACTCCTGCACTGTCCAATCAAAATACATCTCAAATGTCAATCAGAAATTGTTTGCCAAAATGAGACCAGTCAATTGCTTGATGTAGTTTTAGAATTCTTTGATGAATGATATTTGCTTGTCAAACTAAATTGACGCATAGAGATTCATTGAAAGCTATTTCACAGGAGTTTGAACGCTTTTGTGTCCACAGGTGTATTGTTTTATTTTCCTTTTTTATTTCTCATATTTTAATAAAACATAGATTCTGGGTACTCGTTCAAACCGCCTTATAGAAGCGGGTCTAAAGATTATCGACCAGCTATGTCATGGAGCAGAATAAAAAGAAAGAAATATATACCCCTCTGAACCCAAGTCTTCTTTTAATAATTGGGTTTACAGAGTGTTCCTTTCATGGGCTTGTTAACATGATGAAAGTGTATTCTTGTATTTATATCTAGTATGGTAACAAACAATAAAAATACAGAAATGATGGATATGCGAAATTCAATCTGTTGTTAATCCTGATGGCTAACAAGGCCTGGCATGTTCCAAAAATTTAGTTCCTTAGTTTATACTAATTTATTTTAGTTCGATTGCGATGGAAGCTTCAAGCTTATTTAATCGCTCTCGACCACTCATTCCGGATGTTTTCACGCGCACGAGAGAGAGGCAGTGACTATTTCACCACTGCTACCCATTTACACCTGGGTGGAGTGAGGCAGTGTCATTACGTATCTTGCAAAAAGACCCACCTCGATACCGGGTGACGGATTCGAACGCACAACCTCTCGATCATGAGTCGAACGCGCTAACGAGTTCCTTAATATATGACGGCATGGCATAATTTGCATATGTCTATGAACGAACCCAGGAAAACATCAAAATGCCTTAAATGACTAGTTAAAAACCTTTTGAAGAGTGCAGATTTCATTCTCTCAGCTTTCCGCATAATTTTTGGTACTCACACAATTAATTTATACATTATATTAGTGGCATTCTATCAATATTTGCGACTTAATATTAAGGGGAATGGATACACCTTCGGGGGAGGCAACTCAGTCAAAAGTATTTTTTTCTCCCATGTCAATAGGGGTCAACTCTTAGAGGATAGAATTCAGGAGCAAATTCATTCCTTTAAGAGGAGTCCCCTTTTTCAGTGGGACAGAGCTCATAGAAAAGCGAATAGGAAGTCAAGAATACTGTCTCCCTTTGAAAAATGGCGGGAAAATCCGCCAGCTGTTTCCATTCCTCTTATATTGGTTTGAAATTGTTTAGTCTATTAGATGATAGCATTTAGAACCATTATTTTGAATAGTAGTTAATTTCAATAACATAATCATAACAAGAGGCTGAAGGGTGCCAGAAATTGGAGGAGATTGTGTTAGAAGAGAATGGGGTGTTAAGTCTTTCCGTCCTCCACTTCGAACAAGTACAACTATGGTACATGTAAATATGAAAGATGGGTAAATAAGATCAACCGTGTGCGAATATCGGGACAGAAAAAATCTAGATCAAACGGATTATGGGAGCCTGAATACCACGACAGAGTGTGCATTGCACATTTTATCTAAAGTACGTAACTATGTAAAGATTTAGAACTTCGACGAAAAAAAACAACAACAAAAAAAAAAAAAAAAAAAAAAACATCCGCTTAATAAATCTTACTTGACCAACCGTCCCAGAACCTCAACCTGTAATGTTCGAGTATTGGATTTCTGATGTCATAGCGTCCTATCTTGTACCAAACATTTTTCTCACCTACAACACATTTTTCTCACCTATCCCAACTATGTGGTGCTGTGGGATAATTCTGTCTGTCGCAGTTCTTCCAGTATGCCAAAGTTAATCCTTTACAAGATTTATAGCTGAAGCAAGACACTTGCAAATAACTCAGCACGCCTCATTCTTTGTGTGTGTCTTGCCCCTTGAGATGGATTTCCCAATGCGCAACCCATCGATATGGATTCATTCATTACGAAAACACGCCTATATAAATACATTGCCACCTTTATCGCCGAAAAAGCGAATATTTTGAATGGAAAAATTGTGATATTTTTCGTATTTCTACTCAAAATATAGATTGTGGGTACTCGTTGGAACCGCCTCACCGAGGCGGTTCTAACGAGTACCCATAATCTTTACTTTAGAGCAGAAATAAGAAAAATAAGGTTTACCCCTGTAAACCCCAGTTTTACTATATAAAAGTGGGGTTCAAGGGGGTCAGAATTATATAGGCGTGTTTTCGTGATGTTATTCCAATTTTAATCTACCTGTCAGGTCTTGACTGCTACATGTACATTAACAACTGGTCAATACATGCTAGTGTACACTGTAAGCCCTGGTTGATAGAGGCTGAAAACCTACTGAAAACACTTTGGATAGCAGTAGCTATCTTGAGCCTGCACAGAGTATATATCTCTATTTTAAGCCTGCACAGGGCACAGGGCAATGCGTCCAGTTAATGGAGTGATCCGAAGGATACACAGTTTATAAACCGAGGAAATGACATTAGCAAAGAAGGTTCAGAGACTTCATTAGGTACACGTAAACGTAACCGACCTAAACAGCTGGCTAATTTGTGTTGCCATTCGACAACACAGATGCATCAGATGTGCTCGACTTTTTGCAATACATCCGGCAATTGCGGATCATCTTATTCCACAGTAGTAAGCCCCAAACACTTTAATTTGTTTTGTACCATTTTTGTGTTTCTGGCGATAAGGTCCCATTTTTCTAGCAATATTGACACAAAAACAGTGTAGATTCACTTTACACTCGCAACTTTTTACCCTATACAAACTGCGTATGTGCGTAATTCGGATCGGCGTTGCCAGGACTTGAGTGTCTAAAGTCATCAGAGGGACTTTTGCCTTGTCTTCGATTCTTGGATATTATAACGGAATTATTTAAGTGACACTGAATCTCCTTGCTGCTCTCATCAAAATTCAGCTGAATCAGACTTGCGCTTTTGGAGAATTTCAAGATGGTCACCATAGCAACCCTCTTTGATATTTAAGTGCAAGGATTTTAGCAATTCTGAATAGACGTATTACGCCATTGTCTCTCACCATGTTGCGGCTAAATTAGACCTATCATTAAGGAACAGATGTGATTCAAAGTTTTCAAGACGGCTGGGCTACCATGGCGGCCATCTTGGATATCGGAACACAGGAACTTTAACAATTCTGAGTCTGTGTGTCAGCCTGATTCCTCCCAACAAGTTCAATCCGACTTCTTATTTCTAGTTTGAGAGGTAACGTTATCTGAAGACTTTCAAGACGGCTGCCAAGTATCGAACGCAGTAATCTTAGAAATTCTGAATATTGTCGCCCCAAAAGTTTCGACTCAGTTTCAGCTAAGGACAATATTTTCCCTACTATATGTCTATGGGAGACTAAAGGGCAGCTAACTCTAATGCGAATGGTCCAATTTGTCCAGATATAAATTTATGGCTGTCCTCATTACCTGTAAGTGTGATAAAGAATCTATTAAAAATGAAATCACTGTCATCCGATCAATATTTTCCTGAGTCTATGAAACACACCAGGTTTGCCAGTAGTTGAAGTTGAATCAAAATTGAACTTGTCCAAGATTTATTTGATAATGCCTGTTCTCGTTTGCTGACTCTTTAATCATTACTACAGGTCTCTCACCGCCGTGGTTCGCGCCACCCTAGGGTAGCATGCAACGAAATTGCAGAATAAAATTTCTTGCACACCAGACAAGGAAATCCGTAATTTTACCCTGGGATAGAAATTTATGTTCTGACCCTTGTATAGAAGCCCCTGTGGCGCAGTGGTTATGCTACTCGCCTTGTAAATCAGGGATCGCAGGATCGATCCCGGACTTATCCAGACTTTCGGATGAGTCTTTAAACCGAGGTCCCGTCTCCGTATGACCTTAGCTGTTGGTGGGGCGTAAAACTAAAACTCACTCACTCTGACCCTGGCGTTCCGACCCAAAATCGAATATAATCGCGTGTTTGGTAAATGCAGTGGTTTATTACGACATCGTATGCGCCGTTGTTAAGGTTGACGTCACAGCACGTTACGTGACGTCGCTAAACATTCCTGCAGTGTCATCACAATATGGCGGACGACGGTAATCGAAGTGACTGCAGTATTAAAAAGCCGCGCTTTAATGTTTGTCCTCCTAAACTGCAATCTTGATAAAGATCCCTTCATAAATGAATCCACTATTAAGGGTAAGTAACTCCTATGTAAATGATCCGATCTGTCCCAAATTAAACATTCTCCAAGATTAAATAGCTGTCCACATTAGCTACAAGTTTGTTGAGGATCTAAGATCAAATTAAATCGCTATTGGTGTGACAAATTGTCCCAAATATATGTCTATGGGAAACTAAAGGACAAGTAACTCTAATGTGAATATTCGGGTATGTCACAAACTCGAACTTGTCTAAGTTTTAATGGCTGTACTCATTAGCTGCAATTCTGATGAAAATCACATCAATAATGATATCACTATCATCCGGTCAATATTTTTCTAAGTCATTGAAATCCAAAAGGCCGGGCAATTCCTATGCAAATGGTCAAAGCTGGGCTAAAATTGAACTTGTCGAAGATTTATTTAATAATGTATGTCCTCGTTCGCCGACTCTTAATCATTAGGTCTCTCGCAATCGTGGTTAGCATCCCGCTAGGGCCGCATGTGAGATGCCAAGTTCTGCAACGGAAGTTTAGGTGGTTTTTCTCTGGCAGGTCCATGTAAGCCTCTTGTGAATAATTCGATCAGCCCCAGAGTCGAACAGGACTGGCCTCATTATTTACATGTTTTATGAGATGCCAATCTAAAACAAAGTTGCTATTGCCCAGACAATATTCCGGACAACATTTTCCAAAGTCATGACGCCCTCAAGGGCGGGTAACTCTCATGCAAATAGTTGAAACTGGGCCAAAAATGGACGTGTGTGAGATTTTATGCATGTCTACATCAATTGCTAGGTTGATAGTTTCTATCAAAACTGAAGTCACTGGCAGTTGGACAACTTTCCCTATTGAAAGTCTATGGGAAACCAAAAGGGCAAGTTACTCCCATGTGAATAATTCGATCTGCCTCAAATTCGAACATGCCCAAGATTTTATGGCTGTTCTCATCACCTATAAGTTTGAAGAGAATCCAGTCAAAAATAAAGCCACTGTCGCTCGGACTAGAAAAGCTAACGACAGACGGACGACGGATGGCAGGACGGGCGGACGGACAACAGACAATAGACCTAGGTACGAGATAAGCTGACATTGAGCTGCTACAGGTGAGCTAATAATGCGACCTAATGACGTTTGCAAACTGAAAAGAAATTAAAACGTTACGTCGAAACTTTGGGGTTTTTCCAATAACAATGTTCTGAAAAGGGGTAATCCTTGGGAAGCAAAGATACAGTACAGAACTGAAAAATAAAATGCAGTGTACAAGATTTTTTTCTGGTTTGGTCAATTAGGCCTCATCAGTGACCCTCAAAGACTGCACCAGGTTTATGTTGTTTTTTTTTATGTTGTTTACATTATTCTCTTGTCACCCATGTTCAGAAACGTCACAAATCATGTATTATTAGCCAGTCAAGTTAGACGTTAAGCGTATCTAGACATGAATTAAACCAAAATCATCCAAAATAATTCAGAAGTTTTTGTTCGTTTCAAAGTCTTTGCACCATTGAAAGTCATATTGCTACTGTTGTATTTTGCTCTTTTGTAAAATATGGGAGACAAACTTTAATAAGTCATTCGACTCTCTTATGAAACCCTTTGTGTGATATTTGAATATTAATTTCACATTATTTATGCGTTTGTGCAGATGGTATTCCATGTATCATACAAAGAGATAAACGTTTCAACTATTTTTTATGACGCCACGAACGCCCACAAGCACACATTCAGGTATAAATTTAATTGGCGAGATGATTTACCTTCTAATAGTCTACAGTTAACCTTTTTTACGGCGTAGCCGTTATGGTTTTGCTTTTGTCCTACATTTTTCGTTATTCCATTGGTCAATAAAACCACATGTCCAAGGAGTTGACCATTTCATTGGTCAATGATTTGCATAAATAAATCTACCAAAAATACGACAGTTTACTGAAGTTTTAACCTAGGAAATGTTTCGTTTTATATGTGAGACATGAATGAAAAATATATACAGTTTCGGCTTGCTCATCGTCTTGTCCTTTGATGACCATACGTCATATGTATAATTGTGTTTCTAGTGAATTCTGTAACTGCTGCGGTGAATAGCTATTTTGACCTTATTTCACGTGGTTGGTCTATATAGCGAAAGGAACCATTTTGCGGAAGGAAGGTTCCTTTCGCGAAAGGAAGAATTTTCTGCGAAAGGAATTGTTTGTTTGTTTTGAGGTTTAACGTCCCCATCAACACTGTGTAGGTCATTTTGGAGACGTTGCTTCCAAGTTTGTGGGACTTTTACCCGACATTGAGATGAAATGACACCCCAAGCCCTGTTGCCCAATGAAACCAATAAAGTGATATAGCATGACAAAAACATGTAATAATCGCATTACAAATTGACAGATGTTTAATTTACAATATATGCTAAATAAAATTTGCAGTGTATCATTTGTCTTCAGCATACTTTATGTCCTCCATTTTAACACAAAATGGACATTTTCGAATATCATTAATATTATATAAATTCTGAAAAGGAATAAGTGTAATTTGAGTTTTAATTAGGTGCACATAAGATCAAGTTTCTGTCCGTTTGTCTGCTCGTCCGTTTGTTCGTCCGCCTATGCGTTTACGTTCACCATAGCGACAACCCTAAATGTTAACCCTAGAATTTGTGTTCAAATAACAGTAAATGATAACGTTTTCTTATTTGTTGTGCATATACTTGAGATCATATGCTCTTGAAATGAAGTCATGTTTTTAACCTTGACCTTTTACATTGACCTTAGCTCAAACAGGCGGGACACCGCCCTCTGCAAAGCTATTTTTCCTCGCGTGACATCTGAATTGTTTGAATACAGTTAACCAGTTCATAGCTAGACAATTGTTGCTGTCACTATTGTAGCTCATATTGCACGACCCGTAGAAAAGCGACCGACTGAAGTCGGTTGATTTTCTAAGAGTGCCCTAAAATCACCGTGTCATTCTGTCAGTCTGTCTGTCCGTCCGTAACCCGTTTGTAAAAATTGATGATAGGGACTTACATGTAACCGCTTGGAATATTTAAACAATTTTGGCATACTGATATATATCAATGAGATCTAACCAATGAACTTACGGAATATTACATTCCATTTAGTATAGCCTCGCCGAGGCGAAAAATGTGAAAATTTTCGAACTGCTTCTCCTCGGAAACCGTTGGGCCGATTGAAGTCAAATTTCATATGGAGCCTCTAAGGGATGGGGGAAACCAAAATTTGCTCATGGGGTCCAGGTCACATGACCCAAATGGCCGCCAAGCCATATATGGTCTGTCTGTCTGTCCGTCGGTAACCCGTTTGTGAAAATTGGTGATAGTGACTTAACCGCTTGGAATATTTAAACAATTTTTGGCATACTGATAGTATCAATGAGGTCTAACCAATGAACTTGCGAAATATTTCATTCCATTTAGTATAGCCTCGCCGAGGCGAAAAATGTAAAAATTTTCGAACTGCTTCTCCTTGGAAACCGTTGGGCCGATTAAGGTCAAATTTCATATGGAGCCTCTATGGGATGGAGGAAACCAAAATTTGCTCATGGGGTCCAGGTCACATGACCAAAATGGCCGCCAAGCCATATATGGTAAAAACCCTTCAAAATAGTCTTCTCCAGAACCACTTGGCAGATTTCCACGAAACTTGATAAATAACATCTGGGACGAAGGCCCATCATAAATTGCTAAAATGGTGACCCTGGGTTGACCTTGACCTTCTTTGTGCCTAGGTCAAACTTTGACACATATGCTTTTGTATTGGAAAAGTGAGAATTCATTTTATCCTGCAAACGATTCAGAATACATTACTAAAGTATTAGATATATTTTCGCTCCTTACGATAAGGCGCATTTATTTGGGGAACCGTTTTAGGTTCAGGTCACATGACCAAAATGGCCGCCATACCCATATATGGTAACACTCATAAAGCTAAAAGCATCCGGCGGGTCGTGCACTTCAACGGCAACTGAAGCACTGGTTTCTAAACAACCTTCCAATTAAATCTACGCCGCATATCTTTTTTAAAGATATTTCTTGTTTATAACGATATTCGTTATAACGACAAAACTCATTATAACGGCAATTTCAATTGAATGACTACTTAGCTAAAGGCTTCGCTTCGGTTCCAAGCGGCGTGAGCTTCCCTCGGGTTGGAAATGCACAAATTAAATTTTTAGTCACGAGAGATTCCTGTAATCTAATACTCCAAGAAACAAATGTTATAGATATTTGTTAGAATCGCCTCGCCGATGCGATTCTAACAAATATCTATAACATTTGTTTCTTTGAGTAACGATGGGGAAAGGCCTTTTATTACCTATCATACTCCTAACTGGGATTCTTTATAACGGCAAATTCTTTATAATGGCACAATAATAGGGAACAAATACTGTTGTTATAACGAGGGTCCTCTGTACACAGGTACGCGAAAAGTTTAACGCTATCAGTGGCGCCATAAGCGGTATAGATGCATATGCAAGTCTCACCAGAATCAACACTGTGTGCCATCCTCTTAATTATTTTGACTAAACGCACCATTCACAATAACGGACGTGTCCAATTCAAAGATCGAATATCCCGCTGCAGAAACACGGGAGTGAAAGTATTTTATTTTCGTCAGATATTAATAAAGCACTGAGAGTACTGTCGGGTCGATTGTCTCTGAGTAAAAGCCAGAGAAATAGTCCTGGAGTGTCATTTAAACTGTTTCATTTAATCCTAGAATTCCGGTTCTTAAGAAACTACATGTAGTGTAGATCTTGATCATAGCCCGCGTTCTGTGGCGTATGGTCTGGGTCTGCACTGTTTGCCAAGACCAACTATGATTCCAAGATAATAATCTTACGCAACACTCTGACGGACCCCGACCATAGGGGCTTGAAGAAATAGATTGGCTGCCTGATGCTTCCACGCAGAGCTGAAACTGACCACACACGAGTACTGGTAAACCGCTTAGAGGACCTAAGCCAGCCCCAGGCAAACAGTGTGAGTTGGACCGTCCCTGCAGATAAACCGTACTGGTTTCAGTGGGCGACAGAGCATGAGATGTCATTTCATCCTAATGTTGGGAAAAAGTCCTACAAAATTGGAAGCGACATCTCCAAAATGACCTATACAATGTTGACGGGGTCGTTATACCTCAAACCAAACAAACAAAGTAACACTCTGACCTCAGTCACTGCGGCTATTTTCTAATAAAAAATTATACCGACAAGCCAGTGGTACTCACGTTGATTTAAGCACTGGAGAGCTTTTCTGCTTCGTAACTCTGGGTCGATTGACATTGGACCCCAAAATATTAGTGTTATTTGTTCCACTATGAGGCCAGGATGATGCGTACATATAAGACTGAATCGTGTGTTGGGTTTGGTGAACAGTGAAGATCCAGATCAGACGCCATAGAAAGAGACGTCTGATAAGGGGCTATACAGTTTGCTTTATATAGGTACAAGAACTTAAGGGTGTACCGAAACAGTCCAATTCCTCGTTCATGACCATTTACCAAGCCTGCACTCAGAGACAATAGGCCAATCAGTGCTGCCATTGCTTTGGTTAATTTACCCTCAGTTTCTGGCGTGCACTCTTCCATCACTGAAGTTGGGCCCGTCCGTTCTACTAAATAGGGCGTCTAGCTGAATGGTAAGATGACTCAGCGCCACCATATCAGGCTCGACAATGTTTGCATAAGTATCTGTAGTGGGTTTTAGGGTTGTAATGGATATCCGAGAGTACGTGGATGTTGTACATTCTTTGTAGGAATACTGTCACCCGCATAGACATACCCTAATCTATTTCAAACACTGAATTTCAATTTTGAGACAATTCCACAGCAGCCGGCTGAGCAGACACGGTGTCTGATCTGGGTATAATAATAGTTCGTCTCTCATTACTAACAATGATCTAGGTATACAGTGTTTGCCAAACACAATGTATCATCGATAAAAATAGTGCAATTATTTGCTATTTATAACCATAATCGATAAAAATAGCGTGACTATTTTCTATTCATACATTGTGTAAACATAAGCTTGGTTTCCCCAAATCAGTGATAGTCACGTGGAACCAGCTTTAATGCCCTTTATAACTTTGGGTCAATTGAAATACAATCGACAAAAAAAAAAATCGTAATAGAAAATACCAGGTTCGGGTCTTTTGATATCAAGTTTATCAGAACGCCTGAGAATTGCGACTCTTGCCGAGCGATTCTACGCGCGTTCACGAAGCCGAGCCTGCTAAACTTGATATCTGGTATTCTATGGTATTCTATTCATCAGTTTATCCCCTTGTGCAGTCTTTTAATATACAACTTAGGATCAGTTATTGATTTCCTCAGTGCGTCCCAACATTCCGGCGTGCAATAATCGGTCTGTATATTTAGTATCTCATCTGACCGTAATTTTTCCTTTTTTTCATGTTATTTACCCAGTACTAAAAACATTTTTGCCATTTTTTTAGTAGTCCGGTTAAGTTATAAAAGTACAATGAAACGTTGACTTGACAAAACTCAGTTGTCCTGTGATAGCATATCATTATCAGGTCAAGGTGTTACAATGAAATAAATATAGAGGATAACTGATAAAATATTTTATTCTGCCTGTACATATGTGTAAAACTCGTCCGACATACATTACGACATATTTTCACATCTCAAA
Source organism: Lucinisca nassula (assembly GCA_963580285.1). Classification (NCBI taxonomy): domain Eukaryota; kingdom Metazoa; phylum Mollusca; class Bivalvia; order Lucinida; family Lucinidae; genus Lucinisca; species Lucinisca nassula. The sequence continues at coordinate 126,419,217 of OY757010.1, read as the reverse complement.
ATTGGCTACTTTTCTGATGAAAATCCTTGATATTTTTCTTATTTATACTGCAATTATAGGTTGTGGGTGCTCGTTAGAACCGCCTTATTGAGGCGATTCTAACGAGTACCCACAACCTATGTCTTAGAGCAGAAATAAGAAAAATAATGTATACCCCCTTAAACCCCAGTTTTCTCTATATAAAGTGGGTTTAGTAGGGTGTTCCTTTCACGGACTTGTTCACGTGATGTTCTGTTCGGCGATCTGGTTGATATAATATAGCTGCACATATGCACGCCATGAAACGCTCTGTTCTGATGTTGAAATTCATCCTTCTCATTGCAATGTCGGGTAAACGTCCCATAAAATTGGAAGCAATGTCTCCAAAATGACCTATACTGTGTTGACGGGGACAAAAAAAACCTAAAGTCAAACAAACAAACAAAATCATTCTCATTGCATTTGATTAACTGTAATCAAAGAATTGTCACTGGCATTGTTGTTAGAGAGACATTATGACAGAGTACCTGTTCATTCGAATAATACTCATGTTAGTCGATTATTTTGTGTCTCTTCATATGACCGTTTTTCTGATTAAAGTGTTTGATATTTTGTCTTATTTCACGGACTTGAAGACTAGGGTCGATTTATTCATTTATTTTATTTTATTTTTTTCAAAATACAACCAGCCATGCAGAAACTTCACGGAGATGATTAGTATAAGCATTTATGCTTGTTTTCAAATCCTGTGGAACTTTTTTCATACAACGTGTAATTGTATTCTTGTAATTCAGAAGAAGTTAATAAATCTTGTTTACACTAAATTTCACGACTGTTCAGTGTTTCCAGATTTAGATATGCTGGACACTCTGAAAGCATTGTCTGTTGTATGAACGGTACCATTCCTGTCCTCTATTCGTCGTAATCATCTATTCGTCGTAATCATTTGATTATATTGTAAAAAAAAGTATCGTTTAGGAAATCTATCTGGATTGCTAATATAAATGTATTAAGTTGTTCCTTAAACGCCCTGCCAATCACCTTGACAACATAATTGTTTTAGTCAATCACCCACCACGAGTATTCATTAAAAGCTAAAGTTCTGACAGAGACGACGGAAATTTGTCATTGTCTTGTACTATGGTGGTACATGTATGTACATATAGCACAATACGCAAATTACGCATACGTTTAATGATGAATATCAACAATGAAGAAAAATCACGAAAAGGCCTAAAAAAAAAAAAAAAACGTGTTTCGTAAGCATAAGCAAAATAGCTGATACTTAGTTTTGTTTGTCTGAATTAAGGTTTAACGTCCCCGTCAACACTATTTAGGTAATTTTGGAAACGTTGCTTCTATTTTCGTGGGACTTTTACCCTACATTGAGTTAACCCTGCAACCCAAATAAACCAATAGGGTTTATATGCAGGGACGGTCCGACTCGCACCACTATGCTTTGGCAGGCTTTGACCCTCTACTGAGCGGTTTACCAGTACCCATGTGCTATGCGGTTTCAGCTCTGCGTGAAAGCAAAGTGCAACTCAATCTCTTCCTCCAAGTCCTCATGGTTTGTTTTTGTCTGATTTGAGATTTAACGTCCCCGTCAACACTGTAAAGGTCATTTTGGAGACATTGCTTCCAATTTTGTGGGACTTTTACCCGACATTGAGATGAAATGCAATCCCAAGCCCTGGCGCCCAATGAAACCAATAGGGTTTATTAGCATGGATGGTCCGCATCGCATCGCGGTTCCTGGACAGGCTTAGATCCTATAAGCGGTTTACCAGTACTAGTGTGCGGGCCGGATTCAGCTCTGTGTGGAAGCATCATGCAGCCCATATATTTCTTCAAGCCCCTATGGGCGGGGGCTTACACTCATGTGCTATGCGGTTTCAGCTCTGCGTGAAAGCACAATGCAACCCAATCTCTTTCTCAAAGCCCTGATGGGCGGCATCCAATAACAAAAACGTGCATGTAACGAAATTCAAACGTTATACCCTGAAGCAACGTCTCAAAAATGACCTTTGCAGTGTTGGCGGGGACGTTAAACCTCAAATCAAACAAACAAACAAAACCATTTCTGGGGTATTGTCAAGGTCAGACGGCACAGAACGCGGCGACTGATCTCGGTCTACCATTACGATAAAACACCAGTGCGACACAGTGCATTTTTCATATCCTCAAACTGCCTTTCTTTCTGATAAAAATCCGTGTTACTTTTCTTTTTTTATACTACAAACATAGGTTTTGGGTATTGGTTAGAAAAAAAAAACAATAATGTATACTCCTGCAAACCCAAGTTTTCTCTATATAAAGTGGAGTTTAAGGGGGCGTTTATTTCATTTGTTAACGTGATACACAGTCTGCTTAAGCCGCAAACAAAACATGACAGCCCTAGAATTGCAAAAGCCCACTCCAAACTTTTTAAGTGGAAGATTCCATTGTCATAAATGGGTTTATGGTTTAAGGTGTCAAAGAAAGTTAATACATCTGAATCTACTCAAGTCTATGGTGGTCAAAGTACAGGTACCCTAATGATCGTAAGTATTTGGAGAGACAGGCATAAGAAAACAGTGCAGACCCAGATCAGACTGCCCCTCAAGGAGCAGTCTGATCAGGGTCTACACTGCATGTCAATCCGTCTGCAATTTTCTGGACTTCTTGCTGGATCGTTAAACAAATGTTGAAATTTTAGGAGAATTACAGAAAGTCCTTAAGGTGTCCGAAGTTTTAGCATTTTTACGGTACTTTGTAAGACTTACGTATCAGTTCCTTAGTGCTGAGGTTGATACTGCGTTGTTGACGTCAGTACTCAAGTACTGATTTAAATAACTATATTATATCTTTAATTTTTACATTATAAATTTCTATTTTTCTTCTAAAACTAAGACTGACTTGTCAGGTGGGACATGTATCTTAGCGAATTTGGTTGCCACTTTTTGTAATATTTTAAATTTTTCAAGTCTCGCTACTTTGGACATCTCCTGCCTGATGCTCGGGACTTCCGTGGAGTGTGGGCCATGTTTGCTGATGTTGGCTCGGTGGAGGACGTCTATAAACCCGCGGGTGGGCGTCTCTTGCCTGATGCCTCCAGTTTACCCGTCTCATGAGCTACGTCGGTCGGTTTGTGCTCGGAGGGGGATGTGCTGTGTTTGCCGGGTCTTGTCCGTCATCCGTTTCGGTTTCAAAACTTTGGCGTTGAGACACACTGATGAGGATTAAATATCAGAAAGGCCTCTGTGTCACTAAATTTGGTATAGTTACGCCTTAATTATAAGTTAACAAGTTTGTGTATGGAAATCCCACTTTACATAGATAAAACTGGGTAACAGGGGTATACACCATTCCATCTGTTATTGCTCCAAATCATGGATTGAGGGTACTTAGGCGGCTCTAAGGAGCACTTTATATATCATCAAGAAAACTAGCTTATATAATTCTGACCCCTTGAACCCCAATTTTATATAGTATAACTGGGGTTTCCGGGGGTATGCCTTATTTTTCTTTTTTTCTGCTCTAAAATATAGATTGTGGGGACTCGTGAGAACCGCCTCGATGAAGCGGTTCTAACGAGTACCCACAATCTATTTTGTGAGCAGAAATAAGAGAAATATCACAATTTTTCATCTTAAAATTTTCATTTTTTCGGCGATAAAGGTGGCAATGTATTTGTATAGGCGTGTTTGCGTAATGTATATTTTTATTGGAGAAATATCAGTTTGGGGTATATGAAAGAATGCAACATGCCATGCACATGTGAATGAAATAAAAAACAACCAGACATCGCTGAAATTGATAATGGACTTGTCCAAGGTTTAACGGCACGTCAACGCTTGTGGATGATTTTGTGTCGTCTCTGAGAGAAATCATCACGTGAACAAGTCCGTGATATAAATACCCCCTATACCCCACTTTATATAGAGAAAACTGGGGTTAACAGGGGTATACATTATATTTTTTTCATTTTTGCTCCTAGACATAGGTTGTGGGTACTCGTTAGAACCGCCTCTATGAGGCGATTCTAACGAGCATCCACAACCTATGTTTGCAGTATTTATAAGAAGAATATCACGGATTTTCATCAGAAAAATGGCCATTTTGGAGATGTGAAAAACGCACTATGTCGCACGGGTTCGTTATCGTAATGTGAAGAAAACACATAAAACAGATACATGTAGTAGATGAGATGAAATTTAGAAAAAAGCGAAAGAGAAAAATGAATGGCGGTGTAGAAACAGAAAAAATAACAACACCCACCTCTCTGCCCCTACCTGCTGCAAGGACAACTGTAGGCCTCTATCAGTTGGACGCCCCAGTGAAGCAAGATACAAATCACCTTTTGCCGCACCGAACCACCCCTAAAGTGAAATATACTATGTGTCATGCATGGGTTAATAAACCGCAACTGCAATCTCAAAATAATTAATTTCTAGCCTGACACCTGTTCATGGCGTCGAATGGAATACTAAAAGCGAAACTTGCCATTCTAAAAAGCTGTTATGGGGCTCCATTTATATATACTCAGAGGCAAAAGAAAGTATACAGTTTTTTAGGCCCATATTTTTGTACTGGTTCCTCAGCCAGACTAGAAATTTTGAAAAACATGGTTTTACCCAATGCAGAATATCGTAGTGTGGTAAATTTACCGAATATAACGTTTGAATAGCCACACTATAGGTACATGACGATTTTGCACATTTTGCACGTGCACCGTATCGGATGATTTCATTTACCTTTGATTCACTTTGTGAACTCTCAGGTCAGTGACTTAACAAACCACAATCTTAGATTTGAAATCACATGATGGCAAGGCTATCAAATGCAGACAGAAGTCGAGCTATTGGGATGCTGCAGGCCGGCCGCTCGAAGCGGTTTGTGGCTCGCATATTGCAATGCATCAGAGTGGCAATATATCCGCTTTGGAGACGCTTCCAGCAGAATGGAAATGTGACAGACAGGCCAAGAACAGGCAGGCCTAAAGTAAAGACGCCCAACCAGGGCCGGCACATCCGCCTACAACATGCCCGCGAGCGTTTTAGGCCTGCCATTGCAAACGCGAGGGCCACAGTTGGCACACATCACCGCCCTGTGAGTTCTCACACTGTTAGAAGGCGTATAGCTTCAGCAGGAATGCGTGCTAGACGGCCTTACAAAGGGCCTGTTTTAACAGATCGTCATCGCCGGGCTCGCCTTATTTGGACAACTGTACGTCAGGGACGGGGCAATCGGTTCTGGAACTCAGTACTCTCTAGTGACGAGAGCAAATTCAATGTAGTCCAGGCCTATGGTAGGGAGTGAATCTTCCGTCGGCGGAATGAGCGATTTGCCCAGTGCTGTTTAAGGGTGACAAACCACTGGGGTGGCGGTGGTGTTATGGTTTGGGCAGGGATAAGTGCCCACCACAAAACACCCTTGCATGTTGTTCAGGGACGTCTGAATGCTGTTGCATACAGGGACACCATTCTGCGTCCGATAGTTTTACCCTTTATGGCAAACCATGGCCTTCGGCATTTTTAGCATGACAATGCCAGGCCTCATACTGCGAGGGTCACTGATGCATTTCTTCAGCAGCAACCATTCAATTTCCTGCCATGGCCGTCCCTCAGCCCAGACCTAAACCCAATCGAACACCTGTGGGATGAGTTGGGCAGAAGAGTTCGAGCTCGGGCGGTTCAGCAAGTGAATGTTGCTCAGCTTGAAGTTGTTCGACAGCAAGAATGGGAGGGGATCCCACAACAATTCATAAGGCGCCTGATCAATTCCATGTATCGGCGATGTAGGGCTGTGATGCATGCGGGTGGTGGTCACACCCGTTATTAGTGAAGGAGCTATAGAGAAGCTAGATCTTAACACCCAGTACTGGTAAACCGTGTGTCGAGTTTTAAACATGCCCGGGAACAGTGTCACTAAATAATATTTAACTGTTGAACCGCTTTGGAGGTCTAAGCATGCCTAGGATAAGTGTCAATTTCTTAATTTCGATCATGTTAATCAACAATCAATCAATCAATCAGTATCAAGTCCAGAGAGTCTGATTCAAATCAAATGTTTCAAATTTGTCTTCACAAACCTTCGGATTTTGAAGAACAGCCAATAAAAATCAAATTTTAACGTGAATGAAATGTTCTTATCCAATGGATTTAATTTTTTTTTTTCTGACAATATTTTTTAGATTTTTTCATTTGTTTTTTTTCCTTCCTTTGAACGATCCAAAACATTTCATTTAATCTGTAATCAACTTGCCAATATCAGGTTCTGAACTCAGTTGGACAAAGCTTCAATCTCTACTTTTTATTGGTTACTAAGTAAATGAATTTCACCAATTTAATCGACTTAAAATGTCTTTAAATGTTTAAAAAGACAATACTCTACATTCATGAAAAGACAGACATTGAATGAATGCGATTTAAACAACCGAAACCTCGTATCAGCAAATGCCAATTTCACGTCACTCTCTTAATCGACCCCTTTGATTGATTATGGCCCATGTTTTAACAATTATTTGTGACTCATTCACAAAATTTCCATTTACGTATTTTTTTTTTTTTTTTTTTTTTTTTTTTTTGGTTTGGGTTTTACGGCCCTTTCAAGATTATTTCACTCATATCGAGCCGATCGTTAATCAGAGGTGGGCGAAAACCGGAGTACCCGGAGAAATCCATTTACGTATGCCATAATGATTGCTCTTTCCAGACATAAAGATTTCGTAAATCTCACTTTAACCAAAAATCGGGAAAAATTAGGGTGTATACTTTTTTGCCTCTGAGTATCATATCATAGATTGTAAAAATACATACCTGGTGCTGAATAAAAGAACATCCAGAAATTAGACCCATCCGAGAAAAAGAGAGTGGGCTAAAGAAAGCTGACGATTCTATGTGTTTTATGAAGAAGCCTCCGTGATGTATGGGGTAAGCCTTAAAAATCAGGGGTCGTGGGTTTGATTCCGGCCTTCATCAGACTTTCGGACGAGTCTTTAACCCATTCGAACGTGGAAATCCGTAAAAGGAACACATGCAAGTAGTATAAACCCTGATCAGATGCCGCATCATGCGGCATCTGATTAGGGTCTTCACTGTTTGCTTACACGATTTCCTGTCAAAAAAGAATTAAAAGGCAAACATTGGCCCTGACACCCCTAAAATGACAAATGAACTTGTCCAAAAAAGAGTCTTCGAGTACAAAATGGGTTAAACCGAAGTCCCGGCTCCATATGATCTTAGTTGTTTGTGGGACGTAAAACAGACGCACTCACTCACTCTGTATTTAAAGGTTTAATCGCGACTCGGCTCAAGCACGATGCTTCTGAATAGTGGGACGCGACCTCTGTCGTTTGATTTGCGCAGAAAGAAAAACTCTAATTATTTTAATTCGAGCTCTGCATAAAACAAATGAGAAATTTTATTGAAATAGAGTTCGTGCAAAATTTAATTCGGATTTCTTCGACGAAGAAGCAATCAAAATCTTTGTCAGTATTCTAGATTGTTATTTCACCGTTTTTCATGCCATAACAAATATGGTGTTGACTGAGAGAAACAACACAGTCTATGTTACATCTCTCACAAATGACGTCACGAACTAAAGCCTTTTCTATGGAATGTTTGTTTGTTTTGGAGTTTTACGGCCCAGTCAACAATATTTAGGTCATATCGAACCGATCGGTTGGTCAAAACACAATTTTCTTGAGCAGGCTTATCAGTAAATTGTATTGATTCCTGGTCAGTTCCTTCACTTTTATTTTTTATACATAAGCGATTTACCAATACAGTGCACATTATTTCGCCAGAAACAGACAACTACCCTTCTTGAATCTGTAATATCTTAGCAACTACCCGTCAGCAGTACCTATCCTTGAACTAGGCCCGATGACACCGCACAGTTGTAAGATGTATATTCAGCTAGCTGGCAATGGCGGGTTCATAGCAGCCACCACACCAGAACGAGATTTCTGGTTCGCGGTACTGGGCTTCCACAAGTATCGGTCTCTGAACTTTCGGAATGATCTTGTTCATTGCTAAATTCTCTCATATCAGCAAGCTGCTGATCCTTATTTATGTTCTCCACCGGGGAAGTGGAAGTGTCAGTTGCTGCTGAGATTGAATCATTCAGATCCGATCTGGCACCCTGCGATTCATTATCAAAATGGGTTCGGCGTTCAGCATCTCTGATGGGAGCTGTGGGTTGATTGTATCGATTCCTCACCATTGTCTCTACTTTTATTTTGCATATCAGAGCTGTTTTGTTGGTGCCGTGTGGTAGCTGTAAAAGGTCTCCCCGTACATGCATTTAATGCTCTTATTGTTCCAAGTGTCTCTGATGGGAGCTGTGGGTTGATTGTATCGATTCCTGATCATTGCCTCCACTTCTATTTTGAAAGAACAGGCTCTCCCATACCTTCTTTGGGGACTGCAGATAAGGCTTCTTGTTTCCTTGCTGGTGCCATTCACCTTATTAGCACCAGTACCATTGTTTGCCCTGTGGCCATCCCCGTGCTGGCACTCGGATTGTCGGTAGCTGATTCTTTCTCGGGCTCAATATTGGTTACCGGCTCCGTTCCTCAATCAGGTTCTCCATCAATAGAAATATCTGTCACTTTAGTTCTTTCTAAATTAGCATCCTTGAGGCAATTATTATAGTGACCCACCATTCTCTGTCTACCATCCACTTTCTGGACCCGATATCACGCCTCCGAGATTATTTCAACGACTCAAAATGAACCTCTATAACATTGCTGAAGTTTCTTCACACGCCCCTAATTTTGTGTGTGGGGGAATAGACTCTCACATCAACGTTGTATCTTAGTTTTTTGGTTACTCGGACAAACCTTCCGGTCTTAATTATATGCCTGCCTCTGCAGTTCTGTCTTGGTATGCTTACGCACCGTTTCAAAAGCCTGAGCCATGTATTCCCTTTGCCTACTGACAAACTCGTGTTAAGTCTCAAATCTCTGTTTTGAGCTAAAGAATGCAATGTCTGCGGTAATATAACTTTTCTCCCATAAACTAAACTAAAAGGTGAGTATCCAGTTGTTGCCTGAACGCTTGAAGGGTAACACAACAATATCTTTGGCAAAACAATGTCATAGTATTTTTGGTTTTCGCTCACGCAGGGTCGCAGCCTTCCGATCCAATCAATGTCTCACCCCCCCCCCCCCCCCCCCTAAGAATTGTCTTAAGTGCCTAATGGCACACAAGACAGCTTATATAATTCTTTATCATAGGTACTCCAATTTCTTTCTGTTTTAGATAAGGTAGAACTTGCAGAGGTTACCACATTTTCGTCACCTTTATAATCCTGAGATAGAACTGCTGCAACAGCGCAACTCGAGGCATTCGTTTGAACCCGGAGTTGTTTCCGAAAATCAGGATATGTCAGGCGATCTCGTAGTGTACGAAATGCTAATTCACAATTTGGTATCCATATAAACGTCACTTCTTTGTGCATTAAGCTGTGCAGTGGTTTTGCTATATTTGCAGTGTCGCTTATGAATCTTCGATTATAGTTAGCCAACCCAAGGAAACTTTGTTGCTGTGATACATCTCTCAGAACAGGAAAAATCGATATTACTCGGGTCTGGTCCATTACTTTCACCTGATACCAGGTGGCCCAAGAAAGTAGCACTCTGTCTAAACATTTGTCATTTGGAGCTCTTCGATATGATGCCTGCGTCTTTGATGCATTTGAGAACTTACCTCAGCTGCTGAAAGTGGTATTCTACTATCTTCGTGAAAACGATAATGCCATCCCAATAGACTATGTAGCAGTTCCAATGCAAACCCGCAAGGACAAGGCCCATCAAATGCTGAAAGATTGCGAACATTGGTCAGTCCAAAGGGCTTGACCTTAAACTGGTACAAAATTTCCTCAGTCGAAAATGCAGTTTTTGCACGGTCCTTTGGTGTGAGCTCAAGTTGCCAGTAGCCACTGGTGCAATCTAAGGTTCTGAACACTGTCATCACTGGGAGCATCAATATAGCCATCCACTCTTGGTAGAGGGTCAGCATCTTTGCAAGGCACGGCGTCCAGCCTCCTGTAGTCAATAAAAAAAGGAACGAGCCATCTTTTTTTCCGCACCAGCACCACTGGCGACGACTAAGGACTCTTACGTGTTACAAAAATATATTGACTGGGCGTTTCCCCTACCTTTTTGTCAAGTGCTCCTCACATTGAAAATTAGACATGACCAATATGGGCGCCATGCCCTTATAAGGTAAAAATCCTTAAACAATCTTCTCCCGAACCAGATGTCCGATTGCCATGAAACCTAGTATGTAGCATTGAGGACCCGGGCTCATCATAATTTGTTGAAATAATGACCCTCGAATGACCTTGACCTGTTTTACGCCAAGGCCAAATTTGCTCATATAGACTTTTGTATTGGAAAAAGTAAATACCGTGTATTTTTCGGAAATTATTGCAGCCTGTGATCTGAAAATTGGTAGATGCATTTAGCTAAATGAGAAGATGAAACTTCATTAGTATTCAAGGTCATTCTTCAACCTTAGCAAAAGGCCATTCTACGCAAATTAAAATTTATTTTCCTCCGAAACCACCGAGTCTATTGTAACCAAATTTCATATGAAAAACTTTTGGGAACAAGAAAATGAAAAACTATTAATATGAATTTGGTCATATGACCAATATGACTGCCATTCCTATACGCGGCAAAACCCTTAAAAATGTTCTTCTCCGGAACCAACTGGCCGATAATCTTGATACTGCGTATGTAATATTTGGGATTAGAGCCAGTTATGGTTTGTTCAAATGATGACCCCGGATGATCCCGACCTATTTTTCGCCAGGGCCAAATTTGGTCACATAGTTTGAGTAAAAGTCAAAACCATGTATTTTTCAGAAACTATTGCAGTTTGTGATATGGACCTTTATAGATGTTGTTAGCTAAAGGAGTAAATTAAACTTCATGAGTATTCCAGTCAAGGGCGTTCTTTGACATTGGCCAATGGTCATTAAGATATTAAATTAAATCTTATTTTCCAAAGGAACAAATGGGCCATTTGTAACCAAATTTGATCTGAAAGCCTTTAGGAACAAGGAAATGAAAATTAGTTTGGGTTGTGTCTTTTACCAATATAACCAACATGCAACTATGAACATTCAGAAATCTTTTTCCCCAGAACCAGTTAAATGATTTTCCTGAAACTTGGTATGTAGCATTTGGGACTTGATCCAACCATAGTTTGATCAAATGATGGCCCCTGAACCACCTTGGCTTATCCAAGGCCAAGGCCAAATTTGATCTCACACTATTAGGCTTTAGTATGGGAAAAATTCAAAACTTTGTATATTTCGCAAACTTTGTAGATGAACTTTGTAAACAGAGAAAATGAAGCTAAATTAATATTCAAGGCGAAGGGTGTCAACCTATAATAATAATAATAATAATAATACCAATTATAACAATAATGATAATAAAAAACGGTTGACTGAAAGCACTGACCTTTTGCCATAAAATTTCATACGAAAGCTTTAACAGGTTGTATACCGGAAACCCCAAACGTGGGTAATAGGCAAATAATGCAGGCCCAGGTCAGATGCCGTGAAACGCGGCGTCCGATCAGGACTTACACTGTTTGCGGAAAAATGGACCATTTTCCTAATTTTTTAAGGAAAACACAACGTATCACTTCTAAATTTTGAAAAGGACTTCTGCTATATAGAAGGAGGAAGATTTCATTTTGTACAAAATGGGTTAAGAAACAAAGAAATGAGAATTTATGTATATCAGTTGTCACATGACAAATATGAAGGCCATCTCCCTCCCCCCCCCCCCCCCCCGCACAAAAAAAAAAACAAACAAAAAAACAGCTGAGCATATCTAGGCCAAATTCATTTATGAAACCCTTATGGGATGGAGAAACAAAAATTTGTTCCAATGGTTTAGGTCACTAAATGCACTCAGGTTCATGACATTTGTCCTCTGATTTTTCTTTTCACAAGAAATCTCAATTCCTCACCGCTGTTTCATCTCTGTGGTTGTTTGATTTTTGTGTTCTTGGAGATGTAGCACTGGTGAGTGAGGAGGCCTGTATGCGTACACAACAAAATGTTTATCTAAATCGCGACGGAAGAGCGATGGTTGCGGCCGAGTAAAATCGATTTAAGCCCCCCCCCCCAGTAGAATTCGTTTCCTGACCGTTCCAAGACGGTTCTACTGTCGCGGTTTATTAGCTCGTCTGTTTTTTGAAAAAAACTTTCGAGCTATTGTCATCACTCCGGCGTCTGCGTTGTCGTCGTCCTGCGTCGTCTTGCGTCGTCTTGCGTCGTCGTTACAAAAAAACTTAACCTTGGCTATAACTTAAAAAGTATTAGACCTAGCCTCATGAAACTTCATACACACACTCATCATCACAAGAGCTACATTTTGACCAAGGACCATAACAACATTGTTGATTTTGGCTGAATTATCTCCCCTTTTCCATTTTTTTTCTGAAACACATTTTTTGCTCTCATTTTAATGCTATTCACAACAGAGCCTTCAAACTTCACATGAAAGTTCCTTGGGACAAGACCTTTTCAGTGATACCACACTTTTTGATCTGTGACCTTGACCTTTGAACTTTGACCTATTTTTCGAAAATTTCACCGAAAACCTTAACCTTTACCATATTTCCAAAAGTATTTGGCCTACCTTCATGAAACTTCATACACATACTCACCATCACAAGAGCTTTATTCCCTACAAGATTTATAACTCCATCTTGCAATTTGATTGAATTATCTCCCCTTTTCTCTCCGTTTTTTTAAATTGTTTTTGTCTCCTATTTCAATACTATTCACAACAGAGCCTTCCAACTTCACATGAATGTTCCTTGGAACAAGACCTTTTCAGTCATACCACGCTTTTTGACCTGTGACCTTGACCTTTGAACTTTGACCTATTTTTCGAAAAATTAACCAAAAAACTTAACCTTGACCATATTTCCAAAAGTATTTGGCCTACCTTCATGAAACTTCATACACATACTCACCATCACAAGAGCTACATTCCCTACAAGTTTTATAACTCCATCTTGCAATTTGATTTGACTTAGGACTTTTGTTTTCTAAAAGAAACTGCAGACGAGCGTTGGCACCCGCTTGCGGTGCTCTTGTTTTTGTTATGGTTCGTCTTTGAGTGTGTGAGTCGCTTATATTTTTAGTTTTGGATAGCCTATTGGCCATTTTGTGGGAAAGTAACTGTCCTTTTGGCTTTCCGCTGTTAGTGTTTCCATTAGGGTCTAGTTATTTCATGTTTGTGTTTCTTTCCCTTTGGTGTCTCTGATGGGAGATGTGGGTTAATTGTATCAGTTACTCATAATTGCCTTCACTTCTATTTTATTTATTGGTTTGGAAAGAAATAAACATATTTAATACAGATTTTTTGTTAAAGTGGAAACCAGAGAAAGTATACGTTTATCCTTTTATGGTACCTTACTCATAATTCAGGCAGACAAACATACAGACATTATAACAAACATATAGACAATATACATTACCTCTACAATAATTACAATAAACAAAAAAAAAATATCATAAAGACATAAGACAAAAAAAAAAATCAATACGTTTGAACATTTATGACGATATATATGAAGCTGAACACTAGCCAAAATTCATAAAAAGTCCCCCAAAAATGTATAAAGTTATTTTTGCTTAAATAAACCTAGCACAATACTACGCCTGTTCTGAAACAGCAGCATGCCAACAAAAATGATATTCCATACTCAGCGGAGTGCAGAAAAACGTTGGTCCACTTGACAACATTTTTCTTCAAAATTGATATCCTGATGTCGCCCGCATTCGAAACGATTTGATCAAACTATGATTGGTTAAAAATATCAAGTATGCCCGCGCTTGCGCGTTTTTAGGTTACTTTAAATTGGCCTGGTGGTTTCAGAGTTTTCTGTCTCTGGTCGGGCTCATCGGAGTCTAACTGTTGGTTTTCTTTTGCTCCAGCATTTCAGTGGTTTCTTGCTGTCGAGTCCTCACCGTTGTCTCACCTCTGTGGTTCTTTGATTTTTGTGTTCACGGAGATGTTGCAGTGATGAGTTAGGAGGCCTTCATGCGGACTGAACAAATTATTTGTCTAAATCGCGACAGAAGTAAGGGCGAGGATTGTGGCCACGTTAAATCGATTTAAGCCCCCCAGTGGAAATCTTCCACTGACCGTTCCAAGGCGGCTCTTCTGTGGCGATTAATTTATGTTGTTGTTTGTTACTTACTGTGTGTATCACTTGTGTCTTTTAATTTTGGATGGCCATATGGCCATTTTGTGGGAAAGTAATTGTCCTTATGGCCTTCCTTTGTTTAGGTTTCCATTATGGTCTGGTCGCTTAATGTTTGTATTTCTTTCCCTTTGGTGTCTTTTATGGGTGGAGTAAGTTAATTGTATCAATTCCTGATCTTTGTTTTACTTCTACATTTTATAGAAATTGGCCTAGTGGTTTCAGAGAACAAGGCATTTGAAACTGGTTGATGGACGGACGAACGACGGACGGACGACGTAGGCCTACCATTCTATGACCTTCTCCAACAAGACTTACCTACTACCAGGATAGCAGGCATTGGCCAACTGTAAGCCAAATTGATACTAGTTGGGTGATGCAGTGACGTAAGGTACACGACACGTTCGCCATTCCCAACCAATCCCCCTAAAAGATAGGGTTAGGTCAAGGAGAAGTCTTAGGTTTATCTCGAAAATGTATGTTGTGCATTCTTATAAGAATCGCCACATCCGTGCACTCAAAATTAATCTTGAAAGTGTCGTAAAACTAAAATAAAACGCAAAGAAAGCTGCATATACTTTTTAACCGAAAGCATCATAGTAGAAATGAAGATATTGTACGATTTTTCACTTAGCATATTGCCCCCCACCCATCCAGTCGGTTTTTGAAGGAGTTCAAAATCATGCAATATTCGGGATTACATTTTGTAAACACGCCAATTCAAATCCTTGTAAATTTTTCCGCCGAAAAATGAAAATTTTTAGATGAAAAACTGTGATATTTTCTTATTTATTCTCAAAAAAAAAAAAAAAAAAAAAAAAAAAGATTGTGGGTACAAGTTAGATTGAACCGCCTCGATGGTGTAACGAGTACCCACAAACTATGTGTTAGAACAGAAATGAAAAGAAAAATAAGGTTTACCCAAATTTAACTTGGTTTTACTCTTTAAAAAGTGGGTTTAAGGGGTTCAGAGTTATATTGGAGTGTTTTCGTGATGACCGTTCCGATTTCCTATAGACTGTTTTTTTATGAAAAGCGGTCTTTTCGTAACAGTTCTCATAATAGAAAACAAATAAGCCCCAAATGACCAATTTTCCCCATAAAATATATCCTAACCCTTATCTTGCTGTTCACGACAACCACTATCTTTGCAAACAGTGCAGATCCAGTTCAGATGGCTTCTGAAGAATCAGGATCTACACTGATTGGCATTCAGTTTATGAATTTGTAGCAATAAATTACATCAAGTATTGGGTGTGACTTAAATGAATATTCAGCAAGATAAGGGCTAACCTGAAACTTCTGTGTTTTTTTTCTCAGTTATTTTAAGAGATAATGTGCTAGGAAATTTGACATTTCTCGTTTTACTTGTTTGTATACATTCTCATGTGCGTACATCAAAATGGCATTTCTGAAATAAACCGGCTTATCTATCGAAATAGATACAATGATTTACCTGCGTCACATGCTTGAAGTGGACAGATATTTTTAAACAAACACGAACGATGTTGTTAAGAATTGATTTGGACTGTATGGTTTTTCCACACAAAGCTGAATCCGAACGCACAGCTAAATAGAAGTGAAGGCAATGGTCATAAATCGCTTAGAGGTACGAATAAAAATCAAAAATGGGTTCCTTTAAGAGCAATGAAAACATTCATAAGAAAGAAGATGGGTCATACTACGTAGTTTCGGCTAATAAAGCCTCATCAGTGACCCTGTAATGATCCGGCAAAGAAAGCCAGATGAAACATACTGCAATTTTGGGAATTTCGAATTGGCAGTCGATTCAAAGACTGATATAAATCAAAATGGGGTCTAAATAATTAAAAACCTGTCTAGAATATGAGTCTAAACCAATAATTTATTTCCGATTTCTCAGAATATTACCGCTGATCTCAAAGGACCAAAAGTAAAATATAAACTGCACTATGGTTGATGTACGGGGAGACGTTTTACGGCCGCCACACGGTACAACACCAGCTGCAGTGAAGGCAAATAAAAATCAAAAATGGGTTCCTTTAAGAGCAATGAAAACATTCATAAGAAAGAAGATGGGTCATACTACGTAGTTTCGGCTAAAAAGCCTGAAGCCTGTTCATAAAAAGTGGAGCGAGTCGGACCATCCATGCATATAAACCCTACATAACGAGAACACAACCGCGAGCTAAACTGTGTCTTTCTTATCCATAGAACTCATAGTTTATTTCAGATGAAAGCAGTTGATAATTGTCCTTTTTTCTACTCCAGATATAGATTGTGGGTGCTCATAAGAACCGCCTCAGTTCATGCGAGTACATACAATCCTCTTTTTTTTAAAGAAAATAATGTATTCGGCTGTAAACCCCACCTTTCTCTGTATAAAGTGGACATTAAAAGGGGGGGGGGTCATTGGTAACATGATGATTAGTTTTATTGAGCGGCAGTCTGATCAGATTCATCGTAGGTCGTATTAAATCATTTTGTACCGGGATACATCTTAAAAGCAGAAGATTAGGTGTGTTCAGACTGTACAGCTACACAGGCTGATTTGATTCTTACCTAGGCCCACGCGCCTTTTGCGGTTTTCTGAGTGCAGCAGAGCATTTACCCCGTATATGACAAATAAAAACTCCTGCTTACTATCCATTTTGTTACAGCTGCAACATTCAATTCCTGGCACTGCTTCTAAATGTTTCTTTTCAATGTTAAGATCAAACATTTGAATAGCAATCAAGTTTCTTTTGACAATCAAATGTTTCACTGTACTAGATCAAAGCAAACCACTTGTCAATGATGACCACTGATTGGCCAATGTTACACTAACAGCACCAAAACACTGTGCCATTTTGAAATATACATCAGACACTACCGTTTTCAGATCAGACATGCAAAGTTAGCATATGTGACTGTCAAATACGATTGACTTGTCTTAACAGTGTTTTGTGATAAATAAAAAACATTCTTGTCAAAGACACAGAAATATATCGAAACCTTTTGATCTGACAGTTAGTTGAATGAAGAGGATGTTGCAGTTAAAACAAAATTGGTAGTAAAAGTACTTAACCGGCGAGTGTCTCCTCTGTTTTATTGGTTTAAAGGTCATATACAAAGGTATAGAAATCCATTAAATCCAAAAAGAACTTGATTAAAGTAATTGAAGGACGAAAACCGCATCAAATTATCTTTATTAGTTTCCAAGATATTACAATTTGAAGTGTGAAATATTTCATGGCAACAGAGCAGCTTCAGAGCAGCTTCAGACTTCCTCATTAATATTCATGAGGTATTCTATGATGTCATAGATGCACATTAAATTTTTTAATTTTTTAAATATGAAATACCTTGTGTTTTATAGTCCTTAGGAACTGTATAATCACCTATTTGAATTATTTAAACTGATCTCAACTGATATGCTAATTTATTTTTCTCATAGTTTGAAAACTTTCAATTCAAATTTTAAATATTTTTTTTTTAAATAATTTAAATTCAAGTTCTTGCATTTGTAAATGCATGATATAAGATACAGAACTTACTGATCTGTTCAAAATGCATATAAAAACACTTACATTAACTAGTTGGAATGAAATTTCTAATTAAAACTGGTAGGTGTAAACATTTTAAAAAAGTACTTTAATTGTAAATTTAAGCTTGAATTTCGAAATCAAATTTTTCATTTCTATCCTCAATTATGAACAAGATACACAGCAATCAAAGGATATGAGAAAAATGTATTAGGCAATTGCAAAATGGAAAATACGGTAGTTTAAAATTATTTTTAAAAAGTTTAAAGCCACTGTGACTTTAATGAGGCGGTTCTAACGAGCATCCATAACCTATGTTTTCAGTAAAAATAAGTAAAATATCACAGAATTTTATCAGAAAAGTAGCCATTGGGGGGATATGAAAATGTACAATGTCGCACGGGTGTGTTATCGATATGTATTGATTATTTGGATTTCGTTTTGACCATAGTTCTCTCTTCTGGTCGGCATCAGATATACATGAATGTATCACCATTACGTTAACACATCCGTGTGATATAGTGCATTTTTTCATACCTCAAAAACGATTATTTTCTGATGAAAATTCATGATATTTTTCTTATTTATACTCAAAACATAGGTTTTGGGTACTCGTTAGAACCGCCTCATTGAGGCGGTTCTAACGAGTACCCACAACCTAGGTCTTGGAACAGAAATAAGGACAATAATGTTTACCCCACTAAACCCCAGTTTTCTCTATATAAAGTGGGGTATAGGGGGGTCTTCATTTCACGGACTTGTTCACGTGATGCGAATCATGGCTCTGCTATAATTTCTGGATGGGCATCAAGATGGTTAGTGAACCTAAGTACCTAACGTGTACCAACAATCTATATGTTGAGCAGAAATAAGAACATGATCACAATTTTTCATCTTAAAATTTTTTAGTTTTTTTCTTTCGACGGTAAAATTTACAACGTATTTGTATAGGCGTGTTTTGGTAATGATTTAGGCGTAACATTGTCTAAAACTGGACCCTGACATAACCACATTGATAACATCTTATCATCTGCTTAAAAACCATTTGTATTATGAGAAAACTGAAGTACACTTTTAGTCGAAAAGCCCTAAACCAAATGAATCTTTCGTACGTCACGACTGGGGTGGCTGCACTGAATATGAAAATGCACATCACGATAACACACCCGTGTGACCATCACGAAAATACGCCTATATGATTTTGACCCCCTCGAACCCCATTTTTATATAGTAAACCTGGGCTTTCCGAGGGTATGCCTCATTTTTCTTATTTCTGCCCTAAAATATAGATTGTGGGTACTCGTTAGAACCGCCTCGATTAGGCTATTCTAACGAGTGCCAACAATCTATATCTTGAGCAGAAATAAGAAAAATATCACAATTTTTCATCATAAAATTTTCATTTTTTCGGCGATAAGTGTGGCAATGTATTTGTATAGGCGTGTTTGCGTAATGATAGTGCATTTTTCACATCTCCAAAATGGCTACTTTTCGTATGATTTCTCTTTTATACTGCAAACATTGGTTGTGGATACTTGTTAGAACCGCCTCGTTGAGGCGGTTCTAACGAGTACCCACAACCTATGTCGTGGAGCAGAAATAAGAAATATAACGTATACCCCCGTAAACCCTAGTTTTCTTTATATAAAGTGAAGTTTAGTTGGGGTGTTCATTTCACGGACTTGTTCGCGTGAAGTTTCTGGAGCGGCTTGAAAGTGAAGCTGCTCGGATTTTAAGTAGCTTAACTCGTTTTGTCTCTACTAATGATTTCTACAAAAATTCATTTTCAAAAGTTATGTTTTATGAACAAGGCTGTTAATAACCTCACACCGAATTATATGACATATATTTGTCACCTATTGTCGGAGAAAAATGAAATTATCCTCTTCGTAACCGAGATAACAACTTGCCATAAGACTGGATATTGTCGTTGTAACCTTATGTCTAAAGTAGAAGTAAAACAAAGATCAGGAATTGATACAATTAACTTACTCCACCCATAAAAGATACCAAAGGGAAAGAAATACAAACATTAAGCGACCAGACCATAATGGAAAACTAAACAAAGGAAGGCCATAAGGACAGTTACTTTCCCACAAAATGGCCATATGGCCATCCAAAATTAAAAGACACAAGTGATACACACAGTAAGTAACAAACAACAACATAAATTAATCGCCACAGAAGAGCCGCCTTGGAACGGTCAGTGGAAGATTTCCACTGGGGGGCTTAAATCGATTTTACGTGGCCACAATCCTCGGGCGCCCTTACTTCCGTCGCGATTTAGACAAATAATTTGTTCAGTCCGCATGAAGGCCTCCTAACTCATCAGTGCAACATCTCCGTGAACACAAAAATCAAAGAACCACAGAGGTGAGACAACGGTGAGGACGCGACAGCAAGAAACCACTGAAATGCTGGAGCAAAAGAAAACCAACAGTTAGACTCTGAAGTTGATGCGCTTAACGGTATGCAAATTAATAAGAAAAAAAACATGAAACATGTGAACGGACAGACAGAGTGATTACAATAGGGCATCCACAAAATTTGCGGGACCCTGAAAACATCAAACAAACAGCACTTAACCGCATCTGCTGCAAGCACCATCACGAAAACACGCCTATACTGTTTTGATCCCCGTGAACCCCACTGTTATATAGTAAAGGGTAAACCTTATTTTTTTCGGCGTAGCTGTATAAGCTGGCTTTCGGCCTACTTATTGATATTAGTCTCGATTGAATAAATTGTAATTTGCGATTGGTTGAAAATGTGTATACTGCTGCAAAATAGTAACTACTGCATAATTAATGCAATTTTCACTTAATATTAAAACTAAGTCAATTCAAACTCAAAACTATGTCATAAACTATACGACTTCATATGCTATGTTTCATCACAAATTATTCCTTACGCGACAATATTACAAAGCGTGTTTCATTTGAAAGATATTAGGTAAGACTGATGTGAATGTAAAGATCAAGTAAGTCTTGTTTATTGGATTAATGTCACTCAGTCAATGGAATTATTTTATATAGGGAGGTAGTAATAAAAAATAGGCAAGTAACAGCTTTCAGAAAAACAAACAAACAAAAAAAAAAAAACATCACTTCTACAATACCAATAAAATAGTAGCAATGAAATAAATCATAGACAAACTTGTAATTGTGTACAGTGTTAGTAAATGTTTCCTGCAAGTGGCCCAAAGGCTAAGTAAACACGGGGCGTTCAACAAGTTCAAAGGATGGGTTCAACTTCACTTCTCCCAACTATGTCGATAATATACGGAATTATCATGTGCCTTTTATGATGTGCAAAAAGGAATGTAAAATCTCAGACTGAAGCGATCTCATTTTCTCTAAGACATAAGCCCAATTTGCCGGCACTTAATTTTAACAGTACTGCCGTCTCGAAACATTTAGGCTTAACACTGTTTAAAACTGGTCAATGGCATAACCGCATTGATTGCTAGAGGGACCATTGGTATTGTGAGAAAAGCCCTAAATCAGATCAAACATTTAGGCTTAACATTGTTTAAAACTGGCCAATGGAATAACCGTATTGATTGCTGGAGGTACCATTGGTATCATGAGAAATCAGTCGAAAAGCCCTTAACCAAATGTATCTTTCATACGTCAGACCTCTCATCACGAAAACACGCCTATATAATTTTGACCCCTTAAACCACACTTTTATATAGTAAAACTGGGGTTCACAGGGGTAAACCTTATTTTTCTTATTTCTGCTCTTAAATATAGATTGTGAGTACTCGTTTGAAACGAGTACCTACAATCTGTATTTTGACCGGAAATATGAAAAATATCACAATTTTTCATCTTAAAATTTTCGTTTTTTTCGGTTGTAAAGTTTACAATATATTTGTATAGGCGTGTTTTCGTAATGTCTAGACTATTCCTCTATCGTCTTGGATAGCTGCACTGAATATGAAAAAGCATCTCTGGAGCGGCTTGAAAATGAAGCTGCTCAGATTGCATTACGATAACACATCCGTGCGAAATGGTGCAATTTTCACATCTCCAAAATGGCTACTTTTTATGAAAATCCGTGATATTTTTCTTATTTATACTGTAATCATAGGCTGTGGGTGTGGCCAAAGCACTAGAACGCCAGGCACTGAAAGCCCCCTTTAAAGCGACCCAAACTCCCCTAAATTTTACCCTTTATTTGCTTAATGGACCCCGAGACTCAGATGCTGGTTCACATTATCTTTGGGTCTATTGTTTGTAAATCGACCCCGAGCTACTAAGCACGGAAGCTTTTTGTTATCCTCCTGACGCTTACGGTTATTTATAGAAAATAGCCGCGTTAGTCTTATCGATGTGACGTCACTGTTGGGTTAGGGTTACATGAATCTGTAGAATCTAATCTTGAATCATGTAGTGGATCTGGCAAACAATGTGGATCCAGATAAGATACCACAGAACGCGGCGTCAGATCAGGGTATACACTGTTTACTTACAGAACAGGGGCCAGTTGTTCAAAGCATCGTTAGCTTAACGAGCTTGTTAGTGGTCAAATTCTTAACTCTTCTAGCAAGAAGAATATCGAAAATTTTGGTATTTTTGTTGAAAAAATGTGAGCAGCTTTTGCATCCACAAAAACTGCTCACATTCTTTTCAGCAAAAAATTTAGCATGTTTGCCATATTTAATGATAAAAAACTTAACGATACGTTAACTAACGACGTCGTTAGTTTTGAACAACTGGCCCCAGGGCTTTAAGGGCTAAACAAAGCGGTCTAAGTCCCCGTTCAGGACCATTTTTTCCAGCCTACATGCAGAGGCAATAGACACACACATGGTGTCAGTGCTTTGGTTTATTCTGTGACTGTAGCTTTGAGTTTTGGTGCTCGTTTGAACCTCCTAAGAGAGGCGATTATTACGGGCATCCACAATCATACCGTGGTCGTGGAGCGCTATGATTCAGTTGTAAAGCATCGGATTTGAGATCGAGAGGTTGCCGGTTCGATCCTCGCAAGCGCCACGTGTTGTTTGCTTGAGCAAGAAACTTTATCCACATTGCTAATTACTGGTTCCTACCCAGGAAAAGTGGGCCACATGGAAGATTAGTTCTAGTACTAAACGTGTTACCCTCTATATATTATCATTTTAGTTGTTTTTTCCTACATAATGTCATGATAATGTGGCAATTTGTTCAGTTCACGTATTGTCATCAGGGTCAGATATCCATGGGCGTAATACATGCAATCGGTTGCGAATATAGCTTAGTATACGTGTTGAAACTGCCACCGTCCATAGGGGCCTGAAGAAATAGATAGGCTGCATGATGCTTCAACGCAGAGCTGAAACCGACCGCACACGAGTACTGGTAAACCGCTTAGAGGATCTAAGCCTACCCAGGCAAAGCGGTGAGAGTTGGACCATTCATGCTTATAAACCCTATTGCTTTCATTTGGCGACAAGGCTTGAGACATTATTTCATCTCAATGTCGGGAAAAAATCCCACAAAATTGGAAGCAACGATTCCAAAATGACCTATACATTGTTGACGAGGACGTTAAACCTCAAATCAAACAAACAAATATGTGTTGAAACATCCCGATCACTCGTCCTACATGAAAATACATAGCAATAGAAAAGGTCAGTATTTTGTGATAATTGAAGTATTCGAGAACTGTTCAAATATGAATGCAACTAAGCACATAAAAATGATTCCGTGATGGATTTCGATGAAAAATTTATTTTTTTCCCCTCAAAGTATTCCCCTTTAACAGATATACAAACTTTCAGTCTTCTGAGCAAATCATTGAATGCATTTTGGAAGTCTTTTCGAGGTATACAATGAAGGCACTGGTATATTGCAGAACCGAGGTGTTTGCGCTGTACAAATTTTCGACCGGAAATGTATTTTTTTTCAGCCGCGGGAACAAAAACAAAAGTCACACGGGGCAAGGTCAGGGGAATACGGGGGGTGAGGGACTTCAACAACCTTTTCCTGCTTCGGATAGTCTTGCACAATGAACGCCTTGTGCGATGACGCATTGTCATGTAGCAATCTGACATTGGCCAAACCAGTTGCGGGTCTTCTTTCTTTGAAATATTTCTTCAATTTTCGAAGAACTTTATTCTTGTAAAACTTCGCATTTACAGATTTGCCTTTAGGCACAGCAACCTGAATAGCAGGGCCCTGATTTGAAAAGAATATGGCATACATTACCTTCTTGACGCTCATGGTCCTCTTTGCAATGCATGGTCTTTTGCAATACTTTGTTGCCCATATTTTGTTCTGAATCTTTCGTTTTGGCTAAAAAAAGTGAACCAATGATGTCTCGTCACCTGTGACGACATTAGTGAAAGACCGTGCATTGTTATTTGGAAACTTTTTAAGCGACTTCTTGGCGCACTGAACGCGTGTCTTTTTCTTGGGAATCCATCTAGCACAGATCTATCTCATTTTCAAATCCCGTTTCAGAATTGTGTGAGCTGCTCCTAATAAGATGCCAACCATAATAGCTATTTGCCTAGTGGTGTATCGTGCATCGGTAGCAACTATTTCTTTCACTCTAGCAACCATCTTGGCAGATGTTGCTCTTTTCGGCCGACGATCATGTGGTGCATCTTCTGTTGAGCCTAGCCCACAGTTGAATTTCTTACACCAACGAAAAACTGTCGGAAAAGACATTTCATTATGCTCATAAACCGAACATATTTCATCAAAAATGTCTATGCACCGTATACCAAGAAAACAACGATTCTTAATATAGGACCGTATTTCAACGGCGTACTCTGACCTTCTTCCAACCATGTTTTGTATTAGTATACAAGAGTAGACAGTGTTTATCGAACGATATACATGGCTAAAGTGCGCGGATTTTAACAGGTTTGGTATCAATGTGTAGGTAAAATGTTTTTCTACGCTGTGATATTTACTTCCAGGTGATTTTCGCATTAGTGCATGAGAAAACGTTCTACTTGCATTCATATTTGAACAGTCCTCGTAGTTTTTTGTCAACAATACATTAAAACCTATTCTGTTGGTATTCATTAGAACCGGCTGGCAGAGGCCGTTCTAACGAGTACCTACAACATAGGTTTATATTGAGAAACAAACAACGAAAAATATCCTTCAATTATCACAAAATACTTACCTTATTTGGTGCTTTGGAAATATGGTCTGGTCGATAATTTAATTAATTGATGGAAAGTGTTTTATCTTGAATGCTATGGAATCTCGTCCCTTATGGAAGCGATATCTTAATAATAAGATGAGATGTCTAGATACTAAAAGGAATTTAACCATTGATTGATGGAACAGAAAGAGTTTTAATCTCCATAGGAATCTAAAATAGCTGAAGATTTTGTCATAAGCCGGTATTAAAATAAAAAAAAATAAAATGATGTTACAGTATGTTCTCAGATAATGTCCCGTCTATTTTTCATTGTGGCAATCCTGCGGTTTCATTCTGTACACCGAACGTTGACATGGTTCATTTTGAAGCAATCTTACTGACAACAAAAATGAAACAAATGAAAGAAATAAAACCAGAAGAAAGCATGAAGTCGAATCACCCTAGCCCTCGACTTCTCAGAGAGTGCGCTTCTATCATTTCTCGGCCTCTTTCTATCATTTTAATCGGCTCCCGTTCATCGAGGCTTCATTACGATAACTCACCCGTGCGACAGAGTGTATTTTTCACATCTCCAAAATTGCTACTTTTCTGATGAAAATCCGTGAAATTTGTCTTGAAAATGCTCAAAACATTGGTTGAGGGTTCCCGTTAGAACCGCCTATGTGAGGCGGTTCTAACGCGTACCAACAACCTATGTCTTGGAGCAGACATAAAAAATAGTATACCCCGTAAACCCCAGTTTTCTCTATATAAAGTGGGGTTTAGGGGGTCTTCATTTCACGGACTTGTTCACGTGATGTGAAGAAATATATGGGCTGCATGATGCTTCCACGCAGAGCTGAAACCGACCCACACACGAGTGCTTGTAAACCGCTTAGAGGATCTAAGCCCGCCCAGGCAAAGCGGTGTGAGTCGGCCCGTCCATGTTTATTAAACTCTATTGGTTTCATTGGGTGACAGGGCTTGAGATGTTATTTCATCTCAATGTCGGGTAAAAGTCGCCCAAAATTGGAAGCGACGTCTCCAAAATGACCTTTATAGTGTTGAAGGGGACATTAAATCTAATCTCAAATAAAAGATTCTATCATTTTAATAGATTGCAATGCCACGGATATTTCCCCTCTGTCTGGACACACCTATACAAAAGAAAGATGACAAAGCATTGCCATCAAACTATCCCTCGACGTATATCTCTTCTAGATCTTATTTTGTTTTTTTTTTGTTTGATTTTAGGTTGACGTTCCCGTCATCACTGTAAAGGTCATTTTGGAGACGTTGCTTCAAATTTTGTGGGACTTTTACCCGACACTGAGATGAAATGACATCTCAAGCCCTCGGCTATTGCCTTGAAAAAAATCAAGGTTTTCAAAATCTGGTCATGATCTAATCGTTGGTATGTTATATTGATATATTGTACCAAGTTTGACCAAATTTAATCTATTCGCTCATGAAATAGGGTGCGGACAAGCCAACTTTACAGATTCCGAGGGCCTGTGCCCTTGAAAATAAGGTAAAGCTCACCAAAATCTTATCAATTCGTTTATAGTCTACAATAAAATATTGTACCAAGTTTGACCAAATTTCATGAACTTGTTCATGAGACTGGGTGCAGACAAGCAAAAATTGATTTTATTTGTGTGTGTGTGTGTGGGGGGGGGGGGGTGCCCCTAATAATAAAGCCAAGGTCACCAAAATCTAGCAAATCTTTGGTGGGTTGCAATGGTATATTCTTCCAAGTTTGAGCAAATTCATCGATATGTTCATGAGATAGGGTGCAGACAAGCCAAAATTTACAGTTTTGTTCTAGGCATGTGCCCTTCAAAATGAGGTCGAGGTCACCAAAATCTAATCAAATCTTTGGCAGGCTGCATTGATATATTGTACCAAATTTCATTCATTCGTTCACGAGATAGGTTGCAGGCAAGTCATAATTAATAGTATTTGGAGGCCTGTGGCCTAGAAAATAAGGTTAAGGTCACCAAAATCGAACCGCTTCTGATTTATTTTGTAATAATATACTGTACCAAGTTCGACAAAAAGCATTAATTTTTTTCATGAAATAGATTGCAGACAAGCTCTAGAAAATGAGGTCGAGGTCACTGTTACATAATGACTGTTTAACCCATCCTAGTGATGTAACCATGTATGTTTAATCAGAATCCATCCAAAGATTCAGAAGATGTAGTGCTGCAAACAGTCTCCGAAGCCAAAGCCAACACAAACGGGGTTCGCACCAAAAACCAAAAACAATTTGTCCACTTTCACCCCCCGCCCCCAATAATTTGTTTCCACAAAAAAAGTTCAAAGTGATTGTGTTTTGTAGGAGTTGATCTTGCTTGTATGCTCTTATGAGGTTTCAGGAGAGCCTGACCAAGATAGTTTGCTTTTAAGGACTGACTACAGACTAAGCTATGTATGTTAAAATGCACAATGGGGCATAATTTGTTAAAATATTTATAAAAATATATCAACATTCAATCAAGTCAACTAACTGCCTGCAAAATTTCAAGAGCCTAACCCAAGCGGTTCTTGGGACATTTTTATAACAAGCTTTTCCTTTTCCAAAATGTCTAAATCCACAAAGGTGCATAATTCTGTCAAAATTTCATAAAACAATTAATCATATGACGTCGCGTCTGAGAGTGTAATAACGCCATGTAATATTTTCGATAATCCACTAGTGGGTTAAAAATGCAAATTAGCTAGATGCGTCCCGTAACGTTACATGTTCGACGTCCTTAACGACGTCGCGTTTACTAATGGCGGAATATTGATATTTTTGTAAACACTCATGAATAAAATGCCATATGATAAATAGAATCTTGCATTCGTGCTCATGTATTATTGAATTTATTAAACTCGTTGAAGAAAAAGGATAAATGCTCGGTAAAGCCTCGCATTTTATCCCTTTTCCTCAACTCGTTTAATAAATTCAATAATACATTAATACATGAGCACTCATGTATTATTGAATTTATTAAACTCGTTGAGGAAAAAGGATAAAATGCTCGGCAAAGCCTCGCATTTTATCCCTTTTCCTCAACTCGTTTAATAAATTCAATAATACATGAGCACTCATGTAAGATCCTATATATCTCAATTTACTAGTTCATGTTCACATAAGTTCCAGCCAACAAAATGCTAAGAGCCCAAACTGTTCTTGAGATATTTTGCTTAGAAGCCGTTTCCTATGTTAAAATGCCTAAACCCCCCCTTCCCCCCCCCCCCCCAAAAAAAAAAAAAAAAAAAAAAAAACAGACAAAATTTAGTCGATTGTTATTAAATTACATATTAAAACATATAAGGTCATCTAACATTAGTGCCGAGCTGCCTGCAAAATTTCAAAAGTCTAGCCCAAGTGCTTCTTGAGATATATTGCTTAAAACCTGCCTGCTCATATGCCAAAATGCACAAAGGATATAATTTGGTCAAATTTCCATAAAACTGTACCAAAATTTAATCCTCACATTAATTCCAAACATCCTGCAAATAATTAAGAGCCCAGATTGTGCGGTTCTTGGGATATAATACTTACAAGATTCTTCTCTATTTTAAAATGCCTAAGTCCAAAAGTGTTCGTTTTTTTTCTATAAATTATACCAAAATTTAATTTGATCATTTCCACATTGGTTCCAAACTTTCTTTAAATTTCAAGAACATAGCCGGAGGAATTCATGAGATATTTAGCTTAGGAGATTCTCCTTTGTCGAGCCTCTCATATATCAAAATGCATAAGTCCACAAAGGGGAATAATTAGGGCCCCGCACTGAAAGTGTGGGTGCCCTATAGTAATCACTCTGTCCGTCCGTCCGTCTGTCTGTCTGTCCGTCTGTCCGTCCACAAATTTTCCTACTCCTCTGATAGCGCTGCCGGGGCCCTAGTCAGTTTCACTGACAGCTCTAGTTCGGTCTAATTGCATTGGAATGTTACCAAAATTTTAATACATTAATCTTCATATTTGGGTTCAAACAGCCTGCAAAATGTCAAGCGCCTACCCCAGGCGTTTTTTTAGATATTTTGCTTGAACTCGTTTTCCTATGTGAAAATGCCTAAGCCCAACAATGGGCATAATTTGGCCAAAATGTTATAAACCTATACCGAAATTTAACAGGCCATCTGCACGGACCTACCCGAAGCGATTCTTGCACAAGTTTGCTTTCAAGCTGTTCCTTTGCCAACGTGCATACGTTCACAAAGGGAAATACAGTACTGTTCACACCATTCTTTACACGTAGTTAACGAGGAGTCGACTAGGAATAGACTATGTGGAGTAAATTTCGAAGTTCAATGTTGGACTTAAATTTCTTCCGCAATAAGGTCTATCGGATCCCGACAGTTGTGGTGAAGTAGTATATAAATTCCGAAAAAAAAATCTCCCAATGATTTCTGTACTTCAATTTCGTATAATATTTCTTTGATATGAAAAGATTGGGTACACCATAAGTATAATACGACATTCTGCATGTATGGTATTTAACCCAATCACGGTTCATAACTTTGCTTCCCTCTTCAACTGCACGCCAGTTGTCAGGCTTCAGATTCTAAATGCTTACTTATATAATGTTGACTGGTAACTGATGCTCTGTCACTTGTTGGGCCCATCGGAGTCAAACTGTTGGTTTTCGTTTGTTTCAGTATTTCAGTAGTTTGTTGCTTTCGAGTCCATTGTTTCATCTCTGTGGTTGATTTTTGTGTTCTCAGAGATGTTGCACCGAAGATTTAGGGAGCCTTCATGCGAACTGAACAAATTCTTTGTCAAAATCGCGACGGAATCAAGGACGAGGATTGCAGTCGCGTAATATCGATTAAAGCAACCCAGTGAAATTCCTTTCACTGACCGTTCCAAGGCGGTTCTTCTGTCCCGGTTTGGTTTTGTTATTTTATGTCTTTGAATGTGTATATGGCTTATATCTTTTTGTTTTGGCTTTCCGCAATTGATTTTTCCGTTGGGGTCTAGTTGTTTAATGTTTGTGTTTCTTTCCCTTGGTTGTCTCTGAGCGGAGGTTTGGGTAAATTGTATCGATTCCTGATCATTGCATTCACTTCTTTTAACTATACTCAGCTATTTTAATTAACAATATTTAACTTTGTAGTTAACTAGAAGTCAACGCCCAGTTAATAATAATGTCGAGAATAGTTACAACATGATTGTGTTTTGGTCAAATTTTCATAAAATTGTACCAAAGGGGGTCTTTCATTTGTGCCCATGCATGTTTTTTTCTTTAAACTGTGTATATTAATAACTCAGCATATACAACCTATAAAAATGTATTTAATAGATTATATAAATAAAAATAGGACTCAGGAGGCCACTCTAACTGACTCCCTCTGTTAGCTGGTGTCTGTCTCTACATAAGTGCGTCTTAAATCTTATGTTTTATTTAGTTTCAAGATCTGTGTACTGGATTGAATGCAGAACTCAATAGCATTCCTTTGATACTAAAAATCTCATTTTTTAATTAAAATTAAAAAAAATATATCAAAATTCAATCCCTAAGACAAATATGTTCTAGTCTTTGTCAAGATTTCATTTTGCTAGGAAAACTTGCCATATGTATCTTCTTCAGCTATGCCAAATTTCATGAAAATCCGAAACCGGTAACACTGTAGTTTTACACCTTTAATGGATGTAAGTCGTTTCTGCAAAATTTACTATTTTATTGGAATAATCCAAGAACCTTACAAAAGGGCAATTCGTAACACTGACGTAATAAAAATGAGATTATACAAACCAAAATGAATACATATTGAGCTGATCTAGCTTAGAAACAATAAGAATATCATGAATTTCTGATATTTTCCTTTCATTTATACATTATTCTCTATCCAAAATAGTAGATAGTAAAACACTAAATCAACAAATTAGGCTTAACAACGTATATTGTTTTTATTAGCAGCAAAATTATTGTGAACATGTGCAACTTTATTTAATGACTTTGCATAAGTCATGCTTCTCAAATAGGTGTAAGGCAAGGAGATCCATTATTTTCATTTCCATACCAAGCTGGTATGCAAGGACGCAATGGTCAGTGGTTTGTTGTTACTAGTAAAAAAAGGTTCTGTTGGTAAATCCATGGCCAGATTAAGCCTTAGATATACTCTGTCTTTATGAACGCTGGATTATTATCCTAACAAAAAAGTTACAGTTATTATTTGTTAGTAATTCCAAAATCGAAATGTCACTGATATTGAGTTTCTGTTGCAAAAGATATCATTGATGGATGAGGCACAGACTATTTGGTGTAAACAAAGCTGTTCCATGACCTAGAGAAATTTTGCTATTAGACAGGGAGAGAAACAGTTTCCTTCCTTATAGTACACATGCATAAATATGTCTCTTTTCTGCATTGGTATCATTGATGGATGAGGCACAGACTATTTGGTGTAAACAAAGCTGTTCCATGACCTAGAGAAATTTTGCTATTAGACAGGGAGAGAAACAGTTTCCTTCCTTATAGTACACATGCATAAATATGTCTCTTTTCTGCATTGGTATTGTAATTGAATGTTTCTGCTGAATGCAAGGTCAGTGTTTTTTTTTTTTTTTTTTTGGTTTTGGTTTTTAAGCACTGTTCTTGCTTGCTTTTGGTTCATTAATAATTACCAGTACATTTCTGTGTAATGTATCTCTCAGCTTAGAAAGAGCATTGCAGTGTTTGGACAGAAAAAAGCATCACAATGTATTTGCTGAAAATAATTTAAAATCCTATGAGAAATGCAATAACTACTCACAGATTGAATAATTATTATCATCAGTTTAAGTGCTTCTTGATATCTTACATATTGTGATTTGTAATTACTGCAACAACTGCTCAGTAAATGAAGTGAAAGACCTATACAAATATATAGACAACACAATCATGATCACATAAGTTTTGGAACACTGACAAATGTACGACCATGTGAATTCTAAAAGCAAATTCAAATGGCTTTAGAATACAGCTTCAGGAAGCCGTTTGATTTCGTTCATAGGGGCTACACAAAAAAGATAGATTGGGAAGTGCCTATGCAGATACAAATTCTGAAATCTTAATGTCCAGGAAAAGTAATCTCAAATGTAATTGGTTTTCCCTAGAGTAAATCTTTCTTTTTAAATGGACAGTTAGGGTTAAATAAACAAACAACAGTTTGACTTGAGAGTGATTTTTCTCGAGTCGGATAACAAATCTCGCAAAATCTGAAGCAACATCTAAAGTGACTGGTATGTTGTTGATTTGAATGTTAAATCTAAACATCACCTTAGCACCATTACCAAATTAGACAAGAAAGACAGAAAGAAAACAGTACACATGGTTACATGGGTGCATTTGATGACGTTTGTCATCAAAACCTTTGCGGTATAGTTCTGTAGACAAAATAGTTTGTTCCATAGGGGGCAACTTTTCCAAAATGGATGTTTTGAAATAATACTTATACTTATGGTATGAACTACTTACACAAACCATACTATACTATAGCCATCCTAAACTGAAAGCAATAGTAAAGTATTATTAAACAGCATGACCAAAACATGATAATCATATAATTTCACATTTTGCTGAATCAGGACTATCAGTATTCAGTCTGATAAAACACAATGTTACCGGTCCTCAATTTCCATCAAAATTCATCAACATGTTCCGAAGATATGTGGGTAGTTTTTTTTGCTAAAATGGTGTCTTGACAAAAATTGGAACATGGTAAAAATGTATATAAAATTTTAATGAATACAAAAATAGGAGCTGAAATATGGGGACACCATCATAGAAAACTAAATGCCAAGCCACTATTACTAGACATATGAGGTAATTCATAGTATCAACTTACTCACCAATTATGGCTTTGATTCATAAAACATAGCAGCATTAGATATATGAAACTCTAAATACTGTAGACAATTTTATATGAGAGTACTCTCTGTTGTGATAGTGACTTCATAAAATATGTAATAAATTTACTACGGAAATACAATTTAAAAGTAAATGCATCGTAATTATAATGGTTATACCCAAGGCAATTATTGTGCATAATTTCATCAAAATCCAAGCGTGGGCAGAAACCAATACAAATTTCCTATACCTTGAAAGACCCCCTTTATTTAAGCCGTCTTCACATTGGTCCCAAACATCCTGCAAATCAGCCTAGCCCATGCGGTTCTTTAGATGAACATTTTCAAAACAAAATGAGGCCAAATCATTTTAGAACATTTTGAAAAAATAGGGCTTTGTTAATGCATCATTAGTGTTATAACACATGTACCAGAATGTCTGTAAGATAGCTTCCGAATTTCTTTGATTTCTATTGAGTAACTAAAAACATTTGATCCAAAATATAGCAACAAAAAAAAAAAAAAAAACTCAGGAGTGTATTAATTTTCATGATATTATATTCACCACTGAATTTTCAGCATCGAATTTTAAGAAACTGTGCATATAGCCAAACTGTTTACCATCTTAATGGTTTTCCAAACTATTTGGCTGTGGGAATGTAACATTCATCATTTCATCATTATCGGTGTAATTTGTAATGATGAAGGCAACATCACTATTTTCAATATCAGCTGTACCAAAAACAGTTGTCATTTCAATGACTATCATTTATATATAAGATGCTTCTGACATCTAAAACTCAGTCTACAGCCATGACTAATGACACTTCATTATTTTGCATGCTTTCAAATTGGTTTATCAACATCAATATTAAAACATGAATCTCTTTTTTAATATTTTAATAGAGCCCCTGAAACTCAGGAGTGTAACATTTGACATTCCGAAGCTAGTATCTTTTTCCAAGGGTAATGATAGTAAAATAGCATACCTTATATGAAAAGTCTTTGACCCATACTGATAATTGATGCAGTGAAAACCTTCAACTTTATAATTATTCTCATCAGATTCACAAATAAAGACCTCCAATTTATTTGTGAAATGCAAAATTGGCTTCATTCTTCACTAAATCGTCATTGATACTGGGGAGAACTTAATACCTCGGACAGTTTTGAAAAGTTTATTGTTTTAATTCCTATAGAAAAGGAAGATAAACTAGCATCAAATAACTTAAAATTAACCATTTTGAGACACAGTAAATATCAAAATTATCACACTGTGACTTTAAAAATGGAAACCTTACTCGAAAAAAAAAAAACAATTGACTCGAGCAAGATAAAGAGGACATATTGGCCGAATAATGATAATCTATGACCAAATTGTTCTTTATATGCATACATTCCCAACATCCGAAAATGTATTTGATGCAATGCCACTTGTAATCTTGAGATTTGAAGGTGCATGATTTTTATATAGAAAAGGATAGATTGATCTAACTTATAATGTGGTCATGAAGTCCTGAAACTTGCCTGGAACCTAGCCTCTATACTTTTGCAGTTATTATACAATGATATTAAAGCAAACACAAGTTCAGTTGCATAGAGAAAGAGTGGAGAAGAGTTGAGAACCAATAAATTGAACAAACAAGAGGACCATGATGGTTCTATATCGCTCACATGAGCTCATTTCGAAAACACGCCTATTCAAATATATTGGAAAATTTACCGCCGGAAAAACGTTAATTTAAGATGAAAAATTGTGATATTTTGCTTATTTCTTCTCAAAATATAGATTGTGAGTACACGTTAGAACCGCCTCGTCGAGGCGGTTCTAACGAGCGAGTTTCCACAACCTATATAATTTAGAGGAGAATTATGAAAAAATAGGTTTACCCCTGTAATCCCCAGTTTTACAACATAAAAGTGGGGTTCAAGGGGGTGAAAATTATATAGGCGTGTTTTCGTGATGTAAGCGTTTTACGTACTTAATATTGATGTATTTTCCCTTTACTGACTATGTAAAATAAGTGACACCTTGGGTCAGGCCATGTTGGGCCCCAGGGCTATAGTTTGAACAATCTTGTCAGAGGCCCACTAGATAAAGGTGTATATCAAATCAAGGTCCACTAGATGAAGTTTCATACCAAGTATCAAAGACCTGGGCCTTCTGGTTTCAGACAAGCAAATTCTCGAAGGGTTTCCCCATATACGCCTATGTAGAACAAGCAAGCCCCTGGGCGGGACTATTTTTGGCTCCAGGGCTATTATTTTATCTTGGTAGAGGTCCACTAGATGAAGCTTCAGAACAAATATCAAAGACCTGAGCCTTCTGGTTTGAGATCAGAAGATTTTTAAAGGTTTTCACTATACAAGCCTATGTAAAACCAGTGGGCCCGGGGGCTATTTTTGGCTCCAGGGCTATAATTTGAACAATGTTGGTAGAGGTCCACTAGATGAAGCTTCATACCAAATATCATAGACCTGGGCCTTCTGGTTTCAGACAAGAAGATTTTTAAAGGTGTTTCTTATATAAGCCTATGTAAAACCAGTGGGGTATGAGGACATTTTTGGCTGAAAGGCTATAATTTGAACAATCTTGGTAGAGTTCCACTAGATGAAACTTCATACCAAATATCAAAGACCTGGGCCTTCTGGTTTCAGACAAGAAGATTTTTAAAGGGTGTTCCCTATATAAGCCCCCCGGGGCGGGGCCACTTTGGGCCTATAGGGCTATAATTTGAACAATCTTGGTAGAGGTCCACTAGATGAAGCTTCGTAGCAAATATCAAAGACCTGGGCCTTCAGGTTTCAGACAAGAAGATTTACAAAGGTTTTTTTCCTATATAAACCTATGTCAAACTAGTGGGCCTTGGCCGGGACCATTTGGCCCAAGGGCTATAATTTGAACAATTCTGGTAGAGGTCCATTAGATGAAGCTTCATACCAAATATCAAAGACCTAGGCCTTCTGGTTTCGGACAAGAAGATTCTTAAAGGTTTCTCTTATTTTCCCATTTTCGTTGCCATGGCAACCAGATTTCTTAATGAAATGGAATTCTTTGAACAACTTTGAGAGAGGACCACCCAAAGTTCATTTCTGCCAAGTTTGGTCAAAAATCTGTTCAGTGGTTTAGGAGATGTCGTTTAAAGGAATTGTGAACGGCCGGACATGTGTAAGGACGGACGGACGGTCGACGACGACGACGACGGACGGTGACCGATCACAATAACTCCCCCGGAGCCTTAGGCTCAGGTGAGCTAAAAAATCAAAACCAATTTGTTTCTAATGAATTCAGACAAAGTAACACCAAATGTCTTGTGGCATATTTTGAGACGTTGCTTTCAGCGTTCTGAGACTTTTACCCGACATTCAGATGAACTGGCATCTCAAAGCCCTGTCGCAAGGGTTTATATACATGGTCCGATTAACGCAAATTTGTCTGTGCAGGCTTAGACCTTCTTAATGGTTTACCAATATAGATTTTCGGTCGATTTCAGCTTCGCAGGAGCACCTTTTCTCCAAGCCCCGATAGGTGGGGGCCTTTACTTAGGTATGATTAAACTATAAAACACAGATAAGGGATGCTTACACGGCATGTGTTCGAAGCAGAAATAAAACAAATATAACATATTTTCATCGGACATAATTGCTGTTTAAGAAATGAAATAAAGCACATGGCACAAATAAGGAAAATAATATATGCCTTATAAACCCAACTTTAATAAAGAAGACTACGGTGACCCTCCATCGCTCCCGTGAACCAATGATTGAAATAGCGTGTTGAATTTGTAGGGTCACTGATTTAAGAAATAATGTGATTTTTTCTGTTGTCAGCTCTGGAGGCCAGTTTATATGGTGGAATAAAATGGAATTCAGCTATTTTGGTATGGGGTAATGAAAGCAACATTCTGTGGAATTATTTTGAAATCATGCAATTAGCATGAGAGTTATTTAAGGTATTTCTTGAATTTAGTTTGGTGGCCATCTAACTCAATAGATATGAACACTTCCGTATCGATTTAAGCACCTCAGTGGAATTCGTTTCACGGACCGTTCCAGTGCGGTTCTTCTGTCGCTGTGTATTAGTGTTATGGTTTGTCTTTGAGTGTATGTATCGCTGATATTATTTTGTTTTGTATAGCCTTTCGGCCATTTTGTGGGAAAGTAACTGTCATTTTGGCTTTCCGCTATTGAAGTTTCCATAAGGGTCTAGTTCGGCCCCCGCCCATCGGGGCTTGAAGAAATATATGGGCTGCATGATGCTTCCACGCAGAGCTGAATCTGACCCACACACGAGTAATGGTAAAGCACTTAGAGGTGCTAAGCCTGTCCAGGCAAAGCGTTGTTAGTGTTGGACCGTCCATGTTTATAAACCATATTGGTTTCATTGGGCAACAGGGCCTGAGATGTCATTTCATCTCAATGTCGGGTAAAAGTCCCACAAAATTGGAAGCAACGTCTCCAAAATGACCTTTACAGTGTTGACGGGGACGTTAAACCTCAAATCAAACAAACAAACAAAATTAGGGTCTAGTTATTTCATGTTTGTGTTTCTTTCCCTTTGGTGTCACTGATGGGAGCTATGGGTTAATTGTATCGATTCCTGATCATTGCCTCCACTTGTATTTTAAGTTATCCTGTTCAATGGAGTGGAATCATTTAACTGTTTTGTTTTGGCAGCTTTCTTTTGAAGTGTGGGTTAAAAAGCAGTTTCCATTTGGAGACTTTTTACTACAGCTCTGTGGTTGCAGTCTTGTTCTAAGGAACAAAACCGTTTAGCTGATTTGCTAGAACGTCACCTACGCACCACTCCTGTGTAGTTTAAATGGACATGGTCTAAAGACTTTATGAGTGTTTCCATTTAAAGCTTTTTTTTCTATTTCCATCTGTGGCAGGCCTCTTGTTGAATTTAGCAAAACCTATTTAAGCTATTTTTGTACAGCAACATTCATGTAAAGTTTGACGGTAATCGGCTAATGGGTTTAGAAGTAGTGAGCATTTATAAATTTTTCTGTTGTTTTTGTTTTGCTCAAGCGACCATCTTGTTCATTGGAATACTCAACAAAAGTTATTATAGTAGAGAGTCACCTGGGAAACATTCCTGCGAAATTTGAACCAAAATCGCATAAAGATTTAGCAGCAATTGTCATTTTATGATTTTTCTAGTTTTAGCTCTGGTGGTGAGCGCATCCATGTTATTCATTTCGTTATTGAGTCATCCAGACAGCATCCCTGTGTAGTGTAAATAAAGTTGATTAAAGGATGTTGAAGGAGATGTCACTGAAAGAATTTGCAGTATTAAATATGGCGGTCAACCTGTTCAAGGGTGCGAAATAATTCTAGTAATTCTGTTCTTGAGATTGAATGGCATGAAGGGTTTTGAGGAAAAGCCATTAAAAGCAAAGTGTTCACGCGGCACGACGGACAACGGATATTGACAAACCAAACTTTGTCTGCGAGCACCTTGTGATCAGTTGAGCTAACAGAGTCTGGTTTCCAACGGGGCATCGTTGCAACAATTATCAACGTGGCGCGAGATATATGTTATCGTTCGTCACAAAACAGGGACAGAAGAACGTCAAACGAGTTGTGGGACTTTTACCCGACATTGAGATTAAATGACATCTCAAGCCCTGTCGTTCAATGAGACCAATAGGGTTTGTTAGCATGGAAGGTCCGATTCGCACCGCTTTGCCTGGGCAGGCTTAGATCCTCTAAACGGTTTACCAGTATTCGTGTGCGGTCGGTTTCAGCTCTGCGTGGAAGCATAATGCAGCCCATCTACTTCTTCAAGCCCCAATTGGCGGAGGCCGTTGCTTCCCCCTTTAATTGCACGCAGGTGGCATCACGAAAACACGCATATATAATTTTGACCCACTTGAACCCCACTTTTATACATTAAAACTGGGGTTGACAGAGGAAAAGTAGAAGTGGAAGCAATGATCAGGAATCGATACAATTAACCCACAGCTCCCATCAGAGACACCAAAGGGAAATAAACACAAACATAAAACAACAGATCCTAATGGAAACATCAATAGCGGAAAGCCAAAAGGATAGTTACTTTCCCCAAAAATGGCCAAAAGGCTATCCAAAATAAAATAATATAAGCGACACAAACAGAAACCACTGAAATGCTGGAGCAAAAGAAAACCAACAGTTTGACTCCGGTGGGCCCGACCAGACGCAGAGCATCAGGTACCAACCTTGAATTAGATCTCTCTAATTCTCAATAAGCCTTTACGCTGGAACCGTCATATAATCTGAGGCCTGACCCACCGGTGGTCA
Organism: Lucinisca nassula; assembly: GCA_963580285.1. Lineage (NCBI taxonomy): Eukaryota > Metazoa > Mollusca > Bivalvia > Lucinida > Lucinidae > Lucinisca > Lucinisca nassula. Next base: position 126,380,308 of record OY757010.1, on the reverse strand, counting down.
ATTAAAGAGGGAAGTTAAGTTGTCAACCGTGATTGGGTTAACTACCATGCATGCAGTCTGTCGTATAACATTTATGTTGTACTCAATCTTTTTATATCTAAGAATGAGTTTACGAAATTGGGTGCCCTGTCGCCCAATGAAACCAATAGGGTTTATTAGCATGGATGGTCCGTCTCGCACCGCGGTTCCTGGACAGGCTTAGATCCGCAAAGCGGTTTACCAGTACAAGTGTGCGGGCCGGATTCAGCTCTGCGTGGAGGCATGATGCAGCCCATATATTTCTTCAAGCCCCTATGGGCGGGGGCCGACGGGTTCCGATATACCTTGTTGCAGAAGAGATTTAAGTCCAATATTAAATTTTGAAATTAAATCAGTATGACGTCTATAAAATATTGAAAAGGCTTTTCGTAATTTATGGTACCGATAACCCTGATTAAGAAGTTTAGCCGTTAACAATTTATTACGAGTGTTGAAGTCAGTTACAAAACTACACACTCTAGCAAATCGAATTTATTGCGAAAAATAAACGCCATAGGATGGCGCACGAGGAACATCACCATCCAAAAAAGGAAAATTTACAATCTCAAAATCAAAATCATCGCGTTTGTCATAAATTTTGCAAGAAACAAACCCATCTACAATAGATCAACAGATAGATCTAAATCTGAAAACGGGGCCTCGGTATCAGAAGAATTTGTTTTATTCACCTGAAGTTCTGCGGGGTAAACCTTATTTTTTAATTTCTGCTCTAAAATATAGATTGTGGGTTACACATTGAACCTTGATGAGGCGGTTCTAACGAGTCCCCACAATCAATTTTTTTAGCAGAATAAGAAATATCACAAAGGTTACACTGTATTTGTATAGGCGTGTTTTCGTAATGGTCAGGCCTCAGATTCTATGACGGTTCCAGCGTAAAGGCTTACTGAGAATTAGAATTTAATTTTATGTAAGTTTTGGATAGCCAATTGGCCTTTTTGTGGTTAAGTATCATCCTTTTGGCTTTCGCTATTGATGATTCCATTAGAGTCTGGTTGTTTCATGTTTGTCTTTCTTTACTTTTGGTATCTCTTGTGGGAGATGTGGGTTAATTATGTCGATTCCTGATCATCGCCTTCACTTTTATTTTTCTGGATGCAGATAATATAATTGCTGAACAGTATTACTTTTATTTCACGTAGAATGTCTGTTAAACGATTGAAAAAGGACGAAGGCAACACTATACGGGATTTTCCAGTATGTGCGCTAAGTGCAGTTACTGTGGCAAATCACTTGTATACAAATATTCACGGCCCCCGCCCATTGTGGCTTGAAGAAATAAATGGGCTGCATGATGCTTCCATGCAAAGCTGAAACCGACCGTACACGAGTACTGGTAAACCGCATAGAGGATCTAAGCCTTCCCAGCCAAAGCAGTGCGAGTCGGTCCGTCCATGCTTATAAACCCTATTTGAGCGACAGGGCTTGTGATGTCATTTCATCTCAATATCGTGTAAAAGTCCCACAAAATTGGAAGCAACGTCTCCAAAATGACCTATATAGTGTTGACGGGGACGTTAAAACTCAACTCAAACAAATATAAAAATGCAACCTCCTCTGAATAAAGAAGCTTTGTATAAAGGTTCATCAATACAGCACATAACGAAAACTCTGATCAGACTTTAGGGTGGTCTGAGTCTTCGCTGAGCAAACATTCTCAATGACATCAATTCGCTTGGTGCGGTCGAAATGGTTTGTTTCTTTCAAAAAAACGGAAGTGTCCATTTCGATAACACATCCGTGTAACTTAGTCCATTGTTTCATACATCCAAAATAGTCAATTTACTAATGAAATTTTCTGATATTTTTTCTTATTTTACACTGAACAAAGGTTGTTGGTGCTTGTCAGTACCGCCTTATCGAGGCGGTTCTAACCAGTACCCACAACCTATATTTTGGAGCAAATATAAGAAAAATAAGGTGTACCCCTTTAAACCACAGTTGATACTTTTTAGGAATCTGCAATCTTCCAGGAGGTGGCCTCTGCACGACGCTTAAGCTTAAAGTCAGATCCTGGATAATATATATTTGTCAAAGCAATCAAAATAAAGTTAAACCAACCCCAGTTGTCGCTGTATTAAGTGGGGAGGGTGTTCATTTCACAGAGCTGTTAACCCAAAGTTCTCACGAATCCCACAGTCGACTGCGTGTGTCCACTATCGTTTACTATACGTGTTACTCGTAGCATTGGTCGCCCCCACCCATTGGGGATTGAAGAAATTGATGGGCTGCATAATGCTTTCACGCAGAGCTGAAACCGACCGTACACGAGTATTGGTAAACCGTTCAGAGGATCTAAGCCTGCTCAGGCAAAGCGGTGCGAGTCGGACCGTCCATGCTTATAAACCCTATTGGTTTCATTGGGCGACAGGGCTTGATATGTCATTTCATGTCAATGTCGGGTAAATCCTCACAAAATTGGAAGCAACGTCTCCAAAAGGACCTAAACAGGGTTGGTGGGGATGTTAACTCCCAAATCAAACCAAACAAACTCGTAGCACTGGCAATTGCACGATTGAAACTGCACGAATTCGTGAAATGTACAGGTCATCTAGACTGTTTTTTTTTCTTCTTTTTTCCCTTGCCAAACGGTAACATCCATGGGATGTTCGAAAAGAATTGCTTATTGTCCTCTAGCTCGATATCCACGTGGGGCACGATCAAAACCAATAATACTTGTATAGGGCTATTCAATATCTACACAATGGTTTATAAATGTGCATGTTAGACCAAGTGTAAGACATAACATTTGCCATTTGAATACATGCAGTCATTGACCACTGCAGTAAAAATGGTTGGTAGAAGCGACGACTAAAAACAGGAAATACGGGCTTACATCAAAGCTTGCTTAAAGCTTGGTTGTTCTTCGAAGAAGCTGATGACAGAAATTTCTACTGCTTTTGGACCTTCTTGTGTGTCTTATGACTCAGTTCGGCGGAGGAAAATGAAATTTGAGCCTGGTGTAGAGTCCATCAAAAATGCACCGAAATCAGGTAGGCCAAAATCTGCATCTCGTAAAGAAATGGAGATGCCAGATTTACAGTTCGTGAAATTGCACGAAAGGTAGGAATATCGCTATCAACGGTTCACCTTATTTTGAAGAAGCATTTGAAAGTCAGAAAGATTTCTGCTAGACGGGTGCCACATCTTTTGACTGACAAGCAAAAGATGCAACGGGTTAAATAAAAATCAAAAATGAGTTCCTTTGAGAGCAATGTAAACATTCATAAGCAAGAAGATGGGTCATACTACGTAGTTTCGGCTAATAAAGCCTCACCAGCGACCCCGCAAGCTGCCAAAAAGCTGCTTCAAATGTTTCCAAAGACAAAATGCAGTGTGCCAATGTCGTCACAGGTGATGAAACCCAGGTCAATTATTCTGAGCCCGACAGAAAGGATAACAATAAGATGTAGGCCACTAAACACGGCAATAATTGCCAAACGCTCTTTGAGTACAAAGAAGGTTTTGTATGCAATCTTCTTCTCTGGTGAAGGAATCGCAATAAAAGTGACGGTGAAAAAGGGCAAAAGCATCACCGGAAAGTACCACAAAGACGTAGTACTGAAGAAACTGAAAAAGTATTATCAGAAACGCGCCCTACCACTGGTTGCAAACATGTCGGTCTTCTACAGGACAATACAACCGCTCATACCTCCGCAATAGTTACGGCATTTCTGAAGAAAGAAAAAGTAACTGTTTTGTCTCACCCCCCGTATTCACCAGACCTTGCCCCATGGGATTTCTTTTTGTTTCCGAAATTGAAATCATTCTTTGCTGGGCAAAATTATCAGTCCCGACAGGCACTTGGATCTGCCATCCATTAGTACCTTATTACTGTGCCTTCAAGAAGTGGATGCATCGGCTGAAACTTTGCATTTCTAGCCATGGGGTGTACTTCGAGGGCATGATTTTGTTTGATTTGAGGTTTAACGTCCCCGTCAACACTGTAAAGGTCATTTTGGAGACGTTGCTTCCAATTTTGTGGGACTTTTACCCGACATTGAGATGAAATGACAGCTAAAGCCCTGTCGCCAAATGAAACCAACAGGGTTTATAAGAATGGACGGTCCGCCTCGAACCGCGGTTCCTGGACAGGCTTAGCTCCTCTAAGCGGTTTACCAGTACTAGTGTGCGGGCCGGATTCAGCTCTGCGTGGAAGCATCATGCAGCCAATATATTTCTTCCAGTCCCTATGGGCGGGGGCGTATCGAGGGCATGAAATGAGCACTTTTGGGCTAACTTGAAATTTGAAGTCTCCAAATAGAAATAAGCAATTCTTTTCCAACATCCCTCGTATGTCTACAGAGTCTACTTCGTATGTCCGTTTCTGTATTTACATCTATCTATTGTAGATGGGTTTGTTTCGTGCAAAAATTATGATAAACGGGATTACTTTGATTTTGAGATTGTAAATTTTCCTTTTTGGGATGGTGGTGTTCCTCGTGCGCCATCCTATGGCGTTTATATTTCGCAATTAATTCGATTTGCTAGAGTGTGTAGTCATGTTACTGACTTCAACACTCGTAATAAATTATTAACGGCTAAACTTCTTAATCAGGGTTATCGGTACCATAAACTACGCAAAGCCTTTTCAAAATTTTATAGACGCCATTCTGATTTAATTTCAAAATTCAATATTGGACTTAAATCTCTTCTGCAACAAGGTCTATCGGAACCAGAATTTTATGGTGACTTCGTATATAAATTCAGAAAAATACATAACCGTAATGACTTTAGCACCAAATTTCGTAAAATCATTCTTCGATATAAAAAGATTGGGTACAACATGGATATTATACGACAGACAGACTCCATGCATGGTAGTTTACCCAATCACGGTTGGCAACTTTGCTTCCCTCTTTAATTGCACGCCGGTGGGTTAGGCCTCAGATTCTATGACGGTTCCAACGTAAAGGCTTATTGAGAATTAGAGAGATCTAATTCAAGGTAATGCTGGTTGGTGCCTGATGCTCTGTCTCTGGTCGGGCCCATCGGAGTCTAATGAGGGAGTTTTAGTTTTACGTCCCAACAACAGCTAAGGTCATGCGGAGACGGGACCTCGGTTTAAAGACTCATCCGAAAGTCTGGAGAAGCCCGGGATCGATCCTGCGCTCCCTGTTTTACAAGGCGAGTAGCGTAACCACTGCACCACGGAGGCTTCTCCATCGGAGTCTAACTGTTGGTTTTCTTTTGCTCCAGCATTTTAGTGGTTTCTTGCTGTCGAGTCCTCACCGTTGTCTCACCTCTGTGGTTCTTTGATTATTTGTGTTCACGGAGAAGTTGCACTGATGCGTTAGGGGGCCTTCATGCGGACTGAACAAATTATTTGTCTAAATCGCGACGGAAGTAAGGGCGAGGATTGTGGCCACGTAAAACCGATTTAAGCCCCACAGTGGAAATCTTTCCACTGACCGTTCCAAGGCGGTTCTTTTGTGGCGATTTATTTATGTTGTTCTTTGTTACTTACTGTGTGTATCACTTGTGTCTTTTTTAAATTATGATGGCCATATGGCTATTTTGTGAGAAAGTAACTGTTCTTATGGCCTTCCTTTGTTTAGGTTTCCATTATGGTCTGGTCGCTTAATTTTTGTGTTTCTTTCACTTTGGTGTCTTTGACGGGTGGAGTAAGTTAATTGTATCGATTCCTGATCTTTGTTTTACTTCTACTTTAACTGAGAGATTACATTGCCGACCGAACAGCACCTGTGGCGTAATGGTTACAAACTTCAAAACCTTTCAGAGGGAGCGTAACAGTTGATATGGTATATGTGTGCATGATTTATAACAAGAGAGCCTAGATAATGTCGCGTTCTTCATTTAACTGAAATATTTAATGTCCGAAGTAAACTTATTGGTGTTGTGTTGGAATTGGACGAAACAGTATCCTTGTGTGTCGTTTGAGCCGTCTTACAGAAAAAGGTAAACAAAGATATACCACAGAAAGTAAATATTCCAAAAAGGAGGGAGAATGATGAAAGTATAGAAACTGGCGGCATTATAAAATAATAATAATAATAATAATAATAATAATAATAATAATAATAATAATAAAATTATTCCCGACTCTATACTTTTGAAGTTAACCTTGCCCAGTATGTTAGCCCATATCATTCGGATGCCAAATGCAAAATATACACGACATCTTCTCCTCACAAAATCATCAACCGAACGTAAACGAAATTTCCCCTTATAACTCTATTAATTTTGTAAATACAATCTATTTGTAAATACAATATACCTTCGAAAACACTCGCAACAGGGACTGTCGGAACCTTTATATTATTCACCATTTTTCATTATTTGTTGACGCCAAGCTTACACATCATCGGGTCTGGTTACCTGTTTTCCCAACACTGATAACCTCGAGACGAGGAACCAGCTGATATTGCAAAGAAGGTGACTAGTTTATAACTTTCTTCTGCCCTGACTTGAGGTTGTTCCTTATTCGTGATTATATTATCTAAAATATATACAGAGAGTAAGTGCAATAAATACTCTCAAAACTCCATTTTATGTAGGGAAAACAGGGGTTTACAGTAGTTAACATTATTTTTCCTATCTCTGCTCCAAGATAATGGTTGCGGGTACTAATGAGCACTACCAACCTATGTCTGCAGGACGAATAAGAAAAATATGACAAATGTTCATCAGCAAAAATAACCGTTTTGACGATATGAAAAACTGTACTATGTCAGCGTAATGGTTGACTCCGAATGTTGCTTTCATAATTCATTGTTAAGCTGGGGTTCCTCTATGCAAGTCAATTCATAATTACTTTTTTTAGGAATCAGCAATGAAAGTGATGTCGTGGATTGAATATTCGTACATTTCGGGGTTGGTGTCCTCTAGTAGTTTTTATGATGACTGCCCCAATGTCCGTCTTCTTTTGTCTGTTATTCTTGCCTTAATGCCACTTACTCTTTTTCTTCTGTGGACGACCGGAGATGGCTTTTTCCCGGTAACCTTCTCTGTATATTATTCTATTGCACATTGGTTTTAAACGAAGTAAGAAAAGATAAAAGAAAGAAATGATAACAAACGCAAAGTCATTCAGTTCATTATACGTTTTTGTGAGCGGAATGTGAAATAATATTTTCGAAATAGACACAGCATTTTGTTTGACCTTAACTCTAAGGGAATAGAATAGTTGAGGTCTTTCATCAGCTAATTAGTCAGATTTGAACTCCTAATGACAGAAAGGAAATTGGAGAATAGTGAAAACAATCAGCATTATTAGGGAAAATTGCTATCATAGCCAAGACTGATTATCTGGGACAGAATCCAATGAAGATTCATTTTCAGGTCTTTAATCTGAGCTGGCAAAAGCTTAGTGATTATGTTATGTAATTAATAAAAATATCTACCAGAATCAATGACATAAACGCAGAATGTTTTCTTTCTTCTAAAGGCAGGTACAGCTGCACAGGCTGCAAGACAATGATGACAGACGACAAACTGCGTCGAAAATATTTTCAAAAAATACACCTTTATCTAAGTGGACAATGTATTGCATTTAATGCGACCGTCATAAATGTGAAAATAAAGACATGTTTAGTATATAAATCGATCTCTTCGGTCTAAATAAAATATCAGTAAATAATGTATTTATACTAGCTCTATTTCAAACGCTTCTATATTTCGTCATCCTATTTCAACAGATAACGAGAACTTTTTGTTTTGTGCAAATTACTTATAGTTTTCAATTGGCCAAGATACTGAAATTTGTCTTACATATTTACATAATAATAATAATAATAATAATAATAATAATAATACTAATAATAATAATCGACCTTATTTATAGAGGGTAACGCATTTAGTACCAGTACTAATCTTCCATGTGGCCCTCTTTTCTTGGGTAGGAACCAGTACTAAGCAATGTCTTAGATGGGAGATGTGCGGTAATTGTATCAATTTCTGTTCATTTAGAATCACATCTGGTGGGTATTTGGTGATGATTAAAGGATAGCGTTTGTCAATTTACATGTATTAAAGGATAGTGTTTGTCAATTTACATGTATTAAAGGATAGTGTTTGTCAATTTAAATGTATTAAAGGATAGTGTTTGTCAATTTACATGTATTAAAGGATAGTGTTTGTCAATTTAAATGTATTAAAGGATAGTGTTTGTCAATTAACATGTATTAAAGGATAGTGTTTGTAAATTTACATGTATTAAAGGATAGTGTTTGTCAATTTACATGTATTAAAGGATAATGTTTGGTAATTTACATGTATTTAATTTCGCATCACAAAATAATAATTTTTCACACATTGTGACGTTAGAAATGCTATTTGGGCCAGATTATCATGTGGTCGTACTGTTGTGGGTTCTGATGTGTTTGTGTTATGTCGAACGTAACTTTATTTTTTTACGATTTTAAACAGCTAACTAACTTTCCCTTCTTTCATCGGCTTGTCTCTGGTCGGGCCTACCGCAGACCAACTGCTAGTGTCCTTTTGCTTCAACATTCTAGTCACATTATGCTGTCGAGTCCTCGCCGTTATTTCATCTCTGACTTTGATTCTTGTTTTCTCGAAGACGTTGAACTATTGAATTGGAATAATATCATGGAGACTGGACAAACTACTGGGGTAAACACCGGTAGAACTGAGGGCGAGGTCACAACGGCCACCTTTAACCGATCTAAGTCCTGCAGAGAAGGGTGTAACTTGATCATTACATTCACTTCTGTTTAGGGTGCATTACGCAAACACGCCTGTACAAATACATTGCCACCTTTATCGCCGAAAAAATGAAAAAAATTAAGATGAAAAATTGTGATATTTTTCTTAGCAGAAATAAGAAAAATAAGGTTTTCCCCCGGAAACCCCAGTTTTACTATATAAAAGTTGGGTTCAAGGGGGTCAAAATTATATAGGCGTGTTTTCGTGATGGGCTGCTTTCTTTTCTTTATTTCTTGTCTTCTGGGTAACCCTTTCTTTTAATATTGCATGTTGCACACATAGTTAAATAATCTTGGCGGAAAATTACTTCTGTTTCTTGTATAATATGGCGCCATGTGATAACCTTTCATATTCTAGCGCTTGTAATATAACTATCCGATGTTCTTGTTTTTGTATATAGTATCATGTAATTACTTACTCTGATGTCTTAGATGGAAGGTGTGAGGTAATTGTATCGATTCCTGTCCATTGCTTTCACTTCGAATTTTTATTCCATGATAAAAACACATCTGGTGGGAATTTGGTGATAATTAAAGGATACTGTTTGTAATTTTTGCTAAAAAGATCTAGTTGTGGGTAATAGTTTCAAGCGCCTCAGCCAGACAGTTCAAATGAATACCCACAACATTGGTTTATATGGAGACTTTAACACTCGTAATAAATTGATAACCATCAGGGCCATCGGTATCATAAACTGCAAAAAAAACCTTTTCTAAGTTTTATCGACGTGATTTCGATTTAGTTTCAAAATTCAATGTTGGACTTAAATCTCTTCTGCAGCAAGGTTTATCGGAACCCGAATTTTATGGTGACTTAGTATATAAATTCAGAAAAATATATACTTGCAATGTTTACAGTACCCAATTTCGATATAAAAAGATTGGGCACAGCATATATCTTATACGACAGACTACATGGATAGCAGATAACCCTATCACGGTTGATAACATTGCTTCCCTCTTTAATTGCAAGCCGATGGGTAAGGCATCAGATTATATGACGGTTCCAGCGTAAAGGCTTTGCACTGATGAATTAGGAGGCCTTCATGCGGACTGAACAAATTATTTGTCTAAATCGCGACGGAAGTAAGGGCGAGGATTGTGGCCACGTAAAATCGATTTAAGCCCCCCCCCCCCCCCCCCCCAGTGGAAATCTTTCCACTGACCGTTCCAAGGCGGTTCTTCTGTGGCGATTTATTTATGTTGTTGTTTGTTACTTACTGTGTGTATCACTTGTGTCTTTTAATTTTGGATGGCCATATGGCCATTTTGTGGGAAAGTAACTGTCCTTATGGCCTTCCTTTGTTTAGGTTCCCATTATGGTCTGGTCGCTTAATGTTTGTATTTCTTTCCTTTTGGTGTCTTTGGTGGGTGGAGTAAGTTAATTACATCGATTCCTGATCTTTGTTTTACTTCTACTTTACTTAGAACTAAAATTAAATTTTATGTAATGTTGGTTGGCATCTGATGCTCTATCTCAGGTCGGGCCCATCGGATTATACCTGTTGGTTTTCTTTTGCTCCAGCATTTCGGTTATTTCTTGGTGTCGAGTCCTCGCCGGCCCCGATAGCTCAGTTGGTAGAGTGTCCGCTCCGGGGAACGGGAGGTCACGGTTTCGATCCCGGGCCGCGACATACCAAAGTCGTTAAAGATGGTACTAGCTGCTCCTCGCTTGGCATTCAGATTTACGGGGTAGAGCTAGGACTGGTCGACCCAGTGTCAGGATAATGTGACTGGGTGTGGTATCATGTAATGTGTCTGGGACATGATACTTCAGTGAGGCAGCACTATAAAAGTGAGCATTGAGCTCCCTGTCGCAACCAGACACCGTCGTGATATGACTGAGAAATTCTTGAAAGCGACGTTAAACCCGAATTCCCCCCCCCCCACACACACACACACACACTCACGCTGTCGAGTCCTCACCGTTGTTTCATCTCTGTGGTTGTTTGATTTTTGTGTTCTCGGAGATGTTGCACTGATGAGTTATAACTGAACCAATTATTTGTTTAAATCACGACTGAAGAAAGGGCGAGGATTTCGACCGAGTAAAATCGATCTAAGCACCCCCTTGTATCTTTTTTTTTTGGATAGCCAGTTGGCCATTTTGTGGAACAGTAAAGTCCCTTTTGGCTTTCCTCTGTTAATGTTTCCATTTGGGTCTATTTATTTCATGTTTGTTTACTTTCCCCTTGGTGTCTAATGGGAGGTGTGGGTTAATAGTATCGATTCCTGATCATTGCCTTCACTTCTGTTTTTATTATATGGAGAAATAAGGAAAACTATCCCTTCAGTTCTACCCCGAAAAACTTACCTATTGCTACGTCTATACCATGAAAATGGAACACACGCCACATCTTACGAGGACTGTTCAAATATGAATGCAACTAAGCACATAAAAATTACTCCGTGATAGATTTCGATGAAAAATTTATTTTGTCCCTTCAAAGTATTCCCCTTTAACAGATATACAAACTTTCAGTCTTCTGATCCAATCACTGAATGCATTTTGGTAGTCTTTTCGAGGCATACTATGAAGCCACTGGAATATTGCAGAACCGAGATGTTTGCGCTGTACAAATTTTCGACCAGAAAGGTATTTTTTCAGCAGCGGGAACAAACAAAAGTCACACGGGGCAAGGTCAGGGGAATACGGGAGGTGAGGGAGTTCAACAACCTTTTCCTGCTTCAGATTGTCTTGCACAATGAACGCCTTGTGCGATGACGCATTGCCATGTAGCAATCTGACATTGGCCAAACCAGTTGCGGGTCTTCGTTCTTTGAAATATTTCTTCAATTTTCGAAGAACTTTATTCCTGTAAAACTTCGCATTTACAGATTTGCCTTTAGGCACAGCAACCTGAATAGCAGGGCCCTGATTTGAAAAGAATATGACATACATTACCTTCTTGGCGCTCATGGTCCACTTTGCAATGCATGGTCTTTTGCAATACTTTGTTGCCCATACTTTGTTATGAATCTTTCGTTTTGGCTCAAAAACGTGAACCCATGTCTCGTCACCTGTGACGACATTAGCGAAAGACCGTGCGTTGTAATTTGGAAACTTTTTAAGCACATTCTTGGCGCACTGAACGCGTGTCTTTTTCTGCTCATCTGTCAACAGATGGGGAATCCATCTAGCACAGATCTTTCTCATTTTCAAATCCCGTTTCAGAATTGTATGAGCTGCTCCTAATGAGATGCCAACCAAACTAGCTATTTGCCTAGTAGTGTATCGTGCATCGGTAGCAACTATTTCTTTCACTCTAGCAACCATCTTGGCAGATGTTGCTCTTTTCGGCCGACGATCATGTGGTGCATCTTCTGTTGAGCCTAGCCAGCAGCTGAATTTCTTACAACAACGAAAAACTGTCGGAAAAGACATTTCATTATGCCCATAAACCGAACATATTTCATCAAAAATGTCTTTGCACCGTATACCAAGAATACAACGATTCTTAATATAGGACCGTATTTCAACGGCGTACTCTGACCTTCTTCCAACCATGTTTTGTATTAGTATACAAGAGTAGACAGTGTTTTTCGAACGATATACATGGCTAAAGTGGACGGATTTTAACAAGTTTGGTGTCAATGTATAGGTAAAATGTTTTTCTTCGCTGTGATATTTATTTCCAGGTGATTTTCGCATTAGTGCATGAGAAAACGTTCTACTAGCATTCATATTTGAACAGTCCTCGTATACACTAATAATTTTACAAACTAGCGAGAACAGGTGACAATGAAAAAGCCACTACCAAAGATCACAAACATCTAAAGCCATCTTAATACCAGACGAAAGCACCTGTGTGTCATAGTGCGTTTTTCATATCTCAAATATATGTTCGTTTTCTGATGTATTTTAATACTCCGAACACAGGTTGTGGGTGCTCGTTTGAACTGCCTGAAACTGACATTTCGAAGACTATAGAAAATTAGTGAGTCAATACCAATTGCCTCAGGTGATATGTTTTACTTTTTATTATAGCCATGATCATTGTTCTTAACATCATCAGAGGCACTTGTTTGGATTTGCTACGCTTTTTGAAAATTGCACCTCATACGCTTGTTGCTAACCAATTTTTCAAACATAGCCGTGGTCATTACTTTTTATATATCCGTATACGAAAACGAAATAAACTTATATCACGTTATAAAACGCAAATATACTAACTATACTAATTCATTTTTATTGTTGTGCTATTACAATATTACCATTCAAGCCTTATGTTTGTGTTACCCCGTATCGAGGTGTGTCCTTGGGCAAGACACGTAATGACACTGCCTCACTCCACCCAGGTGTAAATGGGTAGCAGTGGTGTAATAGACACTGCCTCTCTCTCGCGCGCGTGAAAACATCCGGAATGAGTGTTCGAGAGCGATTTAATAAGTTGAAGCTTCCATCGAAATCGAACTAAAATAAATTAGTATAAACTAAATAACTTGCTAAAGTAGTCACTCAAATAATATCTAGAAGTCAGAATTCGGTATAATAAATCATTTGCTGCCCTTATGTGAGGGGAATATCACGATTTATTCACCCCCTGGCAATATTACCTGCTCGGGTGAACAAATCGCCATAGTCCCCTCACGCAATATAACCGCATTACGAAAACACGTGAAAACACGCCTCTACAAATACTTAGTATACTCTACCGCCGTAAAAATGAAAAATTTAAGACGAAAAATTGTATTTTATTTTCTTATTTCTGCTCAAAATAGAGATTGTGTGTACTCGTTAGAACCGCCTCAACGAGGCGGTTCTCACGAATACCATCAATCTATATTTTAGAGCAGAAATAAGAAAATAAGGTTTACACATGCAAACCCTAGTTTTACAATATAAAAGTGGGGTTGAAGGGGGTTAAAATTATATAGGCGTGTTTTCGTGATTACATTTTTTTTATCTTGAAATTGTCGGTTTTTCTTAGTAAAATTTACAATGCATTTGTATAAGCGTGTTTTCGTAATGACCTGCTCGGGTGAATATATATATATATATATATATATATATATATATATATATATATATATATATATATATATATATATATATATATATATATATATATATATATATATATATATATATATATATTCAGTCAAAAAAGTTCCTATACCTAAAATTGCTTCTCTTTACTACGGTTACTACAGATAAAAACTACACAAAGTTTGTTATGTTTTGATAAGAAGACTCATTTTTCCGTGCAAAAGCACCATTCGTTTTTGTTTTCGTAAACACATCATCGGAGACTATTGCTTTAAACACCCAAGGGGTCACTGTGCCATTTTCGCAGAGAAAATCATTAAAACATGCTATGATTTAACATCACAAAAATTCCCTGTACCCTACATTTCTAACATTTGATACTTGTGACATTTCTTTAGATACCTTTTGCGTCTATTCAAAAAAGACTTGGAACTTTAGTTGCATCAGCTACGAGAAACAGGCCATCACATATTGACCTCCAATTCTTAGAAGTTGCGGCAAATGCTGCTTTCAATGGGAACTCCATAGAAAATCGCAATCGATAGTGCTACATGTTACATGAATTTTCTGTATTTTTTACCATCATGATGAACAGTAATGGTGGGCACAAAGCGTTTTTTGAAAAAATGGCAAAAATTGATTGACAGGAATAAAAATTACAGCAGTTTGAAAATTGCTATATTTTTAATTGCAAGGGAGATAATTAGAGAATTTCACAAATTAAAACCTCGCTTTTAATGCGAGATCATGAGATATTGTAAAAGTAAAGTGTTATCCGATGTTCAGAGAATATTGTCTTCCTTCTTAGACAAAAAAGAACTTTCTGCGCATGCGTAATGTCCATTATCTACCAAAATCTTTCTAGGCACATATTGGAAGACAACTCTGGAGCAGAAAGGTATGGACAAATGCAAGTTTGAGCATTCTCTAGCTAAACGTCCGATTTAAATGTATACAGCCAAATTTAGCCCAATAGCTGCCAGATATCTAGTGAGTTTCACCCGAAAGTTGATATAGTTACTTTTTTGACTAAGTATATATATATATGTGTTAATAGGAAACACACGAGACTTCTACAATAGATAGTGCATAATGATCAGGAATCGATTCAATTAAACCACAGCTCCCACCAAAGGGAACGAAACACAAACATGAAATAACTAGACTGTAATGGAAACATCCACAGCGGAAAGCCAAAAGGACAGTTACTTTCCCATAAAATGGCCAATTGGCTATCCAAAACACACACAAAAATATATATATATATATATATATATAAGCGATGCACACACTCAGAGATAAACCATAACAAAAAAATAAACCGCGACAGAAGAATGCCGATAGCGAAAATTATTACTTGTTTCTGCTTTCATAAATATGTGAAACCATACACTTTCTTAAAGAACCGTATACACGATGAACGCTTTAAATATCTGACGACTCGCTTTCAACTCTAGAAAGAATTCAACATCGTATGAATCTCAACTGATTGATTTTTTCTGCAATAAAATTTTTAATGTTTTCAATCGTATTTAAGACGTTCCGGGGGATTAATCTACTTTGGTTTCGTGCTGAAAATGTCATCTACGATCATAATAAAGTATGAATTTCAGACTATGAGTTCAGCTGTACTAATATTTAGTTGTTTAAAGTTTAATTTCAATGAAGTCAACCCTGATAAAAGTATCTTTGTATGCAAGCTACTCCTCAAGTTAACAAGTCCGTGTAATTATCACCTTCTAAAGCCCCAATTATACAGAACGAACTAACGTTTTACCACCCACAATATATGTTTGGAAGATAAATAAGAAAACTATCTGACATTTGCAAAAAAAATATTAACAGTTTTTGGGGCGATAGCCCCAGAGTACTGAAGAGTTATTTTGTCACTACTTTTTGCATCAAAATACGACCTAATCACCACCAAGAGATATCGTGAGAAAATATAGCGCAATATTCGAAACAGTTTCAAAAGTTCTTCATCAAATGAAACAGCCGATGATAATAAATATTTTAACTTGACCGTTTTATAAATTTATCCATAAAGTTTACCGTGACAGGGATTCACTGAGGGATTCTCCGTGTAAAAAAGGTGAATGAAAACAATGTAGACTAATATGCCATTCAGCGTCTTTTTATAGATCAGTGCAATTAGCCCATTTTAGAGCTCATTTTGTACCAGAAATCCCAAAACTGTCAACTAGCAAATAGCGCAGGCCCAGATCAGATACCACAGAACGCGGACTCTCATTAGTGCATACACTGCATGTTTGCGAAAGGTTCAGCCATTTCCCAGATAAATTTTGGAGAAGCCACAACCAGACATCCCTAAATTTTGAATTGGACTCGTCTCATACTGATATAAGTTTGATGATTCCATTCAGTACAAAATGGGTTAAAAGTACGCAGTGTGGGTCGATTATGTTATTTGTGTCATTAACCCATGTAAGACAATCGATATCTCCCAGTTAAGAAGTTTGGAGTGGTCCACGTCCAATTGTAGGGGCGTGTGTGTGTGTGGGGGGGGGGGGGGGGGGGGGGGGGCAGGTTTGTATTATTAGTAGTAAGTTTTGCAAAAATTGTATGTACTTTCAGCAAACAGTTTAGACACAGCTGTTGCGGCGTCTGATCTTGGTCTGCAATGTCCCAACAAAAGGCTGCTAGGCATACATGGGTTAATGGGGTGTTTATTTCAGAGACCTAATGGTTAAGTGTTAGCCCCCAAGGCATTTGAACGGCCTCGGTAGCTCAGTCGGATGCGCGACTGACTAATGATCAGGAGAACAGGGGTCCGATACCAGCCGGGGTCGGCAACATGTTTCTTGGAGATTGATCGTGAAATCTTTTCCACGGTGATTATCTCCCTTTTGCTGATTCTCGAAGGGCAGTCGGAAGTTTCTTGTTTGGTTGTGTGTATTGGAGTTAAAGGCCCAGTCAACACTATTTAGGTCATTTTTTGAGCCGGTCAGTTGACCTATCAACACTTTTCCTGGACAGGCTTATACGAAAGCGGTTAACCAGTACAGTGCACATTCTTTCGCCAGAGACTGACAACTGCCCTTCTTGAATCAGCGGAAAGGAGAGAATGACCGTAGAAAATATTAAATGATCAATCTCCACAAAAGAAAGTTGCCGACCCCGGCAGGTATCGAACCCGCGTCTTCCTGTTCACCAATCAGACGCGCATCCGACTGAGCTACCGAGGCTGGCTGGAAGTTTCTGATGAAAGAATGTGCACTGTACTGGTTTACCGTTTACATAGGAGAAGTGTGGCTAGGTAAACTGACCAGCTCAAAAATGATCTAAAAGGTGTTGACTGAGTCGTTACATACCAATATAAATTTATTCAGCTTGAATACCTGCCAGTAACGATTAAGAAACATGAACATTTTTTTTTTTTTCGAAAATTTAAAATAATTAAAGAAACAAGAACAACAGTGAGAACAAACAGTCCCTTTATATCAGGCATAGTACATGTATATGTCTTCTGTAACGGTTTATGCTCTGGAAAAATGAAATTCTCCAGAGGAATTAAAACATCGAGTGGTCAAACTTTCTAGACCAGATTAGCTAGTTTCGACAAAGAATGCCTCGTTAGCCACCTTCCAATATATTCAAGCCCCATTTGAAATATTAAAGGGATCATCAATAGTTTTTCGTGAATAATATTTGCAGGATTCTAAAGAAGCTGTCTGAATATCTTCGAGGGACCAGACAAATGTTATTGCAATGAAATAAACATATATGGTCGTCATTCTTGCATTTCCTACGGCGAATTGCTTACTTTTAATAGCTAATTGTAAACTATATACAAGTATATTGCCAATTTTGGGGCAAAAAATTATAAATTCTAAGATGAAAAAATGTGATATTTTTCTTATTTTTGCTCAAAACATAGAGTGCGGGGATTCGATAGAACCGCCTCGACGAGGCGGTTCTATCGAGTACCCACAATATATGTTTTGAGCAGAAATAAGAAAATAATGTATACCCCTTAAACCCCAGTTTTCTTTAAAAGTGGAGTATGAGGGGTTCAAAATTATATAGGCGTGTTCTCGTAATGGATGTCGGTACATGTACTCCAGGTGCAACATTTTATCGAACATTTCACTTTCTTTACATGCATTGGCGTCAGCTTTTATGCATATTGGTAAAATGAAAAGTCTCTGTAACCTTCTTCAAAGTTTACAATTGGTTCTTAGCAATTAAACATTTTGCAACTCGCATTAAGCTAAAAGCAATTTGCAATTCGCAAATGACATTTAGCAATTAACTTTTCGGAACTAGCATCTCGTAGGAGCTGACTGAAATGCTACAGGTGCAATTTTTCATCGAAATATCCTTCCTATAACCTTATGAAAACACGCCTATACGAATATATTGTAAATTTTACCGCAAAAAAGCAAGAAAACTGTGAAAAAAATGTGATACGAGTACCAACAAATATAGTTAAGAGCAGAAATAAGAAAATAAGGTTTACTCTTGTAAATGCCAGTTTTACTGTATAAAAGTGGGGTTCAAGGGGGTCAGAATGATATACATTACGATAACACGCCCGTATGGCATAGTGCATTTTTCACATCACCTGAAATGGCTACTTTCCTGATGAAAATCTGTGATACTTTTCTTATAAATACTACAAACATAGGTTGTGTGTGCTCGTTAGAACCGCCTCATTGAGGCGGTTCTAACGAGTACCCACAACCTATGTCGTGGAGTAAAAATAAGAAAAATAATGTTTACCCCCTTAAACCCCAGTTTTCTCTATATAAAGTGGGGTTTAGGGGGGTGTTCATTTCACGGACTTGTTCTCGTGATGGGCGTGTTTTCGTGTTAGTTACAGTATAAAATGTCTGTAAACTACTTATACCGACACATGAGTATACCGACATTCTCTTGATTCTGACGACATGACTTATTCTCTTCCAAATCCCTATATAAAGCCATATAATTTGCTCCTTAAAAACGACACATCGTTTTACCGATGGCCTAAAAGAACAAGTGGAGCTTTATCAGGGGTGACAACCTACGTCATAGCAGAGATGTCGTATCCATTTCAGAAGCGGCCATTTTGGTGTAAATAGGGTAAATAAAATGCTTCAAACTAGATATGCACATTACGAGTCTTCAGAAAACACACTTCAGCTGGTAACGAACAATATTTGCATCCCACCAGTAAGCTTATTCCACCTAGAAACATTGAAAAGGCTTCGATAGCTTCGCCACAATATTTGATTCGGCGCTGTAAACAATGGTAGTTCCGACATCATTGGCAAATCAGCTTGTGTCGAATTATTTAAAGAAAAGGCCACATTTCTGAGTCAGATTTCAGTATGTTTGATTCTTTTATGTCCTAATGCACCGACTGCGCCTATTTGTTGTGACAATTGCCTTTTGTGTAGTAAACGCCGGCAAACCTACGAATTGTTATGACGTCACTGCTCTGACGTAGGTTGTTCCCCCCCCCCCCCTCCCGTTATATGGAAGTCGTTTTTGCAATGCTAACAATAATCGATTAGCGTTCTGCATGTCGCAGTGGCGTTTTATAATTGGCGTTTCGAGCGGCATAATGTATACAAGTCCGAGTAATGAACATCTCTCTAAACACCACATTATATGGAGAAGCCTGGGGTTTACAGGGGCATACATTATTCTTTAATTATAGCTGCTCAGAGATATAGGCTGTGGCCACTCGTTAGAACCGCCTCATTGGGGCGGTTCTAACGAGCAACCACAACCGATTTTTTGAATATAAACAAGAGAAATATCATTAATTATGTTAAGAGATATTGACATATGCACTATGCCACACGGATGGGTTATTTTAACCCGTTTTTGTTCTGGGTACCCTGGCAAACAGTGCAGGACCAGTTCAGACGCCACAGAACGCGGCATCTGACCAGGGCCCTCACTGTTTGCAAAAAGTTCAGATAATAAATTTTTTAATATTACACAACCTGTCACTCGTAATTTTTTGAAACGGACTCCTGCCATATAAATGGAGGAAGATTCTATTGGTACAAAGAGGGTTAAAAGTCACATTTTACATTTAACCGTCGTATTTGACCCGAATTTACTGACAGAATCAGAAAAAGTGCTGCAGTCAACGTGACTATAAGTGAGGTTAATAGAAAATTGGCGTGCTATTTTTATCGATGTTACATATAAGTCAGAGTTTTGCGTGTTGCTGGACGCCTTTGATAAACAGTGTATACCCAGGTCATACGCCGCAAAATGCGGTGTCTGCTCAGCCGGCTGTTTGCTTCAATTTCTGGTACATGTATTTAGGTATAAGGCTCAGCTGTCAATCTTGTTCATTGAATTTCCTTTCTTTTGTCGAAAGGTTGTACGATTTTGATGATTGTTTTGCTTTTAGTTAGTTCAGTCCTGATATTTCAATGTGGAATTGTCTCACATTTAAAATCGAGTGTTTGAAACAGATGACGGTACGCGTGTGTATGTTTGAAATGGATGACAGTATTTCTACATAGAGTTTCAAATTATCCCTTTTTGATTCCGATGTTTGTTACTGCGTAATATTGGTTATCCCTCCAGTACAGATACATATGCAAACAATGTAGATCCTGACATGGTGGCCCTGAGCCATCTTATCGGGATATTTTCTTACTGTTCAGCTGGACGCTCTTTCAGTAGAATGGATGTGCTCAACTGCAGTGATGGGAAACTCAATGGTGTGAGGGGTTTAAGGATATAAATAAATCAAAGCACTGACAGCCATTACGATAACACATCCGTGCAAAAAAATGAATTTTTACATCTCGAAAATGGCTACCTTTCTGATGAAAATCCTTGATATTTTCCTTATAAATGCTCATCACATAGGTTTCTATGTCTTGGGGCAGAAATAAGAAAATAATATTTACCCCCGTAAACCCCAGTTTTCTCTATATAAAGTGGGGTTAAGTGGGTCTTCATTTCACGGACTTGTTCACGTGATGGCACTGACTGGGAGATTGTCTCTGAGTGCGGGCTTGGAAAACGGCCATGAATGGGGACTTAAACTGTTTCGGTATATCTTTAAGTTCTTGTACATAATGCAAACAGTGAAGAACCTGGTTAGACGCCGCGTTCTCTGCGTACGCAAATTTGTGACCTCAGAGTGGGTTTCGCGGTCAATTTTCAATCGACCCAGTTGCTAAACAGTAAAGCTATTCAATGCTAAAGTCCACGTGACCCCCACAGACTTGTCGGAATAACTGTTTTATTTCGTTTGATTTGTTTGATTTAATGTCAACATTATACAGGTCATTTTGGAGACGTCGCTGCCAATTTTGGGACTTTTACCCGACGTTGAGATGAAATGACATCTCAATCCCTGCCGCCCAATGAAACAAATAAGGTTTATAAGCATGAACGATCCGACTCACACCGCTTACCCTGGGCAGGCGTAGATCCTCAAAGCGGTCTACCAGTACTCGTGTGCGATCGGATTCAGCTCTGCGTGGAAGCATCATGCAGCCCATCAATTTCTTCAAGCCCCGATTGAATATAGCCGCAGTGAGGTCAGATTTTTGCGTAAGAGGATTATCTTAGAATAATAGATCTACACTATTACCCGGAATTTCAAGGTTAAGTGAAACAGCTTAAATCACAGTCCATGACTATTTCTTTCACATACACTCAGAGACAATCGACCCACCAGTACTCTCAGTGCTTTGATATAAGATTGTTGTGACTTCTTGATTGATTTTCTGCAATTAAGGGGAATGGGAACACCTTCAGGGGAGGCCACTCCTGCAGACGTATTTTTGTCTCCCATGCCAATAGGGGTCAACTCTTAAAGGAAAGAATTTGCTCCTCAGGAGCAAATTCTTTCCTTTAAGAGTAGACCCCTTTTTCACTGGGACAGGGCTTATACAAACGCGAACAGGAAGTCCCGAAAGTTACCTCCCTTTGAAAAATGGCGGAAAAATTAGCAAGTTCCCATTCCCCTTAAGTCCTCTGAGAGTTTTTTTCAAATCAGTAAACTGATACTTCCTTGAAAGAAAAAAGTAATTACCATTGATGTTATATTATAGGGATCAACCATGGGTTTTCATGCATTAACATTTGCCGGCAACTGTTAATGCAATGAAACAACCATGGATGATCGTTGTTCTTGCATAACTTACGAATCCGACAGCAAAGTTTGACGAAAACGCCCAAAAGCTCCATATATCTATCTATCTATCTATCTATCTATCTATCTATCTATCTATCTATCTATCTATCTATCTATCTATCTATCTATCTATCTATCTATCTATCTATCTATCTACTATCTTCTTATACTGATATTTATATATTTAATATAAATTCCATATAAACTCTTCAAATGCGATAGGCAAACCAAAATGGCGGCCAGTTCAGAATGTTGTTTACAATGACGTTGTCATGCAGTGACGTCATCATAGAACTCTAAAACGCTACGTTCAGGGCGATAACGTTACGTCGCTCAACGTAACGTAAACAAAGCAAGGCCCGTCTTGTGATACCAAAAGCTCAAAATCTATGTTCAAACAGCACGCGAATTTCATGATTGGAACATGGTTTTTGCTGTTTGAGCACGGCTTTCGGTCCATTTAACAATGGCTTCAAACAGCCATAGGCATAGGTATTTATGCAAGAATATAGTTTTGTTTGTTTGATTGATTTGAGGTTAAAGTCTCCGTCAACACTATATAAGTCATTTTGGAGACATTGCTTCCAATTTGAAGGACTTTTACCCGATATTGTGATGTCCCTGTCGCCAAATGAAATCTATAGGGTTTACATGCATGGGCGGTCCGACTCGCACCGCTTTGCCTAGGCAGACTTAGACCTTCTAAGCGGTTTACCAGTTTCCGTGTGGTCGGTTTCAGCTCGTCGTAGAAGCATCATGCAGCCTAATCTATTTATCCGATCCCCGATGAGCAGGGGCTCGGATCTGTAATAGTAAAGCGCAGTCGAAGAAAGCATTCGCGGAACAGTGTGGAATTGGTTAGGTAGATTAGAATGATAGTGTCAAATTAATATATGCGCACAATATAAGAATTTGATATGGGGTTCTGTTGTAGATGAGCGTTTCCAACCCGAGGCTACGCCGAGGTTCCGCTAAACACGGTCATCCCGAGGGTTGGAAACGCCTATCTACAACAGAACCCCAGATTGGATTATTTTTCTTGCACAACACCTCCGGTTAGTTTTGACAGCTCGCACATGTATATTGTTTACAAAATAAAAGTAATGCGGAAGTAGTTCCGGCAGTTGAATAGAATTGAAGCGCATTTATGTTAGTTGCCTGGGTCGGAACACCAGGGTCAGAACATAAATTTCTATCCCAGGGTAAAATCACGGATTTTCTTGTCTGGTGTGCAAGAATTTAAGTATCCACTGATTAGGATAACACATTCGTGTGGTGTGATGAGGTTTTACGTACCCGTCAACATTTTGGTCATTTTGGAGACGTTTCATCCGATTTTGTGCGTTTTTTTTTTACCCGACATCGAGATGAAATGACATATCAAGCCCTACCGCTCAAAGAAACCGCTAGGGTTTAAGGAGCGGCCGACTCGCATCACTTTTCCTGGGCAGGCTAAGACATTCTAAACGGCTTACTAATACTCAGATACTTTCGTTTTCAGCTCTGCGCGGAAGCACCATGCAGCCCAAAATACCGTGTGATATAATTATTTACTCTGCATGAACGAATAGAATGTGGTCTGCAACAAACATAGATTGTGGGGGCTCTTTAGACCTGCCTTATTTAGGTTGTTCTAACGATTAACAACACTATTTGTTTCAAATTAAAAATAAAGAAAATAGCGCATACCAATGTAAACTGCATTTTTTTCTGTATAAACGAGGGGTTTACAAAGGTGCTCATTGCATGGACATGAGCACGTGATAGTAAATACCACTGACATCTGGAAACAAATTTGGTTTGCAAGAGTCTTATTCTTGCATAAAACAGATTGTTGGTACTCTTTGGCGCCATGTCAATGATGCTCTTTTAATGTGCATGCACAGTCCGTGTTTAAAGCAGAAATAACAAAATATAACGAAGTTCTAATTCACATGCCAACGTAACGCGATGTTTGATTGGATAACGTCAAAAATTTGCGACCGTACATCTTGGGATATACGGTCGGAAACCCGACGTCTTCATGTAACGTTGTTATTAATTATAAGGCATTTGCTTTTTCGCAGTACACGATGCGTCCCGCTTAGAGAAAAGAAAGTACACTTTTTAACAAAAACAAATGAGTGGTGTGTGTGTATGTAGGGTAAAGCTTCGGTTGGTTTTACGGTCGCAAATTACGTTTTACAGCACCTCTAACGCGTCGCCGCAAAACGAAATTTCCGACCGTTAAATCGCCGATTTACCACAACAAATGACAATTCGGAATACAGTTATCCCCCAATCTTATAGTAAACATGCTACTTTACAGCCCACACAGTCGTTAAGAAATAGAGCTTATTAATCTGCTCATTGTAAATACTGGAATTATAATTTGAGGGAGGTCGATAAAGAAACAAGTGCACTTGTGCGTGAGTTTCTTTATCGGACGCTCAACCTCCCGAGGCTTATTGACCTTTACAGTGTTGACGGGGACGTTAAACCTCAAATCAAACAAACCCGAGGGTTATTATTCCCATGTTTTAAATGGGCTGATACATTAAACTAAACTCCGTTCAGAAAATCTGAATCATCGCTTTTTTCGTTTCTTCCTTTTAATACTCATTTTAGCCAATACATCACTATGGGAAAGTTTAAGACCTCACACTCCGCCGATTTCTCAAGCAAGTCGTATGCCTCTGCGGCGGCTAGGAAGGGCTGTGATTATTTGGAGAAAATTGCAAAATCTATATTTTCTTACACAGACCAAGACATTCTGACAGGTTCGACACACCCTTTTAACCCATATATAGAAGTGGTTACTGCTCTTGTACATTACAGGGCGTCTATGTTTTATTTGCACTATCACTCCATGGGAAATCATTAGCTGTGACACCACATCTGGTATCGGTATAATTTTTTTTTTGACTACTGTTGACAGCACATCGCGCTAGTGACTCCCCGTTCCTATAGCTAGTGAGCCTCTATCTAGCCATTCGAATATAAGGTGTGTCGCAGTTGCATATCTATTTATAAACTGCGTCACATGGATTTGAATATTTATTATCTTACCTGACACTCATCGTCAAATGGACTTAGTCTGTGCTCTCATTTCTTTGTTTTGCAAATTTCTCCAAATAATCACAGCCTTTCCTGACTGTCGCAGAGGCATACGACTTGCTGGGGAAATCGGCGGAGTGTGAGGTCTAAAACTTTCCCATAGTGATGTATGTGCTAAAATAAGTATTAAAAGGAAGAAAAGAAACAAGAGGCCCATGGGCCACTATGCTCACCAGAGCTCAGGTGGGCACTGCCCAATTGCAGCCATGTATTTAACATGATATCATTTTAATCTGCCAAATGAACCCCCATATCCAAATGAGCACCCATGTGGACTCAGTATATGAAACATTAGGCCTTTTATGAAGTAGAGGGGGTGGGGCATGGACCCAATAGAGCCCTGGTTGGTGTCACTAAATGTGTCTTATCACAAAGAACAAGAATATATATGGTTTAGCAGTGGGGATATGCATGGCTGGAGATATAAGTGGAGGGGTTGGAGCATGCCCTGTCGTTCTCAGGAAAGCCCAAGATTGTTGTCCCTAAATGTGTCTTATCATAAGGACCAAGTATATATATGGTTTAGGGGTGGGAATCTGAACGGTATCCAAGATATCCTTTCATGAAGTGGAAAGGAGAGGACTGGCCCCTGTGGACACCCCTACAGTAGGTGTGCTAATAATAAGGAACAAGAACATATATGAATATGGGGTGGGGATTTGAATGGTTTCTGAAATATATGGCCTTTTATGAAGTGGAAGGGCGGGGCACATTGCCTCAGCACAAAGAGACCCCCAAGTTGGTGTGACTGAATGAGTCTTATCATAAGGAACAAGAATATATATGGTTTAGGGGTGGGGATCTGAACTATTTCTGAGATATGTGGCTTTTAATGAAGTCAAGCGGTGTAGCAAGGCCCGGGCATGACCCGGGGACTCACAAGCTGGTGTTAATGAATGTGCCTTATCATAAGGAAGATGAATATATATGGTTTAGGGGTGGGGCTCTGAACAGTTTCTGAGATAAAAGGCATTTTGTGAAGTGCAGGGGTTGGGCAAGGCCCAGGGAGACCCCCAGGTTGGTGTCAATGAATGTGTCTTATCATAAGGTACAAGAATATATATGGTTTAGGGGTGGAGATCTGTAAGGTTTCCGAGATATTGTGATATTATGAAATGGAGGGGGTGGGGCATGGTCCCAGCACATCCCTGGGGGCCCCCAGGTTGGTGTCACTGAATGTGTCTCATCATAATGAACAAGAACATATATGGTTTAGGGGTAGGGATCTGAACAGTTTCTGAGATATATGGCCTTTTGTGAAGTGAAGGGGTGGGGCATGGCTCCGGCGCACCCCGGAAGACCCCCAATTTGGGGTCAATGAATGTGTCTTATCATAAGGAGCAAGAATATATATGGTTTAGGGGTGGGGATCTGTAAGGTTTCCGAGATATTGGGCCTTTTATGAAATGGAGGGGCGGACCATGGCCCCCGCGCATCCCGGGGGACCCCCAGTTTGATGTCACTGAATGGGTCTTATCATAAGGAACAAGAGTATATAGGGTTCAGGGGTGGGGATCTGAATGGTTTCCGAGATATTGGGCCTTTTATGAAGTGGAGGGGGTGGGGCATGGCCTCGGCGCATCCCGGAGGACCTCCAGGTTGGTGTCAATGAATGCGTCTTATCAATAGAAACAAGAATATATATGGTTTAGGGGTGGGGATCTGTAAGGTTTCTGAGATATAAGGCATTTTATGAAGTACTGGGGGGCGGCGCATGGCCCCGGCACAACCTACTGGACCCCCAGGTTGACATAAAAGCATATGGCTGAGAGAAGTCTGCTAAAGGAACATTTCTATGAAAGTTCTGTCAAAATATCTGCAAAGGCTTTGTAGTTAATGCCATTTTTCAATTTTACCCATTATAAGTCTATGGAAAATCTAAGTTGCCATAGCAACCAAACTAAAGAGCCAAATTTCATAAAAAAAAAAAAACCTGTAAAGGCAAATATGGTGAATATTTCCATAAACTCTCAGCCTCATAGAGCATACGGTTTCTGAGGAGATGATTTTTTAAGTATTTTTTTTCTATTTTTTTTTCATTTTGGTTTCCATGGCAACCAATACAAATAAGCAGTAGGCCTAAATCATATGGCAGATAGTAGATTGCCTCAGGAATATTTCTATTAAAGTTTTGTCAAAATATCTGCAGCGGCTTAGCAGTAAATGCCATTTTTCAATTTTCCCCATTATAAGTCTATGGAAACTCTAAGTTGCCATAGCAACCAAACTAATAAGCCGAATTTCATAAAAAAAAAACAAAAAACTTTCAATCCCCCAACCCAAGGATGCTACAGATGAAATTTGGGCTGAATCGGCCCAGTGGCTTCAGAGGAGATGTCGTTTGAAAATGTTGACGAAGACGCAGACGCAGACGACGCAGACGACGACGGACAACTGCCTATCCTATAAGCTCCCCCGGAGCCTTCGGCTCTGGTGAGCTAAAAAATCGGTGATTCAGATTTTCTGAACAGAGTTTATATATTATTTGCATTTGAACAGATTTTTAAGGAAATTGACTCTTTACAGATCATATTCACGATTCGTTCAGAGTAGCGATACATGAGCTGACTGAAAGAAAAACTGGATGGGCACCATATCGAAAGCGCTTACTACCGTTATAAATTAAAATAGAAAAAAAAAAAAAAAACAAAGTGTTCCAATGATATAACAACTGAAATTACAGAAAGATAAACATACTCCTTATTCAATGTAATCTTTTTTCAACGTTGCATCCGAATTTAACTTCACACATTCTGAACATTTGTTGAAATCTTCTCAGGCGCCATTGAGGTTACTTCAAGGATAACGTTGACATGACTAAAACATTACCGCGTTGACATCTTATAACGATTTCACTGCCAGAGCAGTATCTTGTACAAAAAGTAGTTCCGGCTAGAGAGAAATATTTCCTTAGAGGAAAAATATCTTCCTGGGCCGGATGTGATTTTAAGTTTTACAATATTGAGAAATCGTAGTATTTCTGTTAGACATGTAATATAACATTATTTCACACGAATATATTATCCTAATAAATAGTTGACCTCCCGTAATTCCCATGCCAGTAGTTACACTCTTTCGCAAGGGGACCAGTTTACCCGGAAAGCGACCCGGAAGTCTGGTCAGTCTTCTCAAATACCAGAACCATGACAAACTTAAGCTGATAACCTATTCCTTTAAGGACACAACTAACCCTTAAAATGCCAAGAAAATGCATCTGAAAATGTCACCTGTATATGCCATCTGCAGCATATTGTTGCAAACTTTCAAAACACATTTTTACATACCGGCAAACAGTTCGGACACTTATCAGACTTCACCTAGAGGAACGGTCTGATCTTGGTCTCCACTATAACAACAATGTCTTTCAAGTAACCAGCGGACAACATTTCTTGTACATTATCTATCACAGGAAGTATCTCGCAATCCTGTGATGGGCACCAAATGGGGGGGGGGGATACAAAAGTAATTTCTGACAATTTCACCGCTGCTATAGGGGTATGAATGTTGATTAAGCACTGTAAGCTTACATTGTAACGAAGTCATAAGTGGTTAACATTACCATAACACACCGGTACGACATAGCGCGTTTTTCACATCTCCAAAATGGCTACTTTTCTGATGCAAATCCGTGATATTTTCCTATTTATACTGCAAACATAGGTTGCGAATGCTCGTTAGAACCGCCTCATTGAGGCGGTTCTTACGAGTATCCACAGCCTTTGTCCTGGCGCAGAAATAAGAGAAATAATGTATACTCTACTTTTCCGTATATAAAGTGGGGTTTAGTGGGTATTCATTTCCCGGACTTGTTCACGTGATGAAATGTTAAGTTTTCTACCAAGTAAAGTATCTCAAACAAGGCTATTTTTGCTGAGAAAAATTCGAGTAGCTTTTGTAACTGCAGCAGTAACTCTCATGTTTTAAGCAAAACTATTAGCATATTTGCTATCTTCAATAGTCAAAGTTTTAACTTTACGAAAACTAACGAAGTTAACTACATCGTTACTAATGAAAACAAAAGGCCCAAGGATATTAACGTCAATAGTTTGCAAGGCAGTCATCTATTGTGGCTTACAGTTGCCTTACCTATACACCTGACCCTTTCAGAAAGTGGGATCGCCTCTTGTAGATACATGTAACACATCTATGTGACAAAGTGCACACAGGCGTCAATTTCTTTTAATGCAAATAGTAAGTGATATTTTCCTAATTTATACTCAAAGCATAGGTTGAGAGTACCCACAGCCTATGTCTTGGAGCAGAAATAAGACAAGTGATGCATACCTCTGTAAACTCAGTCCAAACGGCGTCTGATTTCCTTCCATGACTGCATTGGTAGATTTTTTCCCAGTGATTTGTTACATTGGTTCATATGAGCCCCCATACCCCCCCCCCCCACACACACACACACAAAAAAAAAAAAAAAAAAAAAAATGATTTTTGGACGGATGAATTATTGAGCAAAACAATGTTTATATTTATCTAATTCAATGAATTATCTGTTGTGTCATCTAATTATCAATGTGTAGGCTGGTTAAAACTCATAAAAGTTCATTGCCTTTACTAAGTTTTGATGGAAACAGTTTCAACAAGATGTGTTTGTGAAACACGAACATGTCCCCGGGCATGGTCATTTTTTATTCAAAGTTGCTCACAGTTCAAGATTTTTTGTTTGTGTGGGAAGCCCTTGACACAAGAAACTTACATGCAGAATATGAAAGCTCTATCTTAAACGGTTCAAAAGTTATGAACAATAATATTTTTTCTTTAAAGTAGGTCAAGGTCACAGGTCAAAAAAAATTGCATGAATGTAAAGCTATTGTCACAAGGCACCTACATGCCAAATATTAAGGCTCTATCTTAAAAGGTTCAAAAGTTATGAACAATTTTATTTTTTCTTTTAAGTAGGTCAAAGGTCAAGGTCATGGTCCAAACATTTTGCATGTATGAAAAGCTCTAATCACAGGGAACCTACATGTCAAATATGAAAGCTCTATCCCAAATGGTTCGAAAGTTATGACCAAAAATGTTTATTTTTCTAAGTAGATCAAAGGTCGAGGTCACAGGTCAAAATTTTTGCATGAATGTAAAGCGTTTGTCACAAGGAACATACATGCTAAATATGAAGGCTGTATCTCAAACGGTTCAAAAGTTATGACCAATGTTAACTTTTGCTTTTATGTAGGTCAAAGGTCAAGGTCACAGGTCAAAATTTTTTGTGTGAATGTGAAGCTCTTGTCACAAGGAACCTACATGCAAAATATGAAGGCTCTATCTCAAACGGTTCAAAAGTTATGACCAAAATGTTATTTTTTTTATTTTAAGTAGGTCAAAGGTCAAGGTCAAGGTCACAGGTCAAAATTTTTGACATGAAAGTAAAGCTTTTGTCACAAGGAACATACATGCTAAATATGAAGGCTGTATCTCAAACGGTTCAAAAGTTATGACCAATGTTAACTTTTTCTTTTATGTAGGTCAAAGGTCAAGGTCAAGGTCACAGGTCAAAATTTTTTGTGTGAATGTAAAGCTCTTGTCACAAGGAACCTACATGCAAAATATGAAGGCTCTATCTCAAACGATTCAAAAGTTATGACCGAAATGTTATTTTTTTATTTTAAGTAGGTCAAAGGTCAAGGTCATGGTCACAGGTCAAGATTTTTTGCATGAATGTAAAGCTTTTGTCACAAGGAACATACATGCTAAATATGAAGGCTGTATCTCAAGTGGTTCAAAAGTTATGACCAATGTTATTTTTTCTTTTAAGTAGGTCAAAGGTCAAGGTCAAGGTCTAAGGTCAATTTTTTTTGCATGAATGTGAAGGTCTTGTCACAAGGAACCTTCAGGCCAAATATGAAAGCTCTATCTCAAACGGTTCAAAAGTTATTGCCAACGTTAAAGTTGTCCACGTACAAACCAACAAACCAACAAACCCACAAACAGACAGGGCAAAAACAATATGTCCCCGCTATCCATACCGGGGACATAAAAAGCTACTTTCTTTTTTCTTGTTTACTGTAGCTGGGGCCGAACAACACAAACCGGACACTGTAACGCGTAAAAACTAGTCTAGAAATGAATGCATACTATTCATTAATTAACGAACACTTTATTTTGGAAAGGACATTGAATTTGTTGCAAGACAGTTTCAAATATGAATATTACATCTTAAAATAAAAAAATAATAAAAAAGTACAATGTTGTTAATTTTGCAAACTTAGTTCCAAGGTGTATGAATACGGTCTGGCTTGACACGAAGCCAATTTCTTCAATTTGACAGCTTCAATAATTAATCAGTGATGACAGGATTCCAGACAGGATTCCAAGATGGGCGATGTCACTATGCTATATGCAGGAAGAGGGCTACAAAGCTGAATTTTTAAGGTATATACATTGAATGCGGGTAAAATATATAAAAAAATATAAACTGTGGGAGGCATGGTTGATGAAATCTGAGCATATCAATTTTACCGCAATAAGATGACGGCGCCGACTAAGCAAATCCATGTCAAAAAAAAAAACTTCTGGTTTTCAAATCAGGCAGGCTTTTTGAAAGGAAGCGTTCAATGTGAACTATTTAACTGCAGCTGTTCTAGGGATTGTTACAACGTCTAGAAAGCGGTTTTTTCCTTGTAAAAAATGAAAATTATAGAATTGCATTTATTTTCAAAGACACAGGGATTTCGATAATGCAAAAACTATTTGCTGTAATAATCGGTGGTATCTCGAAACCTTCTTCTTCTGCGACAGGCTTTTTAAAGGATATGTCAGGATCATACGAGTATTTTGGCAAACAAAACCAAAAAAAAAAAAAAGAAAACAAAGACAAACCAACAACGTCATGATAACAAATCCTTGAAATGAAGACCCCTCTTTACTTAACTGCAAATAGAGAAAAATGGGGTTTAAGGGGGTATACATTATCTGCCTCGTTTTAGTCCAAAAGGATTGTGGGTACTCGTGAGAACTGCTTCACTGAGGCGATTATAACGAGCACCAACAATCTATGTAGGCGGTTCTATCGAGCACCAACAATCTATGTTGAAAGGACAAATAAGAAAGAAATGGCAATTTTTACCAAATATTTACCATTTCTGACACCATGTTGGTCGCCATTATTTGACATGGATATGTTTTACTAATGTAACCTGCAAAGCTGTAACCTATACTTTTCTTGTGCAAATATATTGAGGGGCCTTAAGACAATGCCATGATCAACCAAAGCACTAACAGCACTGGTGGATCGTCTCTGGGTGTACTCTGACAAAATGGTCCTGAACGGGGACTTAAAGTGTAATTTGGGCTGCTTCTCTGAAAGCAATATGGTCTTTTTATTTTTCACAATGTAGAATTATCATTTTTATGTGTTTCAGATGTACACTGATTTCTCTGCTAAGTATAAAAATAAATAAAGGATACTTACTGTGGTTAATACTAAACAATTTCATCGAGTGTTTAAAACATACAAGAAGAAATAATTTTTGTACTTACCGAAAAAAAGAGTAAATTTTCTTTTTATTTTATACGTCACTTTGGCGAAAAAAGTAGTCCTGGCTGCTACTGTGAAATTAAAATGTCATTTTTCACAATGTGAAAAATGAATAAATAGATAATAAATAAATAAATAACAAAAAAAAAAAAGATCTTTTCACAATGTGAAAATACCATTTTATCTGTTCCAGATATCTATTGATTTCATTGCTAAGTATAGAATAAATAGACTTTATTACTCGGTCCATTTTATATTTGGGATTTATAAACAAACGGAGGTTGGAGATCCGATAATGAAACGAGTGCGCTTGAGCACGAGTTTCTTTATCGGATGTTCAACCTCCCGAGGTTTATAAATCCAATACATCACATCAACAAGTCCGTGAGATGAAGCCCCCCCCTAAACCCCACTTTATATAGAGAAAACTAGGGTTTAAGGAGATAAACATTATTTTTCTTATTTCTGCTCCAAGACATTGGTTGTGGGTACTCGTTAGAACCGCCTCATTGATGCGGTTCTAACGAGCACCCACAATCTATGTTTGCAGAAAAAAAATCACGGGTTTTCATAAGAAAAGTAGTCTTTTTGGAGGTGTGAAAAATGCACAATGTCGCACGGGTCTGTTATCGTAATGATTTAAAATGGGCTGAGTCAATAAAGCGTATATAACATACATTTTGATGGAGCTGATGGATCATTTTGCATTTAACTTTAGTACAGTTGACTCTAGACATACAGTCCATGCAAACGACCGTCGGCGCAATGACACATAACTGTACAGACGTCTTAAATACTAAATAATGAAGTTATTGTTGTGACTGCGAGAGTACAGTAAACAAACTTACGCCTCAGTACAATCATACAATCGGTCTTTCGACGCTGCGTCCGAGTTAAACGTCATGCATTCTGAATGTTGTTGACACCTTTTGAGTCGCTGTTGACGTCACATCAAGAACAACGCGTCGATGTGAACTAGGCTGAAATAGGTTACCTTAACTTCATAAAAGACCACACACAGCACGGTTTATTGCAAATTCAAGCTATTGTACCACTACTGAACTTTCACAATTATTAACCTCATGTTTTACTGCCATAAAAACATGTGATAAGATATGCGACAAAGGGGAGAAATCTGTTTTGGTCTAATGAGGTGTTAAATAAATTGAAATCCAGACGTTTACGTGCTTCAAGTCAGCCTACTTATGGGTTTTCCACCCTTTACACTACACTTCCTCTTAATCTTATTAACAGAAAAACTTTCTGATTTAACTCAATGGACATTTCACAGGGAAGACTCCCTTTATCTTGCATCTAATGCAAGAAATTAATTTTTGCACTTCTGAAGAGCATAAAAATTATACCTTGTGGCCATTAAAGAGTGTGAAGCTCTCACCTTTCTACTTATCAATATTTACATAAGATTTGGTACTAATTATTTAAAGAAGTTGTGGGTATTCCGATGGGTACGAATTGCGCACCCCTTGTGTCTGATCTGTTCTTTTTTTTGTTATGAAAGAGACTTCATGCTGTCCCTTTCCGTTACATCCAATCTGAAATCATTGAAGCCTTTAGCTCGGCATCTAGATATTTTGACGATTAATTAATTATTGACAATACCTGTTTGGATGGTTTGATCAGTCAAATTAACTCCCAAAATTTCAGTTAAATAAAGCAAATTCTTCTGATACCGAGGCCCCATTTTGGCATTTACATCTATCTATTGAATATGGGTTTGCTTCCTGCAAAATGTACGATAAACGCGATGATTTTGATTTTGGGATTGTAAATTTTCCTTTCTTGGATAGTGATGTCGTGCGGCATCCTATGGCGTTTATATTTCGCAGTTAATTCGATTTGCCAGAGTCTAGTTATATGACTAACTTCAACACTCGTAATAAATTGTTAACTGCAAAACTTCTTAATCAGGGTTATCGGTATCATAATCTACGCAAAGCCGTTTCAAAATGTTATAGACGTCATTCCGATTTAATTTCAAAATTCAATGTTGGACTTAAATGTCTTCTGCAACCAGGTCTATCGGAACCCGAATTTTATGGTGACTAAGTATACAAATTCAGAAAAGTATATACTTGCAATGATTGATTTCAGCGCCCAATTTCGTAAAATCATTCTTCGATATAAAAGATTGGGTACAACATAAATGTAATACGACAGACTGCATGCATGGTAGTTAACCCAATCACGGTTGACAACTTCCCTCTTTAACTGCACGCCGGTGGTCAGGCCTCAGGTTCCTTGACGGTTCCAGCGTAATGGCTTACTGAAAATTTGAGAGAATGTTATTTTATGTAATGTTGGTTGGTGCCTGATGCTCTGTCTTTGGTCGGGTCCATCGGAGTCTAACTGTTGGTTTTCTTTTGTTCCAGCATTTCAGTGGTTTCTCGCTGTCGAGTCCTCACCGTTGTTTCATCTCTGTGGTTCTGTGATTTTTGTGTTCTCGGAGATGTTGCACCGATGAGTTAGGAGGCCTTCATGCGGACTGAACAAATTATTTGTCTAAATCGCGACGGAAATAAGGGCGAGGATTGCAGCTGCGTAAAATCGATTTAAGCTCTACCCCAACCAGTGGAATTCGTTTCACTGGCCGTTCCGATGCGGTTCTTCTGTCGCGGTTTATTTTTGTTAAGGTTTGTCTTTTGAGTGTGTTTATTATTTTGTTTTGGATAGCCAATTGGCCATTTCGTGGGAAAGAAACTGTCCTTTTGGCTTGCCGCTATTAATGTTTCCATTCGGGTCTAGTTATTTCATGTTTGTATTTCTTTCCCTTTGGTGTCACTGATGGGAGCTGTGGGTTAATTGTATCGATTCCTGGTCATTGCCTTCACTTCTATTTCCGCGTCTAAGTATAACGATTTCATTCGAAAAGTAGAACCGGCTACAGGGAACTTTTTCCTTACAGGAAATAAAGCTTCCTAGGCCAGAGGTTATTATCATCTTTAATTCGTTGAGACACATTCGTTCTTGTACACCAGATAAGGAAATCCATAGTTTTACCTTGGGATAGAAATTCTGTTCTATCCCTGGTGTTCTTACCCAAAATCAAATAATATCGCGTGTTTGATAAATGCACCGGTTGAATACGACATCATACGCCGTCGTTAAAGTTGAATCACATCACTTTACCATGACGTTACTAAACATTCCTGTAGTGTCATCACAATATGGCGGACGTTGGTAACCGAAGTTACTGCAGCATTAAAAATCCGCGCTAAGAAATAGAAGGTATGCAAGAAAAAGAATCTTATATGGGCGTGAGGGGTGGATAGAAAAATCCGTCCCTCGGGATCACTATCCGGCATCACTCGGCAAGCCTCGTGATGCCGAACAGTGACCCTTGGAACAGATTTTTCCATCCACCCCTCACGCCCATATAAGATTCTTATAGTATTTCTTCGTTATGCATGTCATATTACGTTCTTCCACACCCAGTAAGAAGATCCGGCATTTGCACAGTCAATCACGATATAAAGTAAGTTCGAGAAACTCGATAAACATACCAGGTGTATTTGCTATTTATTTTGCAATAAATCGTCGTAATAAAAGAAGGAGCGCAATCACAGACATGACGTCACAGCTATAACTATCGGATTGCACGTTTTTACACACACACACACACACACACACACACACACACACACACACACACACACACACACACAAAGGAAAGATGTTCACATTATATTTTTTTCAAAACCATTGTACTTGAAGCAACACTGAAGACACCAATTGTGGTCTGTAGGATTTGCTAATGCATCATGCTTGGGCAATGTAACGGTTATCGATATATACCTCTTCTACAGCCTTGCCTCGGGCGCCGGCTCTTTTAGCGACGCGGGTAGAATTGTTGGCTTATTCACGAAACGCTGGATGACCGCGTTGTGTGACTTCGCGGAAAATCCAGTAAACGCTACTTTCTGCGGCAGCGATTGGATAGAAACAGTGCCGGTGGTGTGTTGCATATACTCCGTCCTCGCGTTTACCTAATGAGGCTTGTTTGACGTCGGGACGAAGTCAAGAGATCAGGAGGCTAAATGAAACGAGTATTGATATCCACCACTTCTACAGCCTTGCTGTAGTAGCCGCCTCTTTTAGCGACGTTGGAAGGGGGGCCAATGGCTTTTTTCACGAAGTTAAGCACGGTGACTGCCGTTACGTGTTGTTCCCGGATGGGTGACATCGTGGTCGATCCGGCAAAAACTACACGAATATGGTTCGGGCAATAGAAATGCCCCACAATGTCTTGACTGATGCAAACCAGAATGATATTATTAGCTTACCTGAGTGTTATAACTTCTCCTCCTAAACCACTAAAATTATAAAATTACGTTAAAATAACTTCACACAAGTGTCTGTCTTATGGTTCTGCACAAGAAGTGCAAAAAAGTGGTTCAACTGAATTAAATCCATTGAACAAGATGACCAACAGAGCTTAAACAAGTTGTTAAACAAAATAAATAAAAATCTTTGAATGACATATCCTCTCGAGTCAGTAACAAGATCTCAATGAAATATCATATATTAATATTACGTCGATGTTTTTTAGTTGATTACATCATGTCATAAAATCATATGACCTCATGTGTAACTTAAACGTAATGTCATGACGTCGTCCTTGACAATTCTATCCTTTCTATTGTAATAAATGTGCAATAAAATCCGATTTAAAACCGTTTATGATAAAAAGAATCTTTCACTCGGTGTCATTTTATATAAAAATTTATGAAACACGACGAAGGCTCGTTTCATAAATTTCATATGAAATGACCACTCGTGTAAGATCCTCTGTATAACAAAAATGTTCCGCTCATGGCCCTTAATTACTAAAATGGTTCTACTCAGAATTAGAATCAGAATTGTTACTGGTGACACGTCAAATGACATTCATACACCAGGACCTGTGATGTGGGAAGTTAGTCCCTAGCTCTAACCAAAGAGGTAAATTTAGCTACACAATCATCAGCACCTTCAGCTGTCGAAATAATCGAATCGGGAAGGGCATTCCAATCTCTAATGGTTCTGGGGTAGAACGACTCTTTATAAATGTCAGTTCTTGCGCTAAGGGTCTGAAACGCCAACGAATGGTGATTTCTACAGTGTCAATGTAAAAATCCAAGTTTTTCATTTTCACAAATGCATATTGAGATACCACACCCATGTTAGATTAATAGAATCAATGGTTGGGTTGAAACCGAGACAAGGAAATCTCGGACAAGTTTTCAATTCATTTAAGCCTCATGCGAGGATATTCCGAGCATGGGACTTAAATAAACTGAAAACGAGCCTGGGTTTTTCTTGTCGAGGTCTCAACCCAATCATTGATTATTTTCCTCAGCAACAACTTTAAAGAATGCGTTGTAAATGGTAAACTATTTGCAAAGACAGCCCCATGATACAGAAAATTAATGAGCAAAATAGCGCCTCAGTTCAAAAGCAACAGAACAAAAATGTTAAAGCCTTTTGTTCCTACCTTCTGAAGAATTTTGTTTTAAACATTTCACGAGTGAGCTGCCTAAATTCGTTTTCGAAACATTTATTTACATGTAGTGGCAAATATTTGAAATGAAAACCAGTGCATGTACATTTCATGAATCTTGACAGGATGAATGTCCATTTCCTTTAAAGTTGACCAAGGACATGACATTTCGGCTGTTAAAATGTACATCTAGGGCGAAACAGAGAAGGTGCTTCTCTAAATCGCATGGGTAGCAAGACAGATGGAAAATACATGTTTTAGTTGAAACATCACATTTAGTATCACATTCATTATAAATAAAAGTTTAGAACAATATATTTTCCCGACGGAGTGGAAAGCTGCAAAAGTTAATCCCATGTTATAGACCTATTTCCGTTCTACCTACTCTTTCTAAAATAATTGAAAAATGGATACAAATTAAATTTATGATTATATAAATTACTTCACACAAAACAAAGTGGTTTTCAGAGCGGGACATTCAACTGAATCAGCTTTATTATTCATGCTTGACTCCTGGCTTAAAGCAATAAAGGAGAGAAAAATGTGGGCGCAGTTATAGTTGATTTTCGAAAGGCATTTGATCTTGTTGATCATGATATTTTGATAAAAAAGCTAAAGTTTTACAAGTGTGATGAAAATAGTTACTCTTGGTTTCATTCATATCTATCAAGTAGAACTCAACAAGTATCAATACGAAATCCATTGTCAGAATCTGAAATGGTGTTAGATAAATGGTGCAAGGAAATGGTTTATTACTGAATGCTGATAAAACTAAAGCAATGCTAGTCGCCAAAACGATCGCAAATAAGTGATAATACACTTTCACTAACTTATAGTAATTTAGATTTAAAGTTGACACATGGCGAACAAGTTCTTGGAGTAAATATTGGGGAGAATTTAGTTTGGAACTCGCATTTTCAGCAAGTGGTGAAAAACGTTTCCTCGTATTTATGGCTACTTTCGCAGCTTTTATGATATTTGTCGGTTGAAGACAGTTTTATAATGCTTACATTAAACCTCAGATTGATTTTTGTTGCTAATCGCTACTTTTGGATTCCGAAACCAACAATTGGATTATTTAAGAACAGTTTGTCATATTCTGGAGCAATTGTCTGGAATAGTATTCCAACTCAAATTAAAAATGCAACGTCAATACAATCATTTACTATTAAGTGTGCCTCTTGGTTGAAAAACTAATTACTACATGTTAACCCACCACCACCAACTAATAACAAAACGGCATGAACATTACATTTATTTAATTGTACAACAAATATGCATTATTTTCAACTTAAAAATTACAAGCTTTTGTACATGTATTCTCACTTGGACTAGACAAGCGAATTTTTTCTTCTGGTATATGCACACAGAAAATACCTGTACGAGCATGCATATGTGTGCAGTCGCGAAGAGGTCCTTCCTTTGTGCAAACTACACCATGACCTCTCAGTATGACGAAAAAAGCGCATTTGATATTAACAAGGGCTAGAAGGCATGTTTTCGCTTGACAGGGTTGGTGTTAAAAATTACTTTAATGATGGTTAATATGTACTTCATGCTTTCTTGCCGTTGCCATATTTGTATATATGTTGCTTTGCAGAGGGCCTCAAGGAAGATTGTTTCGACAATTGAGTCACCCTCTTTAAATAAAGTCTTACTTACTTACTTACTTACTAACATATTTTATTCGTATTATACATGTACAATACATAGAGGATCTTACATGAATGTTCATGCAATATTGAATTTATCATACGAGTTGAGGAAAAGGGATAAAATGCGAGGCTTTACCGAACATTTTATCCATTTTCCTCAACGTGTTTAATAAATTCAATAATACATGAGCAAGAATGCAAGATTTTACATATCGTATGACATTTAAAACGCATTTTATTCACGACTGTTTTACAAAAACCGTCAATTTTCCGCCATTAGTAAACGCGACGTCGTTTAGGACGTCATACATGTAACGTTACGGGGCGTATCTGACTAATTTGCATATGTAACTCACTAGTGGATTATCGAATTTATTACATATAGTTTATTTGTTTTTTTTATCGATTGCGGTGAAATAATTCACAAGTGTTCTAAGGCTTCCGAGTAAAAAACGAGTGAGCGAACGAGTTTTTTACACGAAAGCCTTAGAACACGAGTGAATTATGTCTCCGTAATCAATCAAAACAACAAAATAAACTGTTTATTACATTTCCATTCATGCTTTACCTTTGAATTTTCAAATTCAACCATTCTGATTTCCAAACCAAATAGTTCCAGATAGGATATGGATTTCAGGAGGCGTGGTTTAGTTTGAAAATCAGTCGCCATCTTGTTTTCATTTCAATGCAAAATTCATCCTGTCCTTGAAATACAGATGCACAAATGTCATGAAATTATAACCGTATTTTGAAGAAAATAATACTTAAACTTCGTGTCTCTTCTCAAAAACACCAAATGGACGCGAATATTGAAAAGTAGAAGTAAAACAAAGATCAGGAATTGATACAATTATCCCGGAGGATGCAGTTTTCGTGGATCTAAAAATGCACGCGCCCGTAAATGCTTAAACAGAAACTGAATGGAGAAAACTTTCACCTACCTTATAACCTGTCACTCCATCCTCCGCTTGCCTATTCCAGAAATCAAATCTAACTAAACAATCAATCCATTACAGAGGCAACAAGTCTCCACTGTCAACAAACATGGCGGATGTGAACTGGTACAGTTTTCGTGGAACTCTGGGTAATCCAGAAATCACCAATATAGGCCACTCAAATCACAATATTTGTTTATCGGTATTTTGCAGCGTAACTGATATTGTGTTGGAAAATAAAATTTGGAAATTTACAGGCCGGGCCAGCACTGTCTTACCAATATCTAACAAGGCAGGAAATTAACAGCAAAAAAATGAATGAACATTGAATTTAAAACATTAATAATAACCCATAACTTGCCAAAATGTTATTTACAACTGATCAAATAGTTATCTATTCTTCTGTGGATTGACCACAGTGAGGGCAGTAGAATTTTTGACCCAGCCTGATAACCCTTTCTTTTGTACAGGTCCCAAGGTGTACCCAATGGTGACAATTATGACCATCACATTGAACCCATTTTGTGAAGACAATGAAAGCACTTTTCCTGACTGCCTCTGGAGTAAACAAATTGCACACACAGCATTTATCACTATCAGCAATTTCAGAATCAGACAGCGAGTCATCAGAGGCAAGGGAGTACGGGGAATCATCAATATTGTAATGGGAGGGGCCTGGTTTGGGAGAATCTGGACACTTTGTTTTTGAATCATTTGAACTTTTGGGGGTTTTACAACTTTTTGGATTGGATTTCTTTGTTTGTTTCAGTCTATCCTTTTTTCCTTTACTTTCACTTATGCTTTTTCTAACAGAAGCCTTATCATTTGATTTACAAGCTTTCTTCAGTTTATTGCCACTTTTCTGCTGATAATTGTGTTCAATCAGTTTCTTTTGTACTCCAGACTCAGTGATTGCTTTTCCAGATGTTATCTTGCTCACAGTTTTCCGCTCCTTCTTTTCAGACTTGCTTTTAGTCTCTATAAGAGTGTCCACACGGGACTTCATAAATGCACTTGGAGATGCAACATCCACGCACTGATCAATGTCCTCATCAGATACATGTCTGTAAGGCTGGGTGTCCATATCTTCATCAACATCTGTCTCCATAATTGATTTTACATTTTGGGTGTCCTGCTGGAAAACTTCTGCTGGTTTAACACTTTCGGCACTGATAACATCTTTGGATAAAGGGAATATACCAGTCTTACGGAATGCAGAATGCAGATTCTCAGCCGACAGTGCTCGTGAATAAACCCTGCACGAGATATCACATATATTATACCGTGTGATGGCTGTAGATGACTGTTTCATTATTTTATGGCACTCAGAATTATACATGTTCTGGAATGGTCCATAACACGCAACGTCTAGGGGTTGTAATATATGAGATGTGTGTGCTGGTAATATGAATAGGATTATTTTCCTTTCCTTGGCCCATTCCACAAGATCCACAGAAACATGTGACTTATGCCCATCTAGTAGAAGAAGCAAGTGCTGCTCAGGATCTCGCTGGGGGATGAACTTCATAAAGTGGTCTTGAAGATACTCTTTAAATACGGCTGAGTTGGACCATCCAGTTTCTGTCAAAGTACATGCTGCTCCCGGTGAAGCCCCAGTCATAAGGTCTGGTATCATTCGCTTCCCTGCGAAAACAAAGAAAGGTGGTATTGCCATTCCGCTTGCACTACCGCAACCTAAGATGGTAGTAGTCAGTGACTTTCCAGATGTGACAGCCTGCGGAGGGTGAGCTGGATCACCAACAATATGTGGGGGACTGTGGTTTGGGGTAATGCCCTTCTCATCGACGTTGAATATAAGATGTGGCTTGTCTTGAAGTTCGTACTTATTTATGATGCCAGTAAGCTCTTCAAAGTATGATGAGATAACTGTAGCAGAAGCAGACTTAGCACGTTGCTGTTCAAGAGCACGTGGTTTAAGAACACGCAGTTCTGGCCATCTACGTATAAAACGTTTAAACCAGTTGATAGTGAACGGTTTATCAGACGGTCTCTTACCCAACTGAAAGGCATAGTCAGAAGCAATATCAACAACTTCCTGCCTAGTATACCCATAGCCATAGGCGGCCATACATTTTAAATGATTAACAATCTTGGCTTCTTCATCCAAAGTCAGTAATGGGGGTGTTCCTGACGCCACACAGTCAATGTCAATTTTCCCTGGAACACGATCTCTCAATGTTTGTTCTGGAATACCATACTGCCTTGCAGCACGAGTTACTGCCATATTCTTTTCTTTAACAGCATAGTAGGCCTCCGTGAGTGCAGCTAAATCATAGGCCCGATACTTCTGAGAAGCTGGTCTT
Organism: Lucinisca nassula; assembly: GCA_963580285.1. Lineage (NCBI taxonomy): Eukaryota > Metazoa > Mollusca > Bivalvia > Lucinida > Lucinidae > Lucinisca > Lucinisca nassula. The sequence continues at coordinate 126,337,477 of OY757010.1, read as the reverse complement.
GGGGTTGACTGAAAAACATGACAGAAAAGAATACTTAAAATGATAAAATAATAATAATAAAACTACTACTAATAATAATAAACCTCCCCTCTTCCCCCCTACTATGCCACCTCGCATTATCCCATCCAACAGGATTATTTTCATACAGTTCCTGTACAAATTGGAATACTTAATTGACTGACAATTTATGAACCCCTAATATATCTTAAAATGCTAAAAATCCACATTTTTAAATGAAATGCTAATTTTCATTTTTTCGCTGTAAACCCAATACAAAAATTTCCTTGGCCTAACAAGCCAGTCTAGCTGCCGTATGGGGGCGCTGTTATGTAAACAAAGCAGACGTACATCACAGATGAGATGGGAGTTTATTTTTCCTTTTATTTAGAGCTATTTTTGGAAGGTATGTTTCGGGATTAGTGCAAAATGATAAGAAAAACATTATTTGAACATTGTTATAGTGCCTTACCTGTTTGAATCGCATTTTTTCATCAAAATCTTCATGTAAACAAAGTTGAATTCGACCTCAGTTTGACCCGGAAAACGCCGCGCTTGCGCAGTTTGTCACGAGACAAACGTCATTAACACGAGGATCCACGAAAAGCGTACCTCCACGAATACTGGACCTCTGACCATAACTTACTCCACCCATAAAAGACACCAAAGGGAAAGAAATACAAACATTAAGCGACCAGACCATAATGGAAACCTAAACAAAGGAAGGCCATAAGGACAGTTACTTTCCCACAAAATGGCCATATGGCCATCTAAAATTTAAAGACACAAGTGATACACACAGTAAGTAACAAACAACAACATTGATAAATCGCCACAGAAGAGCCGCCTTGGAACGGTCAGTGGAAGATTTCCACTGGGGGGCTTAAATCGATTTTACGTGGCCACAATTCTCGCCATTACTTCCGTCGCGATTTAGACAAATAATTTGTTCAGTCCGCATGAAGGCCTCCTAACTCATCAGTGCAACATCTCCGTGAACACAAAAATCAAAGAACCACACAAGGTGAGACAACGGTGAGGACTCGACAGCAAGAAACCACTGAAATGCTGGAGCAAAAGAAAACCAACAGTTAGACTCCGATGAGCCCGACCAGAGAGAGAGCATCAGGCACCAGCCAGCATTATCTCTCTAATTCTTAATAAGCCTTTACGTTGGAGCCGTCATAGAATCTGAGGCCTGACCCACCGGCGTGCAATTAAAGAGGGAAGCAAAGTTGCCAACCATGATTGGGTTAACTACCATGCATGCAGTCTGTCGTATAATATCCATGTTGTACCCAATCTTTTTATATCGAAGAATGATTTTACGAAATTGGGTGCTGAAGTCATTGCGGTTATATATTTTTCTGAATTTAAATACTAAGTCACCATAAAATTCGGGTTCCGATAGACCTTGTTGCAGAAGAGATTTAAGTCCAATATTGAATTTTGAAATTAAATCAGAATGGCGTCTATAAAATTTTGAAAAGGCTTTGCGTAGTTTATGGTATCGATAACACTGATTAAGGAGTTTAGCCGTTAATAATTTATTACGAGTGTTGAAGTCAGTTACATGACTACACACTCTAGCAAATCGAATTAATTGCGAAATATAAACGCCATAGGATGGCGCACGAGGAACATCACCATCCAAAAAAGGAAAATTTACAATCTCAAAAGCAAAGTCATCGCGTTTATCATAAATTTTGCACGAAACAAATCCATCTTCAATAGATAGATGTAAATCCAAAAAAGTCTGATTTCTATGATTTTATCAGACTTTCCGCCAAACGTCAACTATTGATATTGGTGTTACCAACGACGTCAGCAACGTCGCCTAGCAATTATGACGTCAAAACGTTCGAAACGAAGAAATGAAATAATTCACTGTTGAACGATTACATGTATCGGGTTTTCTTTCACCGAGAAAAATAGGTAATTCATTGTTAGAAATGTAATAAATGGCGTTATTACACTCTCAGACGCGACGTCATATGATAAAAAGCAAAAGGGATTAAAATCATACAAAAGGGATTCAGAAGAATCTCAGAGACTTATATGAATCTGTGTCCCTAAATGTTTGCAATAAAACCATTGGAATGAATTTATATAGATGTCGATTCAAAACAGTAACTGCTGTAAGTAGAGTTTTAGCGAAAAGTTTCAAACACAATTTTAATCTAATGTCTTTGCATGCCAAAAGAGTAGATAAGGTGATGGGTGGACTCGACGCGGAATCCACTGGATAAATAACCAGCTCCTGGCGCTCTTCGGTAAAACTTGAAAGGTTTAGATATGTTGGTTAATTTAAGTATCATCTTTGCGAGAAAATTCGCAAATATATTAACAAATTCGGAGTGAGTGAGTGAGTGTTTGAGTTTTACGTCTCACTAACAGCTAAGGTCATACGGAGACGGGACCTCGGTTTAAAGACTCATCCGAATGTCTGAAGAAGCCCGGGATCAATCCTGAGACCCCTGATTTACTTGGCTCAAATTCGGAATATTTCAATGTACCCGCTAGAAAATTACAAGAGACTATCAAGGAAGCATTTATATGGGCCAGAATGACATTACTTATTCAGTATAATTGGAACGGAGCCTAGTTCGACAAAGAAATTTTCGCGTTAGTTAAAAATAAGACATCTACTAATTGGTCACCCTGTTGTGGAAAACAGTGCGGGTGTGACAGTGGGGGCGAATCTGCAAACTTGCTAACATACATTCGCCAATTGGGTGTAGTACTGTAGCGGATAAACGGGTAGTTTGGAATCATTTAGTGTTCAATATGAAGTTATGGACATAGAGGAAGATTTGCTTATTCTCATTGTAAGTTTGATCGCCATAAAGTAGTTTATGGAGACTTGATTGACAAAGCTAAGAAACAGATCTTAACATATCTTCCCTTATTTTCACATAATGAGGACAGTGAAGGCGAAAATGCTCGGTGTCTTCTACGGGGCTACATACACACAAGGCACTTTGGACAATGTTTCTTGAGAACAGATGTTCGTTTAAATAGCTGCATTCGGTCCAAGTCGGCTGTGATAAATTTGTCCAACCCATTTCCGTTCATTAAAATGTCGAGGCGGGGGAATTATATTGTTTTTGGGTTGACGTTTAAGTGATTCTTAGCCAGAGCTGTTCCTTAATTCCTCAAAAAGAGAGTTCCGGATTCTTACCGCACTAGGAAAGGAGAATTGATATAGAGCTGTGAGTGACTGTGAATTGTTCGGATTACGAAGACTGTACGAAACATTTTTCTCCAAATGTAGGTGGAAAGAGTGGTGACAGATTCGCTTGAGAAAGACCATGGCACATTTTGTAAAACAGCAATTTAATGCTTTTTATTTTAAAAAAATACATAGTTTCCTATATCAAGCTATCCATGACAGATTGAGAAAGCTAATAACCCTAGGGTAAGACAGCAGAACCCACAACACACATCTTGAAGATAGAGTAAGAAAACTCTCCCTAAATTATCCTTTAATAAATTATGTCTGCAGCTATGCCACCAGGTTAACACGTTCCTGAAATAAAACCCCCTAAACCCCACATTATATAGATAAATGTGGGGTTTACGGTGGTATTCATTATTTTCCCTATTTTTGCTGAAAGGTATAGATTGTGGGTACTCGTTAGAACCGTTAGACAGACGCCATTCATCACGTGAACAAGTCCGCGAAATGAGCACCCCCCCCCCCCCTCAACCTCACTTTATTTAGAGAAAACTAGGGTTTACGGGAACCGGTTCTAACGAGCACCCACAACCTATGTTTGAAGTATAAGTAAGAAAAATATTACGGATTTTCTTAAGAAAAGTAGCCATTTTGGAGATGTGAAAAATTGCAGTATCTCGCATGGGTGTGTTATCGTAATGTTAGCTTCGTTTTACCTAGCACTACAAAACGAGCTCAAAACAGCCTGGTAAACGAGAAAACGGTGTTCGAGCTATCGAGGTTGCACGGTGCATCACGGAAACACATCCGTGTATCGCCCTCGCCGATCGGCGCTTGAAAAAAACAGATTGGGCTGCATGGTGCTTCCATGCAGACTTGAAACTTACCACATATGAGTACTGGTTCACCGCTTAGAAGGACTGAACCTGCCCAAGTGAAGTAGTATGAGTTGGACAGCCCAATACATATAAGCCTTTTGGTTTCATAGGGCGGCAGGGCCTGAGATGTCATTTCATCTCAATGTCGGGTAAAAGTTAAACAAAATTGGAGGCAGGGTCTCCAAAATGACCTAAATAGTTTTGGCGGGGACGTTAAACCTAAATTCAGACAAACAAAACAAAACACATCTGTGTGTTATAGTGCATTTTTTCATGCATCAAAAAAGGTAATTTTTCTGATGAAAAGTTGTGATATTTTTCTTATTTATACTCCAAAAATAGTTTTTGGGTGCTCGTTAGAACCGCCTCATTGAGGCGGTTCTAACGAGTACCCACATCATATGTCTTGAAGCAGAAATAAGAAAAATGATTTTACTCCCGTAAACCCCAGTTTTCTCTATATAAAGCGGGGTTTAGAGGGGTGTTCGTTATACAGACTTGTCATCACGTGACCAAGTCTGTGAAATAAAGACCCCCTTAAACCCCATTTTATGTAGTGAAAACTGGGGTTAACGGCGGTATTCATTATTTTTCTTATTTCTGCTCCAAGACATAGGTTGTGGGTACTCGTTAGAACCGCCTCAACGAGGCGGTTCTAACGAGCACACACAACCTATGTTGTGAGCATTTATAGGAAAAATAAGAAGGATTTTCGTCAGAAAACTAGCCATTTTGGAGATGTGAAAAATGCACTATGCCGTACGGGTGTTTATCGTTATGGTTAACATGACGACATTTACTGCTCAGAACGAAACTTGTCAAAGCTACATGTACAGGCATTAATTCTTGTATTACATTTAAGCTTACTGGAGACCAAACACCATTTTATTTCCGCTAATCGCGACGTTCTATAGGAAAAATTCTACTGCTGGCGAAATCTGTTTTATTGTTTTCTCTTTCATAAGGATTCATGATTCTCGAGTGGTAAGTTGGAGTATGTTAAACGTCTCTGATGGTCTTTAACGGTCGGCGAGTGTCGTGAAGGAGTTGGCACCTAATAAACAGAAATAATAAAAGAGACAAGAATTTTAATATCGGCTTTCGGTTAGCGACTCTAATAGTAATACTGTTGGTTTCGGTAAGGAACTACTGAGAAGCAAATAAATTCTTTCTACCTAGAGTGCTCACGCAGAAAATAAGTCAAGAAGTGATAAATTGTTTAGATATATATGGATAAAAAAAAAACAACAGAAAAATGAGTGAACGAGTGTTTTGAGTTTCACGTCCAACCAACAGCTAAGGTCATACGGAGACGGGACCTCGGTTTAAAGACTCCCCCGAAAGTCTGGAAAAGCCCGGGATCGATCCTGCGATCCCTGGTTTACAAGGCGAGTAGCGTGACCACTACAGCACGGAGGCTTCTAAAAAAAAATAAAAAAAAAAATAAAAATAATAATAATAAAAAAAAACGCACATATAATATGTATATTGTGATCATTTTTCAATAGTTATAAAGGCTAGTTAGGTATTCTTTCTCCGAAATATCAATAGTTTAATGGAATTCCTTGTAACCCACACTATAAGAGTGTAAACTTGGGTTTATATGGGTACAGGGTAATTTTCTTATTTCTGCTTCAAAGTATAGATTGTGGTACTCGTTAGAACCGCCACAATCTTTTTTACAGCACGAAAACACGCCTATATAATTTTGACCCTCTTGAACCCCACTTTTATATAGTAAAACTGGGGTTCCCGGGGGTATACCTTATTTTTCTTATTTTTGCTCTCAAATGTAGATTGTGGGTACTCGTTAGAACCGCCTCGATGAGGCGGTTCTAATGAGTGCCCACAATCTATATTTTGAGCAGAAATAAGAAAAATATCACAATTTTTCATCATAAAATTTTCATAATTTCGGCGATAAAAGTGGCAATGTATTTGTATAGGCGTGTTTGCGAAATGAATCATAAGTTTAATGGATATCCTTGTAACCCACACATTACAGAGGGTAAATTGGGGTTTACAGGGGTATACCAAAATTTTCTTATTTCTGCTCCCAATATAGATTGTGGTACTCGTTAGGACCGCCACAATCTCTTTGTAGAAGAAGATATAAAAATATATATTCTAGAATTTCTTCAACTAAATATAAATTTTTCAAACCATGAAAGAATAATACTTTCTGACTATGTCATCCTAAATTAAAAGATTAGTAAATACAGAATGGTCATATGCCAGGCTGATAATTGTAGAGTAACAACAACGGCTTCGAAAACAGTTCCAGCAGACCTTTTTGGCCACCATACAGCAGGGATCGTTCTAAGTTACGATGATATGACAAACTTTACTTTATTCCGTCTGAGCAATTTATCTCTATCAGACCTTGTGTTCGACCCAAAGGATATACACATTCTGACAAGGCATAGGATATGGCCATTCTTCTTCTGGATCACGTTTGTGGTGGGATTGTGCGGGAACTCTCTTGTTGTGTATGTTGTGTGTCGCGTAAGACAAATGAGGACTGTGACTAATATGTATTTGCTCAACCTCGCTATTGTAGATATCTTATATTTGATGGCCACCATACCGAACACTTCGTACTGGACGGATTACTGGCCATTTGGCGAATTTATGTGTGAGTATGATCTTTTTAAAGAAACCAACTTCATAAAGATAACATATAAAAGATACTGTGTGATTTTTAATTCGTTCCTTTTCCTTCTTATTTTCTTGTTTTAATTTTCTTTCTACTTTATTGGTTTTCATTACGAAAACATGCCTTTATAAATGCATTGTAAAGTTTATCGGCGGAAAAAACGAAATTTTTATATGAAAACTTGTGATATTTTTCTTATTTCTGCTCAAAATTTAAATTTTGGATACTCGTTAGAACCGCTTCATCGAGGCGGTTCTAACGAGTACACACAATCTATATTTTAGAGCAGAAATAAGAATAATAAGGTATACCCCCGGAAACCCCAGTTTTATTTTATAAAAGTGGGGTTCAAGGGGGTCAAAATTATATAGGCGTGTTTTCGTGATGTATTTCTATTCTGTTTTCTTGTTTCAGATTCTATAAGATAACTATCGGAAAGGAAATATCCCTTCCGGTGTTCCGTATGAACACCAGTCTGACATAATTATCCGCCAGTTAGGAAGTAATAATACAAATAACACCGTAATTAAATTTTCCCAGACAATTGCTTAGTAACAACACTCTCAGTGTCTTTAGATAGAAAAGCATGCGATTAACTCCAACCTTAAAAGCCAACAGTAACAGGCGCTGGGTCCGGGTCTACACTGTTTGCTAAAAGTACAAGAATATTGTTTGTTTGTTTGCTCGTTGTTTGGAGTTTGACGGCTCATCAGCATTTTTAGGTCATATCTTGTCGGTCGGTTTAGCTAACTACACACTTCCTGGGCAAGCTTATACATTAATATATTAAGCGGTTTACCATTCGCCAAAACTTCAAAACCACCCTTCTTGGATCAGCGGAAGGGAGAGAATGACCATCGGAAAAGATCTCACGTTCACTCCCAGCTAAAGAAAGCTGCCGAATCGGCATGTATCGAAACAGCGACCTCCAGATCATCAGTCAAACGCGCATCCGACTATTAAGCTCATCGGGGCTTGAAGAAATAGATGGGCTGCATGATGCTTACATGCAGAGCTGAAACCGACCGCCCACGAGTGTTGGTAAACCGCTTAGAGGATCTAAGCCTGCCCAAGCAAAGCGGTGGGAGTCGGATCGCCCATGCTTATAAACCCATATTGGTTTCATTGGGCGACAGGGCTTGAGATGTCATTTAATCTCAATGTCGGGTAAAAGTCCCTAAAAATTGGAAGCAACGTCTCCAAAATGACCTATACAGTGTCGACGGGGACGTTAAACCTCAAATCAAACAAACAAAGACAATTAAGCGATTGAGACCGGCTGTAAAGAAAAATTCAAGAAACTGTGAAACTCGCAATAAAATAAACAAGACTCTTCTCCTTAATAGCTTGAGACTGGCTCATTTCCATTTATAGAAGTGTCAGGTTGGGTTTGTTTATGCTGAAGTTTTAAAAAAACGTTCAGTACTTTTTTAAATAGTGTAGACCTTGATTAGATGCCACGTCCTGTCTACACATTGTGTCAATGTCCAAAATGGGATGCTAGGTATAAATTATATTCGTTAAACTCACAATGCACCTGTCCCGCCTATTCTCATATTTCTAAAATTTAACCTCCAAAAATGAAAACAATCAGTTAAAAGATTCTGATATTTTTCATATTTCTGCTCAAAACATAAATTATGAATATTCGTTAGGCGGTTCTAACGAGTACCAAAAATCTATGTTTTTGAGTAGAAATAAGAAAAAATAATGTGTACCCCTGTAAACTTGGGTTTACTTTATAGATTTGTTTGTTTGATTTGAGGTTTAACGTCCCCGTCAACACTGTAAAGGTCATTTTGGAGACGTTGCTTCCAATTTTGTGGGACTTTTACCCAACATTGAGATGACATTACATCTCAAGCCCTGCTGCCCAATGAAACCAATAGGGTTTATAAGCATGGACGGGCCGACTCGCACCGCTTTGCCTGGGCAGGCTTAGATCCTCTAAGCGGTTTACCAGTACTCGTGTGCGGGTCGGTTTCAACTCTGCGTGGAAGCGTCATGCAGCCCATATATTTCTTCAAGCCCAGATGGGCGGGGGCCGGTTCACTTTATAGAAGTGCGAGGCGTGTTTTCGTGACTGGGAGAGTCTATATGCATTAGGTTAGGAAAACATTCTTATGTCCACAATTATTGTTCAGTGGGGCCAACGGCGAACTCCCAGCCGAGGGTCCAGCGTTCAGGTGTGAAACGAGGCCAACATAACCGCTGGACCCGAGGTTTGTGACTTCCAGACGCCCGCTGAACAAGAGAACAACATGACTGCAGTCTTTTTCTTCAGAAGAGACAGAACCTAAAACTTTAACACAGCTAGGAGATTTTTAACAAAATGTAACACGCACAAAAAACGCATACCCAAGCTTGAGGATTTTATTCAGAAATTACGAAATTATAGACGTTTCAACTTCTGAATTGCGGCTCCATCTACACGTATATTAAACGTCACCTATGTAAAAAGCCGACGATATCCGATAATTTAGAGTTTCATAACGTCGAGAGTGGCGAGTGAACTATCCCGTACGGGTAACCGTATGGGACATGAGCATGCACATAGATTTCTGGGTCTCACAGGCAATAGTTTATGAGAAAATGGTTTCTTTCCTGGTTTTGTAGATTATACATGTCTGTTTTAAAAGTTACCGCTCAGATAACGAAACAACCTGCTCTCCTTTGGTCATGGGGAAATCGTGAAGTGCATTGCGAAGACTCTTATCAGACTGCCCAGACGCACAGGCTGATCTGAGTCTTCCCCGGGTGCGCAAGATCGAAGTTCCCATATTTTGCATGGCTTGGCCCAAGTAGGAACCTGTTGGCATGTGTTGCTTCTTGCTCCAAATTATTTCCCGTAATCTACATTCTAAATTGCTGGTAGTTCTTAGTGACAATGTAGAAACAGCATGTTGTAAAAGTGATGGCGACATTTTTCCAAATAAATTTGCAAACTCAGGATAGAAACTGCTGAAATTGGTGATTTTAATTGGTATTTATAATCCTTGCATCAAATGAAAAAACATGTGCACAGTGATCTGCGCAGTCTAATCAAAATCTCCGCTGTGTACTACATGCATATGGATACCCCTAAACAGGAAACACAGCCTGAGTTGAGTCTGCTCGGCGCACATGGTCGAACATCACTTGTCGCTTTGGTTTATTTTCTTTGATTTGAGGTTTAACGTCCCCGTCAACACTGTTAAGGTCATTTTGGAGACGTTGCTTCCAATTTTGTGGGACTTTTACCCGACAGTGGGATGAAATGACATCTCAAGCCCTATCGCCAAATGAAACCAATAGGGTTTATAAGCATTGACGGTCCCCAACACTCGCACTGCTTTGCCTTGGCAGGCTTAGATCCTCTAAGCGGTTTACCAGTACTCGTGTGCGGGTCGGATTCAGTTCTGCGTGGAAGCATCATGCAGCCCATCTATTACTTCAAGCTCCGACGTGCGGGGGCCGTATGTGCACATATAAAGACTACTTTTTCAGCATGAAGTAATCTGCGAAGTCCAATCAAAGGCTCCGCTGTGTACTACATGTATATAGATACCCCTGGACAGGAAACGCAGGCTGATCTGAGTCTGCTTGGCGCACATAGTCGAACACACTTGTCGCTTTGTTGTGGTCTATTTGACATTTAAATCATATCAACGGGCGTCCCCATATTTCTTATTGATTACGGTTCTACCTTCTGCCGGTGGAATTCGCTATGACTTCCTTTTTCTGAGTTTCTGTGAAAAGGCTCTACTCTTAAAGGAAGAGAGCATATTCTTTCCTTAAATACCTGACTTCTGTTAAGCCTCATCCAATTAAACTTGATAACCCCTAAGTTTGCAAACGGTTAAGATCCAGATCAGTAGCCATCAGATCAAAATCTAAAAGTGTTTGCCATGCATTTTTTGACTGAACAAATATATTATATCAAGTAACTTGATTTGATGATAGTCAGGGATGGATCCCCGGGGATGGATGTTGCTAATCTATTTTATTTGAGCCAGCGGATGACAAAATCTACAAGAAGTCTTGAGCGACCAGCGAAGACTCAGATCAGCCTGCGCATTCGTACCTGCTATTGGCTAATGTCTATGCAAAGAGACCTAAGCAAAAGGTCTTGTCATTGTTGAGAAGCCTCAGTGGTGTAGTGGTTACGCTACTCGCCTTGTAAACCAGGGATCGCAGGATCGATCCCGGGCTTCTCCAGACTTTCGGATGAGTCTTTAAACCGAGGTCCCGTCTCCGTATGACCTTAGCTGTTGGTGGCACGTAAAAGTCAAACACTCACCCACTTGTCATTGTGGATGGGTGCGCAGGTTGATTTGAGTCTCTGCTAGTCACCCCAGAATTATTGTAGGTTTTGTCATGCGCCGGCTCATTTATTTATTTATTCAGCAGGATGGCTATACGATAATATTTTTGCTTTTTTCTCCAAAACGGCTACTTATCTAATGAAAATCCGTGATACTTTCCTTATTGATATTGCAAGCATAAGTTGTGGGTGCTCGTTAGAACCGGCTCACTTAGGCGGTTCTAACGAGTACCACAACAGAAATAAGAAACGCAGTGTATATCCCCGTAAACCCCATTTTGCTCTACAGAAAGTGGGGTCTAGGAGGTTTTCATTTCACGGACTTGTTCACCTGATGAGAATAAAATACTGGCCGCAAAATATAGCCAAGAGTTGCATGATAGTGTAGATTATATTTTTTTGTCCTTTGGGATCATTGATTCCATTGTGGAATTTTGAAAATATCTGAGGGTCACTGATGAGGCCTTATTGGCCGAAAGTAGCTAGTCTGGCCCAGAAAACATGCACACTCCATATTTTCAGTTCTGTGGTGTATTCCTTGCTTCCAAAGGATAACCCTTTTTCAGAACATATTGCCTCCCCTCAATGTGCCTTTACGAGATATTGCCATAAGATGTTAACTAATTATTGCTAGAAGATATTTACGCAGTCGTTAATACAGGTTCGATATTTACGCACGTATATCCTGCTGTGATTTCCATAACAGACTGGGCAATGACCATTGTCACGAAAGCGCAATATGTTATTGAAAAAAAAAACAGTATCACGCATTCTTCGGCCTTGTGCCACCGTTGTCTAATTCACTTAAAAGAACCGTCCTGGATGGATTGTTGAGCTACTAGGCCTTTACTTCATCAAATGATAGATGATTATATTTTCTAGTTCTTTGGGATTATGGATTCCAATCAGTATATTTGAAAATATGAGCGCCACTGATGAGAGAGAGAGAGAGAGAGAGAGAGAGAGAGAGAGAGAGAGAGAGAGAGAGAGAGAGAGAGAGAGAGAGAGAGAGAGATAGATAGAGAGAAGAAGATAGAGAGAGAGAGAGAGAGAGAGAGAGAGAGAGAGAGAGAGAGAGAGAGAGAGAGAGAGAGAGAGAGAGAGATGGCCTTCGCCCCTTCGGGCTTTGAGAAATAGATTTGACCGCATGATGCTTCCAAACAGAGCTGAAACCGACCAGGCAAAACGATGCGAGTCGGACCGTCCAGATAAAACGCTATTGGTTTCATTGGGCGGCAGGGATTGAGATATCATTTCATCTCAATGTCGGGTAAAAGTCCCACAAAATTGGAAGCAACCTCTCCAGCAAAACCTCAATAGTGTTGAAGGGGACGTAAAATCCTGAGATAAAAAATATATAAAGAGAGAGAAAGCATACCATTACGGGGTTAAAAAGCCTGTATATTGAACATCTCCGTAAAACCCACTGTAAAGAGAGAAAACCGGGTTTTACGGGTATACACATTATTTTTCTGATTTCTGAATCAATATATATATATATATATATATATATATATATATATATAGGTTGTGGGTATACTCGTTAGACGAGGCGGTTCTAACGAACACATACAGCAGCCTATGTTTCGGATATTAATAAGAGAGAAATCATAAACTTCACCAGAATATATTACCTTTTTTTGAGAATGCTGAGTTATAGTAATAAATGTCAAAACAATTGATATTTATAAATATTTTCGGCTGGTAAACTATTTCTGCCTTGTAGACCGGCACGGATATGCATACAAACAGTGTATCTCCAGATGAAGCGGTTTATATGATGCGGTCCATGAGGATCAAAACTGTTTGCCATCTTGTAAATGAGTTTGACTGAATCTCTTAGCTACAAGAACGGACGTGCCCAACTTCAAAGATGAAAGATTCCGCTTTGGAATTACAGGAGACAAAAATTTGTGATACTTTTCATTTTTTTTTCTGTAACAAACGTAGATTCCAGTGGCAGTTCTAGCGAGTACCCAATTCTATTTTGGACACAAATATGGGAATTACCATACACCCCTTTAAACCCAAATACATTGCCACCCTTATCGCCGAAAAAATGAAAATTTTATGATGAAATAATTTTGATATTTTTTCTTATTTCTGCTCAAAATATAGATTGTGGGCACTCGTTAGAACCGCCTCATTGAGGCGGTTCTAACGAGTACCCACAACCTATGTCTTGGAGCAAAAATGAGAAAAATAGTGTATACCCCCGTAAACCCAAGTTTTCTCTATGTAAACTGGGGTATAGGGGGTCTTCATTTCACGGACTTGTTCACGTGATGGATAATGTCGTTTACGATTGGCCCCAGGACTAGATAATGTCTCCGTTATGTAGGCTAAATAATGCTTTATGGCCAACACGTGCTCTTGAGACAATTATTTGCTTGTAATACTAAGCCGTGAGTGGGTGTTCTAAGAAGTCAACGTGCTGCTGGACACTCGGAGAAATCAAAACAAATCGAGATATAGAGAATTCCAGATTCGTGTCTTTTGATATCAAGTATTATCAAGGCGGGGCTTCTAACGAGGGCCCACAATCTATATTTTGAGCAGAAATTAGAAAGATATCACAATTTTACATCTTATTTTTTTTTTATTTCATTTTCGGCAATAGAATTTATGAAGCATTTGTATAGGCATGTTTTCATAATGCATAAAAAGGTACCTAAATTATCCAAATGATGCCCATTGCCTGGCTCTATGAATAACGCTCCCGCCATCTTTCCTGGGCAGGCTTTACCAGTGCTCAAGTTCTGTCGGTTTCAGCTTTGCGCGGAAGAACAATGCAGCCCAGTCTATTTATCCAAGCCCCGATGGGCGGGGACATATTTATAAATGGAACCGTAGAATTCATTTAAATGTATTAAAATGACACGACAAGAGCACCGCATGCGGGTGCCAACGCTCGGCTGCAAAAACTCTAAGTCGAAAAAGGGGCATAACTGTGCCAAAATATTTTGAGGGTTACCTCACCTATTGGTATGAGTTCCCATTTTCATAATGAACAACTAGTCAGAGTTTCAAGTAAATATATTCAGTAATTACAGAGATATTACAAAATGTCCAAGTTTTTGCACGACGACGCAGACGACGCAGACGACGACGACGCAGACGACGTAGACGTAGCCAGAGTTATGACAATACCTCGTTGTTTTCTTCGAAAACAGCCGAGCTAAAAATGGCGAGGGGATATAGCGTTTTTTCCACTACGAATGTACATACCATTACGAAAACATGCCTATACAAATACATTGTAAATTTTACTGCCCCCCCCCACCCCCCCCCCCCCCCAAAAAAAAAAAAAATAGGTATGACTAAAAATTGTGATATTATTCTTATTTCTGCTCAAAATATAGATTGTGGGTACACGTTAGAACCGCCTCATCGGGGCAGCTCTAACGAGTACCAACAATCTTTATCTTATAGCAGAAATAACAAAAATAAGGTTTACCCCTGTAAACCCGAGTTTTACTATATAAGCGTGAGGTTCAAGGGTCAGAATTATATAGGCGTGTTTTCGCGATGTTTTGTCATCGCTCTAGCGCCTACATTTACAGCTGGAGTTTTATGCAACTTCATACAAATGTTTGGTATGATAATATTTTGAGCCATTTCGACTTTCAGAGTCCGGTGCTTAAGGTCAAGGTCACTGTGGCTAGCACCTACAACAACACATTCTTTTCCTCTTGCTCTAGAATCTATGAATCAGTACTTGTTCCCACTGAAAGTAATTCAGATAAAATCTGCACTTTTGAGTAAACTCGATAATTCCACTCTCAGCAGCAGATCGGATAGCAATCGCCGGAACTCGGAAGCTCAAAGATGTATGACGTCAATCTAGATATTTTTAAGGGTTATTTGTTCATATTCTTGCAGAATGCATATTAAAATGTACCTTGTGTAATGCCATATCTTAGAGACTATAAGTCTCAGAAATAAAAAAATAAAATGGATGCATGAAACATTTTCATACATTTACATTTCGTTGTAATTATTTTTTGTATAAATGTGTATTTAAGAAATGAAATTTATTTTTCTGCAGTTCATGGAAGTATGAACGCAGTGGGTCGCGTGCAAAGTAAATGAACCCCGAAGGCGTTCATGTAAACTTTGCTAGCGACCCACTGTCGTTCATACTTTCATGAAAAGCAGAAAAATTAAGATTATTTTTTTATATATACATTATTTGCCCCTCATCACTGAGCGAAAAAATGCTTGTAGGGCAAACTTTTAAAGCTGAAAAACATTTACACGCTGTTTTTCTACAGACAGCGGAGCAGCGTTGACGTCATCAACGCCCGTAGAGAACAATGGTTTAGAATGACGTCACTTAACGTCACTGAAAATCATGTGATTCGATGCATTCATGGAAGTATGAATGCAATTGTTTTCTATAGGTTTACATTAGCTTTACACTGGAAATGTAAATATTTTTAAATCGCAAATGTAAACCAAATACGAAGTTGATATACATAGTGAAAATTTACCAAATTTGCAAAATTCTATCGTTTCTCGCTAAAATGATTTATTTTGTGCTCATTTTAATGTTTGATATGCTTCTAATTTGTGATGTTAACATCACGTAAACACACCTATACAATGTTGACTCTCCTAAACCCTACTTTAATATATTAAAACTGGGGCTTACAGGGGTATATTTTATTTTTCTTATTTCTGTTGAAAAACATAGATTGTGGGTACTTGTTATAACCGCCTCATCGTTCTACTCAAAACATGGATTGTGGGAACTCGTTAAGACCGCCACGATGAGGCGGTTCTATCGAGTACCCAAAATCTATAACTAGAGCAGAAATAAGTAAAAAACTAACGAGGCGGTACTAACGAGTAACCACAATCTATGATTTGAGCAGAAATAGGAAAAATATCACAATTTTTCGTCGTAAAATTTTGGGCAAAGTGGTGCGAATCGGACCGCCCTTGCTTATAAACTCTGTTGGTTTCATTGGGCGACAGGGCTGGAGAAGTCATTCCATCTCAATGTAGGGGTAAAAGTCCCACAAAATTGGAAGCAACGTCTCCAAAATGACCTTTGTTTGTTTGTTTTGTTTGATTTGAGGTTTAACGTCCCCGTCAACACTGTATACGTCATTTTGGAGACGTTGCTTCAGTTTTGTGGGACTTTTACCCGACACTGAGATGAAATGACATCTCAAGCCCTGTCGCCCAATGAAACTAATAGGGTTTATAAGCATGGGCGGTTCGACTCGCACCGCTTTGCCTTGGCAGGCTTAGATCCTCTAAGTGGTTTACAAGTACTCGTGTGCGGTCGGTTTCAGCTCTGCGTGGAAGCATCATGCAGCCCATCTATTTCTCCAAGCCCCGATGGGCGGGGACAGTCCAAAATGACATATACAGTGTTGACGGGGACGTTTAACCTCAAATCAAAACAAAAATTTGAATTTCAGCTTTTTCTGTTCAGACTTTTAAAACTGGTGTGCTTGATAATTATAATTTGATGAACAGGTTCATAATTTGTCACATACCACTGAGCAAATGGCGTTTAAACAACTTCGCGTGAACGTCGGTGCAACTTCTTACGACGTTGTATGCACGTTGTGTGCTCCCTGAGATAGTAGCGAGGATAATAATAATGAACGCGATAGAGTTGATCCTTTTATTCTGTATT
This sequence comes from Lucinisca nassula, assembly GCA_963580285.1. Lineage (NCBI taxonomy): Eukaryota > Metazoa > Mollusca > Bivalvia > Lucinida > Lucinidae > Lucinisca > Lucinisca nassula. The sequence goes on along the minus strand of OY757010.1, from coordinate 126,320,812 downwards.
GTGGGTACTTATTAAAATCACCACGATGAAATAATTTCAACAAGTACCCACACCATGTTCCTGAAGAGATGACAAGATATCCTTAAATTATTTTATCTGTACCTTGGAGTCAATAAATACGCTGACAGAGGGTCACTGGTAGACCGCTTAGAGGATCTAAGCATGCCAAGGCAAAGCGGTGCAATGCGGCCCGTCCATAATTATAGACCCTCTTGGTTTCATTGGGCGGCAGGGCTTGAGATGTCATTTCATCTCAATGTTGGGTAAAAGTCCCACAAAATTGGGAGCAACGTCTCCAAAATGACCTTTACAGTGTTGAAGGGGACGTTAAACCTCAAATCAAACAAACAAACAATCAAACAAAACTGACAGAGGATCAGTAGTATACATAATGGGATATTTCCCCTGAAAGCGTATCTCATCGCTCATATAAGGTCGTTTTGGCATTTCCATTTAAAACCCTCCCTCTAGAAGCCACCCAACCACCTGGGATTCTTCCAGCCCCTGTTCGCAACAACATATCAGGCACACAAGATCCCGACCCGGGAACCGCCCCAGCCGGCCTGGGGCTCTCCTCTTCTTTGCAACTGATATACCCAACGGCCGCCCTCGAAAGTGTGCCTCTTCTTTGCAGCTGATATACCAAACGGCCGCCCCGAGCGTGTACCTCTTTTTTGCAGCTGATATACTCAACGGCCGCCCCCGAAAGTGTACCTCTTCTTTGCAGCTGATATAGGGACAAACACTATGACACCAAAGTGTAACTCCAATTAGAGAAACAGTGTACAGGGCACACATCAACATGCCTGGGGCACAGCTATCGTGGGAGGCCTACGCCGAAATCCGGTCTGGTAGGCTATCGCTCTGGGAAGCGATGAAAAATGCATCTTCCAAGCTAGGTTTACACCAATCCCCCCCCTCCACACACCCACCCACACACACACACACACACACACACACACACACACACACACACACACACACACACACACACACACACACACACACACACACACACACACACACACAAACCAATTTCGACCTTCTTCTACAGACAAAATTCGATTCGTTGTTGCGGAGTCGGAGCTGGCAGAAAGACATGCAAGGCAAATGCATCGACTGCCTTGCTGCTATGTCCGACCATGGCGTGCCACCACCACTCCTCCTCTTGGATGCCTCCGCTTGCAAATGAGGTGCCATAGACCACTGCGAGGCTAGCGAGAAATGCATTCTCTGGAAAAACCAGGATGTTCCCACCGGACCATCGCCAATGCTACCACCACTAGCGATTTCAGAAGAGATCGAAATTCAGGAAGTTGTTTGAAAGGTAGATCGCAGGATACGATATCTGCCAAAAGTCTTGGTCTAGAGCCTTCGAAGACCTCGCTTAGAAGAACACCCAAACTCCAACGTCTAGATTTGCCAAACACAAGCATGCCCAGAGGAAGATTGGAATTGGACACCACCCCACCCCACACCGCGTGGACAAATGACGGCGACTTTTCGGAGAGGACCTACCTTTGCAAAAACTTCTCGGTAGCTCGAATAAAAAAGAAGAATAGGCTACCAACGACGAAAATCCTCACACCACTACTCCAGTGTACGGGTATCGCATCCAAGAAACGACACGACTCCTGGGTGGAATAGAAAGCCTTCGAATTCTCCAAATTACCAGTCCTTTGCCAAAAAGTCAAAATCTGCGAATCGTCCATTTCGAAGCATATTGGCAATTGAGAAGTGTCCTTTGTGCTCCCAAACTGGAAAGAGATTTCCGTAGAAGACCTCCGCTACGCCGATATAACCCCAAAACCAGAAAAATATAAGACTACTGGCGACCCACCGGACTACATAGATGGCTCCGAAATTCCTGCCTAGGGTATGCAAAGGCGCCAAATGGCAACATCGGGTGTGTCTTCTACATCGATACGGAGAACGGTCCACAACCAGTATACAACGAGGCCTTCTGGGAGCAGATACGCCTGGACGAGGACACTGAAATATTAGAGTGCACCTTCGGTGAGAAGCCCACTTACGCCCACCTCACCGACACCATAGTTAACGACATACAGTCGTCTTTGTTTTCCTTTGAACAGTTGCTCTGCGTGGCAGAGGAGACGACTGCATTTGGCGGCAGCGGATATAGGTACATCAGCAACGCGCGCAAAGCGAAAAGAATTCCTACATGACAACTGGCGTGCATCGTTTCCAGGTTGCCCCGACCTCTTTCTAGACGAATATCGCAGCGAGGGAAAGGTATGCCCATTTTTGGGCCATTTCCCAAACCGCTTCGCAACATTTCTGGAGTACCAGCCTGGTCTCTGTCTGCTCGTGTCGGGCCTTCTCCAGCGTGTCTGCGTTGGCGGCCTCCTCCAGTTCGTCGAGAAAGGCGTCGTGGTCGCTTTGCGATGTCCATTGGGCCAACACCTCCATCAGCATTCAGGATGTCCCTCCGGCCTTTTGTAGAAGTCTTCGACGGTCGGGTGTGGAGCTCATTGTTTTTAGCCGAGCCACCCGGAATGTTGGACTCTCAGAAGGCCAGGCGGAGGAGAGGCAGCAGGCTCGGCGCCAGACTCGTTGCGCCATATCTTGCAGAGTCTCGTGGACTCGATGCCAAAGCGCTTTTTTGCATTGGCTGCTGACAGCTTGCACCGGAGGGCCTGGATTTCCTGGATCTGCCCCTGGGTCAGTTCTCGTTTGGGAGGCATTGTCGTTTCCCGACACAGCGACTTTGTCCTATACTTACCCATCTCTCTAGTTGAGAAATCCCACCTTTACATAGCAAATGCCAAACACTACCAAGCCTTGTCACGCAACACTTGCAGAGCATAACAAGCGCTTTGTCACATTTGCAGAGGAAACCCAATACTCGCAGAGCAACGTCTTGGGATTTCCCAGCAAGAGAGATGGTGTGGGAGTGTTTGTCCCTGCCGTTGGTTATATCAGCTGCAAATAAGACGTTCACTTTCGGGGGCGGCCGTTGCGTATATCAGTTGCAAAGAAGAGGTACACTTTCGGGCGCTACCATTGGGTGTATCAGCTGCAAAGAAGAAGAGAACCTCAGGCTGGCTCGGGCGGTTCCTGGGTCGGGCTCTTGTGTTCTTGATATGCTGCTGCGAACAGGGGCTGTGAGCCTCCGCAGCTGGTTGGGTGGCTTCTAGAGGGAGGCTGGAACAGGGATTTGGGGCCTCCAAATGCCAAAACGACCTGCTAAGAGCGATGAGGTAAAGTTGTGGGGGGGAAATGCCCAATTATGTATTCTACTGGGTCGCTATCCCCCAAAGATTCTAAGAAGGAAAGCGCACATGAAAGTCTTGTCTTTTTTGTCATCTGCTGCGTCTTCTTGCACAATTTTCAAACATAAGTTTGCATACAAGCAAACAGTGTGGACTTTGATGAGACTGCCCCTTGCCAATCTAGTTTGCAGCAACGACTTTTAAAGTAACCAGAAGACAACAAAGCAGATGGCAGATGACAATTGCTGTGATTTGCATCCTAAGGGCAAAGATATAGTGAAAAAGGTGAACATGGTAGCATGTTTTTAGTCAACATTACTAAACCACGCCTACACAAATACATTGTAAATTAACCGCTAAGAAAACAAAACTTTTAGGAGAAAAAATTAATTGTGATATGTTTCGTATGTCTGCTCAAATATAAGAAAAGTTAGGTTTAACCCTTCAAACCCCAGTTTTACAATATAAAAGTGGGGTTATATGGGGTCAAAAGTATATAGGCATGATTTCGTGATGTATGATTGGAAGTTACATGCATAAGATTGTAAAGAAAAATGACTGTCTTTCCAAATAGCCATATAGTGGTTCAGATTTTCATTAATCACAGTTTTTCTATTTCCATATCTAAAACAAACAGTGAAGGCCTTGATTAGACGCTGTGTTCAATAATCCTCTTTGTCCAGTTGTTCAATGATTTTATATGCAGCTGTCAGTCAATGTTCTGTAGTTTCTGGTATCATGACAACGAATCACTGCCTCTTATGTAGTCTGGGGTATCCATTTCTAATACCAAGCCATTATTCATACATCTAGTTATGCATTATAGCATTCATTTTGATTAATTTAAATGATTCTATTTCTGATTAAGCATACAGTGTAAATATACTGCTTGCATTATCAAGTGTCTAAATTGATGTCTGGAGTTTATCATAGATAACTGCCGGGATTTCCCGGTCAACAGCAGCAGCAGCAATAAATATTGAAATATTTACAAACTGATAAAAGCATTTATAAATTATCTAAAAATCCACTTCTGATAATTTCATATCTATTTCCTGTCCACTTTAATTAAAGGAGTTTAATATTTCTTCACGCAAAAGTTGAGTATGATAATATCTAAGCAAGTTCGACTTTCAGGGTCCCGGGCTTAAGGTCAAGGTCACTGTTGCTGTTTTTAAGGAAATAAAACTATGTCATTGTTCTACCGCCTGCATTAATTGATGGATTTCAATTTTATTTCACACTAATGTCAAGTATGATAATATCGTGAGATAATGAAAATTCGAGCCCTAGGCTTAAGATCAATGTCACTGTGGCTATTCATAGAAAAAAATTATCATCGCTAAAGCGTCTGCATTTATCAATGAATTTTTTATGTTACTTCACACAAATGCTGAGTATGATAATATCTCAAGATCAACAATTAGGATTCTTCGCTCAAGGTCAAGGTTACTGTTGCGAATTTGCGGAAAAATGGTTCAGGTTCCTACATTAATATAATTTGACACAAATGAATGGTATGATAATATATCGAGAAAGTTCGACTTTTAGGGTACCGGGATCAAGGTCAAGGGCAATTTCTAGGAAAACTTTGTCATGCTCAAGAGCCAGCGTTTGTCAATAGATTTTAGTATTGTTTGGCGTAACTGTTTTGGTATGATTTTAGGTAAAAGAAGAACCTCATCTCTCTAGCCCCTGTATTTATCAATGGATTTTAACGTATATTCACACGATTGTATGGCATCATGATATCTCGAGCAAGTTTGACGTTCAGGGTGCTGGGCTTATTTTCAAGGTCCCTATGGCGATCTTAAAAAAAAAAAAAAAAAAAACTTTGTCCACATTTATCAATGGCTTAAATTTGACTTCACAAAAATGTTGGGTGTGAAATTATCTCCAGCAAGTTCGACTTTCGCCAGTTCAGTGTTTGCCGACACAAAGTAGTCTTGTGCGAGGGGATTTATATCGCCTGCGTTGCTTTGTTATATAACGTATTTAAATATAATTTTATTGCAGAATCAAAATATATTCTAAAGTAAGAACATGGTTGTTACAGAAGGCGTCAAGACGTTACGAACAAGTAAGCATGTGCTATTTTAATGTCATGACGTTAACAACGTCTAAACAACGGCGACGTTATATAATAAACAAATTTATCATATGACGTCGCATTTGAGAATGTAATAACGCCATGTATTAAATTCGGTAATCCACTAGTGGGTTAGATATGCAAATTAGTTAGATACATGTACGACAGTTAGTTACATGTACGACGTCCTTAACGTGTTGCGTTTACTAATGACGGAATATTGACATTTTTGTTAAACAAAGGTGAATAAAATGCGTTTAATATGTCATATGATAAATAGAATCTTGCATTCGTGCACATGCTGAAGGAAAGAGATAAATGCTCGACAAAGCCTCGCATTTTATCCTCTTTCCTCAATTCGTTTAATAAATTCAATATTATAAATGGTAAGAAAACAAATAGAAAATCTTTCTGTGATCCAGTGTTATATAAAAGCCCGCAATTAGTTGGGATTGTGAGTCAAAATAGAAGTCATTGATCAAGAATCGATACAATTAACTTACAGCTCCCATCAGTGACACCAAATGGAAAGAAATACAAACATGAAATAACTAGACCCTAATTGAAACACCAATACCGGAAAGTCAAAAGGACAGTTACTTTCCCACAAGATGGCCAATTGACTATCCAAAACGAAATAGTATAAGCGATACACACCCTCAAAGACAAACCATAACAAATATAAACCGCGACAGAAGAACCGCCTTGGAACGTTCAGGTGAAACGAAATCCACTGGGGAGGGGGGGGGCTTAAATCGATTTTACGGGGCCACAATCCTCGCCCTTACTTCCGTCGCGATTTAGACAAATAATTTGTTCAGTCCGCAAGAAACTAGTAAGAAAAGGTCACTCAGAAACGGCCACAATCCAAAAACGTAACCGTCTCAAGTCACCCATTGAAAGTGACAGAGAGGCACACATAAAAACAGACGAAACATGAATGAACGGCACAAAGCCAAATAATAAATAAGACACTGCAAAAGAACGACCGCCCCGGTACGGCCAGCAGCAAAACCACTGGGCGAGGGCTTCAACTCCGGAGCCCACGAATCCTCAGCCCCCGCCCCCAGCTCCAGTATAGTATAAAAAAACAATCAAAGTACTGAAAGTACTGAGGAAAGTTGATTTATGAGGAATAAATATTATGATAACTATGCCAGTCGTAGATCAAGCAGTTATGAAGACATTTTGTGAGGGTTAAAAATTCGACGAAGAAAATAAAAATGATTCATCGATTGTTTTGAGTTTAACAACAGGTCAACCCTTGTGGACCATTATGTGTTCTCCAAGAGGAAGGGGGGGGGGATAGAAGAGAAAGCAGATGAGATGTAAGTGAGGGACAAAGTGAATGGAAGTGTAGAAACTGAAGAAATATCAACACTCACCATCTGCTGTTACCTGCTGCAAGGACATCAGGCTTTGCCCAAACTTAGTGTGAGTCAGTATCAGCTGGACTCCCCAGTTATACAAGATACGCATCACCTGTGCCTCACCCAACTGCCCCCACGAAGAAAAAAGGTAGAAAGAAAGAAAGAAAGATAAACGTGTCTGCTAATTTCTTCATGGTCTCTCAATTGGCTCAGTACATTCTGTGCTTGCCCCATCTGCTAATAATCTCACAGACAAGTTTCTCCTAGCGGGCACATTACGTCTTAGCAACGTCGCATCAACGTTGCATTGATACGACGATGCACATACGTTGTGCAGCCGCTTTGAGCTTTGTTCCTTCGGCAGTCAGGTATCTTACGGAAAACCATGACCATCATTTGTCACGGTTTTCCATGACATTGTGCTGCTTCCCTATTGCGGCAAGTTTTTCTGTTGTACCGTGCTTATTTTGCACGTTATTTTGATCCTGTAAACATTTACACATAGTTCGGGAACCAATTTAAAAATGACGTCAGAGCCACTTTACATCCAGGTACTCTAAGACTCAACAAGAGGGGAGAATGGAGGTGGCAACAGCTGCAGAAGTAGACTATTTTAAGCAAGTTTTCACTTCTAACTCTTCAAATTGAGGAAAACCGCCATCGTAATTATCTAGAAAAATGTATATATAACCATTTCTCAATAACAAAACCGAAGTTATTCGCAGCTAATACCGAGTTATTCGATTGCAAACCTACCTGGGGTCCTTTTTGCAAAACAGTTAGTCACGGATAACCGTGACTCTCCATATTGTGACTGGCATGGTATTCCATGACAAACTGAAGCCAGTTTACGTCACGGATTTCCGTCATTTTTGTTTTATAACGGGGAGCAGTTATTGTCAACAATTTATATAAAATAGAAGTGGAGGCAATGATCAGGAATCGATACAATCAACCCACAGCTCCCATCAGAGACACCAAACTACATATACTGTATATAAAACTGCAGTATGCAAGTAGGGTCACTGTAGGTACGTTCGGACAGATGGGTACATTCGGACACGATCATGCAATATAAACCCAATTAAAACACTTGTCGCTTGTCTAATTCTATTACCTTCAGTCCATATTAAACATATTTTATATTGGTTGAAAAATGCTTACGTCATAACAACGTCTCAAACCGCCAGTTTTTAAAAACAAAACAAAACAAACCGAACGATCACAACTGATTTACCACTGACTACTTTGTGGGCATTTTCGGAGTAAGGCAGCTTAAAATGTATCCTCATGTTATTTTGGCATTGATTTATGTGAAAATTATATTCTTTTTGTGATAACTATCTGAATTGTAGTTGGAATTTCGCTAGAAAAAAGTGTCCGACTGTACCAGCCTTTTGGAAATCTTAAGCGGGTACAGTCGGACACCGTGTACTTGATGATTATTCCATTACAACAAGGGTGCAATACGCACCTAATTAGGGCCCCCGCCCATCGGGGCTTGAAGAAATAAATTGGCTGCATGATCTTTCCACGCAGAGCTGAAATTCGACCGCACACGAGTACTGGTAAACCGCTTAGAGGATCTAAGCTTTTCCAGGCAAAACAGTGCAAGTCAGCCTGTTCATGCTTATAAACCCTATTGGGTTCATTGGGCGACATGGATTGAGATGTCATTTTATTTCAATGTCTGGTAAAAACCCAACAAAATTGGAAGCAACGTCTCAAAAATGACCTATACAGTGTTGACGGGGACGTTAAATCTCAAATCAAACAAACAAAATCCGCAACTAACCCTTTCTATGATGTAGAAAATAATGAGACGCGACAGAAGAATACACATACCAGGTTTTTAAAATAAAATAAAGGTCGCATGAGTAGCACTGGGGGAGTGAGACTTGGTGGTCAGCCATATAGCGACAATGCGTCCCTTCCCAAAATATGTAGTCATATAGGCTATAAGAATTCTTTGCGAAATCTCAACCTAGCAAAACGCCTCCATACTAGGTCCACAACCCAAACTTACAGCGATTGTACCAGACTTAAGAACGGGGCCACCCCTTTACACCACATACTGTGCTGCTGCTTTTATCAAAGCACCGAGGGTGCTGTAGAGTCGATAATCTCTGGGTGAAAGTTGGTAAAATAGTCCTCAACTTAATATGTAACTGTTAAGTTTAACACTTAAATGTAGATTTGCAATCAGAGCAGACCCTGGTAAGATATCATGGCGTCTGATTTGGATCTATACTGTTTGCCAATGACCCATTACACCAACCCGGTCGAGACTTTATAATATACACAGCACTCTGTCGTGTAGGTGAGAAGACTAGCGCATCAAAAAATATATTCAGTTCTCGATTTTGTACATTGTCAGTCATAGTCATGTTCATGTGAGCAGCCGGACCCATCAAGTATGCTACCATTGTATTACTAGCACTATTGGCAAAACACTGAAAGAGTGTACAAGGAGATTAACTGATAAGCAGAATACCAGGTTCATGTCATTTGATATTAAGTTTATCAGGCTCGGCTTCGAAAAGGCATGAAAAATCGCTCGGCAAGCTTCGCGATTCTACAAGCTTTCTCGAAGCCTTGCCCGATAAATGTGATATCAAAAGACACGAACCTAGTATCTTTTCCGTATGTCGTATTTCAAATATGAAATACAAGCACAATGTTAAGTCCTTAACTTTCCAATGCAGCTTCACGATGTATTTTCTTCAAAGCCCAAGACAAAGAGAATTAGACCAGATCAACAAAACTGAAAACCAGGTATTTTGTCAACTTTGAAGGAGAAGATTTTTCAACGAATGGATGTTTGACACTGATCTTTTAACTTACTTGTACTCAAAAACGTGTTCGTTGGCTCTCAAATACCCCTATGTTCAGTACAGGTTAGATGACTTACTGTGGCGATTTATTTATTTTGTTGTTTGTTACTTACTGTGTGTATCACTTGTGTCTTTTTATTTTGGATGGCCATATGGCCATTTTGTGGGAAAGTAACTGTCCTTATGGCCTTCCTTTGTTTAGGTTTCCATTATGGTCTGGTGGCTTAATGTTTGTGTTTCTTTCCCTTTGGTGTCTTTGATAGGTGCAGTAAGTTAATTGTATCGATTCCTGATCTTTTTGTTACTTCTACTTTACTCACAGAAAAAGAGTATTGTGGCATGAGTTTGGTTTTTGTTGTTAAATAACTGTAGAACACCAGTGAAGAGTACAAAATTGTATGTGAAGAACTTCTGAACATTGCAGCTGATATTAAGATGCACTCACTTTGATCTGTAAATGATACGAGTTTTCTTGAGTTTGTTCCTCCTATCGAGTTCTTATCGAACACTTCCGACGTGGAATGGGTAGGGTGGTGGGCACTTGCATTTGACTGTGATACTATTTTTGGACAGTCGACAGTCGTTCTGTTTTTTTTTTTTTTTTTTTTTTTTGTTGCCGTTTTTTTTTGTGTGTTTGTTGGGGGGGGGGGGGGGTGACGTACCAGCCAACACTATTTAAGTCATATCTAGCCGGTCAGCTTACCTATCCACAACTTATACGTAAGCGGTTAACCAGTACCGTGCACATTTTTTCACCAGAAACTGTCAACTGCCCTTCTTGAATCAGGGGAAGGGAGAGAATGACCATAGAAAATAACCAATCTCCATAAAAATGTTGCCGGCACCGAGGCAGTCGGTCTTAAGAACGATTGATTTTGGAGTGCTTTTTAATTTTACTTGGAATGACTTCTTTGTTTATTGCCCCTTTGGGGTATAACGGCCAAGTCAAAACTATTCAGGTCATTTTTGAGCAGGTCTGTTTACCTATCAACATTTTACTAGGCAGGCTGATGCGTATGCGGTCAACAAGTACATTGCACATTCATTCGCCGGAAACTGACAACTGCCTTTATAGAATCAGCCGAAGGGAGAGAATGACTGTAGAAAACATTCCATGATCAATATCTAGGAAAAAAATGTTGCCAACTCCGGCAGGTATCGAACGCACGTCATTCTGATCACCAGTCAGACGCGCAACCTACTTCGCTACCAAGGCCGGTTCTTTGATTAATATGTACAGGTCTGTCAACAAGTCTCACACCGGTCTGTAATTCCACACCGTCTATCATGTACACCGGAAATAGAATCATCTGAAAAATGGCATTTCTAGATCCGTTTGAGGAATGAATTTCATTTTTCTGATGCCCATCGCTGTATGAACACTGTTGGGTCGCGTGCAAAGTAAATCAATGTGTTCTGTAAAAGGGTTATCATTTGGAAGCAAGGAATACAACACAGAAGTGAAAAATATGGAGTGTACATGTTTTCTGGGCCAGACTATCTGGTTTCGGCCAATTAGGCCTCATCAGTGACCCTCAGATATTTTCAAAATTCCACAATGGAATCAATGATCCGAAAGGACAAGAAAATATAATCTACATGATGTATCCTGCATGGGGTTCATGTAAACTTAGCTAGCGACCCAAGGTTGTTCATACTTCGATGAACTTCAGAAAAAAATAAATTTATTACTTACACGAGGGTTGTGCCAGAGATTCGTAGACACTGCTTAAAACTTAAGAACACGTGTTCCGGAATACCATGAAGCTTACAGACTAGATAGTCCCATCATATACGACGGAGCTCACCAAATATCAAATTAATATGTTGTAAAATATAGAGGATATTTGATTTTTTCATAAATTCGTTAAAAGCCAATCAGATCCAACACCACAGAGCCAAATTAAGAATATCATGGAATTATAACAGCTATGGCCTTCTACTAAATTGGTCAAAATGGTACCGCTCTATTGAAGAAGATGATTGCCAAAGTTAAGAGTAGGGAGCTTTTACCTATTGACACAGCTTTCACATTGTGAAATTAAAAAAAAATATAAAATAGAACAAAAAGCTTACAAAAGCTATGTCAGATCTTGTGCCAATCACAGTTGTTGTCCTTGTAAACAAATGGTTGAGAGTTCAAACCTGTTTCATCGGTCCTGGGGTGAAACTCAACGCACCTGAGCAGTCGACAAGAAGTAAACGCACAGTCACGCGCACGCATGCACGCACGCTGTTTTTTGATTTGTTTGATTTGAGGTTTAACGTCCCCGTCAACACTGTAAAGGTCATTTTGGAGACGTTGCTTCCAATTGTGTGGGACTTTTACCCAACATTGAGATGAAATGACATCTCAAGCCCTGTCGCCCAATGAAACCAATAGGGTTTATTAGCATGGACGGTCCGCCTCGCACCGCGGTTCCTGGACAGGCTTAGATCCTCTAAACGGTTTACCAGTACAAGTGTGTGGGCCGGAATCAGCTCTGCGTGGAAGCATCATGCAGCCCATATATTTCTTCCAGTCCCTATGGGCGGGGGCCATGCACGCACGCGGAAGCCGCATGAAATCTCCAGTGAACTGGTATGACTATTTCTTTTTAGTTGCGTTATTTATATACGTGTACAAACATTGATCTTAAATACAGAAATGTTTCGGTCAGAAACAAATCATTGGAAAATGCGATGGTAATCTCACTTAAATGGCCACCGCTATAACGATTGGCACAAAACTAATGTAATTATCTACCAGTAAGAAAGCAAAGGCACATTAAATGAATTCTTTCAGGCAATTTGCAGTAATCCAACACTCCGTCGCCAAACAGAAATGAATGTGATTAATTATTAAGAAACACTTTCGCGAAGAACAAGGTTGTCTATCATGACATTGTGCTAAACACGTTTGCTCCCCTTGAACCCTATTTTTATATAATAAAACTTCGGTTTACAGGGGTAAAACTTATTTTTCTTATTTCTGCTCCAAAGTATAGATTGTTGGTATAGATTATTGGTACTCGTTAGAACCGTCTCTAACGAGTACTTACAATCTATATTTTGAGGAGATATAAGAAAATTTTTACAATTTTTCATCTTAAAATGTTCGTTAGAACCACCTCGATTAGGCGGTTCTAACGAGTACCTACAATCTATATTTTGAGCAGATATAAGAAAATTTTTACAATTTTTCATCTTAAAATGTTCGTTTTTTTCTGAGGTAAAGTTTACAATGTATTTGCATAGGCGTTGTTATCTTTACTATAACAGACCAGTCACAACAGCCTCTTTTATATCAGTACACCGGTCTTTTTAAGCTGAACTGTTTTGATTCTGCTCCAAACATTTTTGTTGGCGCCCGTTAGAACCGCCCCATTGACACGGTTCTGACGAATACCTTATATCTATGTCCATGAGGAAATATACACAAAACACTGTATACCCCTGTAAACGCCACTTCTGCCAATATAATGTGAAGTTTAAAAGCGTATCCATTGCATGCACATGCAAACATTATGGTGGTTTCTGAAGGCGTGTGTGCAAGCGGTCTGTCGTAACTTATTTTTGTTATGGCTTGTGTGTGTGTGTGTGTGTGTGTGTGTGTGTGTGTGTGTGTGTGTGTCGCTTATATTATTTTGTTTTGGATAGCCAATTGGCCAGCTTGTGGGAAAGTACCTGTCATTTTGGCTTTCCGCTAATGATGTTTCCATTAGGGTCTGGTTGTTTCGTGTTTGTGTTTCTTTCCCTTGATGTTTCTGGTGGGAGCTGTGGGTTAATTGTATCGATTCCTGATCATTGCCTTCACTTCTGTCTAATAGTATTCGAGACCTGATAAAATACCGCTTCATCCAAAGATGGACGCGACGATGTGCTTGTTGTGCTAGTGCTTTAACCAATTCCGTTTTGGTGGATTGTCTGTCAATCGATCCAGAGTTCTTAAGTAGTCTGATCTGGACCTTCACTGTTTACCAGGGTACCCGTTTGGGGGGTTTCCGGTACCAAATGTTTAATCGCAGGTAAGGCATTTATGGCGAGAGTGCAAACAAGCCTGATCGATTCCGGCGTAGTCAAGCCAAATTCCCTAGTTGGTGTAACCATATTCTTACCAGGCTTCTCTTTGATCATGCACGTAATAATAAGCCCCGTGTGGGTCTTTGAAGTCAACGTGCGTCATGACAGAACACAAATTTTCCTGACAGAAGAAAGAAGCCTCCGTGGTGTAGTAGTTATGACACTTGTCTTGTAAACCATGGGTCGCAGGATCGATCGCGGGCTTCTCCTGACTTTCGTATGAGTCTTTAAACCGATATTACGTCTCCGTATGACCTTAGCTGTTGGTGAGACGTAAAACTCACACACTCACTGCTTATCGGTATTTCAGACTATATTAAAACAAAATCCGCTTCACTTAATAAAAGACCTCATTTCACCGTCTTAAGCCACACCGCACACTGAAAGTTGAGTCCTCACCGTTGTTTCATCTCTGTGGTTGTTTGATTTTTGTGTTGCCGGAGAAGTTGCACTGATAATTTAGGAGGCCTTCATGCGGACTGAACAAATTATTTGTCTAAATCGCGACGGAAATATGGGCGAGGATTGTGGCCAGGTAAAATCGATTTAAGCCCCCCCCCCCAAAAAAAACCACCCCCCCCCCACACACACACACACACCCACACCCACACGTGGAATTCTGTCGCGGTTTGTTTTTGATGGTTTGCTCTTGAGTCTGTATCGCATATACTATTTTGTTTTGGATAGCCCATTGGCCATTTTGTGGGGAAGTAACAATGCTTTTGGCTTTCCGCTATTGATGTTTCCATTAGGGTATAGTTGTTTCATGCTTGTGCTTCTTTCCCTTTAGTGTCTCTGATTGGAGCTGTAGGTTAATTGTATCGATTCCTGATCATTGCCTTCGCCTCTATTCCCCTAAATTTGAAATTGACAGCTATATTACGTAGTTTTACAAGGATGGAAAGACATAGAAGTGTTTTAATATCCTGTTGTGGCTAAGGCCTTTCCAGCGTTGAGAAGCATGCATCAGGAAGGTAATTTGTAGAGCTTGAAAGCACGTTGTAAACATTTTTTTTTCATTGATATTTTTTGTATATTCGATTTATATTGTCATCGAAAGAATAGTTGCATTTTATGGGCCAAGCAATCACGAGAAACAGGCAAAGGTGTATAAAAGCAATAAAATTATGATAAAGTAGGTCACAGGTCAATTTTTGTATGAGTGGGAAGCCCTTGTCTCAAGAAATCTACATGCCAAATATGAAAACACTATCTCTGAGTTTTCAAAAGTAATGATAAGTAGGTCACAGTATAAGGTCACAAGTCAAATATTTTATAGAGTGGAAAGCCCTTGTCCCGTCTCTGATTAACGATCGGCTCGACATAAGAGAAATAACCCTAAAAGTGTCGTATCCGCCGCCCCATTCCCCAGAAAAAAAACTAAATTAATAACAAATCAAGAAGCAGAGATAAAACCTACAACTGTTGTACCTATCGTATGTAATCTAACCATTTCAGTCCTGTAGACCGATATAAATACATTTGCGAGTTTCCGATCAGTGTAAATCACAATGAGCCGTCTCATCAGGATCTACACAATTTACTATCCTATTAATGATCATGATTTAACTCCCAATCTACACAAATGGACATTTCCAAGTTCAAAGGTGGAAGAGTCTGTTAAGAAACTCAGAGGAGATTTTTTTTTGTATCGTTAGCCACCATTATACAAGATATCGTTCCATACATGTATGTAGTTATATGTCATAAGTAGTTATATGTGATAATACTTGTATGTGTTTTAATAATTCTCGGTCCGACATGTAAATCAAAGCTCGATCTTGTCACAAATGACGTTTTAGGGCCAAACGTTTTAGTAATGGAACGCTTTTAACCACATAAAATAATTGGAAATACCGTGTTGTTAAAGTGCTTTTCTTTTGGAGGCACTTACAAATAAAAGGCTTTTATGTGGTTAAATGTAACTGCTCTGTATCTCAGTTTTGTTCAAGATCTCTTAAAAGTACATTTCATCGAGGCTCGAGAGATGCAGAAACTCCCAGTATCTCTAGTGATGCGACCCAGAGGTTATAGAACGTTTTAATGTTCAGCACACTTGAAACCTGTCTAGCTCAGGCCAAAACAAAATATATGTGTGGTTCCGGTTACCCGACCGTGCCTAGCTTTTTCCCGCCGACCCTAATTATTTTTTCTATCATGAATATTCCAAACATTTTATGTGCAAAAACGGTCTTTGAATTTTTCATGGTTAAAGTATTTAAGTACGTATTCATTAAAAAGTGCTTTCATTAAAGGACAATCTGGTCGTATTTACGCATGAAAATGGTGTGCGTCTGCCGAAAATAAAAACAAAAAAACATCATCTCTAAATAACTGTGAGCCTAGAAAAACAATGCACTTCGTAAGCATCGCTTTTTAAAAGCTGTTTTTTTATCAATTGCCGCGAGCTGCCAGTTAACGGTAATTGGCCCGAGCTAATCAATAACAATTAGCCAGTTACAGTTCAAATGGGTCAGGGATATGGCACGTGGCTACTTCTGAAGAAGCCGACGCTTTGAAGTAACCCATAATTATAATCCAAAATCTCCAGTACTTAGCACATTCAAGACCGTTCATGCAAGCCAATAGAACCACCACCGGAAACAAAATAAATAAGAAAAAAAACTACTACCAGAGGGTAAAACGTCTGTTGTCTCCTGTGATCAACAGGTATTTTCCATGGACCGGTAAGAGAGGCAAAATTAGGAAGCGGTCGGAACCCACAAATTTTGAATGCAATTTGTTTTCGGAAGCGCAAGATGCATAAACCCATGTCTCGGACGCATAAAAAAGGACAATGGCGCACATTTCTTTCGGTATGCAGACCGTGACGGTATGATCCCTCGCAATCATCAGATTACTTTTGTGACAATAAAAATTATCCAAATTATGTTTTACCACCTGTAGCGATAATCAGACAAGTGTGCACGCTTCAACAAACATAAATAATGCAGACGGCTTGTGTAAATCTCTCAAGTATTTTCACTATCTCCATGAACAGAAAGCTAAGCCTCCACAGATGCGCAGGATGATCGTAGTCTTCGCTGGTCAAACATATATAGTTTGGGCCATGCCGCGCTTAATTTCCCGCCGTCATTTTGAACGTGCATTTGTTGCAGTCTAAAATTTTCCCACGTTTTTCAATAACACGTCATCGATAGTTTGCACACACGGTCTTCGCATCCAATTTTTGGAAAACATGACAGTAAACTGTGCGACAGGTGAAGTCACAGATCAGTCTGCGCAGTCTTATCAGTCTTTGCTCTTTGTTCAAACCTGTTGTAGTATGGCTTCTGCGATATGCAGAGAGCAGGTCTTCTGCGATATGCAGAGAGCAGCAAACGAAAAGCTCGATGTGCAGGCTGATCTTACGTTAAAAGATTTTTTTTTCGTGAGTGCAGGAAGCAGTTTAACCTGTTGTAATATATGTCCAATAAAGACGGTAGTTAATGAGCTAGGGTGTCATATGGTGGTGACATCAGAAATGCTTTCCGCGAAATGCACTGAATGCGTATGCGCACACAGAAAAGACTCAGATCAGCTTGAAGTTCTGCACAGTCTGATCTGAGTTTATTGTTCACAAGGTTTTGTTCTCGGAAAGTTTAGACACTCGCCGATCAGACTGGCCGCATATGCACATGATAACATTGGTCAGGTAACTTTTCACACCTAATCGTTTAATTGGTATCACTTACATGTACACTGGTCATCAAATCTTAAAGTTAGATAATTTGGACAATAAACAGCGGGATTAGCGGTAAACCATCAAACAGGCAACAATCTATTGCTAAAAAGTGTCTAAAATATCCATTTTCTCCATTCTTTAAACAGGCATGACGTTGTTATATTTTGGTCATTTGATTTGAGGTTTAACGTTCCCGTCAACACTGTAAAGGTCATTTTGGAGACATTGCTTCCAATGTTGTAGGACTTTTACCCGACATTGAGATGAACAGACTCAATAAAACCGAGTCTGCTATTTTCGTTTATTTGGTGTATTCTTTGCTTCCGGAGGATCTAACTATTCAGAACTTATTTATCCCTGCTCACCCTTGCATGTCCCTAGTTAAAGGGGAAAGCAGACTTAACTGGGGATAAATTTTTCCCAATCTCAGCTCCAGAACATACATGTACGTTGTGGTTTCTTATTACAACCACCTCAATGGCATGGTTCTATTGAGTTTCCAGACTGTACAAGTTTGGATTGAAGTCATGAAAGAGGCAGTTAGGGAAACATGCAACTATGATGTAGTGTACGCGTGTGTAGAATCGGCCCCCGCCCATAGGGGCTTGAAGAAATATATGGGCTGCACGATGCTTCCACGCAGAGCTGAATCCTGTCCGCACACTAGTACTGGTAAACCGCTTAGAGGATCTAAGCCTGTCCAGGAACCGCGGTGCGAGGCGGACTGTCCATGCTAATAAACCCTATTGGTTTCATTGGGCGACAGGGCTTGAGAAGTCATTTCATCTCAATGTCGGGTAAAAGTCCCACAAAATTGGAAGCAACGTCTCCAAAATGACCTTTACAGTGTTGACGGGGACGTTAAACCTCAAATCAAACAAACAAAACACGTGTGTAGAAATGTTGTTTATGTTTTTTGTACAATCAAGAACAGGAACTTAACTTTTCAGAATGAAGGATTTTGGACTCCTGTTTTCAGAATCATTGTGAGATCTATCTATCTCTCTCTCTCTCTCTCTCTCTCTCTCTCTCTCTCTCTCTCTCTCTCTCTCTATCTCGTTCAGCTTTAAGACCAAGTAAGACAGATACAAATGGCGCAAGGACTACGATTTGAAAAGACAATAAATAAAATAGTTTCTGCTGGTGCTAATTGGTGGATGTTTAATTTGCACCATTAAGCCGTTATAAGAAACTTTCTGATATCCGTCATTTCATCTTGATCTTTTGAACTTTTACATTTATCTTCAATGTATATATGGTACAATAACAGTTACAACACTATTCAAGATAAAGCAACCTTCACTAGAACAGCAAGTCCCAAAGGCTGACCTTTTGTAAAAGGCGAACTCATACACAGGATGTCCAATCAAAATACTTTGTTCTGACTGAAGAAAACCCTTATTTTTGTAACAATTAGGACAATATGGATGAAAACTAAGCAATATTTATTATACTTTTATTTGTTTACAATGTTTTCAAGTACAATTATTCAACAGAAGCAAAACAATATAACAAAAATAAGTGCAGTGTGTAGCATAGTATAGAAGGTGAGAAAAAAAAATAAAAATAAAAAATAAAATAATTTTTCTACCTACCTACCCTATTTTTGAAAACCATGTTATAGGAACCACATATATAGTTTGTTTTGGCCTCATGCATTTGAAAATGACAACATTTGTTGGCATTTTAAAATTTTTGAGCAGGAGAAGCAGTATTGTTACTACGTTGATCACAGCAAGACAATCACCTTGTTTGTTCCTAATTTAACATTTAAGAGCTTATTTTTTCAACCGTTTTGAACATGCAGCATATTTTATAAACTCGGGACCAGGCTAAGTCACAACGGGATTGTTGTTTTAGAATTAAAGATATTATCTATACTTTCTCAACAGGGATGCCTTGTAACAACAACAGCTGTCCTCATTAGGCTAATACAACCGCCTAAAATGCTACATTCTGTTGTGGTGCCAAACCTGTCCACAATAGAAGTGAAGCAGTGATCAGGAATCGACAGGAATCGATACAGTTAACCCACAGCTCCAAAGACACCAAAAGAAAAGAAACACAAACATGAAACAACTAGACCCTAATGGAAACATCAATAACTGAAAGCCAAAATGACAGTCACCCTCCCACAAAACGGCCAAATGGCTATCCAAAACAAAATAATATAAGCGATGAACACCCTCAAAGACAAACCATAACAAAAATAAAACGTGACAGAAGAACCGCCGCATTGGAACGGTCAGTGAAACTAATTCCACTGGGGGGGGGGGGGGGGGGGGGGAGGGTACTTAAATCGATTTTACGTGGCCACAACTCTCGCCCTTACTTCCGTCTCGATTGAGACAACTAATTTGTTTAGTCCGCACGAAGGCCTCCTAACTTCATCAGTGCAACACCACCGAGAACACAAAAATCAACAACCACTGAGGTGAAACAACGTCGAGGACACTGAAAACACTGAAATGCTGTCCAAGCAAGACAGTATCTCACGGTATAACATCTTACTAAGCATCACTGCAATACATTTCAATATTCTACATGGAACCCGTGAAAACAATGAAAATGTAAACGATCGATCAGAAGTACGTAGCTAGCAACAAACTTCACATTCACAATATACCATCTTGTGATACATTTTAAGACTCTAACCTGAAAAAGTACCAGAAACACTGGAGTAAACCAGTCAGTGCAAAAACTGGAGTGAACGAAAATATGGAAAACTTAAAAGACCAAACAGAGCTGGATCTCACAATAAAACGTGTCGAAATAAATCGAACTATCTATCTTGAGCAGCTTCTGCGAAAATCGTAACACAGATTTCCTTTTGGCTTTCCGCTATTGATGATTCCATTAGGGTCTAGTTTTTCATGTTTGTGGTTCTTTCCCTTTGGTGTCTCTGATGGGAGCTGTGGGTCAGTTGTATCGATTCCTGATCATTGCCTTCACTTCGATTTTCCGATGTCCTAAAACGGGATAGAAAGACAAAAGTAATGGACGATGCTCTCTCAACATGCAGACAACATACCCTAGGTTAAATAGTTCCTGAAGAAAACTGTGACGCAAGCTTTCAACAAAACAGATCATTGGGCAAATAGAGTGATTAGTAAGAGACAACAATTTGATTACCTATCGAAAAATCTCTTTATAGATTTTGTCATTAATTTTCAATACTCCGGGCAATATAGTTTCTGAAAATCATTACGAGAAAACGCCTATACAATTACATTGTCACTTTTACCGCCGAAAATACGAAAATTTTAAGATGAAAATTGTGATATTTTTCTTATTTATGCTCAAAATATAGATTGTGGGAACTCTTTAGAACCGCCTCATCGAGGTGCTTCTAACGAGTACCCACAATCTATATTTTAGAGCATAAATAAGAAAAATAAGGTTTACCCCTGATAACCCAAGTTTTACTATATAAAAGTGGAGTTCAAGGGGGTCAAAATTATATAGGCGTGTTTCGTGATGGATTTACAAATGTCCAATTCCAGAAAGCTAAGGATTTAAAACAACTGACAAGTATAGGGGTGAATAAAGTCAACAGCCCCTTCTTAGCCACACACCACAACGATGCATTGTCCACCAATGCATAAAAGAGCAGGACTGTGCCTTGAGAACTTTTGAGAAAAGCCTAATAAAATTTTAATATTAATGAATAAAAGATAAGCGCATGGAATGGAAGAAAACGGGTGGATAAACGGATTTTATATTTTAATCAGCCATTATAGTAATTTAATAAAGGGGGTCGATGAAAAGCATGATATAATCCGTAATAACATATACAGTCAAACTTCAATGGCTCTAACACCTTTGGGACCATGAGAAAATGTTCGAGATAGGGGTAGTTCGAGCCACTGAGGTGAATGCCAGGAGGCATAACGAGATATTTTTAGACATCTTTTCGGTGTTCTATAATGAAAATGTATGCTGTGTGTACTCATTAAAATCGCCTCATCGAGGCGATTCTAATGAGTACACACAGCATACATTTGCAAGATAAAAGATTAAAATCTCCTTTATCATCCCCCACTATTTCTTATGTAGAGGATTTCGCTAGGGGCTCAAGAATCGGTTCGACACATCCATGATAAACGAGCCAACGGTCTTCGAGCCATCGAAGTTCTACTGTATTACGTCATGTGACAGTTTATAGACCGAATCAACTTTTCAGGTACCTAATTTGAAAGTGTAAACAAAAATATACAAACAGACAAACTACAAATATGTTCTGGAAATGGTTATCCTTTGGAAGCAAGGAATACATAACAGAACTGAAAATATGGCGTGTACAGGTTTTCTGGGCCAGACTAGCCAGTTTCAGCTAATAAGGCCTCATCAGTGACCCTCAGATATTTTCAAAATTCCACAATGGAATCAATGATTCCAAAAGACAAGTAAATATAAACTACTCTATGATGTAGGGCAGGGAGACTCTTTACGGCCGCCACACATTCCAAGACACCAGCAATTGTGACGTCAAATATGTTCTAGAAAGGGTTAGCCTTTGGAAACAAGGAATACACCAAAGAACTGGAAATATGGAGTGTACAGGTTTATTGGGCCAGGGTAGCTAGTTGCGGCCAATAAGGCCTCATCCTTTACGCTTAAACAAGTCTACCATTGCTATACCCATGGAAATAAATTTTCAGAAATTAGATTCTTACCTTTTGGGCTTTCCTGGTTTGAGTAGTCCGTTGAAATACTTGCGCATGGCAACCGCAAATGCGTCTTAAACTCTAAAATAATTTCAAAAGTTAAAATAAATGGTTTATTTACAAATTTTCTACATGATATAAATCGCGAAAGAAAATTATTTGAGCGTCATAAACGTTGCGCTCTTTGACGTCACTCAATGCTACTTGTGCACGCCGTGGCATTGGATTTCGTTTAACCTATCGCACTGATTGTTTGGTGATGTTTGCTCAGAAATGGCAAATACACGTGCTATTTTGGATTGCGGTACAAACTAAATACACGATCAGTGTCCTTAATAATAAAATATAATCGTTTCGCCACGTATAAAATTGTCTAAGGCTCGTCGATTTTATTTTATTAGTAAAAACACTACGTATTTACCATTTATTTGTTAAATCTTCGCCAGAGGTTTCAAAATTGTTAAGAACAATCACTATTGGGATAACATCTCTCTATAAGATAATGGTATCTTTCATGTCGCAAACAGGTTAAGGGGCTGTGTGGTCTTTGTAAAACGTCTTACTGACCTTTATCATAGTGTAGATTTTATTTTCTAGTTATTTGGGATCTGGATTCTAACATGGAACTTTGAATCTATTTGAACTCACAGATGATGCCTAATTGGCCGAAACTAGCTTGTCTTGCCCAAAGAATAAACCTTTCATAGATCACGTTTGACCACGAAATTGTGTGATATTTGTTCAAGTTTCGCTTCAAACATTTCATTATACAGAACTGTAAACATGACGCTCCTAGGAATTTTATTAGCGCAAACCAATAAGTTAATGGCTCAGAGAAGATTACCAAGAATGTCAGCCACGGCTGTTTGATTTTGATATAGGATGACCTGTCCATAAGTTTGTTTGATTTGAGGTTTAACGTCCCCGTCAACACTGTAAAGGTCATTTTGGAGACGTTGCTTCCAATTTTGTGGGCCTTTTACCCGACCTTGAGATGAAATGACATCTCAAGCGCTGCCGCCCAATGAACCAATAGGGTTTATTATCATTGACGGGCCGACTCGCACCGCTTTGCCTGGGCAGGCTTAGATCCTCTAAGCAGTTAACCAGTACTCGTGTGCGGTTTGGTTTCAGCTCTGCGTGGAAGCATCATGCAGCTCATCTGATTCTTCAAGCCCCGATGGGCGGGGCCGATTACCAAGAATGTCAGCCACGGCTGTTTGATTTTGATATAGGATGATGTGTTCATAAGATAGTTTCTAAGACATTTGGAAGTTATTCTAGGCAATTGTGCTGACACGACGCATTTCCTCCACGCACATTAATGGTCCTGTGATTCTGCATTATTTGTCTTATTATTTGCTTAGTAATTGCAAAATGCAAATGAAGATGTCCAGAAAATGTCATAATCGTAGAACACAGGCTACCAATGGCACCAAGAGAAAGAGCGAACGAACATCACGAAAACAAGCCTATACAAATACATTGTAAATTTTACCGACTAAAAATCGAAATTTTAAGATGAAACATTGTGATATTTTTCTGATTTCTGCTCAAAATATAGACTGTGGGTACTCTTTAGAACCGCCTCTGATGAGGCGGTTCTGAAGAATACCCACACTCTATATTTTGGAGCAGAAATAAGTAAAATAAAGCTTTCCCCTGTAAACCCAAGATTTACTATATAAAAGTGGGGTTCAAGGAGGTCAAAATTATATAGGCGTATTTTCGTGATTCATTACACGGAACTATAAACATGATGCTCCTAGGAGTTTTATTAGCGCAAATCAATTAGTTAATGACTTAGATGGTTACCAAGAATGTCAGCCACGGCTGTTTGATTTTGATATAAGATGACTTGTTCATAAGATAGTTTCTAAGAACTACGGAAGTTATTCAGGGCGACTGTGCTGATATTGACGCATTTCGATTCCTCCACGCCAGTGCTCTAGATAAGAATATGGTATTATGAGTAGTTTATCCCCTGCGATTAAACTTAATACTTAAATGCCCACTTGCAATGCTTAACTTTCAAAGAACCAACATAAGAGTAGCATTTTAGGTAAATTTGGTTTTTAAGCAATAAAAAAGTTTGGCATTCCCATTCCATGTGAATTGTCTGCTTAGCAGACAATTCACATGAAATCCCAAGCTTGGTTTTCTCTTTATGTGCAGGGTTGAACCCATTCTGATCTAGTATACTGCTACTGCTTACAAAAGAAATTGCTTTCTGTTAAAACTGTAAAATTTAGTGATATGTTTACCCCCTAAATTTTATTTCAATACTGAAATCCAAAATTTTATTGAGTATTTTACCCCTCAAATAAAATTCCAATGTTGATTTTCAAAATTTCAATGCTGAAGTACCCTTTAGTCCTTCTTTTCTAAAGCTCTACTCCACGCACATTAATGGTCTTGTGATTCTGCATTAGTCCTCGCACATTAATGGTCTTGTGATTATGCATTAGTCCGCGCATATTGATGGTCTTGTGATTCTGCATTAGTCCACGCACATTAATGGTCTTGCGATTCTGCATTAGTCCGCGCACATTGATGGTCTTGTGATTCTGCATAAGTCCACGCACATTAATGGTCCTGTGATTCTGCATTATTTGCCTTATTATTTGCTTAGTAATTGCAAAATGCAAATGAAGATGTCCAGAAAATGTCATAATCGTAGAACACAGGCTACCAATGGCACCAAGAGAAAGAGCGAACGAACATCACGAAAACAAGCCTATACAAATACATTGTAAATTTTACCGACTAAAAATCGAAATTTTAAGATGAAACATTGTGACATTTTTCTGATTTCTGCTCAAAATATAGACTGTGGGTACTCTTTAGAACACCCACACTCTATATTTTGGAGCAGAAATAAGTAAAATAAAGCTTTCCCCTGTAAACCCAAGATTTACTATATAAAAGTGGGGTTCAAGGAGGTCAAAATTATATAGGCGTATTTTCGTGATTCATTACACGGAACTATAAACATGATGCTCCTAGGAGTTTTATTAGCGGGAAAACAATTAGTTAATGACTTAGATGGTTACCAAGAATGTCAGCCACGGCTGTTTGATTTTGATATAAGATGACTTGTTCATAAGATAGTTTCTAAGAACTACGGAAGTTATTCAGGGCGACTGTGCTGATATTGACGCATTTCGATTCCTCCACGCCAGTGCTCTAGATAAGAATATGGTATTATGAGTAGTTTATCCCCTGCGATTAAACTTAATACTTAAATGCCCACTTGCAATGCTTAACTTTCAAAGAACCAACATAAGAGTAGCATTTTAGGTAAATTTGGTTTTTAAGCAATAAAAAAGTTTGGCATTCCCATTCCATGTGAATTGTCTGCTTAGCAGACAATTCACATGAAATCCCAAGCTTGGTTTTCTCTTTATGTGCAGGGTTGAACCCATTCTGATCTAGTATACTGCTACTGCTTACAAAAGAAATTGCTTTCTGTTAAAACTGTAAAATTTAGTGATATGTTTACCCCCTAAATTTTATTTCAATACTGAAATCCAAAATTTTATTGAGTATTTTACCCCTCAAATAAAATTCCAATGTTGATTTTCAAAATTTCAATGCTGAAGTACCCTTTAGTCCTTCTTTTCTAAAGCTCTACTCCATGCACATTAATGGTCTTGTAATTCTGCATTAGTCCTCGCACATTGATGGTCTTGTGATTCTGCATTTGTCCACGCACATTAATGGTCTTGCGATTCTGCATTAGTCCGCGCACATTAATGGTCTTCTGATTCTGCATAAGTCCACGCACATTAATGGTCTTGTGATTCTGCATTAGTCCGCGCACATTGATGGTCTTGTGATTCTGCATTAGTCCGCGCACCTTGATGGTCTTGTGATTCTGCATAAGTACACGCACATTAATGGTCTTGTGATTCTGCATTAGTCCACGCACATTAATGGTCTTGTGATTCACGCACATTAATGGTCTTGTGATTCTGCATTAGTCCACGCACATTAATGGTCTTGTGATTCTGCATTAGTCCGCGCACATTTATGGTCTTGTGATTCTGCATTAGTCCGCGAACATTGATGGTATTGTGATTCTGCATTAGTTCACGCACATTAATGGTCTTGTGATTCTGCTTAGTCCACGTACATTAATGGTCTTGTGATTCTGCATTAGTCCACGTACATTAATGCTCTTGTGATTCTGCATTAGTCTACGCACATTAATGGTCTTGTGATTCTGCATAAGTCCACGCACATTAATGGTCTTGTGATTCTGCATTAGTCCACGCACATTGATGGTCTTGTGATTCTGCATTAGTCCACGCACATTGATGGTCTTGTGATTCACGCACATTAATGGTCTTGTGATTCTGCATTAGTCCGCGCACATTGATGGTCTTGTGATTCTGCATTAGTCCGCGCACATTGATGGTCTTGTGATTCTGCATAAGTACACGCACATTAATGGCCTTGTGATTCTGCATTAGTCCACGCACATTAATGGTCTTGTGATTCATGCACATTAATGGTCTTGTGATTCTGTATTAGTCCACGCACATTAATGGTCTTGTGATTCTGCATTAGTCCGCGCACATTTATGGTCTTGTGATTCTGCATTAGTCCGCGCACATTGATGGTATTGTGATTCTGCATTAGTTCACGCACATTAATGTTCTTGTGATTCTGCATTAGTCCACGTACATTAATGGTCTTGTGATTCTGCATTAGTCCACGCACATTAATGGTCTTTTGATTCTGCATTAGTCCACGCACATTAATGGTCTTGTGATTTTGCATTAGTCCACGCACATTAATGGTCTTGTGATTCTGCATTAGTCCACGCACATTAATGGTCTTTTGATTCTGCATTAGTCCACGCACATTAATGGTCTTGTGATTCTGCATTAGTCCACGAACATTAATGGTCTTGTAATTCTGCATTATTTGTCTTATTATTTGCTTAGTAATTGCAAAATGCAAATGAAGATGTCTAGTAAATGCCACAATCACAGAAAAAGTCTACCAATGGCACCAAGAGGAAGAGCAAACGAACATTACGAAAACAAGCCTATACAAATACATTGTAAATTTTACCGACGAAAAATCGAAATTTCAAAATGAAAAATTGTGATATTTTTCTTATTTCTGCTCAAAATATAGATTGTGGGTACTCTTTAGAACCGCCCAAAATATAGATTGTGGTTACTCTTTAGAACCGCCTTGAAGAGGCGGTTCTAACGGGTACCCACACTCTATATTTTGGAGCAGAAATAAAAAAAATAAAGTTTACCCCTGTAAACCCAAGATTTACTGTATACATGTAAAAGTGGGGTTCAAGGGGGTCAAAATTATATAGGCGTGTTTTCATGATGCAATAACACGTTCAAAAACATAAAAAACGTAAAAACCCCCAAAATAGCTCTTTCTTGCTAAATGAGGTTATTTCTATGCTATAAAATAAATAGAGCATTGAGAAAAACATGCCAGTTCAAATAGGTTGAAAATTTAAAAATGAAAAAAATCTGATATTTTTCATATTTCTGCTGTATACATAGATTGTTGGGAACTCGTTAGAACCGCCTCTTCGAGGCTTACTGGTCAAGGAGATTAAGTTACAGAAATTGTTGACCACGGACGGACGCTGAACAAAAATGGTCACAGTTATCTTGAGTACATTGTGCGGCCAAGCGATACAATTACCTCACCCTCCCGTCCTAGACATCAAAGGGAAAGAAACACAAACATAAAATAACTTCACTATAATGAAACTATCACAGGCGGAAAGTCAAAAGGACAGTTCTTTTCCCACGAAATTGTAAAACGGCTACCCAAAATATTAAGATCTTAGCAGTTCAGTGAAAATGTCATCACTAAAACAAGCCTATATAATTCTGATCCCCTAGAACCCCACTTTTATAAAGTAAAACTGGGGATTACAGGGGTATACCTTATATTTCTTATTTCTGCTCTAAAATATAGTTTGTGGTACTCGTTAGAACCGCCGCGATGAGGCGGTTCCAGCGTGTACCAAGATTCTATATTTTGAGCTGAAATAAGAAAACTATTAGAATTTTTCATCTTAAAATTTTCGATTTGCAGCAGCAAAATTTACAATGTATTTGTATAGGCGTGTTTTCGTAATGGTTTCTACGCTTTCAGAAAAATTTATAAAGACCATTTTTAGTTACAAATAGGTCAAATCATAGTTGCGAGCATAGGTGTTGACCGATAGTTGATAGCTATGCTGAGCTCTTCAACTGCACGGCAGTGGTTCAGGCCTTAGACTCAGTGATGGCCTCAACATTAAATTTCTAGGTTAATTGAGGTTTGGTACCATGACTTCCGCTTTACCCCGCTGTCCTGTCAGCAGGTAGGGGTAGAGATGGGAGAGGCATTGTTACTTATGACGTCGCTACACTTCCATTATTTTCCTCTTATCGTCTGCCTCTTACTTTCATCTCCTCTACTATCTCTACTATCTCTTTTCACCCTTTCTTTGGGAGACGACACAAACGGACCCACAAGGGTTGACGTGTCGTTAAACACAAACCAATCACTCGATTTATTTCGCCCTAGCTTACATTGTTAGGGGTATCAGCCAGCAGCTCTTGTCTATGCTTCGTCTAGGTGATTGAATTTGATTTATATGCATCTTTGATGATAGGGAACGATTATCATTGCAACGTAAAAGGTAAGTATTTTGTGATAATTGAAGGGTAGTTTGTTTGTTTGATTTGAGATTTTATGTCCCGTCAACACTGTCAAGGTCATTTTGGAGACATTGCTTCCAATTTTGTGGGACTTTTACATTACGATACAACACCCGTGCGACATAGTTCATTTTTTCACATCTCCAAAATGGCTACTTTTCTGATGAAGATCTGTGATATTTTTGTTATTTTTACTTCAAACATAGGTTGTGGGTTGCTGTTAGAACCACCTCATTGAGGCGGTTCTATCGAGTACCCACAACATATGCTCGTTAGAACCGCCTCATTGAGGCGGTTCTATCGAGTACCCACAACCTATTTCTTGGAGCAGAAACTAGAGCTGCCGCCTAACGGGCGCCAATTATACCCCCGCATGCGTTGTCAGATAGTAACTCCAAGTAAGAGTCACAGAGATATAAGTTTTTTGATAGTCTGAGCCACACAATGACATAATAATAGTTTCTGATAACACAAATGATTTAACATAAATGTTAAAGTTTTTTTGTACCCACAAATTTTTACAAGTATTTGACCTTGAGGGTCAACGTGAAGGTCAAGGTCAGGTTTGTGTATACCAATCTTAAGTACTAGTAGCAAGGTGTGTGGTGTGTGAATATGAAAGAAATCGGTCAAAGAATGAGGAAGTTATGTGCAATGTTAAAGTTTTTTGGAACGGACCGACAACAAATTTTTACAAGTATTTGACCTTGAGGAAGGTCAACGTGAAGGTCAAGGTCAGGTTTGTGTATATCAATCTTAAGTACTAGTAGCAAGGTGTGTGGTGTGTGAATATTAAAGAAATCGGTCAAAGAATGAGGAAGTTATGTGCAATGTTAAAGTTTTTTTTGTACCCACAAATTTTTACAAGTATTTGACCTTGAGGAAGGTCAACGTGAAGGTCAAGGTCAGGTTTGTGTATATCAATCTTAAGTACTAGTAGCAAGGTGTGTGGTGTGTGAATATTAAAGAAATCGGTCAAATGATGAGGAAGTTATGTCAATGTTAAAGTTTTTTTGTACCGACAAATTTTTACAAGTATTTGACCTTGAGGAAGGTCAACGTAAAGGTCAAGGTCAGGTTTGTGTATATCACTCTTAAGTACTAGTGGCAAGGTGTGTGGTGTGTGAATATTAAAGAAATCGGTCAAAGAATAAGGAAGTTATGAGCAATGTTAAAGTTTTTTGTAACGGACCGACGACGACAGACGACGACGACAGACGACAAGCTGACTCCTATATACCCCCTTCAAACTTCGTTTGCGGGGGTATAATTAGAAAAAATAATGTATACCCCCGTAAACCCTAGTTTTCCGTATATAAAGTGGCGTTTAGGGGGTGTTCATTTCACGGACATGTTCACGTGATGCCCGACATTGAGATGTAATGAATCTCAAGCCCTGCCGCCCAATGAAACCAATAGAGTTAAAAAGCATGGACGGGCCGACTCGCAACGCTTTGCCTGTGCAGGCTTAGATCCTCTAAGCGGTTTACCAGTACTCGTATGCGGGTCGGTTTCATCTCTGCGTGGAAGCACCATGCAGCCCATTTATTTCTTCAAGGCCCAATGGGCGGGGGCTAGAAGGGTAGTTTGTCTAAATACTCCATAAAATAGAAGTGAAACCAATGATCAGGAATCGATACAATTAACTCACAGCTCCCATCAGAGACAACATGGGAAAGAAACACAAACATGAAAACCAACTAGACCCTAGCGGAAAGAAAAAAGGACAGTTACTTTCCCACAAAATGGCCAATTGGCTATGTTGTAGATATTCATTATAAATCTATGCTTCATTTATCACAAAATACTTAGCTGTTGCTTTGCATTATGCCAATCAAATTTTATGTTTTAACGGTAGAAATTACACCCGAACCTAAAGCGAAAATTTGCCGTCAGTAAAATGTCTTTATGTCCCCCAGCAGCTGGTACTGCCGACCATGCCAAGGCGGTGGTTCTTTGGTTGTTATTCCATTGTTGCCTTTTCAGTTTTCAACAAAGCAGTTCTGCCAGCCGTGAAATGAACACCCCGTTAAACCCGAGTTTATACATAGGGACCTGGGGTTTTACGGGGGGGGGGGATATATTTTTTCCTTATTACTGCTCCAAGACATAGGTTTAAGGTTCTGGCGAGCACCCACACCCTATGTTTGCAATATTATTAAGAAAATTGTCACGGATTTTTATCAGAAATGTAGCCATATTGGGGACGTGAGAAAATGCATTATGTCGCCCGGGTGTGTTATCGCAGTGCGTTTGGTTCTTTATTGTGCAGTGATGTTTAGTGCTTTCTCAGAGTCTCATCATCCCCTTTTGAGGAACAGAGGTTGGCATAACGAAAACACGCCTATATATTTTTGACACCCTGTAACCCCACTTTAATATAGCAAAACTGAGGTTTTCAGGGGTAAATATTATTTATCTTAATTTTGCTCAAAAACATAGATTGTGGAAAAATATCAAATTTTCCTTTTTTTGGGTGGTAAAAACTTCCAATAAAGGGGGGGGGGGATGCCCATTTGGGGGTAATCTGGCTTTGTACCAAATCTTTTTTTTTTTTTTTTTTTTTTTTGCAGGTAAACAGCCTAACATGTGTACTTTATTATGGTATACCTCTGGTCGCGCGCAAGGTTAGGTGTTTTCGAGCTACAGCCCTTTAAAAGTGGGTTGGGTAACTTAGCATGACACTGTAGTGTATTTTGAAAGTTAACTCTGGTTATTACCTGTGTGCTCTTTCACTGCAATTTGTTCTTAGGTAGACTGAAGGATGTCTTAAGTGATGTTTAGAAACATTTTTAGCTCACCTGAGCACGAAGTGCTCAAGGTGAGCTATTGTGATCGCCTTTTGTCCGGCGTCCGTCGTGCGTCGTGCGGTGTGCGTCGTGCGTCGTGCGTCGTCAACAATTCACTTAAATGACATCTCCTCCTAAACCAGTGAATGGATTTCAAAATACTTTCATAGAAATGTTCCTTGGGTGACCCTCTACCAAAATTGCTAAAATGGTTCCGCTCCGCAGAACAAAATGGCCACCAGAGCTAAAAATAGAAAAACCTTTAAACGACATCTCCTCCTAGCCCTTTGGCCCGATTTCAAAATAATTTCACAGAAATGTTCCTTGGATGACCCTCTACCGAAATTGCTAAAATGGTTCCGCTCCGCTGAACAAAATGGCCGCCAGAGCTAAAAATAGAAAAACCTTTAAACCACATCTCCTCCTAGCCCTTTGGCCCGATTTCAAAATAATTTCACTGAAATGTTTCTTGGATGACCCTCTACCGAAATTGCTAAAATGGTTCCGCTCCGCTGAACAAAATGGCCACAAGAGCTAAAAATAGAAAAACCTTTAAATGACATCTCCTCCTAGCCCTTTGGTCCGATTTCAAAATAATTTCACAGAGATGTTCCTTGGATGACCCTTTACCAAAATTGCTGAAATGGTTCTGCTCCGCAGAACAAAATGGCCACCAGAGCTTAAATAGAAAAACCTTTAAACCACATCTCCTCCTAGCCCTTTGGCCCGATTTCAAAATAATTTCACAGGAATGTTCCTTTGATGACCCTCTACCAAAATTGCTAAAATGGTTCCGCTCCGCTGAACAAAATGGCCGCCAGAGCTAAAAATAGAAAAACCTTTAAACGACATCTCCTCCTAGCCCTTTGGCCCGATTTCAAAATAATTTCACAGAAATGTTCCTTGGATGACCCTCTACCGAAATTGCTAAAATGGTTCCGCTCCGCTGGACAAAATGGCCGCCAGAGCTAAAAATAGAAAAACCTTTAAACGACATCTCCTCCTAGCCCTTTGGCCCGATTTCAAAATAATTTCACAGAAATTTTCCTTGGATGACCCTCTACCGAAATTGATAAAATGGTTCCTCTCCGCTGAACAAAATGGCCGCAGAGCTAAAAATAGAAAAACCTTTAAACGACATCTCCTCCTAGCCCTTTGGCCCGATTTCAAAATAATTTCACAGAAATGTTCCTTGGATGACCCTCTACCGAAATTGCTAAAATGGTTCCTCTCCGCTGAACAAAATGGCCACCAGAGCTAAAAACCTTTAAACGACATCTCCTCCTAGCCATTTTGCCCAATTTCAACATAATTTCGTTGAAATGTTTCTTGGATGACCCTCTACCGAAATTGCTAAAATGGTTCTGCTCCGCTGAACAAAATGGCCGCAAGAGCTAAAAATAGAAAAACCTTTAAACGACATCTCCTCCTAGCCCTTTGGTCTGATTTCAAAATAATTTCACAGAAATGTTCCTTGGATGACCCTCTACCAAAATTGCTAAAATGGTTCCACTCCGCTGAACAAAATGGCCGCCAGAGCTAAAAATAGAAAAACCTTTAAACGACATCTCCTCCTAGCCCTTTGGCCTGATTTCAAAATTATTTCACTGAAATGTTCCTTGGATGACCCTTTACAGAAATTGCTAAAATGGTTCCGCTCCGCTGAACAAAATGGCCGCCAGAGCTAAAAATAGAAAAACCTTTAAACGACATCTCCTCCTAGCCCTTTGGCCCGATTTCAAAATAATTTCATTGAAATGTTTCTTGGATGACCCTCTACCGAAATTGATAAAATGGTTCTGCTCCGCTGAACAAAATGGCCACCAGAGCTAAAAATAGAAATACCTTTAAGCAACATCTCCTCCTAGCCCTTTGGCCCGATTTCATATTATAGCCTGGGCCAATAATGGCTCTCCCAGGGGCCCACTTGATACCCTATGGATCAGGTGAGCGATCCAGGGCCATCATGGCCCTCTTGTGTTTTATATTAGGATCACTTTTTGTCTGTCATTCTGTGCGTAAACAATTTCTTCAAACGACATCTCCTACTAAACCACTGATCCGATTTTGACCAAACTACACAGGAATGATCCTTAGGTGGTCCCCTTTCAAATTTGTTCAAATGGTTCCGGTACGTTGCACATCTAGGTCACAGGAGCCAAAAATAGATTTTTTTCACCGAAAACTTAAAAAATCTTCTTCTCTGAAACCACAAGGCCCAGGTCATTGATATTTGGTATGAAGCTTCATCTAGTTGACCTCTACCAAGATTGTTCAAATTATAGTGCTGGGGCCAAAAATGCCCCCACCCCGGGGCCCTTTGGTTTTACATGGGCTTATATTGGGAAAATCTTGAAAAATCTTCTTCTCTGAAACCGCAAGGCCCAGGTCTTTGATATTTTGTATGAAGCTTCATCTAGTGGACCCCTACCAAGATTGTTCAAATTATAGTGCTGGGGCCAAAAATGCCCCCGCCCCTGGGCCCTTTGGTTTTACATGGGCTTATATAGGGAAAATCTGAAAAAAAATCTTCTTCTCTGAAACTGCAAGACCCAGGTCTTCGATATTAGGTAAGAAGCTTCATCTAGTGGACCCCTACCAAGATTGTTATAATTATAGTGCTGAGGCTAAAAATGCTCCCGCCCCGGGGCCCTTTGGTTTTATATGGGCTTATATAGGGAAAATCTTTAAAAATCTTCTACTCTGAAACCGCAAGGCCCAGGTCTTTGCTATTCGGAATGAAGCTTCATCTTGTGGACCCCTACCAAGATTGTTCAAATTATAGTGCTGGGGCCAAAAATGCCCCCACCCCGGGACCCTTTGGTTTTACATAGGCTTATATAGGGAAAATCTTTAAAAATCTTCTTCTCTGAAACTGCAAGGCCCAGGTCTTGGCTATTTGGTATGAAGCTTCATCTTGTGGACCCCTACCAAGATTGTTCAAATTATAGCCCTGAGACAAAAAATGCCCCCGCTCCGGGGCCTTTGGTTTTACATAGACTTCTATAGGGAAAATCTTGAAAAATCTTCTTCTCTGAAACCACAAGGTCAAGGTCTTTGATATTTGGTATGAAGCTTCATCTAGTGGACCTCTACAAAGATTGTTCAAATTATAGCCCTCGGGGGCCCTTTGTTTTTACATAGACTTATATAGGGAAAACCTTTAAAAATTTTCTTCTGTGAAACCACAAGGCCTAGGTCTTTGATATTTGGTGTGTAATTTCATCTAGTGGACCTCTATCAAGATTGTTCAAATTATAGCCCTGGGGCCAAAAATACCCCCGCCACGAGACCCTTTGGTTTTACTTAGACTTATATAGGGAAATATTTAAAAATCTTCTTCTATGAAACTGCAAGGCCCTTGTCTTTGATATTTTGGTATGGAGCATCATCTAGTGGACCTCTACCAAAATTGTTCAAATTATAGCCCTCGGGCCACAAATGCCCCCACCCCGGGACCCTTTGGTTTTACATAGGCTTATATAAAGATAGTCTTTGAAAAATCTTCTCTGAAGAGCAAGGCCCAGGTCTTGGATATTTGGTGTGAAGCTTCACCTAGTAGACCACTATCAGGATTGTTTAAATTATTGCCCAGAGGCCAAAAATACCCCGCCCCTGGGCCATTTGGTTTTACATAGGCTTATGTAGGGAATATCTTAAAAAAAAAATCTTCTTCTCTGAAACCGCAAGGCCCAGGTCTTTGATATTTGGTGTGTAGCTTCATCTATTGGACCTTTGCCAAGATTGTTCAAATTATAGCCTTTGTTGATATTTGGTATGAACCTTCACCTTTTTAGACCCACCTCAGCATTATGCACATTATAGCCCTGGTGTCAATAATGGCCCTCCCCTGGGCCCACTTATTACTCTATGGATCAGGTGAGCGATCCAGGGCCATCATGGCCCTCTTGTTTGAAACAATATTGCAATTTAGGAAAATTAACTGCTTTTTCCAAACGCTAAGATGTTTTTACTTATTTTTACCCTTAATCATTAAAAAATTTTGAAGTTTCTGGTAATATGGGAGGAAACCAATAATGGTTCTTGGATAACAGTATCATTTTTTAATCCCCCATCACGAAGCGGAGCGAGGATTATAGGAATGGCCTTTGTCTGTCCATCCGTCCATCCGTCCAGGCCAGTCCGTCCGTCTCTGTCCATAACACTTTCTTGTCCGCTCCATATCTCCTGAACCCTTTGGTAGAGTTTCATTAAACTTTGGTCAATTATTCGTCTCAGTGAGCTAATATGCAAAATTCATAAATGAACCATGCCAACTTAAGGTCAAGGTCACAGTTGAAGGTCACGAGTTTGAAACTTTGAATTTTGTGTCCCGTCTATATCTCCTTTACCCTTGGAAGGATTTTCATTAAACTTTGGTCAAATATTCTTTTCAGTGAGCT
This sequence comes from Lucinisca nassula, assembly GCA_963580285.1. NCBI lineage: Eukaryota > Metazoa > Mollusca > Bivalvia > Lucinida > Lucinidae > Lucinisca > Lucinisca nassula. Next base: position 126,284,982 of record OY757010.1, on the reverse strand, counting down.
GATGTGCAGAACCCATAAATTAACCATGCCGACTCAAGGTCTAGGTCACATTTGAAGGTCACGAGTTTAAAACTTTGAATTTTGTGTCCGTTCAATATCTCCTTTACCCCTCAAAGGATTTTCATTAAACTTCGGTCAGTTATCCCCCTCAGTGAGCTCATGTGCGGAGCCCATAAATGAATCAGGCCGAAACCAGGTCAAGGTCACACTGGAAGGTCATGAGTTTGAAACTTTGAATTTTGTGTCGGTTCCATATCTCATTTACCCTTCAAAGGATTTTCATTAAACGTTGGTCAAATGTCCCCCTCAGTGAGCTGATGTGTATAACACAGTAACAAACCATGCCGACTCAAGGTCAAGGTCAAAGTTGAAGGTTACAAGTTTAAAACTTTGAATTTTGTGTCCGTTCAATATCTCCTTTACACCTGGAAGGATTTTCATTAAACTTTCGACAAATATCCCACTCAATGAGCTGATGTGCAGAACCTATAAATAAACCATGCCAACTCAAGGTCAAGGTCACAGGTAAAGGTCACGAATTTGAAACTTGGAATTTTGTGTCCGTTCCATATCTCCTTTAACCCTGGAAGGTTTTTCATTAAACTTTTGTGAAATATACCCCCACAGTGCGCTGATGTGCAGAACCCATAAATAAACCTAGGTCAAGGTCACAGGTGAAGGTCACAAAGTTGAGCCTTGATACAAAGTGCGGCGGGGGATTTGGTTGTCCCTCCGACTGCTTTCTTGTATCAGTACATTTGGTAGCAGTGTGGAACCGGATGAATTGAGCAATATTTAATGGTTCAGTGAACATTTAATTGCAAATGGGTGGGGTAATCAGATTGTAAACTCATTACTTACTATTCAACCACCTTACCAATACATCAAATCCACGCAGGAAATTTATTTAACATATGTCCTGTCATGTAGATTTCACATGAGCCGGGCCCGGTAGTCCAACTGAACCATCAACTGAATATGAGTTCAACTCGAAACAAAACCCTACCCTAAAGAGGGTTATAGATTTGTAGGGTGTTAAGATACATCTGATGTTTCAAAATACTATCCAAAAGAGGGTTATAGATTGTATGGTGTTAAGATATACTCTGAGGTTACAAAATACTACCCAAAAGAGAGTTATAGATTTGTAGGGTAATAAGATACATCTGAGGTTACTTACAAAATACTACCCAAAAGAGGGGTATAGTTTATAGGGTGTTAAGATACATCTGGGGTTACAAAATACTACCCATGAGAGGGTTATAGAAGAGATTTGCCAGACGCTAAAGCCTTAAAAGGATGTTAAGGTGCATCTTAGGTTACAAAATACCACCCAATAGAGGGTTATAGAAGAGATTTGAAGAAGCTAAAGCTAATGTACATCTGTGGTTACTAAACACTACCCAAGAAAGGGTTATAGAATAATAGGACAGAAGCTACATGATGTTAAGGTACATCTGAAGCTGTAACATATACCCCAAGAGAGGGACATAGAATAGATGTAACTTAGCTAAAGGTACCATTTGTGAAACCCAAGAGAGGATTAAAGAAGAGATTGAAAAGAAGCTACAGTGTGTTAAGCTACTGCCGAGGCTAAAACACTATATCCAATAGACGGTATAATGATGGACTCGTAGATAGAAGCTGAAGGTTGTAAAGATAGCACTGAGGCCTCTAAACACTAACGAAGGGAGAAATGAGTGATGAGTTATATCTGAAGCTTCCAAACACTTTCCCAAAAAAATAAGGTTATAGAACAGGCTGCACTGAAGCTTATAGGTATATACATACATCTGAAGGCTGTACAGCAGTACCTAACGGGGTTATAGAATAAGTAAGATGAAGCTTTCTTTTGTAAAGCTATGTCTGAGTGGGGTTTATAGAGCAGATGGCAGTGAAACTAACAGCTGTCAAGATACATCTGAGGGTGCAAAAAAACAAATGATATAAAATCAATTGGTCTGGTATTAATTTTTCAGATTAGGGATACATTTTTGGAGTTCACAGACTGCTTCTAAACGTAGAGATAAAAGCGTGAAACATTTCTCAGGTTTCTGAGACAGATTATTCTGGTAAAGATTGACTATACGTGACAAATGAAAAGCCCATTTCAGGTATCCCAAACATCAATGCATACACCAAGCTGGGTGACAACCCATTATTGTATTTTGTCCTAAAACTACTATATCTTTGAAAATAAATATATCAGACAGATTAATGAATTATCCCACACTGCATTATTGTAACAACACGATTTTGATGTATTGGTATGGTGGTTGAATAGTAACTAAACTCTCATTCTGAATTACCCCTACCATTTCCCATTTTGTGTCCACTGAACCATGACATATAGCTCAAGTCAACCAGTTCTACATTGCTTTCAATTGTGCTTGACAAAAATGATACTGTTGTGATGGAATCATCATTGCTTGCCTCCTACATTACCAGTAACTTCAAAATATTTAATGATTACGGTTAAAAATAAAGAAAAATCTCTGGGTGTTAGAAAAATGCATATGGTCTTCCTAAGTCACAATTTTGTTTCTTATAAATGTTTCCATACATTACTTCAGACATCCTTCAGTCTACCTAAGAAAAAATTGCAGAGAAACAGCACATGGGTGATAACCAAAGTTAACTTTCAAAATACACTACAGTGTCAGGTTAAGCTACCCCACCCACCTTTAAAGGCTTGTAGCTCGAAAAAAAAAAATAATAAAAAATAAAAACAACCTTGCGCGCGACCAGAGGTATGCCATAATAAAGTACACATGTTAGGCTGTTTACCTGCAAAAAAGTAAAAAGATTTGGTACAAGGCCAGAATACCCCCAAATGGGCACCCCCGCCCCATTGTATAGGGATGTTTTCGTAATGTTCTTCCGCTTGTTGGTGAGGTTTGTTTTCTTCCTCTTGGATCCACGAGTGGGTTACGAAAACATGCCTATTTAAATATATTGAAAATTCTACCACAAAAAATTGAAAACTTCCAGGTAAAAAATTCTGATACTTTTCTTATTTCTGCTCAGAACATAGATTGTAGGAACTCGTTAGAACCGCCTCGTCGAGGCGGTTCTATCGAGTACCCACAGTCTATGTTTTGGGCAGAAATAAGAAAGATAATGTATACCCCTGTAAACCCCAGTTTTGCTGTATAAAAGTGGGGTTTCAGGGGGTCAAAATTATATCGGTGTGTTTTCGTACTGGGGTTACGTCCTGTGATTCTGGCTCTCCGTGGATATTTATTTTATTTGTTTTTTTATTTTTTGTCGTTCAAGGACCTGTTCACGTGACATTTTGCTTGGCATGCTAGCGCTGAGATTGTTATCAACATGTCAATTACGGCGACAGACTGTCACTACTGCAAATCAGTTAGCGCACAAAGTGTCACCGTCCTTTGCAACTGGTAACAAGTGTTTTTAAGTAAATTAGTTTTCTTTACAGTATTGGTTTGTTTGATTTCAGGTTTAACATCCTATTCAACACTATGTAGGTCATTTTGGAGACGTTGTTTCCGATTTTGTGGGACTTTTACCCGACATTGAGATGAAATGACTTCTCAAGCCCTGTCGCCCAATGAAGCCAATAGGGTTTATAAGAATGAACGGTCCGACTCGCACCGCTTTGCCTGGGCAGGCTTAGATCCTCTAAGCGTTTTACCAGTACTCGTGTGCGGGTCGGATTCAGCTCTGCGTGGAAGATCATGCAGCCCATATATTTCTTCAAGTCCCGATGGGCGGGGGCCGTTCTGAACAGTATAATCCAGTCTTTGACAGCAATAGTTTTGGGGAACTTTTCAGCATTGCACCAGTTCTGTGTAAAGTATAACCCTGCAAAACCATATTTTATATGCGGAAACTGTAATTTCCAAAGGTATACAATATTTGTCCTGTAAACAGTGTGTGTATTAATACCAAACTTCACATTGAATGCTATCTTTTGAAGGACAGAACCATGTAACAAATAAGTTATATCGGGCTGGATGAATTTGTAAATGTCATGGCATAACGTTTGATTTTGTTTGATTTGAGGTTTGACGTCCCCGTCAACACTATGTAGGTCATTTTGGAGACGTTGCTTCCAATTTTGTGGGACTTTTACCCGACATTGAGATGAAATGACACCTCAAGCCCTATCGCCCAATGAAACCATTAGGGTTTATAAGCATGGACGGTCCGACCCGCACCGCATTGCCTGGGCAGGCTTAGATCCTCTAAGCGTTTTACCAGTACTCGTGTGCGGGCCGGATTCAGCTCTGCGTGGAAGCATCATGCAGCCCATTTATTTTTTCAAGCCCCGATGGGTGGGGGCCGTTCTTTACAGTATAATCCAGTCTTTGACAGCAATAGTTTTGGGGAACTTTTCAGCATTGTACCAGTTCTGTGTAAAGTTTAACCCTGAAAAACCATATTTTATATGCAGAAACTGTAATTTCCAAAGGTATACAATATTTGTCCTGTAAACAGTTTGTGTATTAATACCAAATTTCACATTGATTGCTATCTTTTGAAAGACAAAACGGTGTAACAAATATGTGATATCGGGCCGAATTAATTTGTAAACTTCATGCCATGTCTGTTTGATTTGAGGTTTAACGTCCCCGTCAGCACTGTCGCCCAATGAAACCGATAGGGCTTATAAGCATGGACAGTCCGACTCGCACCGATTTGAATGGGCAGACTTAGATCCTCTAAGCGGATTACCAGTACTCGTGTGCGGTTTCATCTCTGCGGGGAAGCATCATGCAGCCCATCTATTTCTTCAAGCCCCGATGGGCGGGGCCGTCATGGCATAACGTAACAAGTCCATTCAACGAACCTGTATAGAGAAATAAATGGCGTACAAGAGTATACACTATTCTTTAATTTTTGTTCCCAAACACTGGTTGGTATACGTTAAAATTATTCCAACTTCAGATTTGATAATACATATGGAAATAAGGAATCAACAGGCTGATGCAATTGATGCTTTTAATTCAACGTCTAGATATGTGGATGATTCACTTTATATTGACAATATAGGGCTAATTCATCGAATACTGCAACACCCTTCATTACAAAAACACGCATATACATATAGTGTAAATTTTCCGCCGAAAAAACAAAAATTTTAAGATGAAAAATTGCGATATTTTTCTTATTTCTGCTCATAACATAGATTGTGGGCACTCTCGTTAGAACCGCCTTATCGAGGCGGTTCTAACGAGTACCCACAATCTATGTTTTAGAGCAGAAATAAGAAAAATAAGCTTTACCCTTGTAAACCCAAGTTTTACTACATAAAAGTGGGGTTCAAGGGGGTCAAAATTATATAGGCGTGTTTTCGTGATGTTTTAGATCTCTAATAGTATAATCTTATCAAAGATATATGACAAACGGGATGACTTTAAATTTAATATTGAAAATTTCCCGTTCTTAAACGGGATGTTCTTCGTTCTCCGTCATATTGAGTATATATTTATCAGCTTATTCGTTTCGCCGGAGTTTCATCTCATCTTGGCGATTTTAATAATCGGAATTAACTTCTTAGTGCTAAGCTTCTTAAACAGGGGTATCGGTTACCTAAACTTCGGATATCAATTTTTAGCTCGGCTGTTTTCGAAGAAAACGACGAGGTATTGTCATAGCTCTGGCGTTGTCTGCGTCGTCGTCGTCGTGCAAAAACTTGGTCATTTTGTAATATCTCTGAACATATGTACTTGAAACTCGGACTAGTTGTTCAATATGAAAAGGGGAACTCATACCAATAGGTGAGGTAACCCTCGACTTAGAATTTTTGTTTTCTAAAAGAAACTGCTGCCGAGCGTTGGCACCCGCATGCGGTGCTCTTGTTTTAAGTGTTATCGACGACACTCTGAACTAGTCGAAAAATACAAAACTCACTTGAAGACACTTCTGCAACAGGGTATATCGGAGAAAGCATTATATGGAGCTTTTGGTTATAAATTTACAGAAGTAATGAAGAAATCTAATTTTCCGAATCAATTTATATTAATATTAAACATGAAGATTAAATATCAGAAAGGCCTCTGTGTCACTAAATTTGGTATAGTTACGCCTTAATCGCAACCACTGGGTCGGTATCTCTGCTGGTGGATGATTCGTTCGCCCCGCGGGTATCATCAGCTCAGTATCAGTTCCTTAGTGCTGAGGTTGATACTGAGGTTGACGTCAGTACTCAAGTACTGATTTAAATAACTATATTGTATCTTTATTATTATATCATTATCTTTATATTATATCATTAAACGCCATAAAAGAACGGGGTATAACATAAGTGTTATGCAGCAGACAGCATGTCTAGTTTTTAACCCGGTCAAGGTTGAGTACTATGCTTCCCTCTTTCATTGCACGTCGGGGGTTCATGTGTCTGACTCGATGACCACCCGAACTTCAAACTTGAAGATTTTTTATTTTATTAGTGGTTGGTGCTTGGTGCTTTGTCTTTCGCTTGACACTTCGTTGTCTTCCTGGGCCCAGTTGTTCAAAGCATCGTTAGCTTAACGAGCTCGTTATTGGTCATATTGTTAACTGTTCTAGCAAGTTTAATATATATTTTTTTTTGTATTTTTGCTGAAAAATGTGAGCAGCTTTTGCAAATGCAAAAGCTGCTCACATTTTTTCAGCAAAAATATTAGCATATTTGCCATAATAAATGATCAATTTGTTTGATTTGAGGCTTAACGTCCCGGTCAACACTGTAAAGATCATTTTGGAGACGTTGCTTCCAATTTTGTGGGACTTTTACCCGACATTGAGATGAAATGACATCTCAAGCCCTGTCGCCCAATGAAACCAATAGGGTTTATAAGCATGGACGGTCCGCCTCGCACCGCGGTTCCTGGACAGGCTTAGATCCTCTAAGCGGTTTACCAGTACTAGTGTGCGGGCCGGATTCAGCTCTGCGTGGAAGCATCATGCAGCCCATATATTTCTTATAGCCCCTATGGGCGGGGGCGCTAATAAATGATCACAATTTTAATGATACGACATCGTTAGTTTTGAACAACTGGCCCCTGGTTGTTTTCTCTAGCTCCCGCTTACAGAGTGTGGAACAAGCCACGAGCCCTCATCATTGTTTCATCACAGTTACTTAAGTGGTTTTGTATTTCAATTTGATCTAATACAGAGGATCTTGCATGAGTGTTCATGTATTATTGAATTTATTAAACGAGTTGAGGAAAACGGATAAAATACGAGGCTGTGCCGAGCATTTTATCCCTTTTCCTCACCGCGACGTGCTCATGTATTATTGAATTTATTAAACTCGTTGAGGAAAAGGGATAAAATGCGAAGCTGTGAGCACGAATGTAAGATTCTATTTGTCATATGACATTTAAAATGCATTTTATTAGGGCCCCGCACTGAAAGTGGGGATGCCCTATAGTAATCACTCTGTCCGTCCGTCTGTCTGTCTGTCCGGCTGTCCGTCTGTCCGTCTGTCCGTCCACAAATTTCTGATAGCGCTGCCGGGGCCCTAGTCAGTTTCACTGACAGCTCTAGTTCGCAATTGTTTTAAAAAAAAATCAATTTTCCGCAATTAGTAAACGCGACGTCATCAAGGACGTCGTACATGTAATGTTACGGGACGTATCAAGTTAATTTACATATTTAATCCACTAGTGGATTATCGAATTTATTACATGGCGTTATTACACTCTCAAAGGCGAAGTCATATGACAATAGTATGTCATTCTGTGATGATCCATTGATTGAGTTAGTTACCTTCAGGTGGACCAACTATTTTGTGTGTTGAACATTATATTAAAAACCTACAGTGAAGGTTGGACCCATAATCACGATTTATTCTCGCTACTGACCGTCCTAAGGCGGTAGTTCTGATGTTGTTTAGTTTTAATGTAGCTTTGACTGATTTTACGACGGGACTTTTAATGTTGTATATGCTTGGGGTTGTGTATTCAATTTATTATCATTATTTATTTGTGCCTGTTGCTCTTGTTTGGAAGAGGGAGTTTGTTGCTATGTTGTTTGTGGTTCGTTTATTTCCCATTTTGTTTTCTTTGATTATGGCTTCACATGGGTATCTATATGTTTTTTATTTTTTGTTTTTGTTTTTACATCAGACACACTCTGAGATCTACTTTCAAATTTAAATATCCTAAAATACAACATCAGATTGTTTTTCATTTTCATTAACTTCGGCATATCTATGTAGTGTCGCGCGTTGTTACACAATTAAGCATGTTGTGTTTGTCTATGAAAAGTATTTCAGCAATATATATTTCTGCCTGTTGGTTTCCTCTTTACTGAAAATTAGAAGTGGAGGCAATGATCAGGAATCTATACAATTAACACACAGCTCCCATCAGAGATACCAAAGGGAAAGAAACACAAACATGAAACAACATACCTTAATAGAAACATCAATAGCGGAAAGCCAGAAGGACAGTTACTTTCCCACAAAATGGTCAATAGGCTATTCAAAATAAAAATGACACAAGCGACACAAACACCAAAGGACAAATCATGACAAAAAATAACCCGCGACAGAAGAACCTCAGCTTGTGAAAGTGTTCATTTTAAAGCTTGCCGATCGAAGATGTTTCTTGTTTGAAATTCAGCTACAAGTATTATGAATTTTAAACAGTATTCTGTCATTTTCAAAGCTTAACTCATGCAGACCCCTCGATTTTTTAATTTGGACACATCCATTGATGCAAAATCCATTGATGCAAAAAATGGCTTTTGTTAACCCACAAAGAGAATGACAAACAATTTCGATCCAGAGGAGATATCTAATAATTGACCATCTTAACTGTACATTCACTGCACAGGTAATTTCTAGCTCGGCTGTTTTCATAGCTCTGGCGTCGTCTGCGTCGTCGTCGTCGTGCAAAAACTTGGACATTTTGTAATATCTTACTTGAAACTCGGACTATTTGTTTGTCATGAAAAGGGGACCTTATATCAATAGGTAAAGTAACCCTCAAAATATTTTTGGCACAGTTATGCCCCTTTTTCGACTAAGAATTTTTTTCGTCTGCGTCGTCGTCATGCAAAAACTTGGACATTTTGTATTATCTTTGTCATTACTCAACATATTTACTTGAAACTCGGACTAGTTGTTTATTATGCAAAAGGGAACTCATACCAATAGGCGAGGTAACCCTCAAAATATTTTGGCACAGTTATGTCCCTTTTTGACTTAGAATTTTTGTTTAAAAATTGTTTCACTGCGATTTCTCAAGAACTGATGGATGAATTCTGATCATGTTTGGTATTAGCACAATTTAGGGGGTCACCATTGCAGAAAGGAATTCGGTGACCTTGATATAATTTTCAAGGTCACAATGGAACACTATCTTACTTATTCTGCCTTTCTGACACACAACTGTGAAGAAGTATTCTAACCCACATAATTATGGCACTTGCAGTTTAATGTGTTTAAGTATTTCTGTTGCTTATAATCAAACATGCCCTATATACTTTTAAAAGAAACTGCAGCCGAGCGTTGGCACTCTTAATTTATTTATACTGCAAACATAGGTTGTGTGTGCTCGTTGGAACCGCCTCATTGAGACGGTTCTAAAGAGTACCCACAGCCGACGTCTGGGAGAAGAAATAAGGTTGAATATACACCCCGTATATATAATCCCAATTTTCTCTATTTAAAGTGGGGTTTAGAGGGGTGTTCATTTCACGGACTTGTTCACGTGATGACAGGCTTGTTTCGGAATTCAAACAACATACTCCTCAGATCCTATGTCCATTGACGTTTTTGTTAGCCTGTGCAATATTTTCTTTTTCCTTTATATTCTCGCCTCAGCGGACTTTGAAATTTAATGCAGACAATTTATAAACAATATTCCTTAATAAATAAATTATCCGTGAGGGAAATCACTTAATGTGCAAACCGCAGACTGGGTATGCAAATGTCATTGAAGGTGGCATATAGTGTTCTTTCTCGACGTTTTCATTTCAGGAAATGTGTATCATCTCTGAATTTTACATAATTATAGTTGAAACCCAACTTTGAGGCTATAAAATTTTGTTCGAGATAGGTGAAGTTAGAGTCTCTGAAGGTTAATCATGGCTTAGGTCAGGGGGATTATAGTTTTATTTTTGGGATTTTCTTTAAAATAAAGGTTTGCTGTGTGTACCCTTTAGAAGTGCCTAATCGTGACGAGTACACGAACACAAACATACGTTTTCGAATTAAGAAAACCCTTCGTTAACCTAAATATGTCAACGGAATCTTCCATCTAGTAAATTTGGAGAGGTCCATTTCCGATTATACGGGTGTCATACTGTTTTTGTTTGTGGCAAATTTAACAAAAATGAATGTTCTTTAAACAATGTAGATCCAGATCAGACGCCGCATTTTCGTGGTATAGTAGATATGCTAATTGCCTCATAAACTAGGGATCGCGGGTTCGATCCCGGGCTACTCCAGACTTTCGGATGAGTCTTTAAAGCGAGGTCCAATCTCCATATGACCTTAGCTCACAATATGTTAATATCTGCAGTTACGGTAAATTGGTCCTTGGGACTTAAGAACGAGTTCCAAACAGCCGTAGTAAACGAGCCATCGGTGATCGAGTCATCGAAGTGCCATTGTACATGTTTGTTGTTTTCATGTACATGTAATGCATGTCTGTAAAACAAAATCCCTGGGAAATGCATTTGAGTCGACTAATGCTGAAAGAGCCCTTATTCTTGCACACCTGATAATGAAATCCGTGGTTTTAGCCTGGGATAAAAATTCTGTTCTTATCCTTGTGTTCTTACCTAGGCAAACTTTATTAGGATAATGCGCGAAACATAAAAACTTAAATAAAGTAAAATGATTTTTGGTGGTTTTGTGCAAGAAACAAAAAAAGAATCCAGTATGGTGTTCTGTTGTAGATGGGCGTTTCTTGCACACCAGACAAGGAAATCCGTGATTTTACCCTGGGATAGAAATTTATGTTCTGACCCTGGTGTTCCGACCCCAAATCGAATATAATCGCGTGTTTGATAAATGTACTGGTTGATTACAACCTCATGCGCGGCGTCGTCATGCATGACGTCACTAAATATTCCTGTTGTGTCATCAAAAAATGGCGGACGTCGGTAACCGAAGTGACAGCAGCATTAAACATTCGCAATAGAAATGGAAGGTATGCAAGAAAACGAATCCAATATGGGTGTGAGGGGTGGATAGAAAAATCCGTCCCTTGGGATCACTGTCCGGCATCACTCGGCAAACCTCGTGATGCCGGACGGTGTCCCTCGGGACGGATTTTTCCATCCACCCCTCACACCCATATAAGATTCTTATATTCCAACCCTCGGGATTACGTGCTAAGCGGCACTTCAGCGTAGCCTCTGTCCTGCTCAACACGATCATCCTTCGGGTTGAAAATGCCCATCTTTAACAGAACCGCATATCAGATTATTTTTAGTATTCCTTTATTCATGCCCTTCGTTTCGATAACACTCCCGTGATCTAAAATGGTTCTTCTGTTACCGTTTATTTTTGTTAGTGGAATTCGTTTCAATGACCGTTCCAAGGCGGTTCTTCTGTCGCGGTTTATTTGTTATGGTTTGTCTTTGAGTGTTTGTATCGCTTATAGGATTTTGTTTGGGATAGCCAATTGGCCATTTTGTGGGAAAGTAACTGTCGTTTTGGCTTTCCGCTATTGATGTTTGCATTAGGGTCTAGTTGTTTCATGTTTGTGCATCTTTCCCTTTGGAATCTCTGATGGGAGCTGTATGTTAATTGTATCGATTCCTGATCATTGCCTTCTCTTTTATTTTCCTATTTCTAGGATTGTCATTGTTCAGTTGAAAATGTTTCATGTTTTCCTTATTTCTAGGCCAAATGTATATAGTGGGTGTTCGTTAGAACTGTTTGAATAAGGCGGTTTTAACGACTACCAGCAACTTATGATTTTGGTTTGGAGCAAAAATAAGAAACAATAATGAATACCTCAGAAACCTCACTTTTCTCAATACAGTGCAACTTCAATGGCTCGAACACCTTGAGGACCTCGAAAATCTGTACGAGACTGGGATAGTTTGAGCCACTGAGGTAACCGTCAGGAGACATAACGAGATGCTTTTAGACATCTTTTCGGTGTTCTATAATGAAAATGTATGCTGTGTGTACTCATTAGAATCGCCTCATACATTTGCAAGATAAAAGAATAAATTCTCCTTAATTAGGGGCTCAAGAATGGGTTCGACACATCCATGGTTAACGAGCCATCGGTGTTCGAGCCATCGAAGTTCTACTGTATATGATTTCGTTTATAGGGGTGTTCATTACGTGGACTTGTAAACCTGATGTTTAAATATGCACATGCAGCTAATTGGCAGAGCAAATCGCCTGAGTTGTAACACAAAGCTACATCAAATACGTCCATCGGTAAAGATCAGCTGATATGTGACCATGATCTATATTTCATTGTTAAACGGGTTCAAAATGCATCGACTGTAGAATTCTGACGAAACTATCGCAACATTGACTGGATTGTTTTAAGGTGGCCTTGACCTCATGTTAAATGTCGTATAGATTTTTGGCCATATTTATGATTGAGACATCAAAGTCTATGCTGTTTCATACGTAAAACGTAATTCAAATGACCCCCATCGGGGAATATTATCTCGGCAGGGTGTAACGATAGCAATATAAATTGAATTAAGTCAGTCAAGACTCAACAGCAATCTGGCGTTAAACGAAGAATAACACTGCCGATCTATTATACATTGTAGATAGATCAGTATGGATCAAATCCAGGAGGCCAAAACGATGGAACTATTTCACATGGGAAAGGTTTCCTAAAGTTGAGTTTTATTAGTAGTGAGCGGACAGATGCCAAGAATGAAGAACTTAGCAACAAAAGAATAGAATAAATTCATTTAATATGAAAGCGTGACTGGTCTACAAATGACAAGAAAATATTAGTATATAACAAAATAAAACAAAATCAATTTATCAACCATTGCAATTATCAACTGTTGAGTATATTACGGCAGTATTTGTTCCGTTATAATGAATTTGCCATTATAAAGAATCCCAGTTAGGAGTATGATGGGTCATCAAGGTCTTTTCCACATCATTACTGCAAGAAAGAAATGTTATAGACATTTGTTAGAATCTCCTCGGTGAGGCGATTCTAACAAATAACTTATAACATTTGTTTCTTTGAGTATTAAATTACAAAAATCTTTCATGACTATGGATTCGATTTTGGGCTTTTCCAATCCGAGGTAAGCCCACGTCGACTGGAACCGATGATAAGTCTTAAGCTAAGAATTCATTCCATTGACATTGCCGTTATAACGTTAGTCGTTATAAAGAGGGTTGACTGAAGCATGTTTTCCAAAGGCGCTATTTGATGTATTCAAAACATGCTTCTCAACCTGCATTGTTTCTGTGATTTGTAATTTTCTCTTAAGAATTGTGCTGATGTTTGGAAATGAATTTCTAAATTTCTTTAAAAGTATATTAATGAGTATTTCTAATGGAGCTACATACTGTTTGAAATTGACTTCAGCGAATGTTTATGTTATTAAGCAATTGCCCACTGTTGTCAAAAGGTAACGACACTTCGGTAATAATAACGGTATAGTCTGTCTTGCCAGTCAATGATGGGTATGATTATGATCACGGTGCAACCTGTCAAACCTACCTGTGGTGGTATACTCTTTTACGTCACTGTCTACTTATCCACCGACTTTAGTGCTGACAATAGGTTTGTTTGTTTGTATTGTGGGTTTAACGTCCCAGTCAACACTATTTAGGTTATATTTGAGCCAGGCAGTTTACGTATTTACACCTTTCCTGGTCAGGCTTATACATAAGAGGTTAACCAGTAGAGTGCACATTCTGACGCTAGAAACTGACATCTGCACTTCTTGAATCAGCAGAAGGAATAGCATGTCCGATAGACCTTGTTGCAGAAGAGATTTAAGTCCAAAATTGAATTTTGAAATTAAATCAGAATGACGTCTATAAAATTTTGAAAGGCTTCTCATGTCGCAGTTTATTTTTTATGGCGTGTCTTTGAGTGTGTATACCGCTTAAACTATTTTGTTTTTGGATAGCCAGTTAGCCATTTTAGAGGAAAGTAACTGCCCTTTTGGCTTTCCGCTATTGATGTTTCCATTAGGGTCTAGTTGCTTCATGTTTGTGTCTCTTTCCCTTTGATGCCTCTGATTGGAGCTGCGGGTTAATTGTATTGATTCCTGATAATTGCCTTCACTTCTATCTTACAAGATTTTTCTGGCCAAGACTAGCTAGTTTCGGTCAATAAGACCTCGTCAGTGAGCAAAACTTATTTTAAAAATCCCATAGCTGAAGGACAAGAAAATAAATCTTTTCTATTAAAGTCATGTTCAAAACTGCCTTGTTGGTACTTTATGGAGTAACAATGGCAAGCATATGGAGTATTTGTTTGTTTGATTTGATGTTAAACGTCCCCGTCAACACTGTAAAGGTCATTTTGGAGACGTTGCTTCCAATTTTGTGGGACTTTTACCCGACATTGAGATGAAATGACATCTCAAGCCATGTCGCCCAATGAAACCAATAGGGTTTATTAGCTTGGACGGTCCACCTCGCACCGCGATTCCTGGACAGGCTTAGATCCTCTACGCGGTTCACCAGTACTAGTGTGCGGGCCGGATTCAGCTCTGCGTGGAAGCAGCACGCAGCCCATACATTTCTTCAAGCACCGATGGGCGGGGGCCGAAGCATATGGAGTAAGGATAGCAAGTACTATATATGGCAAGCAATACTTAATTGTAGACAAGTCAGCATACCCAAAGGGGGTAAAAGTCATTGTCAATAAATGCACCATATACGGTTTAGGTTGTGGATCTGATCGGTGTCTGAGATATATAGACTTGCATGAAATGTAGACGACGTGAAAATCCCCAAGCAGAGTCCTTCCAGTGTCTATGAATGTGTCTTATGATACGGAACAATCATAATATATATGCTTTTGTGTCGGGATTCTGAACCGTTTCCAAGATATAAGTCTAATGTGAACTGGAGGGCAAGGGGCATACCCCCACGCGATCCCCGGTTAGTGTCACTGAATGCTTCTTATCGCAAAGAAAAACAATATATTTAGAAGTGGAGGTCTGAACAATTTCTGAAATATGAAGCCTTGTATGAAATATACGTGGTTGGGAGTTTACCTGAGGAACCCCCGTTTAGCATCATTGAATGTGTCTTATCATACTCGTATTTGGTTTAGGGGCAGAGATCTGAAGGCTGTCTGAGATATTAAAGCCTTATATGAACTGTACCTCAAGGACCCACGGTCGGTACCCCGGGTCATATTTTGCAGTACATTGGCAGACGTTCACTAGATGAAACTACAGGCCAAATATCAAAGACCTTGGCCTTCTGGTTTCAGACAAGATTTTTTTATGTTTGCCCTATAAACGTCTGTGGCGGCGCCATTTTAATCACAGGTTTATCATTTGAACAGGTCCAATAGACAACCAAATATCAAAGGTCTGGGTTTTTTGGTCGCAGGCAAGTTGATTTTTAAAGCTTTCCCTATACGGGGCTTTGTAATACAGGTGAATCCTGAATTGGGTCATTTATGACCCGAAGGCTGTGTGATAGAGTTCCACTAGATGAAACTGTGTGCTTAATCCTAAATGATTTTGCCTTATGGCTTCAGACAAGAAGAATTTTAAAGGTTTTCCTTATATACATAGGTCTGCGAGGAATGAGTGGCCCCGGGCGGGACCGTTTTTGTCACAGGGGTTTGAACCATCTTGGATGAAACTACAGACCAAATATCGAAGGCCTGGGCCTTTCGTTTCAGGCAAGTAAAAATAATGTGTTTTTCCTTATATGGGCCCATGTGAAACAATTGGCCCCCGAACCGGGGTCATTTTTTGATCCCAGGGCTATAATTTGAACAGATTTTGTAGAGGTCCACCAGACGAAGCCACATTCCATATCAGGAACCTGAGCCTTTTGGTTTCAACCAAGAAAATTGTGAAGGTTTCCGCCCATTCTCTCCATTTTGTAGCCACGAAAACCAGAGATCTGCATGGAATATAATTTTTGAACACCTTAGAAACAGCTTCACACAAAGCTCCTTCATACGAGCAAGTTAAGTGAAGATCCAGTTGGTGGTTCAGGAGGATATGTTGATTAAAGAGACTGTGAACGGACGGACGGACGGACTTCAGATGGAGAGCGGTCACATTAGCTCATCTTGAGCACTGTGTGCTCAGGCGGCCTAAAAAGCTTAACAGTTGACCGCAATTAATAAAGAATAGTGTCCTTTTTTTGCCATTTATAAGAAAGTTTTTAATAATATGACTATGTGGTTGTGTTATTCGAAAGAGCATGTTCATAAGCTTTTCTGAATGTCTTCAGTAGGCCGAATATTCAAAAATACACATCTATCTGAGATGAAGCATATATCATGGCAGTATATATGTTCCCTACTGAAGCGGTTGTAACGAGTATCTTTGCTTGTTTGTGAGTAAGAATAATGAAAAAGCACAGGGGTACGGAACCCGGAAAGGGACATGATTTTTTTTATTTTATAAGTTGTGCGCACAAGATAATAGCTTGTGCGGACAAGATATTATCTTGTGCGGACAACATACTATCTTGTGCGGTCAAGATATTATCTTGTGCGGACAAGATAATATCTTGTCCGCACAACATATTATCTTGTTCGGACATATTATCTTGTACAGACAAGACATTATCTTGTGCGCACAAGATATTAAGTTTTGTGAACAAGATATTATCTTGTCCGCACAAGATAATATCTTGTCTGCACAACATAGATCTTGTGCGCACAAGATATTATCTTGTCCGCACAAGATATTATCTTGTCCGCACAAGATAATATCTTGTCCGCACAAAATAAAATCTTGTCCGCACAACTTTCCAAGATCTATGTTGTGCGCACAAGATATTATATTGTGCGAACAAGATCATATCTTGTCTGCACAAGATAATATCTTGGGCGCACAAGATAATATGTTGTCCGAACAAGATAATATCTTGTCCGTTATTTTGTGCGCACAACTTATAAAAAATGAAAAGTCATGTCCCTTCCCGGGTTCCGTACAGGGGCTTGAAAAGGATTCTTCACATGCTGCTGTAACATTTTATTCAACCGCGTTCATTTCATTGACTTGCTTACGTGATGTCTGGCATGACCAGCTAGGGTAATCGACTCCAGCGCATCAGAATAACTTTATATTAGAAGAAAATGATACTGTCATAGATGAATCACAGTGGTAATTTAGATATATACTTTCTTTTGCTTCGATTAATAACCGATGGCAACTGGAGACTCTATACATCAAAGAGACGAAAAGTATAAACACTGTAAATGATCGCTCTTAAACACGGAATATACCAGCTAGAGGCAAAAGTACATAATGGATGATATGATTGAAGTGTAAGTGAATGGAACGGCGGTTATTTTCAAACAACACCATTAAAAATGCATGGGCACAGGATTCACTGAGAAATGAAGACATCGCAAGGACACGCTCGTAAGACATTACAAAAACACGCCTATACAAATGCAATGTAAACTTTACCACAAAAAAAAAAAAAAAAAAGATTTTTTAAGATGAAAAACTGTTGTTTTTTTTCTTCTTTTTTCTGCTCAAAAAGTAGATTGTGGTTCTAACGTGTACCCACAATCTATATTTTAGAGCCGAAATAAGAAAATTAAAGTTTACCCCTGTAAACCCCAGATTTACTATACAAAAGTGGGGTTCAAGGGGGTAAAAGTTGTATAGATGTGTGATGTACAGGTTATCATCATGAAAACATGCCTATATAGTTTTGACCCCTTCAAACCCGACTTTTATATAGTGAAACTGGGGTTTACAGGGGTATGCATTATTTTTATTATTTCTGCTCAAAACAAAGATTGTCGGTGCTAGTTAGAACCGCCTCGCCGAGGCAGCTCTAACGAGTACCCACAATCTATATTTTGAGCAGAAATATGAAAAAATAAAAGGTTTTTTACTGGAAAAATCATTTTTGATGGTAAAAGTTTACCAATATACTTGAATAGGCGTGTTTTCATAATGTTTGCCCACAATACCGAACGCTTTACAATATGATGATGAAATATAGTCTGTTTTGTGCACCCGATGTAAAATAAAAAAATAATAAATCGGAACACGCTTCGATACAGGTTGTGGAAACTGAAAACAAAACAGCATTTGCATCATTGTTGATCTTTTCCGCCGTTTCACTCCGGCCCCGGACCGTTAAAACTGCCGAATTTGAAGTGTTCTGGCAACTTGCGGTACTTTTTGATTTACCAGATTGTCCATTTATGATTTTTTTTGTTTTATTTTGTTAATACACCTGTGGACACAAAACCGTTCAAACTCCTATGAAATAACTTTCAATGAATCTCTTTGCATCAAGTTAGTTTGACAAGCCAATGTCATTTCATCAAAGAATTCTTAAAACTAGATCAAGCAATTGATTGGTCTCATTTTCATAAACATTTTCTGATTGGACAGTGCAGGAGTCAGCAATGAAATGTACACCACCTTGTGTTTTGAATTTCTTTCTTTCTGGTAAGTGACTGATAGGATGTAAGGATATATTGAATGATGTTTCAAGTCAAAATGAAATGAAGCTCATCAAAGTTTTGAAGGTTTTGTGTCCAAGGGTATAGATCAGCTTTAGCCTTACTCCTTTGTTACTTTAGAAAAAAGATCAGCTACAGCAGTGATTTGTTGAATAAGAAATCACAGTCTGGAGGTCTACTTACAACTGACATGCGAATTGTGATTTATTACTCCACACTAGAGCTTATCTATTTCGATTCTAATACACAAAAATTACATACTTAAATAGACGAAACTTTTGCTGTTTCCTTCAAACTCTCCCAACTGTTCTCGCCAACACACATTTATGTCATTGTGTAACGTTTCTGAGGCTAGAAATAACTTTCACCGTCTAATGTCAAATAATCTCTGAGAGACGCCATAAACCACGGTTTTCTATGACGTCACTCATCATACCCTCCTGCGATGTTATTTTTGCGAATAAAACACAGCTCCGATCCATTGCCTTTACAGGCGCAATGTGATAGATTTTTGTTTGCTTTTTTGTGCGGTATCATAATTTCTATGGCTGGGCATAAATGATTTTCTTGATCCTTGTTTCTTGGGTAAATGTTTTTTCCTCTATTCAGCGTCTTTTTTATTTCCCATTCATTTAACCCATATAAGACAATGAAACTGTCCACCTAAATGAGTTTGGAGTGGTCCATTTTCAAATAAAGTTGTTCCAGGGTTGTTTGGTTTGTGGTCAGTTTTACAAACATGCAAGCATGGAAAGGGTTCCGGTTTGCCAATGTCCCACTGACGGTATGGTAGGCATACAGGGGGTAATTGTTAGTACTATTTCTACACACCACTTTTAAAGATAAACGGCATAAATATTTTATTCTGAAATTGAAAACTGATGTTTCCATTAACAGTAAAATGATGCATTACCATTTGATTAGTAACCCAGTTCATACTGGAAACATTACGAAGACACGCCTATATAATTTTGACCCCCCCCCCCCTGAACCCCACTTAAATAAAGTAAAATTGGGGTTTGCAGCGGTAAACCATATTTTTCTTATTTCTGCTCTAAAATATAGATTGTGGGTACTCGTTAGGACCGCCTCGACAAGGCGGTTCAAAGAGTACCCACAATCTATATTTTGAGCAGAAATAAGAATAATATTACAATTTTACTTCCTAAAATTTTCATTTTTTTCGGCGATTATAATGTATATGTACAGGCGTGTTTTCATGATGTAGTTTGTATCTTTGCTCTGTTAAATGGAATACACACGGCTTTTAAAGATAAACGGCATGAAATATGAATGAAAAAATCGTATTCGGAAATTGATGCTGATGTTTCCATTAACAGTAAAATGATGCATTACTATTTGATTAGTAACCAAGTCCATACGGAAAATGCCAAAATGGAACAGAAGTCAGTAGTGCTTATCCGCATCAGAACCTGACGAGAGCCAATACTGTTTGCAAACAAAACCAGCCTTTTTTCTAATTTCTTACTGATAAATAACAACCAAATTTCAGTTTAAAGATAGACGCCTGATATATAAACAAGCGAATTATTCTAATCAGAACAAAATGGGTAAACGGTTATGAAACAAAACATACAAATGATGTCAACGGGACAACCAGCACATAAATCTTCTCATATAATAACTGTGTCATCATGGTACTTCTAGACAGTGATATTGAATACAACAAATTATTATGTAAAGTGTTCGTGTCAAAATTCTTAAGAACCCCTGTCGACAGTCATCGATTACATAGAACAGACACCGAACGGAAAATCGGCTGTATTATCCAAAGAAGGGTTTGTTTTTTAGGTTTAACGTCCCCGTCAACACTGTATAGGTCATTTTGGAGAATTTGCTTCCAATTTTGTGGGACTTTTACCCGACATTGAGAAGAAATGACATCTCAAGCCCTGCCGCCTAATGAAACCAATTGGGTGTATATGCATGGACGGTCCGACTCACACCACTTTTCCTGGGCAGGTTTAGAACATTTAGGCAGTTTACCAGTCCTCATGTGCAGTCGGTTTCAGCTCTGCGTGGAAAATCTATTTCTTCAAGGCCCGATGGGCGGGGGCTTACCCAAGGGAAGTGTCCCGAAAATTCCTCCTATCTAATACAGTTTTGTAATAACTCATTGTCCTCCTACAAAATTATTCTCTTAAAATAGTTGGCTTTGAGAACAGTCTCTTTTTGGATAAATAATAAAGAAACTGTTTTCCTCATTCCTAACCGTGCGCTGACTGCTCCAGAAAAAAAAAAAAAAAAATAAATAAATAAAATTCTGAGTTCTTCGATTTTGTTTCATTCATTGTACTTTGAAATAGTTTAGGGAATTGCACGACCCGCAGAAAAAGCAACCGACTAAAGTCGGTTTTTTCTAAGAGTGCCCTAAAATCACCGTGTCATTCTGTCATTCTGTCATTCTGTCAATCTGTCAGTCTGTCAGTCTGTCTGTCCGTCCGTAACCCGTTTGTGAAAATTGGTGATAGTGACTTAACCGCTTGGAATATTTAAACAATTTTTGGCATACTAATAGATATCAATGAGATCTAACCAATGAACTTACGAAATATTACATTCCATTTAGTATAGCCTCGCCGAGGCGAAAAATGTGAAAATTTTCGAACATTTTTGAACTGCTTCTCCTCGGAAACCGTTGGGCCGATTGAAGTCAAATTTCATATGGAGCCTCTATGGGATGGGGGAAACCAAAATTTGCTCATGGAGTCAAGGTCACATGACCAAAATGGCCGCCGAGCCATATATGGTTTGTCTGTCTGTCCGTCCGTAACCCGTAAGTGAAAATTGGTGATAGTGACTTAACCGCTTGGAATATTTAAACAATTTTTGGCACACTGATAGATATCAATGAGATCTAACCAATGAACTTGCGAAATATTACATTCCATTTTGTATAGCCTCGCCGAGGCGAAAAATGTGAAAATTTTCGAACTGCTTCTCCTCGGAAACCGTTGGGCCGATTGAAGTCAAATTTCATATGGAGCCTCTATGGGATAGGGAAACCAAAATTTGCTCATGTGGTCAAGGTCACATGACCAAAATGGCCGCCAAGCCATATATGGTAAAAACCCTTCAAAAATAGTCTTCTCCAGAACCACTGGGCAGATTTCCACGAAACTTGATAAATAGCATCTGGGATGTAGGCCTATCATAAATTGCTAAAATGGTGACTCTGGGTTGACCTTGACCTTCTTTGGGTCCGTCCGTAACCCGATTGTGAAAATTGGTGATAGTGACTTTACCGCTTGGAATATTTAAACAATTTTTGGCATACTGATAGATATCAATGAGATCTAACCAATGAACTTACGAAATATTACATTCCATTTAGTATAGCCTCGCCGAGGCGAAAAATGAGAAAATTTTCGAACATTTTTGAACTGCTTCTCCTCGGAAACCGTTGGGCCGATTGAAGTCAAATTTCATATGGAGCCTCTATGGGATGGGGGAAACCAAAATTTGCTCATTGGGTCAAGGTCACATGACCAAAATGGCCGCCAAGCCATATATGGTTTGTCTGTCTGTCCGTCCGTAACCCGTTTGTGAAAATTGGTGATAGTGACTTAACCGCTTGGAATATTTAAACAATTTTTGGCATACTGATAGATATCAATGGGATCTAACCAATGAACTTGCGAAATATTACATTCCATTTAGTATAGCTTCGCCGAGGCGAAAAATGTGAAAATTTTCGAACTGCTTCTCCTCGGAAACCGTTTGGCCGATTGAAATCAAATTTCATATGGAGCCTCTATGGGATGGGGGATACCAAAAATTGCTCATGGGGTCCAGGACACATGACCAAAATGGCCGCCAAGCCATATATGGTCTGTCTATCTGACCGTCCGTAACCCGTTTGTGAAAATTTGTGATAGTGACTTAACCGCTTGGAATATTTAAACAATTTTTGGCATACTGATAAATATCAATGAGATCTTATCAATGAACTTGCGAAATATTACATTCCATTTAGTACATCCTCACCGAGGCGAAAAATGTGAAAATTATCGAACTGCTTCACCTCGGAAATCGTTGGGCCGATTGAAGTCAAATTTCATATGGAGCCTCTACGGGATGGGGGAAACTAAAATTTCCTCATGGGGTCCAGGTCACATGACCAAAATGGCCGCCAAGCAATGTTTGGTAAAAACCCTTCAAAAATAGTCTTCTCCAGAACCACTGTGCAGATTTCCACGAAACTTGATAAATAGCATCTGGAACGTAGGCCCATCATAAATTGCTAAAATGGTGACCCTGGGTTGACCTTGACCTTCTTTGTGCCTAGGTCAAACTTTGACACATATGCTTTTGTGTTGGATTTTATCCTGCAAACGATTCAGAATACAGTACTAAAGTATAAGATATATTTTTGCTCCTTACGATAAGGCGCATTTATTGGGGGAACCGTTTTATGTCCAGGTCACATGACCAAAATGGCCGCCATACCCATATATGGTAACACTCATAAAGCTAAAAGCATCCGGCGGGTCGTGCACTTCAGCTGAAGCACTGGTTATTTTACAAATTTGGCAAAATACCAGCTCAATATGTACTATCTATAATTAGTTTTTCGGTACAACCTTCTGTCCGATACCCAGCCGATTTCGCTTTCAACTGAAGTGCAGCTACAATACGCGATGCCTCAACTGAAATGCAGCTACAATACGCGATGCCTCAACTGAAGTGCAGCTATATTACGCGATGCCTCGTGTCGAATTTATTCTGAGTAGTCTTTTTCGTAAGAAGTGCAGCCACCATAAACCTCACCAGAATAATCCAAAATGGATTATTGTGTGTGGGAATGTGTGGCGGCGGGAAATTGTCTCCCTGCCCTACATCATAGTGTAGATTATATTTTCTTGTCCTTTGGGATCATTGATTCCATTGTGGAATTTTGAAAACATTATGATAACACATCCGTGTGATATAGTGCATTTTTCATAACTCAAAAATGTAATTTTTCTGATGAAAATTTATGATATTTTTCTTATTTTTACTCATAACATAGGTTTTGGGTGCTCGTTAGAACCGCCTCATTGAGGCGGTTCTAACGAGTACCCACAACCTAAGTCTTGGAGCAGAAATAAGGAAAATGATGTTTACCCCCGTAAACCCCAGTTTTCTCTTAATAAAGTTGGGTTTAGGGGGGTCTTTATTCCACGGACTTGTTAACGTGATGATATCTGAGGGTCACTGATGAGGCCTAATTGGCCGAAACTAGCTAGTCTGGCCCAGAAAACATATACACTCCATATTTTTCAGTTCTGTGGTGTATTCCTTGCTTACAAAGGATAACTCTTTTATAGAACATATTTAAGAAATAATATATAGACCTTATTCTCGTCGTGACCAACAGTACATCTCGTAGCTGCATTTTTTATCCAATAACGTCGCTGTTATATAGTAAATAAAGTCATTTATAACATTTTCAGTAATGATTTACTGAGATTTCTCAGTGAATTATCACGGAGTGAATTATTTCATTTAGAACGTTTTTGACGTCATTATTACTAGGCGACGTTGCTGATGTCGTTAAAAACTTCAATAACAATAGTTGACGTTTGGCGGAAAATCTGTTAAAATGATAGAAATCAGACTTCAATTTTCGCGTCCATTTGAAGTTGTTGAGGAAAACCCTACAACGCGAGGTTAAAGTATGATTTTCTTGATAATACAGTTCCACTTTCATGGCATTGTTGCATCTGTATTTCAAACGCAGGATGTTTTCTATGTTGAAATAAAAAAAAAGATGGCGACTGAATTTCAAACTAAACCACGCCTTCTGAAATCCATGCCCTGACTGGAACTAACTTGGTTGAAAATCAGAATGGTTGAATTGGAAAATTCAAAGGCAAAACATGAATGGAAATATAATAAACCGTTTATTTTGTTGTTTTGATTTATTGCGTAGAAATGGTTCACTCGTGTTCTAAGGCTTTCGTGCAAAAAAAAACAAAAATCGTCAGCAATCGACTCGGAAG
Organism: Lucinisca nassula; assembly: GCA_963580285.1. NCBI lineage: Eukaryota > Metazoa > Mollusca > Bivalvia > Lucinida > Lucinidae > Lucinisca > Lucinisca nassula. Next base: position 126,260,420 of record OY757010.1, on the reverse strand, counting down.
CCTTGTGGAATATTTCACCGTAATCTATCAATAATAATAAAAAATAAACACTATGTAATCAAAATGAAATGACCAAACGCGAAATAATACATTTTTTCATGCGCGTAACGTCATGATGTCGTCCGTGTCAACCCTAATCCTACCACAATTATAATCCCATTAAAAATCGATATGTGATAAACAGAATCCTTCAATCGGTGTCTGATCAATCTTTCATACGAATTTATAAATTTCGCGAAAGGCTCGTTTCAAAAATTTCATATTCACTTTTCACTGTGTAAAATCCTCAATATTTGTAATGTACAAATGAAGATTAGTGTCGGTATCCTGTGTTCTTTGAGTCTGGCATCAAGACGTAGACCAAACAAAACGTTACATTACATTAAAGAACACACAACAGAAAGTGAAGCAACGAACTCTTTTTTTTTCTTGAGCGATTTGGTTAATAAGGAATGAATTTCATTTGTGTGGATTTTTGTCGACGAGTAAACTCCGGCGAATCACTAACCGTCTACATTAGATCAAATCGATAAACTCCATAAAAACGATAATTAAATTCCTTATAATTCCAACGTTTTCTTCGAAATATTAAAAATGCCACCAAAATGGCTTACCAACGGTCACGGCGGAATGAAAGCCTTACAATTAACTACACGGACGCAATGTTGTTCATACCTCAGTGAATACATTTACTAACAGAAGTCATATCATGACAAACTTACGTTGAAGTAAAAAAGAAGTGAGGGCAATGATCAGGAATCGATCGATTCAACCACAGTTCCCATCAGAGACACCAAAGGGAAAGAAGCACAACCATGAAACTACTAGATCCTAATGGGAACAGCAATAGCGGAAAGCCAAAAGGACATTTACTTTCCCACAAAAAGGTCAAATGGCTATCCAAAAGAAAATAATATAAGCGATGCACACACACACACTCAAAGACAAACCATAACAAAAATAAACAATGGTTCTTCAAATTCCATTGGACGATGACGACGTTATGACTTTAACGTCGCTCGTCCACTGTATATAGACAAACTGCGTGCTATTGTTTTCTTCATTCGTTTTAGCTATCAAACCAGATTTTTTCATCACAAAAATAATTATAGACAAATAATTTGTTCAGTCCGCATGAAGGCCTCCTAACTCATCAGTGCAACACCTCCGTGAACACACAAAAAAAAAAATCAAACAACCACAGAGATGAAACAACGGCGAGGACTCGACAGCAAGAAACCACTGAAATGCTGGAGCAAAAGAAAACCAACAGTTAGACTCCGATGGGCCCGACCAGAGACAGAGCAACAGGCACCAACCAACATTACAGAGAATAAGATTGTCTCTAATTCTCAGTAAGCCTTTACTTCTGGAACCGTCATAGAATCTGAGGCATGACCCACAGGCGTGCAATGTGCAATTAAAGAGGGAGGCAAAGTTGTTAATCGTGATTGGGTTAACTAAGTATGATTAGGCCTAAGATAGCTGTGTTTCCGCTAACACCACCGTCCCAATAATTTTGTGCCGACACTGCAACTTTTACGGCCATCTAGAAAAAATAAAAATATTTTCTCACCTACCGACCTATCCCGTAAAGTTAACTTAAACCCAACAGCAATTTTACTGACCGTTCCAAGTCGGTGCTCTTGCTGTGTTTCCTTCATGTTGTTGGTGCTTCACCTTTTTGGTTGTTGATTTTAGTTACGTTTGTCCTTCCAGTTTAATGTTGTCATGATGGTGATTCTGATTATTTCCCAACGTATGTATATTGCTCCTTTTAAGTTAGATTTGGATATTCTGAGTCACCACCTGTTTGGAAAGAGCTGCTGACTCGGTTTGCCTGTTGTCCGTTCTGTTTAATGTCGTCATTCTTTGTTTCGACTTCTTTCCCTTGTGATATTGTGGGGAGAATTAGGGATCTGATTGTTTCTCTTTTTAATTTTAATATTTTCTAACTCTTTTGATAAAATTTCATAAAACAGTCAAAAAAGCAGACCTTATACTTAAATTCCTATTGGTTTGCTTCCTTGATGCTCTGAACCTCATTATTTGATTGTTTTCTGGTAATATGTTTGGAGTTTAGCACTTTTAAAGATTTGTGCTCTTTTTCCATCAAATAAAAAGACTGACAAAAAATAAAAACTTTTTTTCGACTTTCTACTAACCCTAGCTGTTTTCGGCATGTTACGGAAACACAGCTGTTTTTTAGGTCTTAACATCGGGTAATTAGCCAAGTTTAAGTGAACCTCTAAAAAATGCATTTATCGCTTAAATAGTTTTATCATATAACGACGCTTTATTTAGCGAATAGCGTCATGTCAAAAAAAAATTGTATGATCACACGTAATAACACTTAGCTACTGGTGCATGACGCCATGAAGCTGTCCGTGTCCACAATCCTCGAGACCTAGACAAATGATTTGTTAAGTCCGCATGAAGGCCTCCTAACTCATCAGTGCAATATCTCCGTGAACACAAAACTCAAAGGTGAGTACTCGACAGCAAGAAACCACTGAAAAGCTAGAGCAAAATAAGACCAACAGTAAGACTCCGATGGGACCGACCAGAGACACAGCATCAGACACCAACCAACATTACATAAAGTAAGATACTCTCTAATTCTCAGCAAAATAGAAGTGGAGGCAATGATCAGGAATCACAGCTCCCATCAGAGACACCAAAAGGAAAGAAACACAAACATGAAACAACAGACCCTAATGGAAACATCAATAGCGGAAAGCCAAAAGGACAGTTTCTTTCCCACAAAATGGCCAATAGACTATCCAAAATAAAACAACATGAGCGACACAAACACCCAAAGACAAACCATAACAAAAATAAACCGCGACAGAAGAACCGCATTGGAATTGTCAGCTGAAACGAATTCCACGGGGTGGGGGGGGGGGGCTTAAATCGATTTTACGTTGCCACAATTCCCGCCCTTACTTCCGTCGCGATTTAGACAAATAATTCGTTCAGTCCGCATGAAGGCCTCCTAACTCATCAGTGCAACATCTCCGTGAACACAAAAAACAACAACCACAGAGATGAAACAACGGTGAGGACTCGACAGCAAGAAACCACTGAAATGCTGGCGCAAACGAAAACCAACAGTTAGACTCCGATGGGCCCAACCAGAGATAGAGCATCAGGTATCAACCAACATAAGCCTTTACGCTGGAACTGTCATAGAATCTGAGGCGTGTCCCAGCGGCGTGCAGTTAAAGAGGAAATCAAAGTTGTCAACCGTGATTGGGTAAACTACCATGCAGGCAGTCTGTCGTATAACATTTGTACCTAATCTTTTTATATATGAAATATATGGGCTGCATGATGCTTCCACACAGAGCTAAATCCGGCCCGCACACTAGTACTGATAAACCGCTTTGAGGATCTAAGCCTGTCCAGGAACCGCGGTGCGAGGCGGACGGTCCATGCTATTAAACCCTATCGGTTTCATTGGGCGACAGACCTTGAGATGTAATTTCATCTCAATGTCGGGTAAAAAACCCACAAAATTGGAAGCAACGTCTCCAAAATGACCTTGACAGTGTTGGCGGGGACGTTAAACCTAAAATCAAACAAAATCAAAGCGCCAAAAGGCACTGAAATGACAGATTCTGTGAAAAATTCAGATTTACTTTCTTTAGTGATAAGGACAATGGCGCTGAGGTGAATCGGCTGTTATACACTTTTATCATCATTTTACTTGCACATTATAGATAATACAACATGCAAATGACTACCCAGCAGGCACACGTCGCTAGGGCAACGTCAAATCAACGTCGATGCAATGTCATGACGTTGCACCGACGTTGATGTGACGTCACAATTACGTCATGTGCCTGCTTGGATAGTTGCCAGTTTTATGACAACACAAACCGGCCCCGCCCATATGGGCTTGAAGAAATATAGAAATATATGGGCTGCATGATGTTTCCACGCAGAGCTGAATCCTGCCCGCACCCTAGTACATGTACTGGTAAACCGCTTAGAGGATCTAAGCCTGTCCAGGAACCGCGGTGCGAGGCGGACCGCCCATGCTAATAAACCCTATTGGTTTCATTGGGCGACAGGGCTTGAGATGTCATTTCATCTCAATGTCGGGTAAAAGTCCCACAAAATTGGAAGCAACGTCTCCAAAATGACCTTTACAGTTTTGACGGGGACGTTAAACCTCAATTCAAACAAACAAATGGCAACACAAAGCGTAGACGCAACTTTCTTGTAAAAGATTACACTTGTTGACTGAGATGTGTTTGCTGGCTCAGTCAAGAACCTGCCTTATGTCGTGCGCTACAGTAAAGGAAAACACTTTTTGTGCGATGTTTGATGTTTTGCGGCATGTGACTTATTGTTTATCACAACATTGTGCTTACATTTTCAGTTTTTCAGACCTACAACAGAATTGGACAGTGATAACTGTCAGGAGTATATTATTGCTGCTTGCTACCGTACGGTGAAGTTTCTAGCGTCACGTACTTCGCATTTAATTAGGTCATGTTAGTGTTATGAGTTTGTACGTTTTCAGCCCTTTATAGCCAAGTACAGATACCTACAGATGCGAACAGTGTAGAACCTGGTGAGATGGCTCATAATGATACATCGCATTCTGTTCTACATGGCTTGACATACTGTTGACGACTATTGACTAGACACCAAATTTACATGTGTAGAATTGACGCGTGAGCGAGTGAGTGAGTGAGTTTTTAGTTTTACGTCCCACCAACAGCTAAGGTCATACGGAGACGGGACCTCGGTTTAAAGACTCATCCGAAAGTCTGGAGAAGCCCGGGATCGATCCTGCGATCCCTGGTTTACAAGGCGAGAAGCGTAACCACTGCACCACGGAGGCTTCTAAAGAATGGACGCGTACAAATTCATTGACTGAAGAGTGAACTTGAGAAACTCGGGGTGGAAGGGGTAAAATCTTAACATGGCCATTTTGAAATGTAGCAGAGGCCATTTCATCTTTTTTCCCTTGTTTTTCTTAAACTGCTACACAAACTTTATATTTCTTACGATTCATCTGCAGGCAGCTGATTCAAATGAAATCCAATCACTGAAAAATAAGATAAAAATGTAAATTCGTCTGTTTCATGTTTTGTATGGCGGTTTTAAGATAAGTTACACGTTCATCGTTCGTTTTACGAAAGACATGTGTCCTCTGATCTTTCATGGAACTTTTTCAAGTACAGTCGTCGCCAAATCCGTCGCATGATGCAGCTGAATCGTAAGATAAAATCGTCAAGTCGTCAGCTTCAAAAGTTTGTATTACGCTTACAGGATAACTAATACGCTTGTACAATTTTGATTACTGTGCCAAACCGGACTACATTTTGTGCGGACCCATATTTCTATGGCTGTCAAAGCCGGAAGTACTGAAGCCTGGATTACTTTAAACGTCTAGCACAGCAAGAATAGACAGATAGAATCTGCCATTAAAAATAAAACAAAATAACACTTAGCTGGCCTAGTCTTTGCAACATATCTACGGCCAATGTCTTGTTTTGTCCTACCTAAAAAAAAATAAGAACGCTTCAGATGTTCTTATATAGAACTGTCAATATTATTCCTGGATCTAACAGAAATAATTTCTCCGACAAATACCACCAAAGCGGATTTGTCGTTAAAATGAAATGAGCCTACGCATGACAAAATCTACAAGAAGTCTTTAATGATCAGTGAAGACTCTGATCAGCTTGCGCATTCGCGCAGGCTGATCAGAGTCTTCGCTGATCGCATGTACCTTCTATAGGCTACTATCTGTGCAAAGAGACATAAGCATAATGTCTTGTCATAGTGGATGGGTGTGCAGGTTGATTTCAGTATGTGCTGGCCACACCGGTCGTATTGTAGGTTTTGTTATGCGGCGGCTAAAATGCTTACACAATGAGAACACAGGTGATCATTGTCTCCACTTCTACTTTGAAATATGGTACATGTAATCCTACGATAACCCAACCACGGGATGTATATAATTACAAGGATTGTAAGGAGCCGTCACAAGCCAATATATGCCATTGGCCATGTGCGCACATCAAATACTCTTATCAGTCTGTTCGTCCGTGCTGTCTTGTCCTGAGCTTTTGCTGTGCATTAATAGATTCATTGACCCCCAAACGTTCTTAATACAGATTTTGACTTTGTGTGTATGCAGGGTGATCTGAATCTGCATTGTGCGCATATGTCAGACCAGACATTGAAACGACACCACATTTGCATTATTTGCTGGCTCCCAGCTTGCACATTGTCAATATTGGAAAAACAGATAATCAGAACCCCCTGACCTTTCAAGGTCAGGGGGTTCTGGTTAACTGTTTTTCCAACACTGATAACATTCAGACTAGGAACCAGTAGATAATGCAAATAAGGTGAATACAGAATCCATCCAACATCAAAATTAAGGCTTCTTTTTCTTGTAATGCCACATTTCATTTTCTTTTCTGAACGGCATCTCGCTTATTTGTTATTGCGTCGCAAAAACAAAATATGCCGCATGGTTTCACGCTGTAAATAGTGCTTCGTGACATTAAAGTCGAGATAAACCAAGGGAGATATAGAGAATACCAGGTTCGGGTCATCTGATATCAAGTTAATCAGGCAAGGCTTTGAGAACGCTTGTAGGATCGTGAGGCTTGCCGAGCGATTCTACATGCGTTCTCGAAGCCGAGTCTGATAAACTTAATATCAAATAGCACGAATCTGGTACTCTATTTATCAGTCAATCCCCTTGTACACTCTTACATTTTTGCCAATTTTCCCAGCAGTCCAGTTCTTAGAAGTGCAATGTCACGTTGACCTGATAAAGCTCTCTTGTTCTGAGATAGCACATGTTTATCAGGTCAATGTGCTACAATGCAATTAATATAGGGGGTAACTGATACATTTCATATCTTTACTCGTTTATTTAAACATGTGTATTCTTTGCTGGTATTTGGCAAACACACTCATATCGGGGCTTGGAGAAATAGATTGGGCTGCGTGGTGCTTATGCGCAGAGCTGGAGCTGACCGCACATGAGTACTGGTAAACAGTTGGTCTAAACCTGCTCCTTGCATATAAACGCTTTTGGTTTGTTTAGAAGGTTACACGGCTCCAAAATAGTGTTTTATTTGTTGTTGTTTTTTTTAAATAAAAATACCAGCATGCTTTGCTAATAGCACATAGCAGGGCAAATACAATGCCATGAAAGCCTTAAATTGCTTGCACTGTTATGGCATGTAATATTTTTTGTATAAGTCGCGTCGTGCAAAAATCCGCAGTGTCCGACCAGCACCTTTGTGTTCGCTACCTGGGCCGTGCAAAGAATGCCTAAAATTTCAAAACTGTTGTCTGTTTAGCTTGGAAGGTAGGGTTGTGTCTTACTGTTATAAAAAAGCAGAAGACAGATTTCTTCTAATTTCGGCTAGTCTGATAGATTCTGCGTGCTCGTAATGAAAATGTCATTGCGGAATAACATTGCGATAACACACCCTTGTGACATAGTGCATTTTTCACATTTCAAAATGGCTGCTTTTCTGATGAAAATCCTTAATATTTTTCTTATAATAGCTCAAAACATATGTTGAGGTTGCTCGTTAGAACCGCCTCAGTGAGGCGGTTCTAACGAGTACCCACAACATATGTCTTGGAGCAGAAATAAGAAAAATGATGTATACCCCCGTAAACCCCAGTTTTCTCTATGTAAAGTGGGGTTTAGGGGGTCTTCATTTCACAGACTTGTTTACGTGATGACGAAAATTAATGAATATCCATTTTAACCCAAAATTTCCAGTTTAAATGAGATTTTCAAGGATGCGCATTTTCATGATATCAAATAATTCTGTTCTGTTATAAATTTATCAAATGATACTATTCAGAAATGGAAATCTGAATTTTCACTGCAAAATGATACATTGCCATTAATTATTAAAGGCTATAAATCAGAAACAAACTAAATTGATAGAATCGGGAAAATTAACTCATCGATCTTTTTTACAGAACGATTATATTATATGCAACTCACATTTCTATATTTTACACATCAAAGGGGATACTTAGTGCAAATGTGATTGTCTGTACAGTTTATTTCTTTATTTCTAACGCGTTTATAATTATCGCCTTCATATAGACTCTACCACAGAGCATACATATATTTCTGGACGCACTCTTTTTCATTATCAAATACCCATTTATTACATGTCCCTATAGTCCGACAGAATACATGTACGGGTGAATTTGTTTTATCATATGGCGTCGATGCCCCCGCCCATAGGGGCTGGAAGAAATATATGGGCTGCATTAGGCTTCCACGCAGAGCTTAATCCGGCCCGCACACTAGTACTGGTAAACCGCTTAGAGGATCTAAGCCTGTCCAGGAACCGCGGTGCGAGACGGACCGTCCATGCTAATAAACCCTATTGGTTTCATTGGGCGACAGGGCTTGAGATATCATTTCATCTCAATGTCGGGTAAAAGTCCCACAAAATTGGAAGCAACGTCTCCAAAATGACCTTTATAGTGTTGACGGGGACGTCAAACCTCAAATCAAACAAAAACATATGACGTCGCGTCTGAGAGTGTAATAACGCCATGTAATATTTTCGATAATCCACTAGTGGATTAAATATGCAAATTAGATAGATACGTTCCGTAACGTTACATGTACGACGTCCTTAACGACGTCTCGTTTACTTATGGCGTAATATTGACATTTTTGTAAACAATCGTGAATAAAATGCGCTTTATATGTCATATGATAAATAGAATCTTACGTTCGTGCTCATGTATTATTGAATTTATTAAACTCGTTGATGAAAAGGGATAAAATGCTCGGCAAAGCCTCGCATTTTATCCCTTTTCCTCAACTCGTTTAATACACTCAATAATACATGAGCACACATGTAAGGTCCATCACGTGAACAAGTCCGTGAAATAAAGACCCCCGTATACCCCAATTTATACAGAGAAAACTGGGGTTTAGCGGGGTAAACATTATTTTCCTTATTTCTGTTCCAAGACATAGGTTGTGGGTACTCGTTAGAACCGCCTTTGGAGATGTGAAAAAATGAACTAGGTCGCACGGGTGTGTTACCGTAGTGCCTCTATATGCCCCTGGAGCTTGCGTTCGAAATTCTTCTTTTCGGATTCTTGATGATCAGGCATTTCCCGCTCAGAATCTGACTGATACCACCGTGTCATCAGCTGATATTTTTGAATATTCAAAACGGAGTCCAACATGTCTGTCAGAATAGTTAATAAAAGGACTCTGGACTCTCTGGTACGAAATTGACTGCCCTGTATTCTAAGACAAACTTCTTCTCAGTAAATTTAGTTAATTGCATTATATATAGATTATTCATTCTCCTAGTTGAAATATGGGATTTATAAACCGAGGGAGGTAAAATAATCCGATAAAGAAACGAGTGCGAAGCACGAGTTTCTTTAACGGATTGTTTTACCTCCCGAGGTTTATAAATCCCATATTTCAAATAGGAGAAATGTATAATCTGTATATTACATGCACTTCCATAGAATTTTAGGAGAGTTTGGATCTTGAATTTTGGATCTGAATGCCCGTTCAGTTGACTGTTTACAGCTCATGTAAACGGTTCAATCAGCGAAGTGTTACAGAATCTGGGTGGAAGAACAACTGGATGGGCGCCATTTTGAAAGCGCTTTCTACAGTTTTGAACAAAAATAGAAGAAACAAAGTGTTTCAGTGATAAAACAAGTAAAACGTTAGATTAAATAAAGCAAAACTTACATCCTAATCAATGGTCATATCCATGTTTTCTTTTGTTTCAGCGTTGCATCCGACTCAAACGTCATGCATTCTGAACGTCTGTTGATATTTCTTAGACGCCATTACAATGACGTCATGAATAACGTCGCCGTGATTGAAACTTTCCCGCGTTTGAATAGAACAATTTCACTGCACTGAAGCGGTATCTCGTATCTTGTACATAAAGTAGTTCCAGCTGAAGGGATTTATTTCCCCGGCTAAGAGGAAATATTTCTTCTTAGCAAAAAGGAAAATACCAAGTTTATGTCTGGTAGAAATCATGGTATTTCTCTGTAATGCATGTAATATATTAATATCTTCGAATGTAAAATTAGTTTATCACCTAAGAAAATATTTAATTCTTAAAAAATGGTTCATTTGAGATTTTAAACCACTATTTTAATTTTTTTATAGGTATTGGTACTGTTTTTTTATATAACAGGGTTTCAAATGATTATGTAGTATATATATACTATTCCTTCTATTCCTTACAGAAGCTCAACTTCCCCCACTCCCGTGGCACATTTGATGCTGTTTGCAACGAAAATCAAAGACGCGCCGAACGCTATGTCAAATCGTGTTGAACTTCCTGTCAGGTACTTCTAAACAGGTTTGAGAGATGAATGACAATGTGGAGAAACGACTGCTACTCCTTCTCGGGTAACTTTCAGAAAACTGAATCGATGTTAATAAATTTTGACTGAAGTGGGATAGCAGTGAATAGATAATTTGAAAATCGCTAAGCTTCTGTGTAAGGTGGAATTTACTGGTATTCAATATGCTTAATATGGATATCAGTTTCTTTGTACTTTGACAAACATGTCACTTGTGACACAAATTCTTGTTTAGCGTATCATTGTGTTTTGACGTTTTTGCACTTTCATTATTCAAACACGCCTATACAAATACATTGCCACCTATATCGCCGAAACAATGAAAATTTTATGATGAAAAATTGTAAATATAGATTGTGGGCACTCGTTAGAACCGCCTCATCGATGCGGTTCTAACAAGTACCCACAATCTATATTTTAGAGCAGAAATAAGAAAAATAAGGTATACCCGCGGAAACCCCACTTTTACTACATAAAAGTGGGGTTCAATGGGGTCAATATGATATAGGCGTGTTTTCGTGATGAATAAACCGAAGACAGGTGTCTTATTGCTAAACTGCTAGTTGCGTTGTTGTATATTGTTTTCAGGAGTAATAAGATTGTTCCCTAGGGACACAAGAACGTGTTCGAATCATTCATGGCATTACGAAATCACGCCTATACAAATACATTGTTTTGTTCGTATGATCTGAGGTTTAACGTCCCCGTCAAACTGTAAAGGTCATTTGGAGACGTTGCTTCCAATTTTGTGGGGCTTTTACCCGACATTGAGATGAAATGACATTTCAAGCCCTGTCACCCAATGAAACCAATAGGGTTTGTAACCATGGACGGTCTGACTTGCACCACTTTGCCAAGGCAGGCTTAATAAAACCGAGTCTGCTATTTTCGTTTATTTGGCGTATTCCTTGCTTCCAAAGGATCTAACTTCAGAACTTATTTATTTTCACTGTAGCTGGCGTTGTGCCGTGTGGCGGCCGTAAAACGTCTCCCTGTACATCATCATAGTGCAGATTATATTTTCTGGTCATTTGGGATCATTGAGTCCATTTGGTATCGTTTTGAAAATAGAGTTCTGCTTAAGCCGGTGCTAGAGGGCGTGGCCGGTGTTGCATATTTCAGTACTGGTCATGAACAGACTCAATAAAACCGAGTCTGCTATTTTCGTTTATTAGGGCCCCGCACTAAAAGTTTGGGTGCCCTATAGTAATCACTCTGTACGTCCGTCTGTCTGTCCGTCTGTCTGTCTGTCATGCCACAAATTTTCCTACTCCTCTGATAGCGCTGCCTGGGCCCTTGTCAGTTTCACTGACAGCTCTAGTTTGGTGTAGTCCTTGCTGCCAAAGGATCTAACTTCAGAACTTATTTAGATCCTCTAAGCGGTTTACCAGTACTCATGTGCGGTCGCTTTCAGCTCTGCATGGAAGCATCTTGCAGCCCATCTATTCCTTCAAGCCCCACATATATACTGTTACATTTACAGCTGAAGTTAACGAAGATTTTAATTTCGTAAAATCATTCTTCGGTATAAAAAGATTGGGTACAACATAAATGTTATACGACAGACTGCATGCATGGTAGTTAACCCAATCACGGTTGACAACTTTTCTTCCCTCTTTAATTGCACGCCAGTGGGCCCGGCCTCAGATTCTATGACAGTTCCAACGTAAAGGCTAATTGAGAATTAGAGAGATCTAATTCAAGGTAATGTTGGTTAGAGCCTGATGCGCTGTCTCTGGTCTGGCCCATCGGAGTCTAACTGTTGGTTTTCTTTTGCTCCAGCATTTCAGTGGTTTCTTGCTGTCGAGTCTTCACCGTTGTTTCACCTGTTTGATTATTTGTGTTCACGGAGATGTTGCACTGATGAGTTAGGAGGTCTTCATGCGGACTGCACAAATTATTTGTCTATATCGCGACGGAAGTAAGGTCAAGGATTGTGGCAGCGTAAAATCGATTTAAGCCCCCCAGTGGAATTCATTCCCGCTGACCTATCCAAGGCGGTTCTTCTGTCGCGGTTTATTTTTATTATGGGTTGTCCTTGGGTGTTTGTGTCGCTTATGTTATTTTATTTTGGATAGCCTATTGGCCATTTTGTGGGAAAGGAACTGTCCTTTTGGCTTTCCGCTATTGGCGTTTCCATTAGGGTCTGTTGTTTCATGTCTGTGTGTATTTCCCTTTGGTGTCTCTGATGGGAGCTGTGGGTTGATTGTATCGATTCCTGACCATTGCCTTCACTTCTATTTTAAGAGGAAAAAGCTGTGGTATCTTTCTTTTTCTATTCAAAATATAGAATGTTGGTCCACGTTAGAACCGCCTCGTCGAGGCGGTTCTAACGAGTACCCAGAATCTAAATTTCAGAGCACAAATAAGAAAAATAAGGTTTACCCCTGTAAATCCCAGTTTTACTATATAGAAGTGGGTTTCAAGGGGATGAAGACTATATATGCGTGTTTTCATGATGGTAAACGTCAATCTGTGTTTTGGTCATTGACTTTTCACTGTATCACCAACATGTCCGTGTAATGAACACCCTGGTAAAACCCCTCTTTATATGGAGTAGACAAAACTGGGGTCTACAGGGGTATACATTATTTCTTTTATTGCTGCTTCGAGACATAGGCTGTTGGTACTCATTAAAACCGCCTGAATGAGACGGTTCTAACGAGTAGGTTGTGGGTACCCGTTCAAACCGCCTCAATGAGACGGTCATAACTGGTACCAACAACCTATGTTTGAAGCATTGATAAGACAAATAAATTAATTTTAATGCTATTTGCGACGTCCTGTGCTGTGGTGTGTGGTAACGGAGGATAGCTATGGGAATATTGGTATATTTTGAGCATCTCACATTAACAAGTCCAGCTAAATCTTTTAGACAGTCAACATCCTGAAAAAAAGACACTTCTGCTCGTTAGATAAATGGTGTTGATCACAAAGATACGTATAAAGTATTAGTGGATGAACATTATGAAAACACGCCTATACAAAGACATTGTTAATTTTACAACCGAAAAATGAAAATTTTCACACGAAAAATTTTGTTATTTTTCTTATTTCTGCTCAAAATATAGATTGTGGATACTCGTTAGAACCGCCTCGGCGAGGCGGTTCTAACGAGTACCCACAATCTATATTTCGAGCAGAAATAAGAAAAATAATGTATACCCCTGCAAACCCCAGTTTTACTATATAAAAGTGGGGTTTAAGGAGGACAAACGTATATAGGCACGCTTTCGTGATGAAAAATGTGAGTCTATCTGAATTTACACAGTTGCTGAATACTGTAATTACTACATTACAGTTTAGCTTTCACAGAAAAGTTAGGTCTACGCCTGTGAATGTCTAGAATTATATCCAAGAAATCTGTTTTATACAATTTACTGTCTTTGGCAAAATTCTAATTCCCAGTCTGGCACTTAGTGACACTACTAGGCCGTGTGCGTTACCATCCTGGTCTGGTACTTGTGGACCACTTTAAACCTCATCCCATCTCACAGGTCCTGGTGTATGAATGTCATTTGACTTGTCACCAGTAACAATTCTGCTTCTGACCAGTGCGACGTGTTAAGTTCGCGACCAGTTGATAAAAATAGTCCTGTCTAAGCGCTACTTCATGACGATACAGAAAATAATTTACAACCTTGACATATTGATGTGGTTCTCAATAATAAATGTTGGTAGCCGGCCTCGGTAGCTCAGTCGGATGCGCGTCTTACTGGTGATCAGGAGGACGCGGGTTCGATACCTGCCGGGGTCGGCAACATTCTTTCGTGGAGATCGATTATGAAATCGTTTCTACGGTCATTCTCTCCCACCCGCTGAATCAAGAAGGGCAGATGTCAGTTTCTGACGAAAGAATGCGCACTGCTTACGTATAAGCCTGCCCAGGAAAAGTGTGGATAGGTAAACTGACCGTCTCAAAAATGACCTAAAATAGTGTTGACTGGGCCGTTAAACTCTTAAACTCTTATACAAAATACAAAACAATTGTTGCCGACGGCGAGACAAGTTTTTGTTTTATTTCACCAGAGCCGAAGGCTTCTGGGAAGCTTATAGGACAGAGGTCGAGAGTTCAAATATGTATACATGTATTTTGTATTATCCTGTACCAATATGACAGCAATTTGGGATTGTACACATGTGATAGAAATTCTGTGCCATAGCTCTTCCCGCGGGCCTCTTAAACTTGCTATGGGCCTCTTTGGCTTGCACAAATGTGATAGCATTTCTGTGTCAGAGCTCTGCCCGTAGGCCTCTTTAGTTTTTTTTGTGAAAGCTTATACTGGTTGTTGCATTGTCAAACTGCATTGTGGATTACTTATGGCTGCACTTCCGTGTTAAAACAAAAAGTCTATAGTGTCTGTAGACAAAACCACGATGAATACCATCGTCACTCTAGCATAGTTGCAATATGTAAAGCCCGCGGTCAAACATGCACATTACATCCGCTGAGTATTGAGCGGTTCCTTATTCTTCGTGTATTTACGGGAGACAACAATAGTTCGTACATGTAACTATACGTCGAACGAGACAAACAACTACGTGAAGCCATTTGTTTGATTTGGCCATAAATCTTTCTGCATTAACGGCCCAGTCAACACTGCTCAGATCAAACAGAGCGGATGAGTTAACCTATTCACACTTTTCCTGGGCAGACTTTTTGTTATGGTTTGTCTTTGAGTATGTGTGTCGCTTTTTTTTATTATTTGTTTGTTTGTTTTGGATGGCCGGTAGGCCGTTTTGAGGGAGGATGGCTGTCCTTTTGGCTTTCCGCTGATGGTTCTTCGAAAGAAACTGACAATTGCCCTTCTTGAATCAGCGGTGGGGAGATAATGACCGCAGAAATGATTTCAGGATCAATCTCCATTGAGGTAATTTTGGAAAGGTTGCTTCCAATTGTGTTGGACCTTTACCCGACATTGCGATTGAATGACATCTCAAACTGCCGCCAAATGAAATCAGTAGGGCTTACATGCATTGGACGGTCCGACTCGCGCCGCTTTGCCTGGGCAGCTTAATCCTTCTAAGTGGTTTACCAATACCAATGTGCTTTCAGTTTCAGCTCTGCGTGGAAGAACCATTCAGCCGAGTATTTTGTCAAGCCCCGATGGGCGGGGGCATTACGATGTACTGTGTATGGTCGAAACATACATTCTGCGGACTTGTAATACACACCAGCCCCTTCCCTCATTATACCCCCGCATACGAAGTTTGAGTATACCTCCGCAAACGAAGTTTGATGGAGTATATAGGAGTCAGCCTGTTCTCCATCTTGTCCGTGTGTGTGTTTGTCCGCCTATCACTCCGCCAGAATTCTGTCGGGACCATAACTTGAAAACCGCTTGATGTATCCAAATTAAAACTTCAAACACCCGTAAAGGGCACTGAGTGAGTGATTGAGTGTTTGAGTTTTACGTCCCACCAACAGCTAGGGTCATACGGAGACGGGACCTCGGTTTAAAGACTCATCCGAAAGTCTGGAGAAGCCCGGGATCGATCCTGGATAAAGGGCACTGTGGAGAAGGACAGTGCACATAATTCATAACTGTACCAGCAATATTTGCAGTGTTATTGGACTTGGTATTTCTGGTTTAGAATTTTGTCCGGATAATAACTCAAAAATCGCTTGAGGTATCCAAATAAACTTCACACACTTGTAAAGGGCAATGTGGAGAACTGCAGTGCAGAAATGTGCAATATTGTCAGAGTTATTGGGTTTTGTATTTTGTTTAGAATGTTGGTCGGATTATAACTGAGAAACGGCTTGAATTATCCGAATGAAACTTTGCACACTTGTAGAGGGCATTGTGGAAAAGTGCAGTGCACAAGGACCATAACTCAATCTGCAATATAAGCGGAGTTATTGGATTTTGTATACTGTCTGGACAATAACTCAAAACCCGCTTGAGTTATATAAACTTGTAGAAGGCATGTTCAGAAGTTCAGAAGGGTCATACCTCTATCTGCAATACAAACTGATGTATCGGACTTTGTATTTTTTGTCAGAACAATAACTCTAAAAAAGCTTGTGGTATCCAAATGAAGCTTTGAACACTTGTGACGGAAACTGTGTAGAAGTGCAGTGCTGAAGGACGACAGCTCTATCTGCAACATTAGCGGGGTTATTGGTTGGACTTTGTATGTTTTCTTTTCTTTTCTTTTTTTGTTTTTTAGAATTTTGTCTTGATAATAGCTGCATGATGACGAATCATCACTTTAACAGGTCTGTGTAATAAACACCGTCGAAATTTCCAATTTACGTAGCAAAAAGTCACATGTTTGATCCCCGTTTCAGTAAAATCCGCTAAAGCGGGATATAGTAGTCAAATCTTCCGGCAGTTATAGTTGAAATGCTTGTAAAATACCTCTGTCAAAAAGGTATATTTGCAAGCAAAGCAAGAGAACAAATTCATTCTATGAATATATACAGCTGGAAAGAAATCAGCACCCCCACCTCCGCGTTTTTACAGTGGGTTCAGTATCAAACTCTCTCATAAAAAAACACTGCAAAATGGTAAACTATGCAGCATTAACACTATTACGGACAAAATACAGCAAAACCTGGCCAGAAAATGCAGTTTGTTACGTATTCAAGACGTATCATTTTCCCCTTTAAAATGTCATTTTGAGTTTCTAGATAATATTTCTACCACATTTGTTCAAAAACGGGTGAAAACTCCACGTGTCCGGATAACTGCCTCGACCCTATGTCTCATCCAACCGTCAGACGTCGAATTTGATGAATGGTCGGCTGTCGCCACTCACGATGCAGAGTTGCTTCCAATTCGTTCAAAGTCTGTGGAGGAGTGTCCATTTTCTGTATCTGGCGCCTAAGAATATCCCGTTTATGCTCCAGTGGATTTAAAGCCGGGCTTCTATATGGCTAGGGTAAAGTCTAAATTGCGTTACCCTGGAAATAGGTTGGCACTGCCCTTGAACGGTGGGGTCTAGCGTGGTCGACCTTGTACACATACATAGCGGCAAATGGGTGGTTCTCAAAATGAGGCATTACAATAACGTAACCTTGTGACATTGTGATTCTTTCATATCTCCAAAATGGCTACTAGTAATTTTCCGATGAAAATGTGTGATATTTTACATATTTATATGTCAAACATAAGTCGTGGGTGCTCTTTAGAACCGCCTCATTCTCACGAATTCCCACAAACTATGTCTTAAAGCAAAAACAAGAAGAAGAATATATACCCCTCTAAACCCCAGAGTTTATAAAGAG
Organism: Lucinisca nassula; assembly: GCA_963580285.1. Taxonomy (NCBI): domain Eukaryota; kingdom Metazoa; phylum Mollusca; class Bivalvia; order Lucinida; family Lucinidae; genus Lucinisca; species Lucinisca nassula. Next base: position 126,242,806 of record OY757010.1, on the reverse strand, counting down.
TGAGGCCTACAGGGGTGTTTATTTTACGGACTTGTTAACATCATGAAAAAAAAACGACTCTATGACGTCTTGAATATAACGTTCAGCTGTTAGTCTGCCCTGTATGGTCACCAAGTCCATCGTGTCGTCATACGATAGCCAACCCCCACACGATTACAGAACCACAGCAATAAAGAACCGTCGCATTGGTGTTTCTTGGTGCGTATGCTGTGCCTTTGTGTCGCCACACTCTCATCTGGTTATCCGTAACATTCAGCAAAAACCTGCTTTCATCTGATCAGAGGAGTCGCCACCATGTCCTCAAATTCCAACCTCGTCTTGCCAAACACCACTGCAAACGGGTTCTTTTATGATCGTCTTTCAGCAGAGGGCGTTTAATCACTCTTCTGGAGGCTTGTCCAGCTACTCTTAAACGGCTTTCGAAGCATTTTCAGAGACAGACGTCAACGAAGTAGCCATTGAGGCTTAGATCGGGTTCTCGTAGATAAGGCTCGTCGTCGTACAAACCAGACCAGGACCCAATACTCTCCTTGTGACGTTACGCGAGGTCTATCCGACCTTGGCAGATCCTTATTAACATCATTGGCTCGACGATGCTTCCTTATCAACCTGCTGACATCAGTGTAGTGGCACCCAAGTTGACTCCCGATCGCTTTAAAGACATTCCCGTCGAACGCATCCCGACCATTTTCCATCTTTGTGCTTCCGATAATCTTCTAGCCACATGTGCATTGCTATGACTGAACAAAGCAAAATATCGGATACATATACTCGAATATGCTGATTTCTCTATTCACATTTGGTGCTTGGTTTATATTCTCAGTATGTAACCGCCATTGACATTTTCGTGGATACTTCCATGAATCACAGGAGATGACTTTGATATAAGCAAAAGCTTACTGTCAGATCCTGTTAGTTGCTGTTGTAATTGACTGTACATGTACATTATTCTTGACAAATAAATACTGTTTAAACCATGAATGCTGCTTTTTGCGTAAGGTCTTCTCGTCAAAGTACTGCCATTGTGTACTGCCAACTGCAAAAAGAAGATTGAAGACGTTTGATTAGTAATGTACCATGGACCAAAATATTGTAGGGGGTGCTTAATTTTTTCCCAGGTGTATATATTGCAAACTCCACTTTTCCACTATGAAATGGTTTGGGAGGGATGTATATTTCATAGAGCTGCAACATAAAATGTTTTTCAAACACGATCAAGTATATCATATTTGCCATAAATATCTTAACTTTAAGGTTCTTTAACCCTTATCTTGCTGTTCACGACGACCCATATCTTTGCAAACAGTGTAGATCCAGATCAGATGGCTTCTGAATTTGTAGAAATAAATGACATCAAGTAATCTGATTGGTTCAAATTCAGAGATGGGTGTGGCAAAAATGAATATTCAGCAAGAGAAGGGTTAATAAAAATCTATTATCTCAGATGCGATTTCAGTTGATTTGACATAAAAGTGTCTTTGGGTTTTTTTCTTGTTCCAACTCAAAACAATATATACGTGTATTTGGGAAACACGTTAGAATCGCCTTAATTAGGTTGTTCTAACGTGTACCCATAATCTATATTTGGGACATAAATAGAGGATCTTACTTGTTTTAATTTATTAAACGAGTCGAGGAAAAGGGATAAAATGCTAAAATGCGAGGCTTCGCCGATCATTTATTCCTTCTTCCTCAACGAGTTCAATAAATTTAATAATACATGAGCACGAATGCAAGATTCTATTTATCATATGACATTTAAAACGCATTTTATTCACGATTTATTTATTTATTTTGTACATTTATAATTTTCTAATAAGCACACCCAATCTATGTTTGCAGCAGAAATAAGAAAAAGTTTGCGAATTTTCATTAAAAATATTAATTCCGGAAGAATGCACTATGCCTTATGGGTGTGTCATCCTTAATAAATTTAACGTCATGGATTTGTTGCCTAAATAGCAAATTTTATACATACACCTCTGGCGAGGTCGAGCCTGAGCTAGGCACATAATTTGCACCATATTTTCTCATCCTTAGTGACCGCTCTTTCCAAATTTTGAAATTGTTTTTGAATGTCATCGGCGAGGCATCATGGATCGGAAATGGCCTGTGTAGATGTAAAGCATTATGAGTTGATGTCCAGAACACAAGAACCGTAACTCTGACTAATCTACATCTGGAGTTATGGCCTTTTGAAAATTGAAGTTAAATGATATTTGTAATATATTTGTGTCTGCTCTATAACTTGAAAACGGTCTGAAGGATTTGAAAATTTACAAAAACCATAATTGTAAATTACCTGCTTTTTGTGTCACCTCCCGTTGAACATTGTAAATAGTGAACCTAGCAATACACGTATGCCCTTTTTATAACTTAAAAATCAGTTAAAGCGATTTTTCTTGAAGGGTTTCCAAAATTTAAAGCAAAAGAAAGACATAACACAAAAAATCTGGCTTAGCTAAGTATTTTTTTAATTATGGCTCTTTGAACTGTGAAAGTAACAGTGTTGCGATATGCATATATTTGTATTTACTGTGTAAACGGATATATTTTCCGCAAACTTCACAGGTTAGTTAGCACCATGAGGGGTTCTGCAGAAAACGTGAACTGTAATTCTGGAAGCTATGACCCTTTGAACATTGAAAATAGTCATCTCAGTTATGTAACCATGTCAACATTAAAGTGTAATGCGCTTTTACTTTATTCAAGAGCGCATCACGCATAACGGCCCCGCCCTTCGGGGCTTAAAGAAATAGATGGACTGCATGATGCTTCCACGCAGAGCTGAAACCGACCCGCACGCGATCGCGAGTACTGGTAAACCGCTTAGAGGATCTAAGCCTGTCCAGGCAAAGCGGTGCGAGTCGGCCCGTCCATGCTTATAAACCCTACTGGTTTCATTGGGCGGCAGGGCTTGAGCTGTCATTTCATATCAGTGTCGGGTAAAAGTCCCACAATATTTGAAGCAATGTCTCCAAAATGACCTTTACAGTGTTGACGGGGACGTTAACCTCAATCATAACACATAGTGTTATGCAAGTGTCGTGGCGGGGCATATCAGATGCAGTGCTTGCAGCGCTTCATTGCTATTGAATTAAATCTGGCCGTTTAACAGATGGAATTATACCTTTATTTAGAGGCTACTGACTAGAGGAGAGATGTGGCTGCTGAGCACAAGTCAAATACAGTAAAATTCCTATATTAAGACCACCTTTGGGACAATTCAAAGGTGGTCTTTAAGACCACTTTTGAACAGTCCCAGTGGTGGTCTATGACCAGAGGACACTGTTTGCAGAAACCACAAAAAAGAATAACAACAACCTGCTAAATAAGCTTTTTACAGCAGAATAAGTCTTAATTTTAGGTGGTCTTAATGGCGGAATATCACTGTATCTTTGAACTTCTTTTGGAAAATTATTGTGGCTACTAAAGAGTGGTGGCAGCTAAGCAGAGGTGACCATAACTGGAGACTTGCTCATGAAAAGGTCATGATAACGTGATGATAATAATGGAAATATCAAGGACATAAAATTCATACAATAAATCATAAAGTTGGATTATGGCTCTGCAAGTCTCCAATTACAACACGCTTATAATCTCATTAAATACTGATCCCCATCTGGCATCTTTTAATGGCTTTTAATATCATGACAGTTCCAGATGCCTTCCTCATATTCTTGAGGGACTCTTTCAATTGTTAGTAGATACAAATATAAGTGGAACAGAATCTTATGATCAGCGTCTAGAGAAAAGGTGTCTATGGCCGCGTGGGCTTCAGACCAGCCTGCACACCTCGGTTCTATACTATATTAGAAACACACGCACGCTCGTACGCACGGATGACCCTGAAAATTGCCAGTTTGGGATGAACTCTTTTGATAATATCTTTTTGTTCAAACATAGATAAAGGGTGCTCGTTAGAGGAAGTTCTTTCCAGGGCCCATTATCTTTTATGTTTGTTTTGAAATTTAACGACCCGGTCAACACTATGTAGATCATATCAAGCCGGTCTGTTTATCTATCCAAACTTTCTGGGCAGGCTTATGGGTAAGCGGTGAACATTCTTTCGCCAGAAACTGGCAACTGCCCTTCTTGAATCAGCGGAAGGGAGAGAATGACCGTAGAAAATATTTAATGTCCAATCTCCACGAAAAAATGTTGCCGATCCCGGCAGGTATGGAACCCGCGACCTCCTGATCACCAGACAGACGCGTATCAAAATGAGCTACCGAGGCCAGCACCCTTTATCTATCTCACTGGGTAGTAAAGAGGAAACAATGTGTTCTCCCGTGGAGATCCTATTTTTTCTGTATAAAGCGTTGCTTATAATGATTTTAGGCCACAGTCACACTGTCACGTATTGGGGTTTTGGCACGTATTTTTAAAACGTAGCCGAACGGCTATGACGTAATACAACGTATTGAAAACGTATTACATACGGCTATATGCGGCTACACACGCAACCCAGCTACGTTTACTTTGACTTTTTTAAACCATACGTGGTATTTCGATATACGTAGCGTATACCTAGCACAAACATGTAGTGAAACGTACAAAAGCGTAAACGAAACGCATTCAGTACGTACAAAAACGTATTAAAAATATACCCGAAGGTCCTAAACATACCTACGACTAAATATGATTCGCTACGTTTTATTCTACGTTTTATTACGTTTCCGTAGGTTTTGGTAGGTATACAAAAGGGCACAAAGTTAACGGCTCAATACGTGACAGTGTGACTGGGGCCTAACAGTCACTGTCACGTACTATGCACTGTTGTGCGCATCACGAAAACACGCCTATATAATTTTGACCCCGTCGAACCCCACTTTTGTATCGTAAAACTGGGATTTGCAGGGGTAAACCTTATTTTTTTATTTCTGCTCCAAAATATAGATTGTGGGTACTCGTTAGAACCGCCTCGATGAGGCGGTTCTAACGAGTACCCACCATCTATATTTTGAGCAGAAATAAGAAAAATAAAAAAAAATTTCATCTTAAAAATTTCATTTTTTCGGCGATAAAGGTGACAATGTATTTGTATAGGCGTGTTTTCGTAATGTGCGCAAGGTTTTACTACGTTAATCTGTGCCGTCCTATTAGGATGTGATACCTAGCAATACCTACAAAACCTACTGAAACGTGATAAAACGCAGAATAAGACGTAGCAAACATATTAACATGATTAAGACGTGGGATATCGTAGGTAATGCGTAGTTATATGTAGAGTACCCACACAAGTATATTGCCTTTGTATGTATTGAATGCCTTGTGTCTACGTTTTGGTAATTTTTCTAGGAATACGCTATGAATATCGAAATACCTCGTATGTTTAGAAAATTTCCAAATAAACGTATCTGAGCCACGCATGTAACTATCTATAGTCGTATGTCCTACGTTTTTACTACGTTTTACTACTTTATTTGCCGTTATTCTACGTTTTAAAAACTGTAGTGTAATGACTCCGGTTTCTACGTTTCGTACTTTCGAATTCCAGCTGTTCAACAATTACTATTCCAAAACATTTGACCTTCACCAATTTCTCACTCCCAGCATTTAGAGGATCTAACACGAGTGTTCATTTGATTCGAATTCTATGAAACCAGCTTTCGGTGAGTTTTATAAATTTCACGATGAAATGATCACGAGAGTATTTGTTTTACATCACGTCAACAAGTCGGTGAAATAAACCCTCTTCTAATCCCCTTTTTATATAGAGAAAACTTGGGTTTGCAGGGGTTAACATTATTTTGCTTATTTCTGATCCAAGACATAGGCTGTGGATACTCGTTAGCGCCGCCTCAATTAGGCTTTGTTTGTTTGATTTGAGGTTTAACGTCCCCGTCAACAATATATTGGTCATTTGGAGACGTTGCTTCCAACTGTGTGGTACTGTTACCCGACATTGAGATGAAATGACAATGACATCTCAAGCCCTGCCGCCTTATGAAACCCATAGGGTTTATAAGCATGGACGATCCGACTGGCACCTACAACCTGTGTAATGAATTTCAAGATGAAAAAAAATCTCCAATTCTCATCAGAAAAATAGCCTTTCTGGGTATATGAAACAATGTACAATGTTACACGGCATTTGTTGTCATAATGATCAACAGTAAAATTCCTACATTAAGACCACCTTTGGAACCGTTCGAAAGTGGTCTTTAAGACCACGTTTGTAGAGTTCCAAATGTGGTCCTAGACCAGAAAAAATTGTTGCCAGGAACCAGAAGAAAGATTAAGTGCATCATTCAAAGTAACCTTTAAAAGCAGTAAAAGTCTCAATTTTAGGTGGCTTTGATAGCTGGATTTCACCGTATTTTTTTTTTTTCTTATATGACTATATTTAAGAAATAGATCAGCTCTGGCTGTGATTTGTTGAGTAATAAATCACAGTTTGGAGGTCAGTTGTAAAGTAGATCAAATCACGAGCGCGTAGCGCGCGTGATTTGTCTACTTACAACTAACCGACAAACTGTGATTTATTACTCAACAAATCACAAACTAGAGCTGACCTATTTCGATTCTAACACGCTGAAAATCGGCAATAATGTTTCCTTCAAAATCTCACAACTTTTCGCTATTGTTAGAAGAAATCCCGCTAAAATTATCTACTGAAACACATGCCTTTATATCCTTTTCTAACGTTTTCGATGCGAGAAAGTTACGTTACACCGTCTAACGTCAAGGAAATCGACTAGTGACGTCATAAATTTGCAGTTTTTAATGATGCACTCTTCACGCTCTTCCTTGTCGTGATTTGTTGTAGAATAAAACACAGTTATTTTACATTGCCTATATAGGCGCGCTTTGTTAGAATTCCTCATAAATTCCTTAGAATTAGAATTCCTTATATATCCGTGTAACAAATTAAGTGGGTTCTTTCAGAAAGGTTATTTTTCTGATGAAAATTTGTACTACTTTTCTTATTTATACACCATAGGTTATGGTTGCTCGTAAGAGCCGCCTCTAACAAATACCCACAACCAACGTCTTTGGGCAGAAGAAAGAGTAAAATATACTCCTGTAAACCCCAGTTCTCCTATAAAAGGGGTGTTCATTATATATACGGATTTGTTAACATGATATTTAAACTGTGCTAGTGATTTCTGCAGAAAACGTAACGTAACGTCGCGAACGGCATGATCAATTTTGACACGACGTTGCTATGGGAGATTGCATAGTATTACCTTAGATACTGAAAAATGAAATAACCCTAGTCATCACGTTGCGATGTATAGACGGCCATCGACACAAACCTTCTACCCACTGGGCAATTGGCGTTTCTGCAACGTCGCAACTCGTCGTAGATACGACGTTGCCAACGTGATATTACATATCTTAGACACGGAAAATATTAAATGACCAGTGCGCTATATAGACGGCCATCGGCACAAATCTTCTCCCCACATGACAATTAGCGGTTCTGCAATTTCGATGCAACGTCGTTGATACAAAAAGTGAAGTCGAGGTTCATGCAACGTCGTTAAGTCCATGCTGGATACATGCTGTCAGGGAAGAGTGTATTCTGACTGAATTTGTGCACAGACAGTCTTGAGACTTCGCTTTACGAAAATGCTCGCAAACCTGTTCTCTTAAACTGACAATATAAATGTTGATTTAGGAGGGTGTTTATTTAAGTTTGACGGCTTTGTCTTACACTGGCTGCTTCTGTGAGCAAAAGAATCCGATTTACGACCACAACTTGTAAAACACTGTAGACATAACTTCTTTTGATTTGTTAGTTTGTTTGATTTGAAGTTTAACGTCCCTGTCAACACTGTAAAGGTCATTTTGGAGACGTTGCTTCCAATTTTGTGGGACTTTTACCCGACATTCAGATGGAATGACATCTCAAGCCCTGCCGCCCAATGAAACCAATAGGGTTTATAAGCATGGACAGGCCGATTCGCTCTCCATTGCCTGGGCTGGCTTAGATCCTCTAGGCGATTTACCAGTACTCGTGTGCGGGTCGGTTTCAGCTCTGCATGGAAGCATGATGCAGCCAATCTGTTCCTTCAAGTCCCGATGGGCGGGGGCTAAGACATAGCTTGTAACGCGTTGTATGTGATGGTTAACCTCAAATCAAACAAACAAAACAGCGAGTCAGATGTCACTGTTTCAGTTATGCGCCTAGGGCTGGAGCAAAATTACGGAACCCGGGAAGGGACATGATTTTTTTTTTATTTTAGCAGTTGTGCGCACAAGATAATATCTTGTGCGGACAAGATATTATCTTGTGCGGACAAGATATTATCTTGTGCGGACAAGATATCATCTTGTGCGGACAAGATAATATATTGTCCGCACAACATAATATCTTGTCCGCACAAGATATTATCTTGTGCGGACAACACATTATCTTGTGCAGACAATATATTATCTTGTCCGCACAAGATATTAAGTTGTGCGAACAATATATTATCTTGTCCGCACAAGATAATATCTTGTCTGCACAGCATAGATCTTGTGCGCACAAGATATTTTCTTGTCTGCACAAGATAGTATCTTGTCCGCACAAGATAATACTTGTCCGCACAAAATAATACTTGTTCGCACAAGATAATATCTTGTAGGCACAACTTCCCAAGATCTATGTTGTGCAAACAAGATAATATGTTGTGCGAACAAGATAATATGTTGTGCGCACAAGATAATATCTTGTCCGCACAAGATGATATGTTGTGCGAACAAGATATTATCTTGTGCCCACAAGATATTATCTTGTTCGCACAACATAATAAAAATAAAATATCATGTCCCTTCTCGGGTTCCGTACAAATTAAAATTTGAAAAGAACATCTGATGTGAAAAAAGTACAAAAGCTTGAAAACTGATTTCCTTTCAAATAAATGTTGGCGGTTCATCTGTTACATGTAAATCATCATAGGCATTGGCTAGAAATGATATTTAAAACATACCTGGAATATTTTGAAAATACAAACAAAATTAATCTTGTTTCGTCTGGAACCTGAAACTTTCTTTCATTAGAATATCACCATATTTACATTATTTGCTGGCTCCCAGCTTGCACATTGTCAATATTGGAAAAACAGGTAACCAGACCCTCCTGACCTTTTAAGGTCAGGGGGGGGGGGGGGGGTGGTTACCTGTTTTTCCAACACTGATAACCTTCAGACTAGGAACCAGCAGATAATGCAAATAAGGTGAATGGTCAATGGCCCCAGTGACTAAATGTACCTTCCTCCTTATGTAACAATATTGATGGTATCAGCTCATACTGAAGGAAAAGTCTAGTGTTCGATAAATAATGGGAGGGGGTGGGGGAGATCAATTCACCTAAAGGAGAGACAACCATCAGGTGAACAAGTCCATGAATTTAACCCAACTTTATGTAGAGAAAAGTGGGTCTACAGGGGCCTACATTATTGTGTTAAGTATTCCTAAACACGTATATTGTAGGTACTATAGATTGTAGGTACTCGTTAGAACCGCCCCCATGAGGCGGTTCTAACGGGAACCCACAATCTGTGTTTGGACAAGAAAGATAAAAAATAAAAATAAAAATTGTCTGAAAAATGCTTTTTCTAGTGATATATGCGGATGTGTTATCGTAATGCTGCTTTCCAAATACAGTCGAACTTCAATGGCTTAAACACCTTTGGGACCTCGAAAATCTGTTAAAGACAGGGGTAGTTCGAGCCATTGAGGTTACTGTCAGGAGGCATAGCGATATACTTTTAGACATCTTTTCGGTGTTCTATAATGAAAATGTATGCTGTGTGTACTCATTAGAATCGCCTCATCGAGATGATTCTAATGAGTACACACAGCATACATTTGCAAGATAAAAGACTAAAATCTTCTTAATTATCCTCCACTATTTCTTATGAAGAGGATTTCGCTAGGGGCTCAAATATGGGTTCGACACATCCATGGTAAACGAGTCGTCGGTGTTCGAGCCATCGAAGTTCTACTGTATTGCTGTCTCCATTCTTAATAGGAAAATTTTTGCTCCCCAGGACTCAGTAGTCACAGGATGCATGCGCAGGTGTTTACATTGCCAGTGCATTCATCACGAAAACACGCATATATATTTTTGACCCCCTTGAACTCCACTTTTATAAAGTAAAACTGGGGTTTACAGGGGTAAACCTTATTTTTCTTATTTCTGCTCTAAAATATAGTTTGTGGGTACTCGATAGAACCGCCTCGATGAGTCGGTTCTAACGAGTGCCCACAATCTATTTTTTGAGCAGAAATAAGAAAAATAGCACAATTTTTCATCTTAAAATTTTCATTTTTTTCGGCGATAAAGGTGGCAATGTATTTGAATAGGCGTGTTTTCGTAATGTACAGAAAAAAACCTATGATTGACTGTTGAGACGCAAAGTTGTTCAAACTTACACACGAGACGTTTCATGATCGTTTAAGAATTGATTTTTATTTTTCTGCTGTTCATGAAAGTATGAACGCAGTGGGTCGCGAGCAAAGTAAATGAACCCCGAAGGGGTTCATGTAAACTTTACTAGCAACCAGCTGTCGTTCATACTTTCATAAAAAGCAGAAAAAAATAAATTTAGTTTATTTTCTATATTTACACTCTTTGTCCCTCATCACTGGGCGAAATAAATGCTTTCCTTGTGAGTCATGAACGAATGGTATACGAGCAATCGGGTTTCGAGTTACCGAAGTTTTACTGAGCACTGCTGTTCCATCCCCTTAACAAATTCGTGTAATAAACACACCAAAACCCTTCTTTATGTGGACAAAAACTAGGGATTTACTGGGCTATACGTTAATTTTTTTATAACTGCTCCAAGACATGTGTTGTTGATACGCGATGAGGTACGGTCGAACTTCGATGGCTGGAACACCTTTGGGACCACGAAATTCTGTTCGAAAAGGGGGTTGTTCGAGCCACTGAGGGTTACTGCCAGGAGGCGTAAAGGTGATAGTTTGGGCCTCTTTTTCGGTGTTCTTAACATAAATGTACGCTGCATGTACTCATTAGAATCGCCTCGTTGAGGCGATTCTAATGAGTACATACGGCATACATTTGCAAGATAAGGAACGAAAATAGTCTAAATTTTCCCCTTACTATTTCTCTGTGTAGCGAAATTCCCTAGGGACTCAAGAAAGGGTTCGACTCAGCCATGGTTAACGGGCCAGCGGTGTTCGAGCCATCGAAGTTCTACTGTAGGTCTAACGAGCAACCACAACCTATATGTGCAGTAAGAATAGGAAAACCATGAACATTTTCATCAGACAAAAATACTGTTTTGGAGTTATTGTATAGAGTGCACTATGACACATGGATACGAACTGCAGTAAACATTAAGACCACCTTTGGGACTGTTTAAAAGTGGTCTTAAGACCACTTTTGAACAGTCCCAAAGATGGTCTCATCACGAAAACACGCCTATATAATTTTGACCCCCTTGAACCCCAGTTTTATATAGTAAAACTAGGGTTTACAAGGGTAAACCTTATTTTTCTTAATTCTACTCTAAAATATAGACTGTGGGTACTCGTTAGAACCGCCATGATGGGGCGGTTCTAACGAGTACCCACAATCTATATTTTGAGCAGAAATAAGAAAAATATCACAATTTTTCATCATAAAATTTTCATTTTTTCGGCGATAAAGGTGGCAATGTATTTGTATAGGCGTGTTTGCGTAATGCTTAGTAGGAGACATTAGGTGTAGAAAACACCAAGAAAGTATAACTGGAAGCTTCTCGATATTCTTTTAAAAGCAAATTTAGTCTTAATTTTAGGTAGTCTTAATGGCGGAATTTTACAGTTTTTTTTTTCTGTATGTTTTTCAGGCAAATTCATCAGCTATCTTATGGGCGTTACTATGACTGTGAGCATTTTGACACTAACAGCTGTGGGGTTGGACAGGCATTACGTGATACTGTACCCTGTCTCGTCGAGGCAACACAGGTGAGTGAAACTGGCACACACGGTGAAACAAAAATTTCCCAAAGTACAAACTCAAAATAGATGTAGTCATAACCGACAAAATATAATTTGAGCCGGGGCACAACATTTCCTACAATTGGCATGTGTGTCAAGAGAAGACTCAGATCAGCCTGCGCATCCGCGCAGTCTGAACAGAGTCTTTGTTGTGCGCTCTAAGGATTGCTAAGGACCCATTGCTCCTTCCTACAGCAAGAGAAGTCTCTGGTCAGACTATATGGATGCGCAGGCTGAACTGATTCTTCGCTGGGCGCACATGTAAAATTGTAGGAAATGCTATGCACCGGCTCATTAATAATTCATTATGTGTAACTTTCGAACACTGACAGGTCTGTGATTGTTAACGGACTTGTTAACGTGTTATGTTTTCTGTGCCCCAAATATGTACGGGTACTTATAAAACAACATGTATCTGTATTTTAAAGGGAATGAATACACCTTCAGGGGAGGCAACTCCTGCAGAAGTATTTTTGTATCCCATGTCATTAGGGGTCAAGCCTTTAAGTAAAGATCCGTTTGATATGGAATGGGATTGTCTATAATCGTTTTAGAAGTAAAGTATGTCAAATATTTAAGCTATATTAAGCTATATATAGATATTTCCTAATTGTTGTGTCAGCTATCGCTGGTAATTAAGCATTTCAATAAAAGGTTAATGGAAGCATTTTAGTGTGATGACCTCAAGATTGCCTGCTAGGTAGCATTACTTTAACAAGTTTTTTTTTAGCAGAACGACCCGGTCAACACTGTTTAGGTTATATCAAGCCGGTCAGTTTACCGGATCACATTTTTTTCTGGGCAGACTTGTGCATAAGCAGTGCACATTCTTTCAACAGACTAACAACTTCTCTTTTGAATCAGTGGAAGGGAGAGAATGACTGAAGCAACGATTTCATGATCAATCTCCCCGAAAGAATGCGTTAACAAGTACTATGGTCATTTTGTACCCAATTTGGTTCATTTTATACACGTGTTCCTTTGGTCATTTTGAACTTATGGACCTTATGGTCCATTCATATGCCCAAGTCATTTTGTGATTTGTTTTCATTTTGTTTTCATCCATTTTAGTGTATGTTTTTCGGATGGATGTTCATGTAATATCGAATATGATAGCCGCTCAGATCTGCCCCCGCATATCGAGGCTTGAAGAAATAGATGTGCTGCATGAGCTGAAACGAGTACTCGTAAACCGCATTACGAAAACACGCCTATACAAATACATGCACTATTTTACCGCCGCAATCGAAAATTTTAAGCTGAAAAATTGTGATATTTTTCTCATTTCGGCTCAAAATATAGATTGTGGGTACACGTTAGAACGTTGAGGCGTTTCTAACGAGTGCCCACATTCTATATTTTAGAGCAGAAATAAGAAAAATAAGGTTTACCCCTGTAAACCCCAGTTTTGCTATATAAAAGTGGGGTTCAAGGGGGTCAGAATAATATAGGCGTGTTTTCGTGATGCTTAGAGGATCTAAGCCTGCCCAGGCTAAGAGGTGCAAATCGGATCGTCCATGCTAATAAACCCTATTGGTTTCATTGGGTGGCAAGGCTTGAGGTGTCATTTCATCTCTATGTCGGGTAAAAGTCCCACAAAATTGGAAACAACGTCCCCAAAATGACCTTTATAGTGTTGACGAGGACGTTAAACCTCAAATCAAACAAACAAAAGCTGCCCAGATGCAGTAAAAAACAACAACAACAAAAAAGAACAACAAAAAACAAAACAAGACAAAAAACCGGCCATTTTGAACCCCTACATTCAGAATATTTGGTCATAGAAAAAATATGAACCAAGGGCCTAGGTACGAAATGACCAAGGAACATATAAATGACCAGATATAAAATACAAAGTGGTACGTGTAAGAAATGACAAAAATTTTCTTGCTCGGGGACGTTAAAACTCAAATCAAACAAACAAAAAGATGCCCAGATGCAGCCAAAAAAAAAACAACAACAACAAAAAACGGCCATTTCGAACCCCTACATTCAGAATATTTGGTCATTGAAAAAACATTAACCAAGGGCCTACGAACGAAATGATCAAAATGAATAAGGAACATGTAAATGACCAGATATAAAATACAAAGTGGTACATGTAAGAAATGACAAAAATTTTCTTGCACACCAGATACGGAAATCTGTGGTTTTAGCCTGGGATAGAAACTTATGTTCTGACCCAGGTGTTCCGACCCAAAATCGGTTATAATCGCGTGTTTGATAAATGCACTGGTTGATTACGACCTCTTATGCGCCGTCGTTATGGTTTATGTCACAGCACTTTACGTGACGTCACTAAACATTCCTGCAGTGTCAACACAATGTGGCGGAAGTTGGTAACCGAAGTGACTGCAGCATTATAGAAAAATCCGTCCCTCGGGATCACTGTATGGCATCACTCGGCAAGCCTCGTGATGCCGGACAGTGACCCTCGGGACGGATTTTTCCATCCACCCATCACACCCATATAAGATTCTTATATTCTTGCACACCAGGCAAGGAAATCTCTGGTTTAAGCCTTGGATAGAATATAAGAATCTGATATGGGGTTCTGTTGTAGATGAGCGTTTCCAACCCGAGGGATGACCGTGCGGAGCGGAACCAAGGCTACGCCGGGGTTCCGCTCAGCACGGTCATTCCGAGGGTTGGAAACGCCCATCTACAACAGAACCCCATATCAGATTCTTTTTCCTCCGGTTAGTTTTGACAGCTCACACATGTATATTGTTTACAAAATAAAAGTAGTGCGGAAGTAGTTCCGGCAGTTGAATAGAATTGAAGCGCACTTATGTTAGTTGCCTGGGTCGGAACACCAGGGTCAGAACATAAATTTCTATCCCAGGGTAAAATCACGGATTTCCTTGTCTGGTGTGCAAAAATTCTGTTCTTGCACACCAGATAAGGTAATCCATAGTTTTAGCTTGGGATAAACACTCTGTTCTAACCCCGGTGTTCTTACCCAGGGACAGTGTAAAATCGAACATTCTCGCATGCTTGATAAATTCACTGGTTGAATACGACCTCATATGCGCCGGCGTTGAGGTTGGCGTCACAGCATGTTACGTGACGTCACTAAACATCACTCTGTTGTCATCACAATATATCGGACGTCGGCAACCGAAGTGACTGCAGTATTAAAAGTCATGCAAGAAAATGAATCCTACATGGGTGTGAGGAGCGGATAAATAAATCCATACCTCGGGATCTCTGTCTGGCATCACTCGGCAAGCCGGACAGTGACCCTCGGACGGATTTGTCCATCCACCCGTCACACCCTTGTAAGATTGATATATTCTTACCCTGGTGTTCTTACCACGGCAAACTACGTAAGTAAAGTGTGCGAAAAATCAAACTTTTAAATAAAGTGAAATGAAAATTTTTGGTTGTGTTGTGTAAGAAAAAGAATTGATTATGGGATTCTGTTCCACTCTGCACTGTCACCCCTCGGGTTGGAAAACGTCCATCTACAACAAAACCCCATATAAGATTCATATAATATGGGGCGAACCAATCGAAAAAGGGCACTCAGAGCATGTGCATAGTAATTCCTTTTCATTTGTCACGGTCCATAAATACTGTCGTGGTTCCAAGGGTGTGTATGACATAAATAAGAATTGTGTTTGTTTGATTTAAGGTTTAAAGTCCCCGTCAACACTGTATAGGTAATTTTGGAGACGCTGCTTCCAAATTTATGGGACTTTTACCCAACATTGAGAAGGAATGACATCTCAAGCCCTGCCGCCCAATGAAACCAATAGGGTTTATACGCATGGACGGCCCAAGTCGCACCGCTTTGCCTGGGCAGGCTTAGATCCTCAAAGCGGTTTACCAGTACTCGTGTTTGGTCGGTTCAAGCTCTGCGTGGAAGCATCGTGCAACCCTTCTATTTCTTCAAGCCCCGCTGGGCGGGGGCCGGACATAAATAAGAATATCACACCCATTTGACATTATAAGAATCTTATATGGGTCAGGGGGTGGCTGGAAAAATCCGTCCCGAGGGTCACTGTCCGGCATCACGAGGCTTGTTGAGTGATGCCGGACAGTGATCCCGAGGGACGGATTTTTCGATCCACCCCTCACACCCATATAGGATTCTTTTTCTTGCATACCTTCCATTTCTATTGCGAATTTTTAATGCTGCTGTCACTTCGGTTACCGACGTCCGCCATTTTGTGATGACACAACAGGAATGTTTAGTGACGTCACGCATGACGACGCCGCGCATGAGGTTTTAATCAACCAGTGCATTTTGATATATCAAACACGCGATTATATTCGATTTGGGGTCGGAACACCAGGGTCAGAACATAAATTTCTATCCCAGGGTAAAATCACGGATTTCCTTGTCTGGTGTGCAAGAATATAAGAATCTTATATGGGTGTGAGGGGTGGATGGAAAAAAAACGTCCCGAGGGACACTGTCCGGCATCACGAGGCTTGCCGAGTGATGCCGGACAGTGATCCCGAGGGACGGATTTTCTATCCACCCCTCACACCCATATTGAATTCTTTTTTTTTTGCATACCTTCCATTTCTTAGCGCGGATTTTAATGCTGCAGTCACTTCGGTTACCAACGTCCGCTATGTGTTGACACTGCAGGAATGTTTAGTGACGTCACGTAACGTGCTGTGACGTCAACCTTAACGACGGCGCATACAAGGTCGTAATCAACCATTGCATTTATCAAGCACGCCATTATATTCGATTTCGGATCGGAACACCAGGGTCAGAACATAAATTTCTATCCCAGGGTAAAATCACGGATTTCCTTGTTTGGTGTGCAAGAAAGGGTATTTCTTCATATCTTCAAAATTTATGTTCTTGTAATAATCTATGATATTTTTTTTCTTATTTCTGTTCCAAACATTGAATGTAGGTGCTCATTAGAACAGCCTAAATAAGGCGGTTCTAATGAGTATCTGTACCAACAATCCATGGCTTGGAGTAGAATCATCACGTGGACAAGTCCGTGAAATGACCATCCCCCTAAACCTCACTTTATGTAAGGGAAATTGGGGTTTGTGAAGTTATTAAAACATTATTATTCTTATTTCTGCTCCAAGACAGATAGTGGGTACCGGCTCAATGAGTAATATTGAATAGTAATATTTCTATTGAAATTCTTTTGAATATCTTCGGTAATAAAAAAGGATTTTAATTTGTTTGTTTGTTTGTTTGAAATCAAGTTAAACGTTCCCGTCAGCACAATTTAGGTCTTTCTGGAGACATTGCTTTCAATTTTTTGGACTTTTATCCGACGTTGAGATGAAATGACATCTCAAGCCCTGCTACCCAATAAAACCAAAAGGATTTATATGCATGGACGGTAAGGAGCGTGATAGCTCAGTGGTTATTGCACTTGCCTCTGATGCTAGAGGTCCCGGGTTCGATCCCCGGCAGCGGCGATAAAATTTCGGTGTCCGAACACGCTCCATTGGCATCATTTGCAGGGATGAATGTCATAAAGTGCACCGTCCTTCGGATCGGGACGTTAACTGGAGGCCCCCTGTGCAGAGAGAACCATCCCCTGTGCAGGTTAAAGATCCCTACCGTAATTACATGATTACTGTGTAGGCTTTCATCCTGCAAACCTGGAGTGTATGTAATGTACACCTGCGTTAATGGTCAAATGTGACCGACGCAGTATTAGTAGATAGATAGATAGATAGATAGATAGATAGATAGATAGATAGATAGATAGATAGATAGACTCGCATCACTTTGCCTGGACAGGCTATGCCCTTCTAAGCGGTTTAACAGTACTCATGTGCGGTCGGTTTCAGTTCTGCTTGGAAGCACCATGCAGCCCAATCTTTTTTTCCTAGCCCCGATGGGCAAATACGATTTAAAATCGTTATATTATAAACAGAATATCGCATTCGTGAGAGTCCATGAAATGTTTGAAACTCGCCCTAGCTCGTTTAATAAATTTCATAAGAAATGACCAATTGTCCACCGTTTATATTTTTCAGGACGCTGATGAAAACAGTTCCAGTGATCATAGCCTTTTGGGTATTTTCATTCGCTGTCAGTTCCCCATCCCTCTTCATTGCGAGAAAAATCGTGTTTTTCGGGGATGATGTTTGCTTGAACTACTGGCAAAAACCGTGGGGCCACAAAGCATACGCTGTTTCGATGTTTGTTTTTCTCTATGTTATACCACAGTGTGTTCTTGTTGTGTGCTATTTTCGAATTGGGAATAAATTATGGTTTTCTGTTCGCTTTCAAGGGCGTCCACAAGGGCCTTCGCTACAAAAGCTGCGCACGCGCAGAAGGGTGGTTAAGATGGTTATCATTGTGACAGCAGCTTTTGCCGTGTGCTGGTTACCGGTACATCTCGTAGAGCTGTACATGGCTTTTGGGAGTAACTTTACGCGGATTTTCTATGAGCTCAAATTACTAGCACCGCTGGTTCCACACCTGTTCATTGCAACGAATCCTATCATATACTGCTTTATGAGCAAAACATTCCGCTTACATTTCAAAGCAGCATGCACGTGCACTACAACGTTACTTACAAGTTTATCCATCGACGAACAAGACGTTAATTTACATGATACTCTTGAAATACAAAGAGCCAGAAAGGAAAATGAACTTTCGATGGAAGTAACAAACAAAGACATTTCGACACAAACGTGTCCTCCACAGCAATGTGAAAATGGTTTACTTTCGTCCAACAACAACGGTCGAAAAAATACGTCTTTCTGCAACCTGACCAGTACATCCAGTGTGGGTGATAGCAGCAGCAGGAATTCTCCACCTACGAAGGTGTAAGATACCTGCGCTCATTCAGACAAATGTATTGCGCCACATCAAGGGCATGTCTGTGCGCATGCGCGGACTTGAAAGACAAAGCATAAGTCTGCGTACCCGCTCAGACTCAATTAAAACATTTAATGCACGGTTAATGATTTTTACGTCAGATGTATGATAAAGGGTGTGTGCTATGGGTTTTGGGGGTATGACAAAGTGTGTGTGATATGCGCACGAAGTTCATGCCCCTGTCGCACATTCAAACACCAACTTTTTTGTAGTAAATATGTGATAAATTACGATAACACATAGTGAATTCTTTCATATCGCCAAAACGTTTTTTTCTGATGGAATTTTGTGATATTTTTCTCTTCAAACATAGATTGTGGGTGCTCTTGAGAATCGCCTCTTGAGGCGGTTCTAACGAGAAACAACAACTTATATCATAGAGCCGTTAAAGTTTAAACTCAAATCACACAAACAAACAAACCAATATTTACTGAGGTCAAGTTAGATCAAAAATTTAAAGCTGTGTCAATTAATAAAAGTTTCATTAATCAAGTAATTTCGTATTGACCAAGTTACAGGTCTTCGGTCCTCGGTCTTTTGCCACTTCTGAAGAGCATAAAACTTAAACTGTATGGTAATGTCAGAAAGTGTGTGAAGCTCTCACCTTTCTACTTGACACTTTTTATATAAGATTTGGTATCAAGTTATTTAGACAAATTGTGGGTATTCCGATGGGTACTAATTGCGTACCCCTTGTGGCTGATCTGTTTGCGATTTGTTATGAGAGAGACTTCATGGTGTCCCTTTCTGCTGAAAATCTGAAATCATTGAAGCTTTTAGCTCGACGTCTAGATGTTTGGATGATTTGTACCTATTTCGATGGTTTGATCAGTTAAATTTACCCCCTCCCTCAAAACTTCAGTTAAGTAAGCAAATTCATCTGATACCGAGGCCCCGTTTTTTTGATTTACATCTATCTATTGTTGATGGGTTTGTTTCTTGCAAAATTTATGATAAACGCGATGATTTTGATTTTGAGATTGTAAATTTTCAATTTTTGGATAGTGACGTTCCTCGTGCGCTATCCTATGGCGTTTATATGTCGCAACTGATTCGATTTGCCAGAGTGTGTAGTCATGTAACTGACTTCAACACTCGTAATAAATTGTTAAGCGATAAACTTCTTAATCAGGGTTATCGGTACCATAAACTAAGCAAAGTCTTTTCAAAATTTTATAGACGTCAGAGAGAATCTAATGTTATGTAATGTTGGTTGGTGCCTAATGCCCTGTCTATCAGAGTCTAACTGTTGGTTTTCTTTTGCTCCAGCATTTCAGTGGTTTCTGGCTGTCGTGTCCTGTGGCTTTTTGATTTTTTGGGTTCTCGGAGATGTTGCACTGATGAGTTAGGTGGCCTTCATGCGGACTGAACAAATTATTTGTCTTAATCGCGACGGAAGTAAGTGCGAGGATTGTGGCCACGTAAAATCCATTTAAGCCCCCCCCCTCCAGTGGAATTCGTTACACTGGCCGTTCCAAGGCGGTTCACCTGTCGCGGCTTATTTTTGTTATGGTTTGTCTTTTAGTGTTTGTATCGCTTATATTATTTTGTTTTGCATAGCCAATTGGCCATTTTGTGGGCAAGTAACTGTCCTTTTGGCTTTCCGCTATTGATGTTTCCATTAGGGTCTGTTGTTTCATGTTTCTGTTTCTTTCCCTGATGGGAGCTGTGAGTTAATTGCATCGATTCCTGATCATTACCTTCACTTCTATTTTCTAACGAGCAAAGACAACCTATGTTTGGAGAATAAATAGGAACAATATCACAAAATTTCTTAACATTATGAAAACATGCCTATACAAATACATTGTAAATTTTACCACCGAAAAATCAAAATTTTCGGATGAAAAAATATGATATTTTTCTTATTTCTGCTCAAAACATAGTTTGTGGATACTCGTTAGAACCGCATCGGCGAGGCGATTCTAACGAGTACCCACAAGCTATGTGTTTGAGCAGAAATACGAAAAATAGCTTATACCCCTGCAAACCCCAGTTTTACTGCATAAAAGTGGGGTTCAAGGGGGTAAAATTTATATAGGCATGTTTTCGTGATGAGAAAATTAACCGTTTTGGAGCTATCAGATTAATATTTTCGGGCATGTGCGTACATTAGCATCAGACTACAAATCCGTCTGATTTACATCCCTGAAAACCCCACTTATTATAGAGAAAAATTTGGGGTGGACATTGGTATATATTACTTTCCTTATTTTTGCTCAAAAACGCAGATCGGTTCAAACGAGCACCAACAATCTACGGTAAGACCAGAAATAAGAAAAATATCAAAACTTATGCCCTAAAAAAGCGATTTTATAGAGATAAAAAAGACTTCGTTTTAAGCAAACATTTGTGATATCTAAATAAAGAAAAAATCAGCCTAACGCACAGCATAGGCACTGATCAGACCGTGATTTTGCGCAGCCTAATCTTAGTCTGTACTTTAGGTACTTGTGCAAAGAGACTTTCTCGACTGCTTGATTGTTTGTTTGATTTGAGGTTTAACGTCCCCGTCAACACTATAAAGGTCATTTTAGAGACGTTTCTTCCAATTTTGTGGGATTTTTACCCGACAATGAGATGAAATGACATCTCAAGCCCTGTCGCCCAAATGAAACCAATAGGGTTTATTAGCCTCACAACGCGGTTCCTGGACAGGCTTAGATCCTCACAGCGGTTTACCAGTACTAGTGTGCGGGCCGGATTCAGCTCTGCGTGGAAGCATCATGCAGCCCATATATTTCTTCAAGCCCCTATGGGCGGGGCCTAATCTCGACTGTTTAGGCTTTATTTAAAAAGGCACCGTTTTCTCAACGGATGGATAACATCACATGAACAAGTCCGTGAAATGAACACCCCTCAACCCCATTTTATACAGAGAAAACTTGGTTTTGTGGGGGTATAAATTATTTGTCTTATTTCTGCTCCAAGACATAGGTTGTTGGTACTCGTAAGAGGCGGTTCTAACGAGCACCCATAACCTATGTTGTTAGTAAAAATAAGAAAAAAATAGTTTTCTTATTTGTGCTCCAAGACATAGGTTGTGGGTACTCGTTAGAACCGCCTCAATGAGGCGGTTCTGACGAGCACCCGTAACCTATGTTTGCAGTATAAATAAAAGAAAAATATCATGGATTTTCTTCAGAAAAGTAGTCATTTTGGAGATGTGAAAAGTCAGAAAAAAATACACTATGTCGCACGGGTGTGTTATCATAATGCATTTGTTTTGTTGCTATTTTGTATTTGCTTAATTCCATGGAGACAGATTGTATGGATAATCATCAAGCTAATCTGTCCAGGAATCGAATGTCGTCGTAAAGGCGCCGTTTTCTATTCAGCATTAAGCAGTCTCAGCAGTTTGTTTTTGTTGTTGCTTTGTATTTGGTTAAATATTGTTTCATTATTCCATGGCATCACGAAAGCGTCACGTGAACAAGTCCGTGAAACGAAGACCCCCTATACCCCACTTTATATAGAGAAAACTGGGGTTTACGGGGGTATACGTTATTTTTCTTATTTTTGCTCCAAGACATAGGGTTTGGGTACCCGTTAGAATCGCCTCATTCGTTAGAACCGCCTCAATGAGGCGGTTCTTACGAGCCCCAACATATGTTGCCAGCATAAAAAAAAAAATATCACTGATTTTCATCAGACAAGCAGCCATTAGTAGATGTGAAAAATGTACTATGCCGCACAGGTGTGTTAGCATAACTTGTCTAGGCTCTATTTAAAAAGGCACCGTTTTCTCAACGGATGGATAAGTCGGGTAAAAGTCCCACAAAATTGGAAGCAAGTGTCCAAAATTACCAATACCGTGTTGGCGGGGACGTTAAACATCACATCATACAAACAAAAACAACGGATGGATAATGTGCGTTTGCATTGTTGCTGTTACAAGTTTGCATTTGCTGAATTCCATGGAGACAGATGGATGGATAATCATCAAACGAATCGAATGTCGTCGTAAAGGCGCCGGTTTTTATTCAGCATTCAGCAGTCTCAGCAGTTTGGTTTTTGTTGTTGCTTTGTATTTGGTTAAAAATTGTTTCACCATTCCATTGCAAAACGAAAACACGCCGACATGCTGGTACATGTAATTTTGAATCCCTTGAAGCCCTTTATAATTTTTGTTAGTGATACTTACGTGGAATTCGCCCACGCCCATCGGGGCTTGAAGAAATAGATGGGCTGCATTATGCTTCCACGCAGAGCTGAAACCGACCCGCACACGAGTACTGGTAAACCGTTTAGAGGATCAAAGCCTGCCTAGGCAAAGCGGTGCGAGTCGGCCCGTCCATGCTTATAAATCTTACTCGTTTCATTGGGCGGCAGGGCTTGAGATGTCATTTCATCTCAAAGTCGGGTAAAAGTCCCACAAAATTGGAAGCAACGCCTCAAAAATGACCTTTACAGTGTTGACGGGGACTTTAAACCTCAAATCAAACAAAACATTGCGTGGAAAATAGCAGTGAACGGTCGTCAGTATTATTAACTTTGTCAAACAATCCACCGAAGAAGAAAAAAAATATAAAAAGCTAAAAAATTCCCCTTGAAAATGAGCAAAATAAGGTACAGTAGAACTTCGATGGCTCGAACACCGATGGCTCGTTTACCATGGATGTGTCGAACCCATTCTTGAGCCCCTAGCGAAATCCTCTACATTAGAAAAAGTGCGGGATAATTAAGGAGATTTTTGGTCTTTTTTTCTTGCAAATGTATGCTGTGTGTACTCATTAGAATCGCCTCGATGAGGCGATTCTAATGAGTACACAAAGCAAACATTTTCATTATCTAACATCTTAAGATGTTCAAAAGTATCTGGTTATGCCTCTTGGCAGTGACCTTCAGTGGCTCGAACTACCGCTGTCTCGAATAAATTTTCATGGTCCCAAAGGGGTTCGAGCTATCGAAGTTCGACTGTACTTCATTTTGATAAAACATTCGCGCGATCTAGTGCATTCTAACTAGTTAATTTTCTGATGATTTCAGTTTTGTTTGATTTGAGGTTTAACGTCCCAGTCAACACTGTAAATGTCTTTATGGAGGCGTTGCTTCCAATTTGTGGGACTTTTACCCGACACTGAGATGAAATGACATCTCAAGCCCTGCCGCCCAATGAAACCAATAGGGTTTATAAGCACGAACGGGCCGACTCGCACCGCTTTGCCTGTGCAGGCTTAGATCCTCTCAGCGGTTTACCAGTACTTGTGTGCGGGTCGGTTTCAGCTCTGCGTGGAAGCATCATGCAGCCCATCTATTTCTTCAAGCCCCGATGGGGGCCGATGTTTGTGAGTGATACTTACGTGGCAAACAGCGGTGAACAGTCGACAGTATTATTAATTTTGTCAAACAATTCACCGAAGAAAAAGAGCTAAAAATTTCCCCTTGAAAGTGAGCAAAACAAAAGGTGCCTTAAGGTATTTCATTTTGATAAACATTCGCTCGATATTGTGCATTCTAACTGGTTAATTGTCTGATGAAAGTTCGGGTTATTAATCATATTTATACTCAAAACATACATCACGTGAACACACCTATATAATTTTAACCCCCTTAAACCCCATTTTTATATAGTTAAACTGGGGTTTGCAGGGGTAAACCTTATTTTTCTTATTTCTGCTCTAAATATAGATTGTGGATACTCGTTAGCACCACCTCGATGAGGCGGTTCTAACGAGTACCCACAATGTATATTTTGAAGCGAAAATAAGAAAAATATTACAATTTTTCATCTTAAAACCTTCCTTTTTCGGCGATAAATGTAAAAATGCATTTGTATAGCCATGTTTTCGTTAGACCACTTTATTGAAACCGTTATAAAGAGTTCCACCAACATATATATTTTGGAGCAGAGATTAGAAGAAAATCATGTATATTTCTGTAAACACATAAGTATGGTTTACGGGGATGTTCATTACATGTACGCGGATAACCCTTTTTCCGAAGGATAACCCTTTTATAGAATGTATTTAGCTTCACTACAGCTGGTGTGTGGGAATGTGTGGCGGCGGTAAAACGTCTCCCTGCCCTACATCAAAGTGTAGATTAATTTTTCTTGTCCTTTGGGATCATTGATTCCATTGTGGAATTTTGAAAATATCTGAGGGTCACTGATGAGGCCTAATTGGCCGATGCTAGCTAGTCTGGCCCAGAAAACATGTACACTCTATATATTTCAGTTTTGTGGTGTATTCCTTACTTCCAAAGGATAACCCTTTTATAGAACGTATTTAGCTTCACTACAGCTGGTGTGTGGGAATGTGTGGCGGCGGTAAACCGTCTCCCTGCCCTACATCAAAGTGTAGATTAATTTTTCTTGTCCTTTGGGATCATTGATTCCATTGTGGAATTTTGAAAATACTTGAGGGTCACTGATGAGGCCTAATTGGCCGAGGCTAGCTAGTCTGGCCGAGAAAACTTGTACACTCTATATATTTCAGTTCTGTGGTGTATTCCTTACTTCCAAAGGATAACCCTTTTATAGAACGTATTTATAACGCGATGGGACCTTTCGAAGCATAGCGTGCAAAACCACAATGGAAAACACACACACACACACACACACACACAAAAAAAAAAAAAACAAGAGCGCCGCATGCGGGTGCCAAAGCTCGGCTGCAGTTTCTTTTAGTTACACAAAAATTCTAAGTCGAAAGAGGGGCATAATTGTGCCAAAATTATATTGAGTATTATCTCACCTATCGGTATGAGCTGCCCTTTTCATATTGGACAACTAGTCCGAGTTTCAAGTAAATACGTCCAGGAATGATAAAGATATTACAAAATGTCCCAGTTTTTACATGACGACGACACAAAAATTCTCAGTCAAAAAGGGGCATAACTGTGCAAAAATATTTTGAGAGTCCCTCTTTTCATAATGAACAACTAGTCCAAGTTTCAAGTAAATATGCTCAGTAATGACAGAGATATTACAAAATGTCCAAGATTTTGCACGCCGACGACGACGCAGACGGCGACGCCAGAGCTATGACAATACCTCGTCGTTTTCTTCGAAAACAGCCGAGCTAACAAAATAAGAAATAAAGAGTCAGGTTGTTGACTACCAGGTGTTAAAGGTACATTATATTTACTCGAATATACTCGAATTGTAAGATTAATAAGAAAAAATATATATGTGGTATCAGGTTCTTAATTCCAATATATGCTGACAGAGTAAATATCGGGGTAACGTTTCATACCAATAGGGTGTCATAAAAATCCTTTTTGCGAATGTGCTCAATACGGGCGAATTGATCCGAACATCCCAAGGGTTTAAAACACCTAAATCCAATTCATTACGAAAACACGCCTATACAAATACATTGTATTTTTTTCCGCAAAAAATATAAAAAATTTTAAGAAGAAAGAAATGAGATATTTTTCTTATTTGTGCTCAAAATATAGAGCAAAAATAAGAAAAATAATGTATACGCCTGTAAACTCCAGTTTTACCATTTAAAAGTGGGGTCTGAGGGGGTCAAATTACATGTATATGGGCGCGTTTTCGTGGTGATACGGATAAAAAGATATTCTCTTTCTTTAATACCACAACTTTTTTGTCGATTAATTCATTGTTGGCTATATTCGTATTTTCTTACGGTGAACAGTACCTTTGTGTGTATGCAATTTACAAAGTAGCGGCTTTATAGTGCGCCTTCTCTAGGCTAAAAAAGAATTTATTCAGTTGCGCCTTTATTGACAATTGAAGCCTAGCCTGCATTTGTTGTCAATAGTGAAAAATAAGCAGGATAAACAAGGTGAGATAACAACGTTAAGATAAGCATTTATGTTCTATTTGCAAGTGTTGGATATTCTTATCTAGTATGCTAGCACATGTAATTGCTGCCTTTGTTGGCTTCAGTAATGATATTTTAATGATGAAAATGCTAAAAATTTACATTCTTAATTATTTTCTAAATATAGACTGTGTGTGTGTGCGTGCGCGCGTGTGTGTGTGCGCGCCCGCGCGTGTGTGTGTTACGTCCCACCAAGAGCTAAGCCGCTTAGCTCTTGGTGGGACGTAACACACAGAAACGGGATCTCGATTTAAAGGCTCATACGAAAGCCTGGAGGAGCCCGGAATCGAGCCCACAATCCCTGGTTCAGTATGAGGCTATTATATGTAGCATGAGCACTACACCACGGAGGCTTCTATACAGACCAATCTGCCTGTACATGTATATGTCCTGTCTATTTTAGCACCAACAACTTTTTTTCTTTGAAATGAGCGAGCGCACGAGATAACCTACAATAAAACTTCTGTGATCTGCAAAGACTCAGATCAGCCTGCGCATCGTAGCTCGCATTTGATATCTAATCCTTAAGACATCCGTGTGGCATGATGCATTTTTCATATCTCCAAAATGGTTAATTTTCAGATGAAAATTGTGATACATGTATTATTCTTATTTATACTCATAACTTGGTTGAATCCGTCCGCCCATCTGGGCTTGGAGAAATAGATTGGGCTGAATGATGCTTCCACGCAGAGGTAAAACCGACCGAACACGAGTACTTGTAAACTGCTAAGAAGGAATAGTTAGATCCTCTGGAAGCAAAGGTTACACCAAACAAACGAAAATAGCAGACTCGGTTTTATTGAGTCTGTTCATGACCAAAACTGAAATGTGCAACACCGGCCACCCCCTCTAGCGCCGGCTGAAGCAGAACTCTATTTTCAAAATGATCCAAAATTAACTCAACGATCCAAAAGGACCAGAAAATATAATGTGCACTTTGATATTGTGCGGGAAGACGTTTTACGGTCGCCACACGACACAACACCAACTGCAGTGAAGATAAATAAGTTCTGAATAGTTAGATCCTCTGGAAGCAAATAATACACAAAACGAAAGAAAATAGCAGACTAAGCCTGTCCAGGCAAAGTGGTTCGAGTCGGCTCGTTATGCTTATAAGCCCTATTGATTTCATTTGGCGGCAGTGACTGAGATGCCATTTCATCTCACGCCTCCGCCCATCGGGGCTTGAAGAAATAGATGGGCTGCATGATGCTTCCACGCAGAGCTGAAACCGACCACACACCGAGTATTGAAAAAAAAACGAGTATTGATAAACCGCTTAGAGGATCTAAGCCTGCCCAAGCAAAGCGGTACGTGTCGGACCGTCCATGCTTTTATACCATATTGGTTGCATTGGGCGACAGGGCTTGAGATGTCCTTTCATCTCAATGTCCGGTAAAAGTCCCACAACATTGGAAGCAACGTCTACAAAATGACCCATACAGTGTTGACGGGGACGTTAAACCTCAAATCAAACAAACAAAAAGCCATTTCATCTCAATGTCGGGTAAGCCCCACAAAATAAATTGGCTTAGCAAAGAAGGTGTTCAAAATGACCTAAATAGTGTTGACGGGAACGTTAAACCTCAAATCATACAATACAAGATACATAGGTAGAAGGTACTCGTTAGAAGTGTGTACATATCATCTATGTCTTAAAGCAGACATTACGATAAATCATCCGTGCGAAATAGTACATTTTTCACATCTCTAAAACGGCTACTTTTTCTGATGAAAAACCGTGATGTTTCTCTTATTTATACTGCAAACATAGGTTGTGGGTGCTCGTTAGAACCGCCTGACCCATGCGACATAGTGCATTTTTCACATCTACTAATGGCTACTTTTCTGATGAAAATCAGTGATATTTTTCTTATTTTTACTGCAAACATATGTTGTGGGTGCTCGTTAGAACCGCCTCAATGAGGCGGTTCTAACGAGTACCCACAACCTATGTCTTTGAGCAGAAATTAGAAAAATAATGTATACCCCCGAAAACCCCAGTTCTCTCTATATAAAGTGGGGTATAGTGGGGTGTTCATTTCACGGACTTGTTCAAGTGATGATTAAGAAAAATAATGAATGCTCCCGTAAACCCTAGATTTATATATTAGCCAAAAGTGAAAAAGTAACTTACTTGGGCAAAGTAATAGACAAAGTGATGAAATAGGGTTATCTAATGTATCCCAGACATACCATCACGTGAACAAGTCTGTGGAATAAAGACCCCCTTTACCCCACTTTATATGGAGAAAACTTGGGTTTACCATCGGGGCTTGAAGAAA
Organism: Lucinisca nassula; assembly: GCA_963580285.1. Classification (NCBI taxonomy): domain Eukaryota; kingdom Metazoa; phylum Mollusca; class Bivalvia; order Lucinida; family Lucinidae; genus Lucinisca; species Lucinisca nassula. Next base: position 126,213,950 of record OY757010.1, on the reverse strand, counting down.
TATATTGGCTGCATGATGCTTCCACGCAGAGCTGAATTCGACCCGCAAATGAGTAATGGTAAACCGCTCAGAGGATCTAAGCCTGCCCGGGCAAAGCGGTGCGCACGAGTCGGACCGTCCATGCTCATAAACCCTATTGGTTTCATTGGGCGACAGGGCTTGAGACGTCATTTCATCTCAATGTCGGGTAGAAGTCCTACAAAATTGGAAGCAACGTCTCCAAAATGACCTTTACAGGGTTGACGGGGACGTTTAACCTAAAATAAAACAAAATCAAACGAACAAACTTTATGTTATTTAAGGTTTACTCTCGAAGTTTGTAAATGCGCATGCAAAAACAAATAAGGAATACCAAATGTTTGATATTCTGTGATTTATCAAGATTTTAATCCTAGTTCTTTTGAATAATTATTGAGGCCTATTAGCACATTATTCCTACTGTTTTCTCAAACAGGAATGTCTCCAGAGTGCGATGTAGCAACAGATTGATTAACGACGTCGTGTTTATTAATGGCGGACTATTGACATTTTTGTAAACAAAAAAATAAATAAAAAGTGAATTAGTCATATGATAAATAGAACCTTGCTTTCGGGATCATGAATTATTTAATTTATTAAACTCGTTGAGGAAAAGGGATAAAATGCGAGGCTTTGCTCGGCTAAGCCTTGCACTTTATCCCTTTTCCTCAACTCGTTTAATACATTCAATAATACATGAGCACTCAAGGCTTATGTAAGATCCTCTCAGAATTATTCTATTCAAGCAGTACACATAAAGGTGAGGATATGCCGGCCAATCTGCTTCTATGTCCACCATTGTTGTTCGCAATGAGCAGAACATGTTTTCTTTTGACGTGGCTCATATGTTCGTAATTACGCCAGGTGTAATTACACCAGGTAAGACCCACTAACTTGCACCGTGAAAAATGGATGTGATGTCATCATGATTTTCAATAAAATGTTATTTTTCTTCCCTCTTTGGTTCATTTCCATCCTGGAATAAACTCCCGAGTCATCTTCTTAACTTTGTTAAAGTTACAGGACCCAAGAGTACATTGGAAACGTGGGTTCAATTCAACAGACCATGAAATCTGTGTAGTTCCTAATTTATATTAGAACTCAAGCAAAGAAGGAATCAGGTTACGTAAATATTATGTGTTTTTTTTTTTTTTTTTTTGTTTGGGCTTTACGGCCCTTTCAAGATTATTTCACTCATATCGTGCCGATCGTTAATCAGAGGTGGGCGAAAACCGCAGTACCCGGAGAAAAACCACCTGACCTTCCGTTGCAGAACTTTGCGTCTCACATGTGACCCGAGCGAGGCTCGAACCACAGCGGTGAGAGACCTAATGATCAAAAGTCAGCGCTCTTAACCACTAGGCCACGGAGGCCCGTACGAGATTATGAATTAACCTGTTCTTTGTACTTACAGAAGTTTGTATTTCAATGTTAATACACATGAAAAATCTTGCGCTTTAACCTGGATAGTTTTGTTTGTTTGTTTGTTTTGGAGTTTAATGGCCTAGTTAACTCTATTTAGGTCATTTTTGAGTCGGTCAGTTTACCTATCTACACTTTTCCTGGGCAGGCTTATACTAGTAAGCAGTTAACCAGTACATTGCACATTCTTTCCTCAGAAACTGACAACTGCCCTTCTTGACTTTTCCTGTGCAGGCTTATACCTATGCAGTTAACCAGTACAGTGCACATTCTTTCGTCAGAAACTGACAACTGCCCTTCTTGAATCAGCGGAAGGGAGAGAATGACCGTAGAAAAGATTCCATGATCAATCTCCACGAAAGAATGTTGCCGACCCCTGCAGTAATCGAACCCGCATCCTCCTGATTACCAGTCAGACACGCATCCGACTGAGCTACCGAGGCCGGCGTTAACCTGGGCAGTAAGATAGAATTTATCAGCACATATATCATTTCAAAATGTTCCAAGCAGGCACACGTCGCAAGGGCAACGTCTTGCACCGACGTTGATATGAAGCATAAACGTTATGACGTTATACCGATGTTGATGTGACGTCATTATTGCGTCATGTGCCTGTTTGGCTAGGTTTACTGATATGAAAGACGCTATTGTGGAACGCGAAATGTGGTAAAATAATGACCACTTTCTGTCCCTGAATAATGGAATCGAAGTGTGGTTATCCCGTCCTACAAATATAGTAAAATTCTTAGATTCAGACCGCCTTTGGGACAGTTCAAAAGTGGTCTTAAAGACCACTTTTGAACAGTCCTAAAGGTGGTCTATTATTAGATGATACCGGGTTAGAAAACACAGAGCAAGAATAACTGAAACCTTCTCAATAAGCTTCTAAAAGCAGATTTTGACATAATTTTAGGTTGGATTAATAGCGGAGTTTTACTGTATTGTCGCAGGAGCTAAACAGAATTGTAAAAATGGAAATTCGAAATCCGCCCCGTAACAGCTGGACCGATTTTAAATAATTGCCCACGACTGTCTCTCTGGTTGTCTTAATTGTTAAATCTGCATGTCCGTATTAACCCCGATATATTCTTTTTCCTCGCCATATAGGGGAACTAGAAATGCGTCCATAGGACACAGATGCCCCCCGCCTGAAAATATGTCTATGTTCGTATTAATCCATAGAAAGTTATTGACGGTGTTTAAGTTTTTAACCTTTTTTTGACATTTGACCGCTAAGTATGACCTTGACCTATGAGGCAAGGACCTGAGTTTTGCGCATGACACAACATCTCATGATGGTGAACGTTTCTACCAAGTAATTGCACAATCCATCCAGAAATATGAAAGTCATTGGCTATGTTAAATTTTGAGACCCTTTTCTTTACCTTTGACCTCTAAGTACGACCTTGACCATGACAGTACTGACCTGGGTTTTATGAGCAACACATCATCTAATTATGGTGAACATTTCTGCCAAGTAATTTTAAAATCCATCAAGAAATAAGCAAGTTATTGACTGTGTTTAATTTTCAGACCCCCTTTTTTACATTTCACCTCTAAGTACGACCTTGACCTTGGAGGTACGGCCCTAGGTTTTGTACGCTATACATCGTCTCATGGTGGTGAACATTTCTGCGAAGTAATATCAAAATCCATTCATGAATAAGATAGTTATTGACTGCGTTTACGTTTCGAGCCCTTTTTTTTGACATTTTACCTCTAAGTATGACCTTGACCTTGGAGATATGGACCGTGATTTTGCGAGCAACACATGGTCTCATGATAGTTAACATTTATGCAAAATAATTTCAAAATCCATATAGAAATAAGAAAGTTATCGGCCGCGTTTAAGTTTCGGACGCACGGACGGACGGACGGACAGACAGGGGCAACACTATATGCCCTTTACACTACACTGGGGCATAATAAAAAAATCGTAATGGGGCTGGACCGGGACAAAGAACTCTCGGATGGGTTTCAGAACAGTATGTCTCGTACGAGGCTATGCTCCACTGCAACAAGACCATGTGTCGAACACTCTTGAAATACGGAACTCCGTGACCTAATAGAGTTAAGTTGCCGGAATTTTAGCTCTCATAAAAGAGAAGCATTCTTTATTTTTTCTCTCTTATTTTCTTGTCTGATTTATTTGCAGACAAGCCCTAAACCAGCAACAGCTAATTGCTGGTTGCCCTTAAATGTTAACTATCTCCAAATAAATATATCAATTCTAACCCGCCACGTGGGGTTAATTCAAAATTCTTGAGCAGGTCTTGAAATTCTCAGGAAGCTTGTCATATTCATTTTCTGAAGATCTTATGTGTTTTCAGTTGTGCTATATATAATTTGACCGGTGTACTGACAAGCCCGTTGTTGTTGTCAGTGCACTGGTTGTGAAAAACTCAGAATCAGGATCAGGATTGTTGCTTGACATTCATATTAAATTATTAGACACCATCAGAACATGACTCAGAATATTTAAATGAAGATATCCCTGTTTCCCATGGTTTTAGTTCTTGGCGGAAAATGAGGAACAGGATGCATCCAGATGATGAAAATCAGGAGTGCAGGATCATTAAAAAGAGTTTCCGCGCACTTGGACTTTCCGAGGACGTTCGGGAAGAGATGTTCGGAGTGCTTACGCAACTTTGGAGGTACAAATTTGGCTATTCTCATAATATTGACCGAAGACATTGAAACCATCCCTGGTCCTAGGTTTCGCTGCGGACTCTGCAAAAATATTGCAAAGGTTCCGCGAAATGGATGGAATGTGAGGACTGTTAAAACGATTTCACTCCTCATGACAGTCTGTTGTAAGAGATTGAATCTGAAGCCGGAAATTGGTATTGCAAGGACTGTAAAGCTGACTGCGACCTTTGCAGTGGTGCTGTTATGAAGCAGATTGCTGACTTCCCTATTCGTGAAAAGAACACTTTGGATTTGATCATTACATCTTTACCAGGACACTTCGAGGTACGCAGAAGAAATAGGATTCATACTAGGCAAAAACGATGTGAAGTTGTAAACTCCGGGCAACATTTAAGAAATAAAGACCGACATAAATATATCAGCGTGATTAGTATGTGAATAACTTAGTATGATGTAAAGGCAATTTCCTGGGACCTCTATAGATATATAAATAGTCAGGAAAAAGACAGGCAAGGAATCCCGTCCCTTAATAAAACAGGAGGGATTGGAGTTGCGGAATCAGACTCTGAAAGTGCAGAGGAACTAGTTGCAAATTCAGTGATGCGTTCAATAAAACTGATTTCGAGGCGGTTCTTTTGCCTGGAAGATCAGCCCTTTGCATGGGTAGTATTGTTGTTTCAGCGGAGGGAGTAATTAAGTTATTTAAAGGTTTCAGTCCATCTAAAGCTTTCGGACCTGATGAGCTTTACCGAAGTCCTAAAGGAACTAACAAATTAGCTATGTCCAGTATTTGCACATCTATTCCAATAATCTATTGATACGGGTAAACTCCACAAAAAATGGCTTCTGGCGATCATTTGCCCATATTTATAAAAAGGAGATAGAGCTCTCGCTTGTAACTCTCGCCCTGTGCCCCTGACTTATGTTCCACGTAAACTGCTTGAACATATAGTCTGCTCAAGCATCATGACACACATGGAAGAACATAAACTTGTGTCAGACAGACAACATGCATTTAGGAAAACGTAGTTGAGCAGTTATTTGGGTAAAAATCTTAGACAACGGGGGACAAGTTGACAAATTTATTTTGAACTTCGAGAAGGCTTTTGACACACCTCCTCATAAACTACTTACTTCCAAGACGCTACTTCTGTTGTGGTTTATTTTTCGTATAGTGTGTCTTTGCATGTATGTATTGCTAACATCTTTTTTAGTTTGGAAGCCGTTTTGCCATCTTGTGTCCTTTTTACTTTCCCCTTGTAATGATTTCATTAGGTTTTAGTTATTTCAAGTTCGCGTTTCTTTCCCTTTGGTGTCTCTGATGGGAGGTGTAGGGTAGTTGAATTGATTCCTGATTATTGTCTTCACTTCTATTTTAAACCCAAATATTTTGGTTATGGGATTGGAGGGAAGACTCTCAAATAGATATATGCCTTTCTTTGTTATAGAAAACAGCGAGTTGTTGTTAATGGTGAAACCTCGGACTGGACTCCAGTTTTGTCTGGGATCCCTCAAGCAACTTTTGTTGGTCCATTGTTGTTATCCCTATACATTAATGATATTTCCACTGACGTTGACTCAGAAATAAGACTGTTTGCAGACGACTGGATTTGCTACAGGGAAATTAGAGATGCTGTTGACACACTGGTGCTTCAGAAGGCTATAGATCGATTAGGTTGTTGGACCAGAAAATGGGGTATGAAATTTCAGCCCGTTAAATACAATATTATGCAGATAAATGGGAAGAGACCCAATAAAATTGAGTAATCTTACACCTTAGAGGGTACGATCTTCGAACATGTGGATTCCATAAAAGACCTTGGTGTGACAATCACACAAGATTTGAGGTGGAATACAGATATTAGCAACATGTTTACTAAGGCAAATTGTCCATTTGTCCATTTCTGCTATCAGTAACACTTGATCATCAACACTAAGAAATCTGATAACCGTTTAGCACAAAACACACATATAAATGTTGTTAATCTGATTATTGGGACTTCGACAATAAAACATGCTAAGGAACTTTTCACCGTTACTGAGCAGCTATTCGAAGACGCTTCAGTGAATCTACGCGACTAGACGACGAACGCGACTGGCACGAGAGAGGTGCTAGACGAAACACCAGAATGTGACACAATAAACGGAGAACAAATGAAATGTCTAGGTTGAAACTGGGCGGTGAAGGAAGATTATCTAACTTAACTGGTCAGCTGCTAATCGTGCAAGTATGCCTACGCAACAGCAATCTCGGAGAATGACATAAGTTTTATGCAAACACAGGGTTGGCATCAGGTAACAATACCAAGACATAATAATTAGCAGCATTCATTGGTACCAGATGCTTGAAATTCGTGCATAAAGTCCTTGATGTAATTTTAAGCGAGAAACACTTATGGATAGACTCTCAAAGTGTATTGTACTTGCTATACGGTAAGAATACCTGAACACATTTGTAGAGAACGGAGTCAAAGAAATAAAATAAGAAGATATGGACATCGACTTTCATTATATACCAACTGCAGAAAACCAAGTCGATATTGCCAATAGAGGAGCATCAACGTGGGAACTTCACAAGAGTAAATTGTGGTGGATGACGACAGGGTAAGCTTGGCCAGTTTGGAAATCTGATACTATTGACAAGCAACCAGAAGAGGTGAAGTTTGACAGCAAATCTTGAATTTAGAAGAACAGACGTTCTGTTAAAGTCGCACTTGTGGCTGGAGAGGGTCTTTCAGAAAACATGAAAGGAACATTACAGGATGCTGCCGTCAGTTTATATATTACAAATTTCTCACCAGGAACAATATTATGGCGAGTGACAGAACTGGTCGTTAGATTTTAGATTTAAGAAAGAAAACTTGTATGTTTTGGTCCTATTCATCTAAATCGAATGCCAAAAGCAGAGGAGTTGTAGACGTTCACAGACAGGAGTATAATGTGACTGAAGCCATATATGATTCCAATTCAAACAATCTGGCGGGTCAACTTGTACAGAATGCTGAGTCCGGTTCTAGTCGGATTCGTTCAACTTCATTTCTTAAAGATTTAAGTGTTTATTTGCAATAGCAGGTTTTAAGTGCAGTTGTGACGCCTGTAAAAGTGATCCTCGTACTTCATCAATAGTGCTGTTAATTTACTGAGTTGATAAAACTCCGAAGTTGAAAAGATGTTGTCAGCGCCAGGATAGCTGTCGTTAGAGCACTGGCCTTCTAAGCAAGAGATTTCCGGTTTGATTCCGCTTCTGGTCGCATTTTTTTTTAACTTCAATTCTTAAAGATGTTTGTATTTATGTTAAGTGCAGTTGAGGAGCCTGTAAAAGGGTTCCACCTACTTAATCAATAGTGATGTTTATTTACTAAAATTAAAAAACTTCGAAGTTGAAAGGATGTTATCAGTCGGTAGAGCACTTGCCTTATAAGCAAGGGGTCTCCGGTTCTGGTAGCATTTTTTCAACTTCATTTCATAAAGATTTTTGATGAAAATTCAAGACATCCCATCCTTCTACCCAAAAGGTATAGATTTACATATTTGTCCCCCGACGTTAGTCGAAGAGGACTATAGTAATGGGTTCGGCAGTCCGTCCGTATCTTGTCTCCGCAACTCCTCCTACAGTTTTCAAGGGATTTCGATGAAACTTTTTTATTATTGTTCCCATGACCTGAAGATGATCACATTTTATCAAGGTCATGCTCGACTGATTTTTAACTGAGTTATTGCGCTTAGTCATTTTTAGCCATTTTATCAATAGAAGTTCTTGTCTCCGCAACACTTACAGTTTTCAAGTGATTTTGATGAAACTTTCCAGTTATTGTTCCCATTACCTGAAGATGATCGCATTATATCAAGGTCAAGCTCTACTGATCTTTACCAGAGCTATGGCCTTTTGCCAGTTTCAGCCATTTTATCAACAGAAATTCTTGTCTCCGCAACTCCTACAGTTTTTGAGGGGGTTTTGACGAAACTTTCCTGTTATTGTTCCCATGACCTAAAGATGATCATTTTTCATCGAAGTCATGCTCGACTGATTTGACCAGAGTAATGGCCCTTTGACAGTTTTAGCCATTTTATCAACAGAAGTTCTCGTCTCCGCAACTCCTCATAAAGTTTTCAAAGGATTTTGATGAAACTTTACAGATATTGATCCCATGACTATATTATATCCAGGTCATGCTCGACTCATTTTTTTCAGAGTAATGACCCTTTGTCAGTTTCAGCCATTTTATCAACGTAAGTTCTTGTCTCCACAACTCCTCCTACAGTATTCTAGATATTTTGATGAAACTTTCCAGCTATTGTTCCCATGACCCGAAGATGATCGTACTTCATCGAGGCCATGCTCGACTGATTATATCAAAGTTATGGCCCTTTGTCAGTTTTAGCCATTTTATCAACAGTGTTTGTTTCCACAACTCCTACAGTTTTCAAGGGATTTTGATTAAACTTTCTAGTTACTGTTCCCATGACCTGAAGATTATCATATTTTATCGATGTCATGTTCGACTGATTGTTGCCAGAGTTATGGCCCTTGGGCTTATGTTCAACAGTAAAACTTGTCTCTGCAACTCCTCTTGCAGTTGTCATTGGATTTTAGTGAAACCGTAAAGTAAAAGTTACCTGGCTTGAACAGAGTCATATTATACCGAAGTCACGTTTGACTGCAATTACCAGAGTTATGGCCCTTTGTCACTCTTAGCCATTTTATCAACAGAATTTCTTGTTTCTGCAACTCCTCCTTCAGTTTTCAAGGGGTTTTGATGAAACCTTCTAGTTATTATACCCATGACCCGGAGATGCTCAAATGATTACTAAACTTTCCTAGGGTTTTGACCCTTTGTCCGTTTTAACCATTCTGTCAACAAATTTTTTTGTAACCACAAGTCCATCATTTTCCAAAGGATTCTGATGAAACTTTACAGTTATTTTTCCCATGACCTGAAGATGTTATTTTAATATTGGTCATGCTGTACTGATTTTTACCAAACTTATCTCCTTTTTTCAAATGAAGTATTGACCCTGCAACTCTTCTTGCAGTTTTCAATAAATTTCAATGAAAGATAAAAGTGAAGGCAATGATCATTCAGTGAAACCTTTCAGTAGTTGTTCTCATGAATGTTGCCAACAGAAATTGTTTTATTATATGACGTCGCGTCTGAGAGTGTAATAACGCCATGTATTATTTTCGATAATCCACTAGTGGATTAAATATGAAAATTTGCTAGATACGTTCCGTAACGTTACATGTACGACGTCCTTAACGACGGCGCGATTGCTAATGGCGGAATATTGACATTTATGTGAAACAATCGTGAATAAAATGCGTTTTAAATGTCATATGATAAATAGAATCTTGCATTCGTGTCCATGTATTATTGAATTTATTAAACTCGTTGAGGAAAAAGGATAAAATGCTCGGCAAAGCCTCGCATTTTATCCCTTTTCCTCAACTCGTTTTACAAATTCAATAATACATGAATACTCATGTAAGATCCTCTATATCTCTGCATCTCCTCATTCATCTTAAATAATCATCGTTTACAGTTTTGGAGATCACTTTTTTTCGGTAAATTGTTTCGTACAACTCTATTAAAATTTAAAAAGGTTTTAAAATACCAACGCATAGGTTCCAACCTATATGTTATAGACGTATTCATCACATGCTGACATTTCAAACGTCTGGGGACATTTGGCCATCGGCCTTTTATTAAACATTGAAAGGTGTCATGAAACTTCTTTTCATACAGGATTTATTCCAGACATTGATCGTGATAAGACACATTAACTTGACACCGCAGGGACGATCTGCAGCCAGTAAGGTTCTGCAATCATGCACAGAATGTCGACAGCACAAAAGTGGGTCATATAAAATGCTAATGATTCCATCTTTATAGCCCCGCTTTGAAAAAGTGGGGCTATATTGGATTTGCCGTCATTCCGTGATTCCGTTAATTTGTGTTGGCTCCATAACTTTGTATCTGCTTAACATATTTTCATGAAACTTCACACAAATGTTAAACACCATAAGACAATGTGCAGAGCGAAGGAATTATAACTGTGGATTGCCTACTTTTGGAGTTATTGCCCTTTGAACATTTTCCGTAATTCCGTAATTCCGTAATTCCGTGATTCCGTTAATTTGTGTTGGCTCCATAACTTTGTATCTGCTTAACATATTTTCATGAAACTTCACACAAATGTTAAACACCATAAGACAATGTGCAGAGCGAAGGAATTATAACTGTGGATTGCCTACTTTTGGAGTTATTGCCCTTTGAACATTGAAAAATGGCAATTTTAATTGTGTCCGCTTCATAACTCGAAAACCGTTTGAGATATTTTTAGGAAACTTCACACAAATGTTAAGCACTATGAGACGATGTGCAGAGCGCAGGAACCATAACTCTGCATTGCTTATTTTTGGAGTTATTGCCCTTTGAACATTGAAAAATGGCAATTTTAACAGTGTCCGCTTCATAACTCGAAAACCGTTTGAGATAATTTCATGAAACTTCACACAAATGTTAAGCACTATGAGACAATGTGCAGAGCGCAAGAACCATAACTCTGGTTTTCGTATTTTCTGTGTGTCTGTCTGTGTGTCTGTCTGTGTCTGTTAACAATTTTCGTGTCCGCTCCATAACTTTAAAACCCATTCACATATTTTCATGAAACTTCACACAAACATTAAACACCATGAGATGGTGTGCAGAGTGCAGGAACCATAACTCTGGATTGCCTAATTTTTGAGTTATTTCCCTTTGAATATTGAAAAATATCAATTTTAGCCGTCTTTGCTCGATAACTCAAAAACCGTTTGAGATAATTTTATGAAACTTCACACAAATGTAAAGCACCATATTATGTGTGCAGAGCGCAGGAATGTAAAGCACCATATTACGTGTGCAGAGCGCAGGAACCCAAACTCTGGATTGTCTACTTTTTCAGTTATAGGCTTTTGAATATTAAAAAATGGCAATTTTAACTATGTCCGCTCCATAACCGTTTCTGATATTTTCATGAAACTTCAAATAAATGAAAAGCACCTTGAGATGATGTGCAGAGTGCAGGAACCATAACTCTGGTTTGCCTACTTTAGGAGTTATTGCCCTTTGAACATTTAAAAAGGCAATTTTGACTGTGTCGGCTCCATAACTCACAAACCATTTGAGATATTTTCATGACACTTCACACAAGTGTAAAGCACCATGAGACAATGTGCAGAGCGCAGGAACCCTGACTCAGATTTGCCTACTTTAGGAGTTATTACCCTTTGAACATTGAAAAATGGAAGATGAAATTTAGTATAAACATGGACATTCTGGTAATGTATCATGCTCATTGAAATGAGGGACAAGGGCTCACAACTCTTAGAGTTTTTCCAGATAATGTAAAATTTTCAACAGTTATTTCTTGTTCATAACTGTTTTCTCTGCAGCTTAAATAACTTTCTTCTCTGACAGCGCTGAAGCGGGGCTATAGTCAGATCCTCTGACAGCTCTAGTTACCAGCTGAACGTGTATCGGAATATCTACATTTTATATATACTTGGGTTGACTTTTGCGGACCCCTATTTTGTAAGGTCAAAAAAGCAGACAAAAGGTATTAGTGGGTCTGTATACATGTTTTGGAGCGAGCAATTCACCTTGATATGACATGTCAACGCAAGAGATGTTTTATGGGGTGGTCGCAAGACATTGCTAACCTAAGAAAATGCATCACAAAATTTGCCATAAAATTTATAAACAAACGATAGGCACAAATATTAATGGAGAATGACGTTGTGTCCTATTCAGCAAACCAGAACATTTTGAGTTTATAGTAGAGCTTGCCCCATGGGTCGCTTTTATGAACATTTAGTGGCCCTAGTTGAAATATCACTTGGTAAAGCCATAGGTAAAGTGTGTTTGAAAAAATGAATAACTTATCACGTTACTGAAAGAAATAGTTAAGGTCATAGTACCAAAGCGTTAATCCAAAATCGTTAATCCTCAGACCGATGACAAATATGAATGTTCAGACAAACAGACATGGACTCTAGAAGAGTTTAATCAGAAAACGAATAATTAGAGGATGTAATCTATTCAAAACCGAGATGACATAAAGTCCTGTTTGACATTGACAATGGTGTACTCTTTTCTCTTTAAATCCAAAATATATCGTACGAGTCTACACACATGATGACGCCCATGACACGGATTATAGTCCAATGACAACCACTAAACGACGTTGGTTTTGTCTGTTTGTATTGGAGTTTTACGGCCCAGTCAACTCTATTTTAGGTCATTTTCAGGCCGGTCCGTTTACCTACAGAGCCACACTTATTCCCGGGCAGGCAACCTGTTGTCGCTTTCCATTGATAACCAATCTGCAATTATTTAATATTTTTGCTCCACTTCTAGATATTAAGATTATTAAATACTGATAATACCTATTTCGATGGTTTGATCAGTCAGATTTACCCCCCCCCCCCCAGAACTTCAGTTAAATAAAGCAAAATCTTTTGCCCCGTTATTAAATTTACATCTATCTCTTGTAGATGGGTTTGTTTCGTGCAAAATTTATGAAATACGCGATGACTTTGATTTTGAGATTGTAAATTTTCCTTCTTTGGATGGTGATGTTCTTCGTGGGCAATCCTGTGGCGTTTATATTTCGCAATTAATTCGATTTGCTAGGATGTGTAGTCATGTAACTGACTTCAACACTCGTAATAAATTATTAACGGCTAAACTTCTTAATCACGGTTATCGGTACCATAAACTACGCAAAGCCTTTTCAAAACTTTATAGACGCCATTCTGATTTAATTTCAAAATTAAATAATGGACTTAAATCTCTTCTGCAACAAGGTCTATCGCAACCCGAATTTTATGGTGACTTAGTATATAAATTCAGAAAAATATATAACCGCAATGACTTCAGCACCCAATTTCGTAAAATCATTCTTCGATATAAAAAGATTGGGTACAACGTGGATGTTATAAGACAGACTGCATGCATGGTAGTTTACCCAATCACGGTTGGCAATTTTGCTTCCCTCTTTAATTGCACGCCGGTGGGTCAGGCCTCAGATTCTATGACGGTTCCAGCGTAAAGGCTTATTGAGAATTAGAGAGATCTAATTCAAGGTAATGTTGGTTGGTGCCTGATGCTCTGTCTATCGTCGGGCCCATCGGAGTCTAAATGTTGGTTTTCTTTTGCTCCAGCATTTCAGTGGTTTCTTGCTGTCGAGTCCTCACCGTTGTCTCACCTCTGTGGTTCTTTGATTATGTGTGTTCACGGAGATGTTGCACTGATGAGTTAGGAGGCCTTCATGCGGACGGAACAAATTATTTGTCTCAATCGCGACGGAAGGAAAGGCGAGGATTGTGGCCACGTAAAATCGATTTAAGCCCCCCCCCCACAATGGAAATCTTTCCACTGACCGTTCCAAAGCGGTTCTTCTGTAGCGGTTTATTTATGTTGTTGTTTGTTACTTTCTGTGTGTATCACTTGTGTCTTTTTATTTTTGGATGGCCATATGGTCATTTTGTGGGAAAGTAACTGTCCTTATGGCCTTCCTTTGTTTAGGTTTCCATTATGGTCTAGTCGCTTAATGTTTGTGTTTCTTTCCCTTTGGTGTCTTTGATGGGTGGAGTAAGTTAATTGTATCGATTCCTGATCTTTGTTTTACTTCTACTTTATACATAAGCGGTAAAGCAGTACACTGCACATTCTTTCGCCAGAAACTGACAACTGTCTTTCTTGAATTAGCAGAAAGGAGAGAATGACCATAGAAAAGATTTCACGATCAATCTCCACGAAAGCATGTTGCCGACCCCGGCGGGTATCGAACGATCAACAGTCAGACGCGCATCCAAATGAGCTACCAAGGCCATCAGACGACGTTGGCATACATGTAAAATGGACACTAGCATAACAATCATGAAAAAAAAAAAAAAATGAATATTAATACATTTTAAGGGTTTTTAATATTAAAATTCATTCTCTTTATATGGCTAAGGCCAACAGAATTTATTCTGATTCGTTGTTTTACATTTGCCTCAACCAATGCCGCGTGTTACTCAAGACTTAGGTTAAACTTTTGTGCAAATAAAGCGCAGTTACATATTTGCTTTTGTACATTGTGGTTTTAATCGAAAAACAAACAAACAAAAACAAACAAAAACATGTCTTCAAAATATACCATTTCATATCGAAAACACGCCTATAGTATAGATTGCAGGTACTCGTTAGAACCGCCTCGATGAGGCGGTTCTTACGAGTGCCCACAAGCTATATTTTGAGCAGATATAAGAAAAATATCGCAATTTTTCATCCGAAACTTTACGTTTTCGGCGGAAAAGATACAATGTATTTGTGTTGGCGTGGTTTCGTAATGCCACAAAAATTTAGTGCATGTAGCGTCACGTTAATCACGCCGTGTAATGAATATCCTTATGGTCCCCACTTTATTTGAGAAACAGTGGTTTTATCAAGGATATACATTATTTGCACTCAAAAGCATTGGAAGTGGGCATCTTTTAGAAAATGGAAATAAAGGCAATGATCAGGAATCGATACAATAACCTCATATTACCAAAGAATAATAAACACCTACATAACACAAATTCACCATAATGGGAATATCACAAGCGGAAAGCCAAAAGGACAGTTACGTTCCCACAAAATGGCCAAACGGCTATCCAAAAAAAAAGGTATTACCAATACATACACGTAAAGACAAACTATAACAATAATAAACCACACCATGCGAATCGCCTTAGAACGGTAAGTAAAAAACATTCTACTAGGGGCTGAAACCGATTTTACGTAGCTAAAATCCTTGGCCTTAGTTTTGTCGTTGTTTAGACAAATAATTTGTTCATTTCGGATCCACAATAAGTTAACTATGACAAGGATTTCTAACTCATAAGTGCAACAACTCCAAGAACATAAAATACGAATTCGGAGATGCAACGGCGATGAGGACCCGACAGCTTGAAATAACTGAAATGCTGGATAAAAAGTAAATCAACAGTTGGACACCGGTGATCCCGATCAGAGATGACTTAGAACTGCTTTAGTGGGGTCAGGCACGAGGGCATCCACTATTTATGTTCGGATCCAAAATAAGTTAACTATGACAAATGTTCAACAGTGCAGGTTTGTTTGATTGTGTTGATGCTCAATTGTATGTAAGTATAAAACAGTAACAAAGGAATCGCAAACATGGGATTAAATGACAACATTTATCATGAGGGTAATATTTCCAGAATGCCGGACTTTGATATTTTCTCAATCCTGGAATGTCGAAAACGCAGAACTAGATCTCACGGCACCAGGAAAAATGGTAACTTTAAACGTAAATCACGTGCGTTTAAACGAAACAATACTAGACTGAAGTGACTGTCAATTATATTATTAAATCATGGACGCCACTCTATGCTTTCATTTTTAAGGTCATTACCCGTTTCTGTTTTACGTCTTCTGGACACCGAGGCGAATAAATTCTACGATAGTTCTCATCAGTTATATGATGCCGCTCTTTTAACTAGAGGCTATACTCAGCATACTCTCCGTTCTTACATTGATTCTGAAATTAATCATAAACGCCATTTCTTCAAAATATCCTTCATTAATAAGGGTATGGATTTTATAGATTTGCCCAGTATCTCCCGTGAGAGATCGGTGCTTTCTTCCATTCCTGCTTATTTTCAAAATACTGAAACACCTATAATTTGCTATAAATATAACAAACCTGTTAGATCTATCATTTTTAATTTCAATAAACTTGTTTCAGATCTTGATATTGACACTAATACTCCTGATTCATGTGATTGTAAAAACTCAAAGTATTGCTATCCTGCTGCTGGTCATGTAATTACTGGCAATTTGAAAATTATTCCTGATTCTAGGATAAGGAATATAATTTCCAAAGGACCGAAATATCGGTTTCCTTCTAAAATTGATTTCAGTAAATGTAGAGATGAAATCGCTGCTTCCTTGAATGAATTCGGTAATCGATGGTGTAAGCGAGAGTTTGTTGAGCATACAGCCCTTACGGACTGGAAACATAGCATTTTAAGACTAGTGAATAAACGCATTTCTTTCTATTCTCAAAATACTAACTTATTACCTCCTAAGCCCAAGACGTCTTTACGTCATCTTAAACTAGGTATTCAAGAATTTCATAAGAGGTTTGTTTTGGTCCCTGCAGACAAGGCCGCTAACAACGTCGTCGTTGTGTGACGGCTCCACTATGTTAACACGCTTAAGCAGGAGCTTGGTGGTACTAAGGCCTATGAACTTCAGCCTTTAGCTGAAGAGAGAGCTATAGTAGATAAACATGTTTGTCTTTCAGCCACCAAGTTTGCTGTGTGTGTTAACGAAGGCCAAGACAAGCTTCGTACGCTATACTGGTAACCAAAACTTCATAAAAAACCTTACAAAGCACGGTTTATTGCAAATTCTAGCTCTTGCACTACCACTGAACTTTCTAAATTATTAACTTCCTGTCTTACTGCTATTAAAACGCATGTAATTAAATATTGTGATAAAGTCTTTGAAAGATCAGGAAGAAATCTGTTTTGGTCTATAAGAAATTCGAATGAGGTTTTAAATAAATTGAAATCTAGACATTTTCGTGCGTCTAGTCTGTCTACCTTCGATTTTTCCACTCTTTACACTACACTTCCTCATAATCTTATAAAAGAAAAGCTTAATGATTTAATTGAATGGGCTTTTCACAGAGAAGATTCTCTCTATCTTGCATGTAATGTCAGAAATGCATTTTTCACTTCTAAAGAGCATAAGAATTATACACTTTGGTCATGTCAGAAAGTGTGTGATGCCCTCACCTTTCTACTTGACAATATTAATATTAGATTCGGTACTAAGTTATTTAGACAAATTGTGGGTATTCCGATGGGTACTAATTGCGCACCCCTTGTGGCTGATCTGTTCTTGTATTGTTATGAAAGAGACTTCATTTTGTCGCTTTCCATTGATAACCAATCTGAAATTATTGAAGCTTTTTAGCTTTACTTCTAGATATTTAGATGATTTATTAAATATTGATAATACCTATTTTGATGGTTTGATCAGTCAGATTTACCCCCTAGAACTTCAGTTAAATAAAGCAAATTCTTCTGATACCGAGGCCCCGTTTTTGGATTTACATCTATCTATTGTAGATGGATTTGTTTCGTGCAAAATTTATGATAAACGCGACGACTTTGATTTTGAGATTGTAAATTTTCCTTTTTTTGGATGGTGATGTTCCTCGTGCGCAATCCTATGGCGTTTATATTTCGCAGTTAATTCGATTTGCTAGAGTTTGTAGTCATGTAACTGACTTCAACACTCGTAATAAATTATTAACGGCTAAACTCCTTAAGGTTCCTCAATACAGTTACTTAGCTATATTTGAGGTACTAAAAAATCATATTTGCAAATAATTACCCAAAAAGATTTTTCATCAGATGGTAGTCCATGTAAATGAAAGAATATGGAAGCCAAAGATTTTTATTCTAAAGTCACCATTTTTGTAATTTATTGCATTTTTCCTTGGTTTTGCAAAAAAATGATATCTCAATCCACAGAACCACAATGTGTAAAATACTATCATAGAAATGTGGCTCAAGGTTGCCTTTAGGTACTGCAACAGAGGAATTTCAAGTAAAATACCTAAATAGTACTGAAAATTAATGATTCCCAAAAATTTAAAAAATGTAATTATCTCACCTGGTACTATTTTAAATTCAGTGTATGGTAGCCAAAAATGATCAGTTCTACCAATTTGGCAACAATCTCATTGATTGGGTTGAGGTGTTGAAATCTCTTGCATTTAGCTTGTAAAATGATTGCCCTTCTTTGGTGCTTTCAGTTATTCATTTTATATATTTCAGTCATGCAATTTATAACAATTCATGCAATCACTGCACCAAAGTTTCCCTGTGTTACTGATTGTGTTTACAGGATGGGTGATTTGATACTTGATAAATAAAAAAAAAAAAAAAAAAATTGAAATTAAGAGAAGCCAACAGTCTATCCCCATATTTGAACTGAAGGACTGCAAGCAGCCTGTTCAGCACCAGAAACTTTGTGCAACTGCCAATAACTGCAATGGTATAGAAATGATGTTTACCCATTGGTTTGTTACATTGGTTCACATGAGCCACCATAAACAAATCAGTGATTTTTTGACAGGTAAACTTCTGGACAACACTAAGGTTATATTTATCTAATCTATTAAATGATCTGTTGTGTCACCTACTTACCAATGTGTAGGCTGGTTAAAACTCACAGAAGCCCAATGCATGTAATATGTTTTGATGAAAAAAGCTTGAAAATTTTATTTTTTTCAATGTGTTTACTTGCAGCTGGACCGAACAACACAATCAGGACGATGTTACACAAAAAAATAGTTCGGAAAATGAATGCATACTTTTCATAAAGTAACAAACAAATTATGTTAGAAAGTATCTGAAATTTGTTGCAAGACAGTTTCAAATTTGAATATTACGTTTTAAATTAAAAACAATGGTGTGCCATTGTTATTTTTGGGAAATTAGTTCCAAGGCGTATGAATACAATTTTAGTTGGCAAGATGGATAATTCCTCAATTTGACAGCTACAATAATTTATCATTGATGACAGGCTTCCAAGATAGGCGATGTCATAATGCTGTATGCAGGGAGAAGGCTACATAGCTGAATTTTCAAGGTATATTCATTGATGATGGGCAAAATTAAATGTGGAATGCATAAGTGATGAGCATTCTGAGCATTCAAATTTACCGCAAAAAAAGAAGATGGCGGCGCCCATGAAGAAAAACATGTCAAAGTTTTTTTTCTGGTTTTCAATTTAGGGAGGCTTTTTGATAGAAAGCTTGGTCCGAGACACTAGTATTTGATGTGAACTATTGATCTGCAGCTGTTTTAGTAACTTTTAAAAAGGCTAGAAAGCAGTTTCATTTTTTTCCTGGTAAAAGTGAAAATACAGAATTGCATTTATTTTCAAAGGCACAGAGATGAAGCTAATGCAAGAAAGTACTTGCTGTAATAATCGTTGGTATCTCCAGACCTTTTTCTTCTAGGACAGGCACTTTAAAAGGAAATCAGGGTCATATTTTTGGAAAAAATAACATGCAAATCTCACACCTATATTTTTCTTGTGCAAATGTATTGAGGAACCTTAATCAGGGTTATCGGTACCATAAACTACGCAAAGCCTTTTCAAAATTTTATAGACGCCATTCTGATTTAATTTCAAAATTCAATATTGGACTTAAATCTCTTCTGCAACAAGGTCTATCGGAACCCGAATTTTATGGTGACTTAGTATATAAATTCAGAAAAATATATAACCGCAATGACTTCAGCACCAAATTTCGTAAAATCATTCTTCGATATAAAAAGATTGGGTACAACATGGATTTATACGACAGACTGCATGCATGGTAGTTAACCCAATCACGGTTGGCAACTTTGCTTCCCTCTTTAATTGCACGCCGGTGGGTTAGGCCTCAGATTCTATGACGGCTCCAACGTAAAGGCTTATTGAAAATTAGAGAGATAATGTCGGTTGGTGCCTGATGCTCTGTCTTTGGTCGGGCTCATCGGAGTCTAACTGTTGGTTTTCTTTTGCTGCGTAAAATCGATTTAAGCCCCCCAGTGGAAATCTTCCACTGACCGTTCCAAGGCGGCTCTTCTGTGGCGATTTATTTGTGTTGTTTTTTGTTACTTACTGTGTGTATCACTTGTGTCTTTTAATTTTGGATGGCCATATGGCCATTTTGTGGGAAAGTAACTGTCCTTATGGCCTTCCTTTGTTTAGGTTTCCATTATGGTCTGGTCGCTTAATGTTTGTATTTCTTTCCCTTTGGTGTCTTTTATGGGTGGAGTAAGTTAATTGTATCAATTCCTGATCTTTGTTTTACTTCTACTATGCTTGAACATTGCTATTCAAGCCAGTTACCGCGACCGTAACGTTGTGCGGCATTTTTATACCACCGGAATCGAAGATTCGGGGACATATTGTCTTTGGTCTGTCTGTCTGTCCGTCTGTTTGTCCTAAAAATAACATTTGGCATAACTTTTAAATGGTAACTGATATGGCTTTCATATTTCACATTATATACTTTGTCACAAGACCTTTCCAGCAGTATCATAATTTTGACCTTTTAATCTTGACCTTTGTGATTGACCTACTTTTTTAAAACTTTAAAATTGGCCATAACTTTCGAATGGTAAATGATAGAGCTTGCGTGTTTCACATGTGAATTTTGTCACAGTACCTTTCCGATGATACCATTTTTTACCTTATGACATTAACCTTGACGTTTGACCAACTTTAAAAACTTTGACATTGGCCATAACTTTCGAGTGGTAAGCGATAGGGCTTTCATATTGCAAACGTACATCCCTTGTCATAATAACTTTCCAAATGTACCATATTTTTACCATGTGACCTTGACGTTTGATCTACTTTTCAAAACCTTTAACAACGGTCATATATTTCGATTGGTAAGCGATAGCGCCTTTATATTTCACGAACATTCCGTGTCACAAGACCTTTCACGTGGTACCATATTTTTGACCTTGTGACCTTGACTTACTTTTATAAAAACGTGAATATTGGTCATACCTTTTGCTTGGTTAATGATAAGGCTGTCATATTCACATGAGCATTTCTTGTGACGGAACCAATAATTTTGACCTTTAGACCTTGACCTTAACGCTGTCCGGGGCCATCAGCGAATCACAAAAATATCTTGTTTCTTTTCCTGGTTTTACGACCCGTTAAATTATTAAAATAACAAATCAGAGGTGGGCGAACACCGGGGTATCCGGAGATAACACAAATGACCTCACATTGCAGAGCTTTGAGTCTCACATGTGGCCCGAGCCAGGCTCGAACCACAGCGTTGAGAGACCTAATGTTTAAGAGTCGGTGCTCTTTCCAATTAGGCCACGGAGGCCTGTTCCGCTGTGCGGCATTACTCTTGCACTAGATACTTTTTGTTGGGCTTACCAAACTGATGTATAATTTGCAGAATTGTCAATTGCCAGTTTTAAACGTTTAGTTCAAAGAAGTTAAACCACTGTAGCGATTATGTCTTTTATGTACTCAGATTGCAGGTATCTTAGCCTATATTAAGTATATTATTGGAAGTACGGATTACAAGATTTAATGGAATGCATGACCGGACACTACGCACCGATAGGATGGTACAATACCATAAGGGTAACCCATTTTTGTTTTGTATTATTTTAAGGCTCAAAACTGAGATTTTGTTTTTCTCAACGAATGTAAGTCTCTTTTTTTCATCTCTGCTTCCAACATAGGTCGTGCGTGCTTATTAAAACACCCCATTGCAATAGCACATCATTTTTTTTAAGATATGAAAGAATGCACTCATAAATTTTTGACGGTTTAAATAATGAAGATTAAATGAAGAATAAATAACAGAAAGGCCTCTGTGTCACTAAATTTGGTATAGTTACGCCTTAAATTTAGCTGTATCTATCCAGGTTTTTCTTTCTTAATTGCAGTAAGTTGTTCATGTGACCGTATCCTTCATGTCTTAATATACAGTCAAACCTCAACTCCAACATATGTTCTGCAAAAGGCTTATCCTTTGGAAGCAAAGATAACACCACAGAACTGAAAAGTATGATGTGTACAAGTTTTTCTGGGCCAGATTAGCTAGTTTCGGCAAATTGGACCTCACCAATGACTCTTAAATATTTTCAAAACCCCACAATGGAATCAATGATCCCAAAGGACAATGAAATATAAACTGCACTATGATGAAGGGCAGAGAGACTATTGACGGTCGCCACACATTTGCTTAACATAATTTGTATAGACTTTAAATATGTTTTATAAAAGTGTTATCCCTTGGAAGAAATGAATACACCACAGAACTCAAACTTAGGAATTGTACAGGCTAACCTATTTCATGTATTATATAAGTTTGTTGTGTGTACTTATAATCAGATTCGTCTCAAAGAGACAATTCTAATGAATATATACAACAGCATTTATTTTATAGCGTCAAGATTAAAATATATCCTTAAGTAAATACCATCACACCTCTTGGCGCTATGATTAAACACAAAACGTTTTCTTATTTCTTGATTTAAAGGCATTTATTGTTGACTATTAAGGACTATCATTTCATTACATAATATTATGTAGCCCTCAGTGCTGACTGAAGATTCAACAAGTAAGGGGCCTGCTTGGGGAAAATCAATAGTTTACTAACTGTTGACTTAAGTGTAATTATTGATTTTCCCCTTAAGTGCTTCTGTCAGGGGATTCAACAACAGGTACTAATCACCCTATTAAAGGCCGCCTTTTATCTGTTATAGACAGTCTGTCACAAGGGGCAATTAAACAATTATGAACACACGGTGTGTGCTACTGTTACAAGAATAAATGCCTTTAAGGGAAATGGATACACCTTCAAAAGAGGCAACTCCTGCAAAACTATTTTTTTGTCTCCCATGTCAAAAGGGGTCAACTCGTAAAGGAATGAATTTGGGAGCAAATTCTTTCCTTTAAGAGTTCACCCAATTTTCCGTGGGACAGATCTATTAAAAAGAGCGAACAAGAAAGTCCGAAAGTTGTCTCCCTTTGAAAAATGGCGCAAAAATCTTTCAGGTCTTCCCATTCATTGCACGTATAACAGAGAAACAATATGATTTCTACTAGACATAAACTTGGTATCTTCCTTTTCCTACGAAGTACAGCGAAATAAAACTCTCTAGCCTGAAAAAACTTTTTGTACAAGATACTAATATGCAACGAAATCGTTTTTAACGCGGGTAAGTTTTAGTCATGTCGTCTTAATCACGACGTCTACTCAACGGCGTCTGAGAAGAAATTTTCATTCCTGTAATCTTATATGATTAAAACATTTTCTTTCAAGAATCTTCTATTTTTATTCCGAACTGTATAATGCGTAAGGGTGGCGCCCGCCAATTTTCTTTCAGTAAGCTTACGTATCACTATGCTGATTGAGCGGTTATCATGAGCTGTAAAGGATAAAATGTATCGAAATTCAGAAGCTAAACACGTTTAAAAAGTGCATGTAATATCCGATAAAGAAACGAGTGGGAAGTCGCATTTAAAATATGAGAATATTATATTATATTAAATTTTTGTTTAAAAAGTCTGAAATGATCTTAATCTTGCAAAAGCAAAAGCAAACCAAACAACCCCCCCCACCCCCCCCCCCAAAAAAAAAAAAGAAAAAAAAAAAAAAAAAAAGAAAAAAAGAATAAGAAAACGCATGAACATTCATCTTTAAATGTGAAAACACATTGACAAAAATCTACCTATACAAACAGTGAATAATAGAACGGTAACGCTTATAGTACTATAAAATGTTCTCCTTTACAATATGCAATTTAGTTTTCGGTTTGTAACAAGTTCAAGATACTGAACACACACACACACACACACACACACACACACACACACACACACATACACACACACACACACACACACACACACACACACACACACACACATCCCCCCACACAACAACAACAACAACAACAACAACCAAAAAACAACAACCAGCACGAAAAAACGCTTATATAAATCTGACCCCCTTGAACCCCACTTTTATTAAGTAAAACTGGGGTTCGCAGGGGTATACATTATTTTTCTTATTTTTGCTCAAAAACATAGATTGTGGGTACTCGTTAGAACCGCCTTTCATTTTTCGGTGGTAATATTTACAATATATTTGTATATGCGTGTTTTCGTAATGAACAAACAAACATGCTCCCTGAGAAAGTAATTCACCAGGGGCCAGTTGTTCAACAATAATGATGTCGTTAGTTAACGTATCGCTAAAACTGCGATCATTTATTATGGCAAATATGCTAATATTTTTGCTAAAAAAATGTGAGCTGCTTTTGCAAATGCAAAAGCTGCTCACATTTTTCAGCAAAAATACCAACATTTTAGAAAGTGTACTTGCTAGAACAGTTAACAATATTATCACTAACGAGCTCGTTAAGCTAACAAGGCTTTGAACAACTGGACCCAGGAGGTGATACAGGCTCACAGAATAACCGGGGACAGTGACAGTGAATTCAAGTCTTTGGCTCGTCATAAGCAATATTTTTACAGTTACATCAGATTGTTCGTCTCTTTTGATAATACTTAGAATCGATATGTTGCTAGTAGATGTACTTCTGTAAAATAGTTATCGGCTAGACAATGGATAAGGATTGTTGCAAAACCTTCTCTATGCAACCATGCAATAGCTCAGGTTCGTCTAAATATCACTACATGTTGTATCATTTCTTTCAAAAACTAAATGGGATTGGCAATAATTGCTTTCCAAGCTGACAAATTGGGTTATTGTCTAAGAATAAGGCATTGAACTCATGCACGTAGTTGACTATATCACGCTCAATAAAAATACGCTGTTGGCAAAATAATGAAAACTCTAGATTTCTCTATATACAGTGGGGTTTAGAGGGGTGTTCATTACACGGACGTGTTTATTAGATGAGAAACAAGAAGAACATATATTAATACATTGTATACTAGTGGACTCTTCCTTTGCTATATTTTGGAAAAGTCAATTTTGGAAAAGTCAATTTGTCAGGCCTATTTTTAGCTCACCTATTTTGAGCTATTGTGATCAGTCTTTGTCCGTCGTACGTCCGTGCGTGCAGGCGTCCGTCGTCAACTTTTGCTTTAAACGACTTCTTCTCCAAAACTGCAGGACAGATTTTGAAACAATTTCACAGGAATGTTTCTAGGGCGACCCTCTCCCAAATTTGCTCAAATCATTCAGCTTGGGTGAACAAGATGGCCCCTTAGAGCTAAAAATAATAATAAAAACTTATTAAACTTCACTACAGCTGGTGTGTGGGAATGTGTGGCGGCGGTTAAAAGTCTCCCTGCCCTACATTATAGTGTAGATTATATCTTCTTGTCCTTTGGGATCATTGATTCCATTGTGGAATTTTGAAAATATCTTAGGGTCACTGATAAGGCCTAATTGGCCGAAACTAGCTAGGCTGGCCCAGAAAACATGTACACTCCATATTTTTCACTTCTGTTGTGTATTCCTTGCTTCCAAAGGATAACCCTTTTATAGAACATATGAAACTTTAAACGACTTCTCCTGTCTCCTGAACCAGTGCATGGATTTTAAAATAGTTTCACAAGAAGGTTCCTTTGGTTACCCTCTACCAAAATTGCTCAAATCGTTCCGCTCGGGTGAACAAGATGTCCGCCAGAGCTAAAAATAGAAGAAAACCTTTAAACGTCTTTTTCTTCTTAACCAGTGCATGGATTTTGAAATAATTTCACAGGAAGGTTTTTTGGGTGGCCCTCTACCAAAATTGCTCAAACCGTTCTGCTCGGATGAACAAGATGGTCACCAGAGCTAAAACTAGAAAAACCTTTAAACGACTTATTTTCCTACGGCAGTGAATGGATTTCAAAATATTTTTACAGGAATATTCCTTAGGTGACCCTCTACTAAATTTGCTCAAACCGTTCTGCTCGGATGAACAAGATGGCCACCAGAGCTAAAAATAAAAAAAAAAAAAAATAAAAACACTTTAAATGACGCAATCTCCTTAACCAGTGAATGGATTTCAAAATAAGTTTACAGGAATGTTCCTTGGGTGACCCTCAACAAACATTGCTCAAACATTTCCGCTCGGTTGAACAAAATGGCCAACGCAAAATAGAAAAAAAAACTTTTAAAGTGAAGTAAAACAAAGATCAGGAATCGATACAGTTAACTTACTCCACCCATCAAAGACACCAAAGGGAAAGTAACACAAACATTAGCGACCAGACCATAATGGAAACCTAAACAAAGAAAGGCCATAAGGACAGTTACTTTCCCACAAAATGACTATATGGCCATCCAAAATAAAAAGACACAAGTGATACACACAGTAAGTAACAAACAACAACATATATAAATCGCCACAGAAGAACCGCCTTTGAACGGTCAGTGAAAAGATTTCCACTGGGGGGCTTAAATCGATTTTACGTGGCCACAATCCTCGCCCTTACTTCCGTCGCGATTTCTTAAGACTTCTTTCCTCAACCATTAAACGGATTTTAAAATAAATGCACAAGAATGTTCCTTAGGTGACCCTCTACCAACATTGTTCAAACTGCTTCGCTCGGATGAACAAGATGACCTCCAGGGCTAAAAATTAACGACTTCTGCTCCTTAACCAGTGGATGAATTTCGATATTATTTCACAGAAATATTCCATGAATGACCCTCAACCTAAATTGCCCAAACCGTTCGGCTTGGATGAACAAGATGGCCACCAGATAAAAAAGCAAAAAAAAAAAAAAAAAAAAAAAAAAAAAATAACATTAAAAGACTTCTCCTCCTTTACCAGTAGATGGATTTCGAAATAATTCCCCAGGAATGTTCCTTGGGTGACCCTCTACCAAAATTGCTCAAACCAGTCCGCTCTGATGAACAAGATGGCCACCAGAGCCAAAAATACAAAATCCTTAACCAATGGATGGATTTTGAAATAATTTCACAGGAATGTTTCTAAGGTGACCTCATACCAGAATTTCTCAAAGCGTTCTGCTCGGATGACCAAGATGGTCTCCAGAGCTAAAAATAGGAAAAACCTTTATACGATTTCTCCTTCACCAGTGGATGGATTTCAAAATAATTTCACAGGAATGTTTCTTGGGTGACCCTCTATTAAAAGTATTCAAACAATTCTGCTAGGCTGAAAAAGGTGGCCAGAGCTAATAACAGAAAAAACTTTTAAACAACGTTTCCTGCTTAACCAGTGGATGGATTTCGAATTAATTTCACATGAATGTTCCTTTGGTGACCTTTTTCCAACAGTGCTTTAACTGTTGTGCTTGGATGAACAAGATGGCCACCAGAGCTATAATATTTTCAAGTAAAAAACTCCTTGGGTTAACCAAAATTGCTCAAACCCATTTCTCCACCATATATTACCTACAATTTCAAACGGGCCTCACCGCTGTAGTTCGAGCCTCGCTCGGGTCACATGTGAGGCGCCAAGTTCTGCAACGGAAGGTCAGGTGGTTTTTCTCCGGGTAATCCCGTTTTCTCCCACCTCTGATTAACGAGAGATATGAGTGAAATAATCTTGAAAGGGCCAAAACCTACAATTTCATTTGTACATTATGGTTCAGGTGAGCGATTCAGGGCAATCATGGCCCTCTTGTTTTAGTTATTATTTACGGAAAATTCTGTTAGGAAATAGATGAGGCCCTGATCAGACGCAACGTTCTGCGGCGTCTGATCTGGGCCTGCCCTGTTTGCCAAGGTAGCCCTTTAGAGGTTTCCGTATGCAATGGGTTAAAGAACTAACGCCATTTCAATGTCATGAAACAAACATTATATGAGCCCCGCCAAGCGAATTTGTGTCTTCGAGCATTCCGCCATGACAAATTTAAACTGCGCATGCCCAGCCATTCAGACGGGCCAGGGATATGGCTTTCTGTCTGAAGGTTCCTCTTGATTCACTGCTTGTATGAGCGAGCAGCGAAGGTTCTGGCGAGACTGCGCGGATGCGCAGGCTCGCCTGAACCGTCGGTGCTCGCATAGGCGATAAGTACCAAAATCGCTTGACGGGGCCCAATTATGATCATGTTGTCGAAGTAATGCATCCCATGACCGATAAACGCTTGTATAGGTTTATTATATAAGGAAAACAGAATTACCGACGCCTTGAAACTGTTAGAAACAGGACAGTTGCGTGGTTTAGACCTTTTTTGAGCTTTAGTTTAAAGCAGACAAGTTGCCTGTAGTTACATCATTTCTATCTACATACGTGAACGTATGCTGTGTATTCATTCGCGTTTGTACATGTATTTTGTTGACGTGATTGATGATTTCATTAACCTGAACCCGCTCATGGGACAACAGTTTGTTTGATTTGTGGTTTAACGTCCCCGTCAACACTGTTAAGGTCATTTGGAGACATTGCTTCCAATTCTGTGGGACTTTTACCTAAAATTGAGATGAAATGACATCTCAAGCCCTGTCGCTCACTGAAACCAATAGGGTTTATAAGCACGGATTGCCCGACCCGTGCGCACCGCTTTGACTGGGCAGGTCCTCTAAGCGGTTTACCAGTACTCTTGTGCGGGCCGGTTTCAGCTCTGCGTGGAAGCATCATGCAGCCCATCTATTTCTTCAAGCCCCAATGGGCGGGGGCCGTCCTGTGACAACAGGCGCTTGTATTTCTTTTATCTGCTTGTTTATGGGTAGGCATGAGGGCGGGACATGAACATAGTGCATAACTCACAATTACACCTGACAATGATGTCTAGGGATTCGTATCTGTCTGAGTTTTTATTGCGATTAAGTCGTTTCGTCCATCGATTTGTCCAAAAAGCATGCCTTTGGTATATTGAACATTTGTTTGAATTGAGGTTTTACGTCCCCGCCAACAATATTTAGGTCATTTTTGGAGATTTTGCGTCCACTTTGTGGGACTTTTACCCGACATTGAGATGAAATGACACCAAAAGCCCTACCGCAGAAACAAAACAATATGGTTTCTATGCAGGAACTACTCGCACCACTTTGCCTGGACAGGCCTATTAATTCTGATTCTTTCCCCTTTTTGGTTGTTCATTTTTTGTTACCTTTGTCCTTCCAGTTTAATGTCTGTCATGTTGGTGATTCTGATTCTTCCCCCATTATGTATATTGCTCCTTTTTAGTTAGCTTTGACTATTCTGAGTGTCCAGACCTGTTTGGGAAAGAACTGCTGACTCGGTTTACTGTCGCCACTCCATGTTTCGACTGCTTTCCCTAGTCATATTGTGGGAAAAATTTGGGATCTGTCTCAGTTCCTGTTTTTAATATTTAGACATTCTAAGCGGATTAACAGTACTCATGTGCGGTCATTTTAAGCTCTGCGTGTAAGCACCATGCAGCCTAATCTATTTCACCAAGTCCCGTTAGGCGGGTATAGGTATATTGACCATAGTATCAGTAGATATCTAAATATAGCTTTGGCTTTTATCAAAACATAAGGCTCTGGTTTCGTCGTATTCCAGCCAATTCTCGTATGATTGAAACATGGAATCTTTCTTGCAGTATTAAGCTGTACTCGGTACCTGTAGAAATTTATGAGTACATGTACTAGTACTTACTTGAGAACTGAAGCACACTGCTCTTTATTAGGGTGAACTTAAGGATGAACGCAAATGTTGACGTGCGGACGGACGAATGGACGAACGGATGAAAATCCCGACTCCTATATCACACCATGCTAAATAAGCATGTTCGTTTTTGTTGCGTTTTAATGCAAAATTTTCTTTCACGTACATACGAGGACTGTTCAAACATGAATGCAACTAAGCACATAAAAATTATTCCGTGGTAGATTTCGATGAAAAATTTATTTTGTCCCCTCAAAGTATTCCCCTTTAACAGATATACAAACTTTCAGTCTTCTGATCGAATCATTGAATGCATTTTGGTAGTCTTTTCGAGGTATGCTATGAAGGCACTGGAATATTGCAGAACCGAGGTGTTTGCGCTGTACAAATTTTCGATCAGAAAGGTATTTTTTCAGCCGCGGAAACAAAAAAGTCACACATGGCAAGGTCAGGGGAATACGGGGGGTGAGGGAGTTCAACAACCTTTTCACGCTTCAGATAGTCTTCCACAATGACAGCCTTGTGCGATGACGCATTGTCATATAGCAATCTGACATTGGCCAAACCAGTTGCGGGTCTTCGTTCTTTGAAATATTTCTTCCATTTTCGAAGAACTTTATTCTTGTAAAACTTCGCATTTACAGATTTGCCTTTAGGCACAGCAACCTGAATAGCAGGGCGCTGTTTTGAAAAGAATATGGCATACATTACCTTCTTGACGCTTTGCAATGCATGGTCTTTTGCAATACTTTGTTGCCCATATTTTGTTCTGAATCTTTCGTTTTGGCTCAAAAAAGTGAACCCATGTCTCGTCACCTGTGATGACATTAGCGAAAGACCGTGCATTATAATTTGGAAACTTTTTAAGCAACTTCTTGACGTACTGAACGCGTGTCTTTTTCTGCTCATCTTTCAACAGATGGGGAATCCATCTAGCACAGATCTTTCTCATTTTCAAATCCCGTTTCAGAATTGTATGAGCTGCTCCTAATGAGATGCCGACCATACTAGCTATTTGCCTTGTGGTGTATCGTGCATCGGTTGCAACTATTTCTTTCACTATAGCAACCATCTTGGCAGATATTGCTCTTTTCGGCCGACGATCATGTGGTGCATCTCTTGTTGAGCCTAGCCCACAGCTGAATTTCTTACACCAACGAAAAACTGTCGGAAAAGACATTTCATTTTGTCCATAAACCGAACATATTTCATCAAAAATGTCTTTGCACCGTATACCAAGAATACAACGATTCTTAATATAGGACTGTATTTCAACAGCGTACTCTGACCTTCTTCCAACCATGTTTTGTATTAGTTACAAGAGCAGGCAGTGTTTATCGAACGATATACTCGGCTAAAGTGGACGGATTTTAACAATTTTGGTATCAATGTATAGGTGAGTGAGTGAGTGTTCCAGTTTTACGTCCCACCAACAGCTAAGGTCATACGGAGACGGGACCTCGGTTTAAAGACTCATCCGAAAGTCTGGAGAAGCCCGGGATCGAGCCTGCGATCCCTGGTTTACAAGGCGAGTAGCGTAACCACTCGACCACGGAGGCTTCTAAATCAATGTATAGGTAAAATATTTTTCTACGCTGTGATATTATCTCCAGGTGATTTTCGCATTAGTGCATGAGAAAACGTTCTACTTGCTTTCACATTTGAACAATCCCCGTACATAAATTCTTAGTATAATTTAATACAGGATTTAGATACCGCGCAAATATTTACATGTATCTACAGTGCTGAATCTCAAATGAGTAGTGCACGGATAAAACAACTGACAGCACTCGTTGGCCGATTATATCTGAGTTAACTGGAAAATTGTCCTAAAGGTGGACATATACAGTTTCGTTAAACCCTTAATTTGCTGAATTGTGTCGATCCTCCTCAGACGATTGATATCTGTCTATATAATTATAATAATATAAAGTCCCATTGCGTTAACAATTAAATATTCAAAAAATACTTTTCATTGCAAGTTTTGTGACCAGCATGGAAGTCGAGAAAGTTGTAAAGGAGTTCTCAATAAATAGAAGTGAAGGCAATGATCAGGAATCGACAAAATTAACCCAAAGCTCCCATCAGAGACACCAAAGGGAAAGGAACACAAACATAGAATAACTAGACCCTAATGGAAACATCAAAAGCGGAAAGCCAAAAGGGCAGTTACTTTCCCACAAAATGGCCAA
Organism: Lucinisca nassula; assembly: GCA_963580285.1. Lineage (NCBI taxonomy): Eukaryota > Metazoa > Mollusca > Bivalvia > Lucinida > Lucinidae > Lucinisca > Lucinisca nassula. Next base: position 126,182,507 of record OY757010.1, on the reverse strand, counting down.
TTGGCTGCTATCCAAAACAAAAAGATATAAGCGATACATACATTCAAAGACAAACCACAACAAAAATAAACTGCAACAGAAAAACCGCCTCGGAACGGTCTGTGAAAAGAATTTCACTTGGGTGGGGGTGCGAGTGGAGTTAAATCGATTCTACGTGGCCACAAGTCTCGCCCTAACTTCCACCGCGATTTAGACAAATAGTTTATTCAGTCCGAATGAAGGCTTCCTAACGCATCAGTGTAGCTACTGCGAGAACACGAAATCAAACAACCACAGAGATGAAACAACAGTGAGGACTCGACAGCAAGAAACCACTGAAATGCTGGAGCAAAAGAAAACCAACAGTTGGACTTCGATCGGCCCAACCAGAGACAGAGCATCAGGCACCAACCAAAATTACATAAATTAAATTCCAATTCTCAGTAAACCTTCACGCTGGAACCGACATACAATCTGAGGCCTGACCCACCGGCTTGCAACTAAAGAGTCAAGCAAAGTTGTCAACCGTAATTGGGTTAACTACCATGCATACAGTTTGTCGTACAACATTTATGCTGTACCCAATCTTGTTTACCATATTGCTACATAACTGCCTTAGTCAATTTTAGATTTTAATCATTTTAACATTAGTTTAACGACCATGCATACACTTTGTCGTACAACATTTATGTTGTACCCAATCTTTCATACCATATTGCTACATAACTGCCTTAGTTAATTTTAGATTTTAATCATTTTAACATTAGTTTAACTACCATGCATACACTTTGTCGTACAACATTTATGTTGTACCCAATCTTTCATACCATATTGCTACATCATATTTGAGACGATATCAACAAACGGATATTTCGTTTGATGATATCGTCTCAAATATATCTATATGTATGCGATCTATTAATTAACAGTCCAAAAGTATGATTGATAAGATCGGGCGTTAGATCAAAACAGTCATAAACTTTTGAAAAAAAAAAGAGAAAAAGGATAAAGTTTGAAATCAAAATTGGAAGCATCGTCTCCAAAATGACCTTTACAGAGTTGACGGGGACGTTAAACCTCAAATAAAACAAACAAACAAATTCTGATTTTTTAGCAGTTCGGGGAGCTTCTACACCAAACTTTTCTCAATGGACTGATTGTTCAAAAACATATACAGTAGAACTTCGATGGCTCGAACAACGATGGCTCGTTTACCATGACTGAGTCGAACCCGTTCTTGAGCCCCTAGGGAAGTCCTTTACATAAGAAATGATGCGAGATAATGTAGGAGACTATCGTCTTTTATCTTGCAAATGTATGCTTGTGTACTCATTAGAATCGCCTCGATGAGGCGATTCTGATGAGTACACACAGCATACATTTTCATTACAGGACACCGAACAAATGCCAAAAAGTACCTCGTTATGCCTCCTGGCAGAGCCTCTGTAGCTCAAACTACCCCTGTCTCGAACAGATTTTCGAGGTCCCAAAGGTGTTCGAGCCATTGAAGTTCGACTGTATGATCAAGTTTTCACTGACAACTGCTATTGGCATTAATTCTGGTTACTACACGATGCAAGGAACCCAAAGAATAGATGTTCAAAGCATCATATTAAAGCAATAACAAGCTAGTAAATTTTACTTCATTGCGAAAACATTACGCAAACACGCCTATACAAATACATTGCCACCTTTATCGCCGAAAACAATGAAAATTTTATGATGAAAAATTGTAATATTTTTCCTATTTCTGCTCAAAATATAGATTGTGGGTACTCGTTAGAACCGCCTTATCGAGGCGGTTCTAACGAGTACCCACAATCTATATTTTGGAGCAGAAATAAGAAAAGGTATACCCCCGGAAACCCCAGGTTCAAGGGGGTCAAAATTATATAGGCGTGTTTTCGTGATGACATGCCAATACAAATACATTGTAGACTTTACCGCCGAAAAAACGAACATTTTAAGATGAAAAATTGTGATATTTTTCGAAATTGTTCTCAAAATATATGTTAGAGCAGATATAAGAAAAATAAGGCTTACCCCTGTGAACCCAAGTTTTACTATATAAAAGTGGGGTTCAAGGGTGTCAAGATTATATAGGTTTGTTTTCGTGATGGTTAGGTTCCTGACTAGCAAGTTTCAGAATCCACCGTGATGTTGTGAATCAGCTACTCGACTTGAAAACAAGGGGTCGTTGGATCGACCTTGGGCTTCTAAAGATTTTCGGATGAGTCTTTAAACCGAGTTCCCGTCTCCATATTACTTTTGTACTTGGTGGCTCTAAGCAAAACAGACGATCACATACAGGTCATTAATTCTTTGAATGTGTGCAAAATGCTGCTTTCAATCGAAACTCCATAGAAAATCCCAATTGGTAGTTCTACATGCTACATGAATTTTCTACATTATTTTCCATCATGGTTACCAGCAATGGTGACAACAAAGCGCTTTTTAAAGAAATTGCAAAAAAATGAATGTCAGGAATAGAAATAACAAGTTTGAAAATGGCTATATTTTTAATTGAAAGGTAGATAATCTGAGAATTTCGCAAATTAAAGCTTTCACTGAAGAGCAAGTTCATGCAATATTGTAAAGGTAAAGCGAGTTTCGATGTTCAATGGAAACGATCTTTCATCTCAGACACAAAATGATCGTCTGCGCATGCGCAATGCCAAATTCCCTGCAAAACCTATCTAGGCACATATTGCAAGACAACTCTTGAGCAGAAAAGTACAGACAAATGAAAATTGGTGCATTTTGTAGGTCAACGTCCGATTCGCATGTTTACAGCCATCTTGAGCTGCATGGCTACCGGATAGGTACTGGAATTTACCCGGATGTTGGTATAGTTCCTTTTTGACCGACTGTAGATTGGGTAATAGTAATAAAAATTATCTGCCTCAGGCCTATGGGGGTTTTGTATGGGTTAATAGATAAAATAACTCGCCGATCTTTCTCCGGATCAAATGAAAGATTCAATTTATACGCTGACGTCTTCTCAGATTATCTGTATGTCATATATACAGAACTAATGACGATGCCAAACAATTGATACTGGCTGAGGATCAATCAAAAACAGCATTTAGAATAAAGTAGGCTAATTATGAGATATAGGCATTTTTTAAGACATTCCATTTTATTGTAGCCTCACGATCAGTCTTTCTTTCAGAACAGAAGACATCAGCAGCTTACATTACGAAAACCCGCCAATACAAATGCATTGTAAACTGTACCGCCGAAAAACGAAAAATCTAAGATGAAAACGTGATATTTTTCTTATGTCTGCTCAAAATATAGATTGTGGATACTCGTTAGAACCGCCTCGACGAGGCGGTTCTAACGTGTACCCATAATCTATATTTTAGAGCAGAAACAAGAAAATATGGTTTACCCCTGTAAATCCCAGTTTTACTAACTAAAAGTCGGGTTCAACATGTTCAAGGGGGTCAAAATTATATAGGCGTGTTTTCGTGATGAAAAGTAAAAAAAACCATTACGAAATCAAGCTCATATAATTTTGATCGCCCCCCCCCCCCCCCTGACCCCCACTTTCATATAGTAAAACTGGGGGTTTCAGGAGAAACGATGTTTTCTTTTTTCTCCTCTAGAATAAAGATTGTGGGTACTCGTTAGAACCGCCTCGATTAGGCGGTTCTAATGAGTGCCCACACATCTATATTTTGAGCAGAAGTAAGTAAATTACAACAAATTTGCATCTTAAAATTTTCGTTTTTTTTTCGGCGGTAAAGCTTACAATGTATTAACAATAGGTGTGATTTCGTAATGGTTTAGCTGGAGCGTTAATGGACACGTACAAACAGGATGTCAAAAGTTTACAATTGCAGAACTTGCATCATGTTCACAAGTCCGGGAAATGAACACCACACTAAACCCCACTTTATATAGAGAAAAACTGGGGTTTAAGGGGGTAAACATTATTTCTCTTAGTTTTGCTCCAAGGCATAGGTTGTGGGTACTCGTTAGAACCGCCTCAATGAGGCGGTTCTAACCAGCATCCATATCCTATGTTTGAAGTTCAAGCAAGGAAAATATAAAGAAATTTCATCAGAAAAATGACCTTTTGGGATGTATGGAAGAATGCACTGTATCACATGGATGTGTTGTAATGAATGGCTCGAAAACATTTTGCATGATGGCGTTGTTTTTTTCGAGATAGAATGCGGCATAAAATCATAGTGTAATTTATATTTTCTTGTCATTTGGGATCAGTGATTCCATTGTGGAATTTTGAAAATATTTGAGGGTCACTGATGAGGCCTAATTGGCCGAAACTAGTTAGTCTGGCCCAGAAACATGTACACTTCATATTTTCCCTGTTCTGTGGTGTATCCCTTGCTTTCAAAGGATAACCCTTTTATAGAACATATTTACAGTTTTAAGCGTTTGATTTAAGGGTTGAAGGGAACAGTCTAAATCCTCGTTCAGGACAGTTTTTAGCTCCTTGTTCATGTATGAAGTACAAGGAGAGCTATTGTAGAACTCTGGTTATGCGCATTACTGCTTGTTATTGTTATTATTATTATTATTATTATTATTATTTTCAAATGCTTCTAACTGGACAGTCACTTATGAAAGACCATAACAGTGAAATTCCGCTATTAAGACCACCTAAAATAAAGACTAATTCTGCTAAGAAAAGCTTATTTAGTAGGTTGCAGTCATTCTTTCTTAGTGTTTTCTACATACATGTACCTTGTCCTCTGGTCAGGGACCACATTTGGAACTGTTCAAAAGTGGTCTTGAAGACCGCTTTTGAACAGTCCCAAAGGTGGTCTTAATATTGGAATTTTACTGTATATTCATATTTAGAAAGCTTTTTCCGAGATGAAAAAAGGTTAATGCTGGCGGTGAGGCTACGACACTTTTTATTATGTCATATGCATTTCCACTATACTTATAGGTTATAGACACACTAGATTATACATTAGCCTACTATATGACATTGTGTCAAGTGTAAAACCAAAATGGTTTATTTATTGTATGGTTGGACTTACACCCCGTTGCTTAAATCCTCTAAGCGAACTACCAGTATCCAGCCATGGTTAATTATTTGTTGGTGGCTGTTGTACATTATTTGTTGGAGAGCTTTCATATAACTGGGATATTAATTCCTTGTGACCAGATGATTGACCTCAATTCATATCTAGCTCAGCGTGACCTTTATTTCATGGTTCAATAATTTTGCTTATATCAAACAATGTTTTTTTTTGTTTGGTTGGTTTGGGTTTTACGACCCTTTCAAGATAATGAGCCGATCGTTAATCAGAGGTAGGCGGAAACCGGAATACCCGAAGAATAACCACCCGACCTCCCGTTGCAGAACGAATGGTCTCGAATTATTTCAAGTTAAACATGACCTATATTTCATGGTTCAGTGACTCTGCCTTCTACTTGAAGACTGGTTGAAGGAGCAATGGCATGCGTGGAATATCCATGTGACCTGACGATTGACATAGAAATATATCTAGGTCATTGGGAACTCTATTTCATGGTATAGTGATTTTGACTTATAATTAGAAAAGTATTTAAAGGATTAAGAAATATCATAACGGGATTATAACTTCCGTGTGACCTAATGATTGACATAAACTATACATGTGTATCTTGGTTGGTGTTAACTATATTTCATGGTTGAGTAGTTTTGCCAAATATCTCTCACATGGATGGTATAACAACTGAAAGCGCATCAATATGTCACGTGGGTGGCATAACAAGTGAAAGCTCAGCATTATCTCACATGAATGAATTTATAAATGAAAGCACAGTGTCCAGGGATGTGTGATCCATATTCAGACATATTTTGTCATATTGTCTGCAATAAGATCAAATAAAGTACCTTTCATGTATATGTTAATATGAAAACAGATATACCGTTGGTGTCTCTGATGGGAGCTGTGGGTTGATTGTATCGATTCCTGATCATTGCCTCCACTTCCATTTTTCATAGGCCCAAGTCATGGCATGACCTGTCCGTCGTCAGTGTGAATAAAAATAAAAAATGAGTTCCTTTAACAGCAATGAAAATATTCATAAGAAAGAAGATGGGTCATACTACGTAGTTTCGGCTAATAAAGCCTCATCAGTGACCCTGTAATGATCCGGCAACGAAAGCCAGAGGAAGCATACTGCAATTTTGCGAATTTCGAATAGGCAGTCAATTCAAAGACTGATATAAATCAAAATGAGGTCCAAATAATTAAAAACCCGTCTAGAATTTGAGTCTAAACTAATTATTTATTTCTGATTTCTCAGAATATTCACGCTGATCTCAAAGGACCAAAAGTAAAATATAAACTGCACTATGGTTGATGTACGGGGAGACGTTTTACGGCCGCCACACGGCACAACACCAGCTGCAGTGAAGGCAAATAAAAATCAAAAATGAGTTCCTTTAAGAGCAATGAAGTTGTCAAATCTTCACATCTTCTCCAGAACCGAACTTTGATAGAGCTGAGTCTTGATGGGTGAAAAAGGCATTAATTTAAAAAGTTTGTGAAATGAAAACTCTGGTTAATCCAACTTTAGATTTGGAATAATAGGTTAATTAACAGACTCAATAAAACCGAGTCTGCTATTTTCGAATATTTGGTGAATACTTTGCTACCAAAAGAACTTACACTGTATTTATTTTCACTACAGCTTGTGTTGTGCCATGTGGCGGCCTTAAAAAGTCTGCCCGTACATCATCGTAGAGCAGATGATATTTTCTGGTCCTTTGGGATCATTGTTTTCATTTAGGATCATTTTGAAAATAGAGTTCTGATTAAGCCGGTGCTAGAGGGCGTGGCTGGCGTTGCACACTTCAGTACTGGTCATGAACAGACTCAATAAAACCGAGTGTGCTATTTTCGTTTACATGTATTTTTTGTATTCATAGCTTCCGAAGTATCTAACTATTCAGAACTTATTTAACCTTTAAACGGCAGATTCTGTGTTGCTGATGAACATAGGTTGTGGGTATAGGAGTCGCAGTTAAGACTGACTAGGCGGAGCTATCGTTTGCACCTGCCTTTGGAATGTTCTATTAACAAAAAAGTAAACCAAGTCACTCGGTTGTGTGTATTCAACTCTAACACAAACAAAGCTGTGGCGAATATGGCCATTTGGTCTGCTTGCAGAAAGCATACGAAAAGCACTCTACTGAATCTTTTGGTGGACTCAACGAATTTCACATATATTGACAACACCTAAATAGCTCCGCCTAGTCAATCTTATCAGCGACTAATATACTCCTTAGAACCTAAAACCAATGTTTGAACTCATAATACGAAAAGATCACTGCTTTTCATCTGGAAATGCTTGTTCTGGAGATAAGAATTTAGCAACGCCTCTGTACAGCATGTAACTACATGTTATACTTTTTCTTGTGACCAATTGGAAATACCATCGACATTGACGGTATTCGACTGGTAGGTTTCGTGAAATTTCCGTTAAATTCCACGCAGGAGTGTGGTGCCTTTCTTGTAATAGCTGGCCACATGGTCCAATCAAATCTTTTATTTGTGTACAGCTCATAAGCGACCGTGGTGCACGAAAGGTTCGACCTTTCCTTCGAATAGAATCGTGCTCAACGATCGCTTATGTATTTGAAAAATAACTCATATTTGATTGGACCATGTGATCGGCTATTACAAGAAAGACACCACACTCCTGCGTGGAATTTCACAGAAATTTCAATAAACTTCTCAGTCGAATATGGCCATTGACACCAACCTTCTCATCCGATTAAATGCAACCAATATACTTCCAAAGGAAGTCAATCTTTCATATATGTTTATCCTCCTCATTATAAACGATGCAAATGAAAGCTGTCATTACGATAATGTGCGACATAGTACTTTTTCATGACTTTTCTTATGTAAATTTAGGATATTTTTCGTATTTTTACTCCAAACATGGGTTTTGGATGCTCGTTAGAACGGCCTTATTGAGGCGGTTCTAACGGGTACCCACAACATATGTCTTAGAGCAGAAATGGGCAAAATAATGTATACCCCTGTACACCCCAGTTTTACTATATAAAAGTGGAATTCAGGGGGGGGGGTCAAAATTATATAGGTGTGGTTTCGTAATGATCATGATTTTTCTTACGAAAATTTAGGATATTTTTCTTATTTGTACTCCAAATATATGTTTTGGGTGTTCGTTGGAACCGCCTCATTGAGGCTGTTCTAACGAATACCCACAACCTTTGTCTTAGCGCAGATATAAGCAAAATAATGTATACCCCTGTAAACAACAGTTTAAAATTGGGTTAAGAGGCGTTTTCATCAACGGGGCTTGTTAATGTGGTGGTAAAATTTGATTTTGAATACGAAGAATAATCTGTAAGTAGAAAACGCAAGTGTCGGTTTAGTTGAGACGCTTCTCAAGCTACTGAAATGTTGAGTCTCAATAACGGCTGTCTTCTCTGTACAAATTAATGTCAAACCGTTATTAAAAACGCGGTTCTAACTTGTACCCATCACGAGAACATGCCTATATAATTTTAACCCCCTTCAACCCCACTTTCATGTAGTAAAACTAGGGTTTACAGGGGTGTACATCATTTTTCTTATTTCTGCTCAAAACAATAGATTGTGGGTACTCGTTAGAACCGCCTCGGTAAGGCGGTTCTAACGAGTACTCACAATCTATTTTTTGAGCAGAAATATGAAAAATATTATCATGTTTTTTATTTGAAAATTTTCACTTTGTGGTGTTAAAATTTTACCAATATATTTGAATAGGCTTGTTTTCTAAATGCCATAATCTATATGTTGAGCAGAAACAACAAAAAAATCTTAATTTTCATCTTAACATTACGTTAACACACCCGTGTGACATAGGGCATTTTACTTACCTCCAAAATGGCTACTTTTCCGATATTTTTCTAATTTGTACTCCAAACATAGGCTGTGGATGCTAGTTAGCTCACCTGAGCCGAAGGCTCATGTGAGGTATTAGTATACCACGAGCCGGCGTCCGTCGTCCGTCGTCCGGCGTCCACACTTTCAACGAAGTATATCTCTGGAACCAGTGGGCCGGCCTTGATCAAATTTCATATGAACCATCATCAGGTAGGGGGAAAGTCTGTATTAGGTTTTCGTGCAGATCGGATGAGAACTCTGGTTGCCACAGCAACAAAGAGCTCCCATAGGCTTAACATAGGAAAAAGCTTGTCATCACTCTAGCTCCGTCAAATTATTTCTGATCGACTTCATTCTTGCAGATAACGAGGACAGGCATGAAATCTCGATCAAGTTCGATTTTGGGCTGAATCGGATTATTCATTCAGGAGTTACGTGCCCTTGAGCGTTGAAAAAATTGCCTATTGGCTTAACATGGGGAGAATGTTGTCATCACCGTAGCTGCTTCAATTATTGTCAGATTGGTTTTATTCTTGCAGATAACCAGCACAGTCATGAAATCTCGGTCAAGTTCGATAACTGGCAGAATCGGATCATTCACTTAGGAGTTACCTGCCCTTGTGTGTTTTTGCATTAGGGTTTTGGGAATTTCAAAAATGTATATCTTAAAGACTACTTGGCCAATTTTGATCAAATTTCATGTGTCGCATTATTGGGCAAGTGGAAAGGCTTCATTAGGTTTTCAGGCAGGTCTGAGTGGAACTCTGGTTGCCATGGCAACATCTAGCTCCCATAGACTTCACATAGGAAAAAGCTTGTCATCACTTTAGCTCCGTCAATTTTTTTCTGATCGACTTCATTCTTGCAGATAACCAGTACAGGCATAAAATCTCGGTCAAGTTCGATTTTGGGCCGAATCAGATAATTCACTCAAGAGTTACGTCCCCTTGAGCACCCGAAAAATTGCCTATCGACTTAACATGGGGAAAATGTTGTCATCACTGTAGCTGCTTCAATTTTGTTCGGATTGGCTTAATTCTTACAGATAACCAGCACAGCCATGAAATCTCGGTCAAGTTCGATAATTGGCAGAATCGGATCATACACTTAGGAGTTACCTGCCCTTGTGCATTTTTGCATAAGGGTTAATGTGAATTTCAAAAATGTATATCTTGAAGACTACTTGGCCGACTTTGATCAAATTTCATGTGTAACAATATTGGGCAAGTGGAAAGACTGCATAAGGTTTTCATGCAGATCTGAGTGGAACTCTGGTTACCATGGCAACATATAGCTCCCATAGACTTAACATAGGAAAAAGCTTGTCATCACTCTAGCTCCGTCAATTTTTTTCTGATCGACTTCATTCTTGCAGATAATAAGGACAGGCATAAAATCTCGGTTAAGTTCGATTTTGGGCAGAATCGGAATATTGACCTCGGAGTTACGTGACCTTGAGCGACAAAAAAATTGCCCATAGACTTAACATAGGGAAAATGTTGTGACTACGATAGCGACTTGAATTTTTTTCAGATCAGCTTCAAACTTGCAGGTAACGAGGACAGACATAAAATCACGGTTAAGTTCGATTTTGGGCCGAATCGGATTATTTGCCTTGGAGTTACCTGCCCTTGAGCATGAAAAAATACGATGTGACCACGATAGCAACTTTATTTTTATTCAGATCAGCTTCAAACTTGCAGGTAACGAGGACAGGCATAAAATCCCGGTTAAGTTCGATTTTGGGCCGAATCGGAATATTGACCTCGGAGTTACGTGACCTTGAGCGACAAAAAATTTGCCCATAGACTTAACATAGGGAAAATGTTGTGACTACGATAGTGACTTGAATTTTTCAGATCAGCTTCAAACTTGCAGGTAACGAGGACAGACATAAAATCTTGGTTAAGTTAGATTTTGGGTCGAATCGGATTATTTGCCTTGGAGTTACCTGCCTTTGAGCATAAAAAAATACGTTGTGACCACGATAGCAACTTTATTTTTATTCCGATCAGCTTCAAACTTGCAGGTAACGTGGACAGGCATAAAATCTCAGTTAAGTTCGAATCGGAATATTGACCTCGGAGTTACATGACCTTGAGCGACAAAAAATTTGCCCATAGACTTTACATAGGGAAAATGTTGTGACTACGATAGCGACTTGAATTTTTTTCAGATCAGCTTCAAACTTGCAGGTAACGAGGACAGACATAAAATCTCGGTTAAGTTCGATTTTGGGCCGAATCGGATTATTTGCCTTGGAGTTACCTGCCCTTAAGCATAAAAAAATACGTTGTGACCACGATAGCAACTTTATTTTTATTCATATCAGCTTCAAACTTGCAGGTAACGAGGACAGGCATAAAATCTCGGTTAAGTTCAATTTTGGGCCGAATCGGAATATTGACCTCGGAGTTACGTGACCTTGAGCGACAAAAAATTTGCCCATAGACTTAATTAGGGAAAATGTTGCGACTACGATAGCGACTTGAATTTTTTTCAGATCAGCTTCAAACTTGCAGGTAACGAGGACAGACATAAAATCTCGGTTAAGTTCGATTTTGGGCCGAATAGGAATATTGACCTCGGAGTTACGTGACTTTGAGAGACAAAAAAATTTGCCCATAGACTTAACGTAGGGAAAATGTTGTGACAGAAAAAGAAACTTGAATTTTTAGCTCACCGGAGCCAAAGGCTCCAGTGAGCTGATAGTATACCAAGGCTCCGGAATCCGTCGTCTGTCGTCCGTCCATCCGTCGTCCACACTTTCAATGAAGCATATCTCAGAAGGCAGTCGACCAATCTTGTTTAAATTTTATGTGTAGCACCATTGGGCAAGGGGAAAGGCTGCATTAGGTTTTGGAGCTAGTCTGGTTCATTTGTTCCTTCATTCTTCTTTCTCTCCATATAGAGATAATAGACCAACGTTAAATTTTTAATCAAAGATTTCTCAGGAACTATAAAAGCTAGAAGCATCAAATTTGGTATTCAATAGAATAATGATGACTTATTTTGTGTAAGAGACATTGGGCTTTCTCAGCTTATTTGTTCATCTGTTCTTTCATTCTTCTTTCTCTCCATTTTGACCAATGTTAAATTTTCGTCAAAGATTACTCAGGAACTATAGAAGCTAGAAGTCTCAAACTTGGAATGCAATGCAATAATGATGACTTATATCCTGTAAGGGTCAATGGGCTGGATTCTATTAGCATATTTAGTAGTCAAGTCTGTGAATTGTTAAAACTTAAGTTCCTCAGGTGAGCGGTTTAGGCTCATTAAGCCTCTTGTTAGAGGTTCTAACGAGTACCAACAACCTTTTGGGCAGAAAAAAGCAAAATTATGTATACCCATGTAAACCCCAGTTTTCTCTTTAAAAAGTAAATTCTAGAAGGGTGTTCACGGACTTGTACATAATGTGGTTTTTTTTCGGCGGTAAAATTTACAATGTATTAAATTTTGAAAGGGCGTGTTTTCGTAATGGGAAGCCCTTTGAACAATATGTTAAATATTGCATCTACCATCCTTAAAAGAAACAAAACTTTTTTCATTAAAGGAAGTGTGTTTTACCGCATTTAATAAAAACACAGACCAATAACTGAACATTAGAGAATTTTGTGGATTTTCTCAGTATGCCTTCTGTGAAATGACTTTCATGCCATTGACCGCAAAACCTGTTTGTGAAAGATATGAAAAATTACTTTTTATTCCGAATTTGATTGCCTATAATGGTATGAACATGTTTTCTTTAGTGCGTGCAATGAAATAAGCTATCTCTACAATGCGTGTTCAATTCTCCAGTTTCAAAAGTATTGAGAATCCATTTAGGTTTGAATAACTTGCTGCTAAAAATGAAGATAAATGTTCAGAATGCAACGAAATCAGTTATTTTGGTATGATTATAAGTCTGTGTTATTACATCTCCATGCTCCGAAAACTGATATTACCATTTGTCTGTCTAAATGCAGGCGACATGATTTCAGAATCCTTCCCCATTCTTCGGTTAAGCAACAGTAAACTTTACATAATTAGCTGTTAATCCAGGGGAGCCTCCTTTTGGCAATGGGCTCAATATGGCAAAGGCTGAGGTCACCATGGGATTGCATTTGAAAACGGGTTCCGGGGTCTAACTCATATTTTAAGCTATGCATCACGTGAACAAGTCCGTAAAAATGAACACCCCCATAAACCCCACTTTATATAGAGATAACTTGTGTTTACGGGGGTATATATTATTTTCCGTGTTTCTGCTCCAAGACATAGGTTGTGGGTACTCTTTAGAACCGCATCACTGAGGCGGTTCTAACGAGCACCCTCAACCTATGTTTTGAACATTTATATCAAAAATATCAAGGATTTTCAGCAGAAAAGTAGTCATTTTGGAGACGTGAAAAATGCACTAATGTCGCACGGGTGAGTTATAGTAATGATAATAATGATAACTCCCTAGTATGCACAAAAGTCTTCCTACTATCGGATACTGATTTTTGTCTGTCCAAAAGCGGTATCACTAAGTTTTGGCCGCATCAAAGGAAAGTACATTCATGATTTGCAATGAGACATCTAAGTATTCAAATACCAAATTTTCCAGAAAGTTTCCCAGTAGTCAACAAGTTATCGCAGGAGCGACAATTCTCCTGGCCAATCACAAGTTCAGAGTACCGAGGAAAACAAGTTTACAAAAGAAAATAACACAAACACACAACAAAAATCATCAGCAACAACAAAACAAGAGGGCTATGATGGCCCTGGATCGCTCACCTGATCCATAGGATAACAAGTGGGCCCCTGGGAGAGCCATTATTGGCACCGGGCTATAATTTGAATACACTTGGTAGTGGTCTAAAGAGTGAAGCTTCATACGAAATATCAAAGACCGGAACCTTCTGGTTTCAGACAAGAAGAGTTTTAAAAGTTTTCCTTATATAAGTCTATATAAATCTTGGGGTCCCCGGGGCGGGCCATTCTTGGCCCCAGGGCTATAATTTGAACAAATCTTGGTAGAAATCCACAAGACAAAGCTTCATACCAAATATCAAAGACCTTGACCTTCTGCTTTCAGACAAGAAGATTTTCAAAGGTTTTCATTGCCTTGACTTCTATTTCCGAGGGCTATAAGTTGAACAATTTTGATAGATACACTAGATGAAGCTTCACACCAAATATCAAAGACCACGACCTTGCGGTTTCAGAATATAAGATTTTTTAATTTCCCTATATAAGTCAATATAAAATCGAAAGGCCCTAGGGCGGGGGCATTTTTGGCCCAACGGCTATAATTTGAACAATCTTGGTAGAGGTCCACTAGATGAAGCTACAAACCAAATATCAAAGACCTGGGCCGGGCGGTGTCAAATAAGCAGATTTTTTAAGATTCCCTGTATAAGCCAATGTAAAACCAAAGGGCCCTCAGATGGGGGCATTTTTCGCCCTAGGCCTATAATTTGAGCAATCTTGATAGAGGTCCACAAGATGAAGCTTCACACCAAATATCAAAGACCACGTCCTTGCGGTTTCAGAGAAGTAGATTTTTTTTAATTTCCCTATATAAGTCTATGTAAAACAAAAGGGCCCCGGGGCGGGAGCATTTTTGGCCCCAAGGCTATAATTTGAACAATCTTGGCAGAGGTCCACTAGATGAAGCTTCATACCAATATCAAAGACCTAGGCCTTGTGGTTTCAGAAGAAGATTTTTAAAGATTTTCACTATACACGTATAAGCCTAGGAAAAACCAAAGGGCCCCGGGGTGGGGACATTGTTGGCCCTCGGGCTATAATTTGAACAATCTTGATAGAGGTCCACTAGATGAAGCTTCACACCAAATATCAAAGACCTAGGCATTGCGGCTTCAGAGAAGAAAATGTTTAAAGATTTTCCCTATATAAACCTCTGTGAAACCAAAGGCCCCCGGGGCGGGAACATTTTTGGCCCCCAGGGCTATAATTTGAACAATCTTGGTAGAGGTCCACTAGGTGAAGCTTCATACCAAATAGCAAAGACCAGGGCCTTGTTACTTCAGAGATGAAGAATTTTAAATATGTTCCCTATATAAGTCTATGAAAAAGCAAAGGGTCCCGGGGTGGGGGCATTTTTGATCCTAGGGCTATAATTTGAACAATCTTGATAGAGGTCCACTAGATGAAGTTTCACACCAAATATCTAAGACCTGGACCTTGCAGTTTCTGAGAAGATGATTTTTTAAAGATTTTCCCTATATAAGCCTATGGAAGACCAAATGCCCCTTGGGCGGGGGCAATTTCGGTCCCAGGGCTATAATTTGAACAATCTTGATAGAGGTCCACTAGATGAAGCTTCGCACCAAATATCAAAGACCTGGGCCTTGCGGTTTCAGAGAAGAAACTTTTTTAAAGATTTTCCCTATATAAGCCTATGTTATACCAAAAGCCCCCAGGGCGGGGACATTTTTGGCCCCAGGGCTATAATTTGAACAATCTTGATAGAGGTCAACTAAGTGAAGCTTCATGCCAAATATCAAAGATCTGGGCCTTGTGGTTTCAGAGAAGAAGATTTTTAAATATTTTCCCTATATAAGCCTATGAAAAACCAAAGGGCCCCGGGGTGTGGGGTTTTTTGGCCCAAGGGCTATTATTTGAACAATCTTGAAAGAAGTCCACTAGATGAAGCTTCACACCAAATATCAAAGATCTGGGCCTTGCGGTTTCAGAGAAGAAGAATTTTAAAGATTTTCCCCGTATAAGCCTATGTAAAACCAAAGGCCGCCGGGGCGTGGGCATTTTTGGCCCCAGGGCTATAATTTGAACAATCTTGGTAGAGGGCCACTAGATGAAGCTTCATACCAAATATCAAAGACCTGGGCTTTTCGGTTTCAGAGAAGAAGATTTTTAAATGTTTTCATTTAAAATATCTATTTTTAGCTCATGTGACCTAGATGTGCAATGGACCGGAACCATTTGAACAACTTTGAAAGGGGACTACCTTAGGACTATTCCTGTGAAGTTTGGTCAAAATCCGATCAGTGGTTTAGGAGGAGATGTCATTTGAAGAAAAAGATTACGCACACACACACGCACGCACGCACGCACGACGGACAAAAAGTGATCTCAAAAGCTCACCTCGTCACTACGTGACAGGTGAGCTAAAAAAGGAAGAAAAGAAAAAAGGCAGTTCCCCAATAAAAAGTAATGGTAAGTTACCGTATAAATCATTGTTTTTTTCGCGTTAACAATTTAGTGTGTGCATAATCGGTATCCCCCCAATACGGCCCCTCGCCCATCGGGGCTAGCAGAAATGGAATGGGCTGCACGGTGCTTCTGGTTTTACAAATATATGGTAAGTTTCCATTTAAATCAGATTTTTCGTCACGTTAACAATTTATAGTGTTTGCATAATCATTACCTCATCAACTGTCCATATTTTATTTTTCGTGGAAACAATTTGTTGTATGTTGTAGGTTCTCGCAGGATCAAGATTTTTCACGGACGGCTGTACACACAGACGGACGAACGGAACAGGCCGCGGGTAAACCTACAGTCTCCTCAGATGAAACACTTGGTTGAAACGAAATAGTTTGAACTAAATGATATCAACTGACAGCTCCCATCAGAGACACCAAAGGGAAAGAAACACAAACATGAAACAACAGACCCTAATGGAAACATCAATAGCGGAAAGCCCAAAGGACAGTTATTTTCCCACAAAATGGTCAATAGGCTATCCAAAATAAAATAATATAAGCGACACAAACACCCAAAGGCAAACCATAACAAAAATAAACCGCGACAGAAGAACCGCCTTGGAACGGCCAGCTGAAAGGAATTCCACTGGGGGACTTAATCGATTTTACGTGGCCACTATCGTCGCCCTTACTTCCGTCGCGATTTAGACAAATAATTTGTTCAGTCCGCATGAAGGCCTCCTAACTCATCAGTGCAACATCTCTCTAATTCTCAATATGCCTTCACGCTGGAACCGTCATAGAGTCTGAGGCCTGACCAACCGCCGTGCAATTAAAGCGGGAAGCAAAGTTGTTAACCGTGATTGGGTTAACTACCATGCATGTAGTCTGTCGTATAAAATTTTATGTTGTACCCAATCTTTTTTATATCGAAGAATGATTTTACGAAATTGGGTGCTGAAGTCATTGCGGTTATATATGTTTTTGAATTTATATACTAAGTCACCATAAAATTCGGGTTCCGATAGACCATGTTGCAGAAGAGATTTTAGTCCAATATTGAATTTTGAAATTAAATCAAAATAACGTCTATAAAATTTTGAAAAGGCTTTGCGTAGTTTATGGTACCGATAACCCTGATTAAGAAGTTTAGCCGTTAACAATTTATTACGAGTGTTGAAGTCAAGTACATGACTACACACTCTGGCAAATCGAATTAATTGCGAAATATAAACGCCATAGGATGGCGCACGAGGAACATCACCATCCAGAAAAGGAAAATTTACAATCTCAAAATCAAAATCGTATATTGTGCACGAAACAAACCCATCTACAATAGATAGATGTAAATCCAAAAACGGGGCCTCGGTATCAGAAGAATTTGCATTTAACTGGGGTTCCGGGGGAGGGTAAATTTGACTATTTGACTGATCAAACCATCGAAACAGGTGTTATCAATATTGTTATAACCTTATTTTTGTTATTTCTGCTCTAAAATAACGATTGTGGGTACTCGTCAGTACACACAATCTTTATTTTGTGCAGAAGTAAAATTTGTTCATCTTAAATTTTTCTTTTTTATCGGCGATAAAGGATACAATGTATTTGTATATGCGTGTTTTCGTAATGTATAAAACGAAATAGTGTGAACTAAATTAGCAACAGTGATATCATTGGTGAATGAACCCACCAACAAACTTTATCATTTTGAAAACAGATGACGGAAGCTTGTTGTCTGAATACCGTTTGTATGCAAATAGTTTCGCTTATTAAAATAAAATACCCTCCTTCAAAATCTTAACACTATCCCCCTGCTTGTTTTAATGCTGAATCGATATTGGTGTTTACGAGGGCTGCATTATTTCACCTAAAACCTTAAGATACCAAGTAAACCCGCATCTGAAAATGTCGTCTGTTCAGGTTGTCTACCGCATCTTCTTGCAATCCTTTCAAACACATGTTTTCATACAGGCAAATAGTGTTTACCCTGATCAGAGCGCTCCTAGAGGAACAGCCTGGCCAGGAGGAAAGGCCTGATCGGCGACCAGACTGTTTGCAACATTAGTTTTTAAAGTGACCAATAGACAAAAGGGCACACGACAATTGTTGTGTTGATAGTTGAAGGGTTCAGTGGGATATGGTTTCTGAGGCACTCTTGCGAATAGTTTTGCTGTTTCATCACGTGAACAAGTCCGTGAAATAAAGACCCCCTAAACCTCACTTTATACAGAGAAAACTGGGGTTTACGGGGGTAAACATGATTTTCCTTATTTTTGCTCCAAGACATAGGTTGTGGGTACTCGTTAGAACCGCCTCAATGAGGGGGTTCAAACGAGCACCCAAGACCTATGTTTGGAGCTAATAAATAAGAAAAATATCACAAATTTTCATCAGAAAAAATGCCTTTTTTCAGGTTTGGGAATCGTAATGTGCTCGATTGCTCACTGGTAAAAGAAATGTGTTGCAATTTCAGCGACTAAAATAATCCTTAAAATTACACAAATTGGTGTCACTGTCATTAATTAGATGTAGAAAGTAGAAGTAAAACAAACCTAAACAAAGGAAGGCCATATGGACAGTTACTTTCCCACAAAATGGCCATATGGCCATCCAAAATTAAAAGACACAAGTGATACACACAGTAAGTAACAAACAACAACATAAATAAATCGCCACAGAAGAGCCGCCTTGGAACGGTCAGTGGATGATTTCCACTGTGGGGCTTAAATCGATTTTACGTGGCCACAATCCTCGCCCTTACTTCCGTCGCGATTTAGACAAAAAATTTTTTGTTCAGTCCGCATGAAGGCCTCCTAGAAATCTGATCTTCATTACAGACGCATTACGACAGAATAACAGATTATTCCATCAGCGTGCAGCAGTAGAAGAGTCTGATAATTAGATTTGTTTTGAAGCTGGATGCAAACGATGGCAGCAGATCAAAAGCAATTCACATTGAATATGAATTCTTTCTAGGGTATCGTCTAATGGTACTTTATATTGCTACTTTTCCTAATGCTTAATGTTTCTTTTCAGCAGGTTTTAATGCTGTACAAGTTTTAATAATTACAAAAAGTGTTCAAAGTTTAAATTGCTACTTTTAACAGTGCCATTATTACGAATGAAGTGGTTTTACAATGTTCGTGGTGTGTGCCGTGAAAAGGCGACACGTCTCGCTTGCCATTACCTCGTTCATGCTTCATATACCGAGTCCTTCTTTTAGGTCTATTGGCTGTCAGCTGGTCCTAAGTTAACAATAATTCTACAGCAGCGGCACTGTTATTGATAATTGATAAAAGTGTTCAAAGTTTAAATTGCTACTTTTAACAGTGCCATTATTACGAATGAAGCGGTTTTACAATGCTCGTTATGTGTGCCGTAAAATGGTGACATGTCTCGCTTGACATTACCTCGTTCATACCTCATATACCGAGTTCTTCTTTTAGGTCTATTGTCTGTCAGCTGGTCCTAAGTTAATAATTCTACAGCAGCGTCACTGTTATTGTCCACGGGAATTACGAATAAAGTTAAACCGCTTGCAAATTAAAATAAAACAAACCACAATTAATGCAAAGGTCCTTCAAAATTCTGCAGGTATCAAAAACGTAATAACATTAAACTGTTGATTCAGTATTTGTCTAACATCGCCCAAATGATACATAGACTGACAAACTGTGTACGTATTCCAGGATAAGATGCCAGAAAATGTGGTGTCTAGTCAGAGTCCACACTTTTGCTCCAAGTACACGTGTACATGAATTTTCCAAAAGTCATTTTATCATATGACGTCGCGTCTGAGAGTGTAATAACGCCATATAATATTTTCGATAATCCACTAGTGGATTAAATATGCAAATGAGGTAGATACGTCCCGTTACGTTAAATGTACGGTGTCCTTTACGACGTCGTGTTTACTAATGGCGAAATATTGATATTTTTGAAAACAATCGTGAATAAAATGCGTTTCAAATGTCATATGATAAAAAGATATCTTGCATTCGTGCTCATATATTATTGAATTTATTAAACTCGTTGATGAACACTCATGTAAGGTCCTCTATATCCACAGTCGAGGCCACAAACCATCCAGAGCTGCCAGTGTTTTGACATTATGGGGCTCCTATTATTCTAAAGGGTCTCTTTCCATGTGTATTTAGAAATCATAAAATAGAAGTAAATGCAATGATCAGGAATTGATACAGTTAACCCACATTTCCATTCAGAGACACCAAATGGAAAGAAACACAAACATGAAATAACAAGACCCTGATGGAAACACAAACGCGGAAAGCCAAAGGGACAGTACTGCCACACAAAATGGCCAATTGGCTATCCAAAATAAAAATATATAAGCGATACCCACATTCAAACACGAACAATAACAACAAATTACCGCGACAGAAGAACCGCCTTGGAACGTTAAGTGAAAAGTATTTCACTTGGAGGAGTGGGGGGGGGGGGGGGGTCTTAAATCGTTTTTATACGGTCGCAATCCTCATTCGCGATTTAGACAAAAAATTTGTTCAGTCCGTATGAAGGCGCCATAACTCGTCAGAGAAACATCTGCGAGAACACAAAAATCAAAATCCCACAGAGATGAAACAACGGTGAGGACTCGACAGCTAGAAAACACTGAAATGCTGGAGCAACAGAAAACCAACAGTAAGACTCCAATGGGCCCGGCCAGAGACAGATATAACATAATAGAAGTAGAGGCAATGGTCAGGAATCGATACAATTAACCCCTAGCTAACATCAGAGACACCAAAGGGAAAGAAACACAAACATGAAGCAGCAGACCGCAACGGAAATACCAACAGCGGAAAGCCAAAAGGACAGTTACTTTCCAACAAAACGACCAAAAGTCTATCCAAAATAAAATAATATAAGCGACACAAACACCCAAAGACTAACCATAACAAAAATAAACGGCGACAGAACGGTCAACGGAAACAAATTCCACTGGGGGGGGGGGGGGGGCTTAAATCGAATTTACATGGCCACAATCCTCGCAGATAGCTTACAGTTAGAAGTGAAACTGGCAATGGATATGATAACAATCATGATGAAATGTGAGAGGGGTATTGCGTTAGATTTTTGTTGTGATTATACATACCAGGGTTTCTGACCAAGACTTTTCAGATATCTTAATGACACGAATGCATGCGGATGTCTCATTCAGTAAAGTAGAAATAAAACAAAGATCAGGAATCGATAAAATTAACTAACTCCACCCATCAAAGACACCAAAGGGAAAGAAACACAAACATAAAGCGACCAGACCATAATGGAAACCTAAACAAAGGAAGGCCATATGGACAGTTACTTTCCCACAAAATGGCCATATGGCCAGCAAAAATAAAAAGACACAAGTGATACATACAGTAAGTAACAAACAACACCATAAACAAACCGCCACAGAAGAACCGCCTTGGAAAAGTCTGATTTAGGAATTGTGCCCTCATTGAGATGTCTGCCTTATAAAACTGTTAAAACTGTAAAATGACTTTAGTTTCATTTAAATAATAAAACCACTATAGATTCACGAGAAAAAAGTGGCTACGCAATACAGAGCATCAGGTACCAACCAACATTACATAAAATTAAAGTAAGCCTTCATGCTAGAACCGTCATATTATCTTAGACCTGGCCCAACGGCGTGCAATAAAAGGGGGAAGCAAAGATATTAACCACTATTGGGTTAACTACAATGCATATAGTCTGACGTATAACATTTACGCTGTACCCATTTTTATATCGAAGAATGATTTTTACAAAACTAGGCACTGAAGTAATTACAGTTTATATATTTTGTTTGAATTAATATACTAAGTCACCATTAAATTCGGATTCCGATAGACCTTGTTGCAGAAGAGATTTAAGTCCGACATCGACTTTTGAAACCAAATCGGAATGACATCTTTTAACCTAGAAAAGGCTTTGCGTGGTTTATGATACCGATAACCCTGATTAAGAAGTTTAGCAGTTTACAATTTAATACGAGTATTGAAGTCAGTTACATGAGTAGACACTCTGGCAAGTCGAGTTAATTGGAAAAGATAAACGCCATAGGATGGCGCAAGAGGAACATCACCAGCCAAGAAAGGAACATTTACAATCTCAAAATCAAAATCATCGCGTTTGTCATAAATGTTGCAGAAAACAAACCCACCTACAATAAACAGATGTAAATCCTAAACTAGGGCCTCCGTATCAGAAGAATTTGCTTTATTTAACTTAAGTTCTGTGTGTGTGAAGTGGAGGTAAATTTGACTAATCGAACCATAGAAATAGGTATTGTAAATATTTAATAAATCCTACAAATACCTAGAAGTCGAGTTAAGGCTTATATGATTACAGATTGGTTTTCAACGGAAAGGGCTATCATGAAAAGTAGAAGTAAAACAAATATCAGGAATCAATACAATTAAATTACTCCACCCATCAAAGACACCAAAGGGAAAGAAACACAAACATTAAGCGACCAGACCATAATGGAAACCTTAACAAAGGAAGGCCATAAGGACAGTTACTTTCCCACAAAATGAAGTCTCTTTCATAACAAAACAAGAACAGATCAGCCACAAGGCGTGCACAATTCGTACCTATCGGAATATTCACAATTTGTCTGAATAACTAAGTACCAAATCTTATGTAAAAATGATGTTGGACCATGTCGCGGCTCCAGACTGTCTTCGGGTACAATGTCATATTTTTTGTTTACTCCTTTGGTCTTTCTGGACTGTTGAATGTTATTGCGCTCAGTCCAGAGACAGGCTGTGTTAGGGATTCACATCTGCCTTCATTCCGCGACAACACACACAATGTTTAGGATGCTATGCAATTATTTCCAAAAAAACATTTGTGTATTTTCTGAATATTTATGAAAATTGATGGAGGTTTTTACCAATTGAAGCGTACTTATGACAATCTCAGAAATAACAGCTAGCATGATACTCGTTTCTAGGCCTACGTTTGTAGTAGATCTAGACGGCTATCTATTGGCTGTTATTTTTAATCAAAAGCATGTCACATTTAGTTTACATTGGATATCAGTTCTTTTATCGCAATACATTAAAAAAATTGTCTTCATGTTGCTTCAAATAATATGAACAGCCAGAAATTTGAACAATTATACATTTTTGTATTGTCCCAATGCCTTCGACCAAGTTTCGACTCAATCCGATGAATTTTAGGTTGGCCGCTTTGACCACTATCTTAGATATCGAAACAAAATAATTCTAACAAGTTTGAATCTTTATGTCACACAAATACCTCCAAACAAGTTTCGACTGAATCCAAATTTCCATTCGGGAGCAGATATGGTTGAAGAATTTTAAGTTGACCGCCTTTTTGGCCATCTTGGATATTAGAACGGAATGAATTTTCATGTAACAATTCAGAATTTCCATGTCCTCATGGTGCCTCAAATCAACTTTCAGCTCAATTAAACTTAAAGTTGTTTGAAAAATGAAATGGCGACTATCTTAGATATCTATGCAACTTTAAAAATATGAATGCTCTGATGCCTCCGAACAAGTTTAAGCTCAGTCCGCTTTTCGGTCCAGATGTCGTTTAAAGTATTGCAAGATGGCCACCATGGTGTAGATCTTAGGTATCGGAACCAAACGATTTTAGCATGTCGCTGATGCTTTCCATCAAGTTTCAGCTCAATGCAACTGTCGGTTCGGGAAAAATAAGGTTTACCTGTAAACCCCAGTTTTACTATAGACGGATCCAATGTTTTGACACGTGACTTTGTTTACATTTCACTGCGCATGCGCGAATTACCTCCCCTCTAGAGTAACTCTTTTATCTGATTGGCAAAACATGACTGTTGCCATAAAGTGGCAATTGTAATTTTTAATATTTATCATGAAATTAAACTACTTTCTTCTCCACAAAATTAACTGATCCTTGTCATTTTGTGTTTTTTAAGTATGAAATGATATAGAACCACAATTAGTTGCCTAAAAAGCATTATAAAACTACCCACCATCGTACCAAAACGCAGTCGATGCGCTTTTTTAACGAACGGAAATAAGATTAAAGCATATATATTTTAATCCATTTATACGAAAAAGAAGCAGTTTAATGTCCAAAATGGTTCGTGTTAAACAGTTTTGATAGAACGATGATTTAACAATAGTAATTAGAGAAAACAATGGAGAATATGAGTAATAATTAAAAAAATCTACTATCCACCAACCATAAGTGCATTATGGGTCTGATATCTTGAAATACAAAGGCGACTACCCTTTAGTTACGAGAATTTGTCTTTAATCGCCGTTACTCATTATGAAAACAGGCCTATACAAATACATTTTAAATTTGTCAGCAAAAAAAAAAAAAAAAAAAAAAAAAAAAAGAAATTAATAAGATAAAAAACTGTGATAATTGTCTTATTTCTGCTCAAAACATAGATTGTGGGTAAACGTTAGAACCGCGGTTCTAACGAGTACCCACAATCTATATTTTAGAGCAGAAATAAGAAAAATAAGGTTTACCCCAGTAAACCCCAGTTTAACTATATAAAAGTAGGGTTCAAGGAGGTCAGAATTAGATCGGCTCGTTTTCGAGATGTAATGAATGAACCTAAGTTAGGGAGGAAATAACATCAAGAAGTAAAACACGGATATCTGACGTACGACCGATAATTTGCGATATGTAGACACATCGAAAATCAAAGGAATCTTTGCATTTGCCTTGAAACAAGAAAAATGCCTAACGGCATGTAGACGGTTCTTTCAGCACAGCTTTGGAACAGGTTGACTATTAGGACAGAAGCAAAGGCATTGTTTCCGCGAAGTTAAAGTGATCACATTTTCTAGTGCAAAAAAAAGTTTTAACCATTTCCATTTTCTAGGTTACATGTAGCTCAAAATAGAAGTGAAGGCAATGATAAGGAATCAATGCAATCAACCCACCCCTCCTTACAGAGACCCAAAAAGGAAAGAACGTGATCTAACGAAATGTCATTAGCGGAAAGCCAAAAGGACAGACACGTTCCAACGAAATGGCCAATTGGCTATCCAGAACAAATTTATAAAAGCGATACACACATTCACAGACGAACTATATCAAAAATTAGAGCAAGTGACCAGTGGGTCACCAGTGGGTCACGTTTATCCCCGCCCAGCGTCACCCTCTGATATATCTTTCGAACTTGCATGTAATATGAATGAAGAAGTCAAGAAGCTATAAGAATTTATAAATGTGCTTGTGAAAGCTAAACCGAACATACATTTCTAACTGGACCAAGGGCATCAAAGTTACTGGACGTGTGGGGGCATCAATGTTACTGAAGCAACAGGGTGGGTTATGCATCAATGAAACATTTGGACTGGTATGCAACATCGATGCAAGTATCAGTTGAATTTGTCTTAGAGTTTAGAACATAGAGACATCTACAAACTTTGTCATAAAACTTGAACAAAATATAAAATTTCTAAGTCGGTGACCTTGATCACGAAATGTTTGGATTGGTATGCAACATTGATGCAGGTATGAACTGAATTTGTCTTAGAGTTTAGAACATATAGGCATCTATAAACTTTGTCATAAATCTTTAACAAAATGTACAATTTCTAAGTCTCTGACCTTGACCTCAAGATCATTGTGGAGGGTAGGACATGCATCAATGGAATCTTTAGACCAGTTTGTAACTTCAGTGTAAGTATCAACTAAATCTATCAAAGGGTTCAGAAGATACTAACTCATAGAAACTTTGACGCAAATCTTTAATCAAAATGTTAACGCGCGGACAGACGGATGGACGAACGGTCGAACGAACGGCAGGACAAAATCTATATACCCCATAGCATACTTCGTATACGAGGGGTAAAATAAACGGCGACAGAAGAACCGCCTAGGAACGGTCAGTGTAAAGTACTTCTCTGGTGGGATGGGTGGGGGATCTTAAATGGATTTTGCATGGCTACAATCCTTGTCTTTACTTCTGTCGTGGCTTAGACAAATACTGTGCTCAGTCCGCATGAAGGCTTCCTAACTCACCAGTGCTACATCTCCGAGAACACACAAATCAAACGGCGAGGACTCAACAGCATGAAATAACTGAAATACTGGGGAAAAGAAAATCAACGGTTAGACTCCGATGGCGTGCCCATAGTCGACTCACAACTGACTGTGACGTATTCATAATATTTACCGTCTGTAATTACGTACTTTCGGTCTGGTGTATGCCAACGGTTCACCAACATTGAGCCTCCGTTAGCCTAGCCATGGTTCTAATAACGAATGTGTTAATGAAATCGTTTCATACAACACTTCAACAGTCGATATATCGGCCCACGCCCATCCGGGCTTGAAGAAATAGATGGGCTGCATGATGCTTCCACGCAGATCTGAAACCTACCCACACACGAGTACTGGTAAACCGTTTAGAGTATCTAAGCCTACCCAGGCAAAGCGGTGCGAGTCTGACCGTCCGTGCTTATAAACCCTATTGGTTTCATTGGGCGGCAGGGCTTGAGAAGTCATCTCATCCCAATGTCGGGTAAAAGTCCCACAAAATTCGAAGCAAAGTCTCCAAAATGACCTTTACAGTGTTGACGGGGACGTCAAACCTCAAATCAAACAAACAAAATCAACAGTCGATACTGAAAGTTTTATCGAAAGCTCGCACCAATAAACCGGTTTGTCGCTAATGTCAAAATTTGCGTGCTACCCATGTACATTTACAATTTATGTCCCTAGCCTACGCCACTCGGGCATAAATATCATACTGTTCAACGATAGAAAATACACACATGATAGTCAGTTGACAGTGTATACATAATATTATTTCATTATTCCTAATAGTGGCTAATGGGTTCGAAGTAGCTCGAATATCCCCTACTTTTTGTGAACAGTATATGAAATCGTGTGATATTTCTCTTATTTCTGTTCAAATTATAGATTGTGGCACACGTTAAACCGCCTCATCGAGACGGTTGTAACGAGTACCCACAATCTGTATTTAAGAGCAGAAATAAGAAAAATAAGTTTTATTCCTGCAAATCCCAGTTTTACTATATACAAGTGGGGTTCTAGGGGGTCATAAATAAATAGGCGTGTTGTCGTGATGAAGCAGTAGAACGTCCAATTAGCTACGGCCAGTTGCAATAAAGCTGTTTCCAAGCATTTTCACAGTCTAGGACCGTACAATGCGATGAACTTTTTGTCGCTGATCTGAATAGTGGATTATTCCTTTTCGCTATGATACGTTTCGGTGCTGTCTACGTTTTGTTTCAAAATTAGTTTTTATCGGAGTTTCAGGTAAATAATTATACTGTCATATGCATTAATACCTTTGCCTCAGATATGCCATTTTAATTTTTTAAAATAAAAACCTGTTATTACATGCTTTAATTTGCCAGATTGTTTGGAAAATCACGGATCTACTTTCGAATTTACAACGTGTGCTGTTACTTGATTCAAGTATATGATATTTCCAGAATGCCGGACTTTGATATTTTCTCACTCCTGGATTGTCGAAAACGCAGAACTAGATCTCACGGCAACAGGAAAAATGGTAACTTTAAACGTAAATCACGTGCGTTCAAACGAAACAATACTAGACTGAAGTGACTGTCAATCATATTATTAAATCATGGACGCCACTCTATGCTTTCATTTTTAAGTTCATTACCCGTTTCTGTTTTACGTCTTCTGGACACCGAGGCGAATAAATTCTACGATAGTTCTCATCAGTTATATGATGCGGCTCTCTTAACTAGAGGCTATACTCAGCATACTCTCCGTCCTTACATTTATTCTTGAATTAATCATAAACGCCATTTCTTCAAAATATCCTTCATTAATCAGGGTATGGATTTTATAGATTTTCCCAGTATCTTCCGTGAGAGATCGGTGCTTTCTTCCATTCCTGCTTATTTTCAAAATACTGAAACACCTATAATTTGCTACAAATATAACAAACCTGTTAGATCTATCATTTTTAATTTCAATAAACTTGTTTCAGATTTGGATATTGATACTTTTGTTTTGTTTGATTTGAGGTTTAACGTCCCCGTCAACACTGTAAAGGTCATTTTGGAGACGTTGCTTCCAATTTTGTGGGACTTTTACCCGACATTGAGATGAAATGACATCTCAATCCCTGTCGCCCAATGACACCAATAGGGTTTATTAGCATGGACGGTCCGCCTCGCACCGCGGTTCCTGAAAAGGCTTAGATCCTCTAAGCGGTTTACCAGTACTAGTGTGCGGGCCAGATCCAGCTCTGCGTGGAAGCATCGTGCAGCCCATATATTTCTTCAAGCCCCTATGGGCGGGGGCGGAAAGGATATTGATACTAATACTCCCTCCTGATTCATGTGATTGTAAAAACTCAAAGTATTGCTATCCTGCTGCTGGTCATGGAAACTTAGCATTTTAAAACTAGTGAATAAGCGCATTTCTTTCTATTCTCAAAATACTATCTTATTACCTCCTAAGCCCAAGACGTCTTCACGTCATCTTAAACTAAGTATTCAAAAATTGCATAAGATGTTTGTTTTGGACCCTGCAGACAAGGCCGCTAACAACGTCGTCGTTGTGTGACGGCTGCACTATGTTAACACGCTTAAGCAGGAGCTTGGTGGTACTAAGGCCTATGAACTTCAGCCTTTAGCTGAAAAGAGAGCTATAGTAGATAAACATGTTTGTCTTTCAGCCACCAGGTTTGCTGTGTGTGTTAACGAAGGCCAAGACAAGCTTCCTACGCTATACTGGTTACCAAAACTTCATAAAAGACCTTACAAAGCACGGTTTATTGCAAATTCTAGCTCTTGCACTAACACTGAACTTTCTAAAGTAGAAGTAAAACAAAGATCAGGAATTGATACAATTAACTTACTCCACTCATAAAAGACACCAAAGGGAAAGAAATACAAACATTAAGCGACCAGACCATAATGGAAACCTAAACAAAGGAAGGCCATAAGGACAGTTACTTTCCAACAAAATGGCCATATGGCCATCCAAAACCAAAAGACACAAGTGATACACACAGTAAGTAACAAACAACAACATAAATAAATCGCCACAGAAGAGCCGCCTTGGAACGGTCAGTGGAAGATTTCCACTGGGGGCTTAAATCGATTTTACGTGGCCACAATCCTCGCCCTTACTTCCGTCGCGATTTTGACAAATAATTTGTTCAGTCCGCATGAAAGCCTCCTAACTCATCAGTGCAACATCTCCGTGAACACAAAAATCAAAGATTCACAGAGGTGAGACAACGGTGAGGACTCGACAGCAAGAAACCACTGAAATGCTGGAGCAAAAGAAAACCAACAGTTAGACTCCGATGAGCCCAACCAGAGACAGAGCATCAGGCACCAACCAACATTATCTCTCTAATTCTCAATAAGCCTTTACGTTGGAGCCGTCATAGAATCTGAGGCCTGACCCACCGGCGTGCAATTAAAAAGGGAAGCAAAGTTGCCAACCGTGATTGGGTTAACTACCATGCATGCAGTCTGTCGTATAATATCCATGTTGTACCCAATCTTTTTATATCGAAGAATGATTTTACGAAATTGGGTGCTGAAGTCATTGCGGTTATATATTTTTCTGAATTTATATACTAAGTCACCATAAAATTCGGGTTCCGATAGACCTTGCAGAAGAGATTTAAGTCCAATATTGAATTTTGAAATTAAATCAGAATGGCGTCTATAAAATTTTGAAAAGGCTTTGCGTAGTTTATGGTACCGATAACCCTGATTAAGGAGTTTAGCCGTTAATATTAACTTCCTGTCTTACTGCTATTAAAACGCATGTAATTAAATATTGTGATAAAGTCTTTGAAAGATCAGGAAGAAATCTGTTTTGGTCTATAAAAAATCGAATGAGGTTTTAAATAAATTGCAATCCAGACATTTTCGTGCTTCTAGTCTGTCTACTTACGATTTTTCCACTCTTTACACTACACTTCCTCGTAATCTTATAAAAGAAAAGCTTAATGATTTAATTGAATGGGCTTTTCACAGAGAAGATTCTCTCTATCTTGCATGTAATGTCAGAAATGCATTTTTCACTTCTAAAGAGCACAAGAATTATACACTATGGTCATGTCAGAAAGTGTGTGATGCCCTCACCTTTCTACTTGACAATATTTATATTAGATTAGGTACTAAGTTATTTAGACAAATTGTAGGTATTCCGATGGGTACTAATTGCGCACCTCTTGTGGCTGATCTGTTCTTGTATTGTTATGAAAGAGACTTCATTTTGTCGCTTTCCATTGATAACCAATATGAAATTATTGAAGCTTTTTGCTCCACTTCTAGATATTTAGATGATTTGTTAAATATTGATAATACCTATTTTGATTGTTTGATCAGTCAGATTTACCCCCCCCCCCCAGAACTACAGTTAAATAAAGCAAATTCTTCTGATACCGAGGCCCCTTTTTTGGATTTACATCTATCTATTGTAGAGAGATTTGTTTCGTGCAAAATTTATGATAAACGCGATGACTTTGATTTTGAGATTGTAAATTTTCCTTATTTGGATGGTGATGTTCCTCGTGCGCCATCCTATGGCGTTTATATTTCGCAATTAATTCGATTTGCTAGAGTGTGTAGTCATGTAACTGACTTCAACACTCGTAATAAATTATTAACAGCTAAACTCCTTAATCAGGGTTATCGGTACCATAAACTACGCAAAGCCTTTTCAAAATTTTATAGACGCCATTCTGATTTAATTTCAAAATTCAACATTGGACTTAAATCTCTTCTACAACAAGGTCTATCGGAACCCGAATTTTATGGTGACTTGGTATATAAATTCAGAAAAATATATAACCGCAATGACTTCAGCACCCAACTTCGTAAAATCGTTCTTCGATATAAAACGATTGGGTACAACATGGATGTTATACAACAGACTGCATGCATGGTAGTTAACCCAATCACGGTTGGCAACTTTGCTTCCCTCTTTAATTGAACGCCGGTGGGTCAGGCCTCAGATTCTATGACGGCTCCAACGTAAAGGCTTATTGAGAATTAGAGAGAACTAATTCAAGGTTATGTTGGTTTGTGCCTGATGCTCTGTCTCTGGTCGGGCCCATCGGAGTCTAACTGTTGGTTTTCTTTTGCTCCAGCATTTCAGTGGTTTCTTGCTGCCGGGTCCTCACCGTTGTCTCACCTCTGTGGTTCTTTGATTTTTGTGTTCACGGAGATGTTGCACTGATGAGTTAGGAGGCCTTCATGGGGACTGAACAAATTGTTTGTCTAAATCGCGACGGAAGTAAGGGCGAGGATTGAGGCCACGTAAAATCGATTCAAGCCTCCCAGTGGAAATCACTCCACTGACCGTTCCAAGGCGGTTCTTCTGTGGCGGTTTATTTATGGTGTTGTTTGTTACTTGCTGTGTGTATCACTTGTGTCTTTTTATTTTGGATGGCCATATGGCCATTTTGTGGGAAAGTAACTGTCCTTATGGACTTCCTTTATTTAGGTTTCCATTATGGTCTGGTCGCTTAATGTTTGTGTTTCTTTCCCTTTGGTGTCTTTGATGGGTGGAGTAAGTTAATTGTATCGATTCCTGATCTTTGTTTTACTTCTCCTTTTTTCAAGTATATGCAATCAGTTTTGTATAAAACGACTGAGGTTGCATTCTAGTTCTGTCCGAATATTTATGCTAAAGATTCAACGAATGCAGCAGTGTCAATGGATTTGATAAAGACTGACAGAGGAGTCAGACAATGTCTGTACAGTGTAAAGTAGAAGTAAAACAACATTATCTCTTTAATTTTCAATAAGCCTTTACGTTGGAGCCGTCATAGAATCTGAGGCCTGACCCACCGGCGTGCAACTAAAGTGGGAAGCAAAGTTGCCAAACTTGTTAAACCTGTAAAAAACTTGTAAAACTTGTAAAAAGTTGTAAAACCTGATTTCACTAAGCTGTGGTGTGTGTCCATTTAAATGTATAGTCTGTCGTATCGGCCCGTGGACACATTAGTAATAGTCCCTTGTCACAGGTCATTATAATTACTGGCTTCTGACTTTACTCCAATATCCATTTGAATACAATTTAAATCAGTTTTATTCAAGACCAGAGCCTTATATTTAGCTGCCAAGAATGTGGTTGACATCCCCAATCATACCGATTTCTCCCTTTTACGCACCCACGGTTCGTGTTTTGCACTCTTAACAGTTCGTCAAAAAACGTATGCAGGATCATAAATACTCGCTGAAATTTTCATGAAGATATTAGGATATACACCGGTTTCTCCGCTCGAGGCTTCTTATGCAGGGTCGTTGCAAGGTTGTTGGTTGGTGATAGATGCTCTGTCTCTGATCGGGCCCCTTGGAGTCTAACTGTTGGTTTTCTTTTGCTCCAGCATTTTAGTGGTTTCTTGCTGTCGAGTCCTCACAGTCGTTTCATTTCTGTGGTTGTTTGATTATTTGTGTTCACGGAGATGTTGCATTGATGAGTTAGGAGGCCTTCTTGCGGACTGAACAAATTATTTGTCAAAATCGCGACGGAAGTAAGGGCGAAGATTGTGGCCAAGTAAAATCGATTTAAGCCCCCCAGTGGAATTTGTTTCCGTTGACCGTTCCAAGGCGGTTCTTCTGTCGCGGTTTATTTTTGTTATGGTTTGTTTTTGGGGTTTTGTGTCGCTTATATTATTTATTTTGGATAGCCTATTGGCCATTTTGTGGGAAAGTAACTGTCCTTTAGGCTTTCCGCTATTGATGTTTCCAATAGGGTCTGTTGTTTCATGTTTGGGTGTCTCTGATGGGAGCTGTGGGTTAATTGTATCGATTCCTGGTCATTGCCTCCACTTCTATTTTGTTAAGGTTGCATTCAATTATAGAACAGTATTTTGCCTAGATGTTTTGTTTACTTAAACTAGTTATCGCAGGCTGCAGTTTGAAACATCCAAAGGGTCTTTTTTTGCAGCGAAACAAAGCTAAGGTTTAAAATCATAAAAGTAGATCAGTTGCCAATATATCCTAAATATTTCAACAAATCACAAGAATTTATCCACTATACAGATCAGCGACAAGAAGATCATCGCTCTCTACGGTCCTAGACTGTGATTTTTATTACCAAAACCATCCATTTCTTTGCTCAGTACTAATTATCCAAATTGGATTACTATACAATCATCGGTTTGTAATTTTGGCATTCAATCAAATTATTGTAATTATGGGTTGTCTAATTTGTCTAATTGTAACTATGACTCTTGTTCGTCTAAAATTGTTGATAAAACCTATGTCAATGTCCCGTTAATAGTTAGCTATAACAAGAGAC
This sequence comes from Lucinisca nassula, assembly GCA_963580285.1. NCBI lineage: Eukaryota > Metazoa > Mollusca > Bivalvia > Lucinida > Lucinidae > Lucinisca > Lucinisca nassula. The sequence goes on along the minus strand of OY757010.1, from coordinate 126,149,227 downwards.
GATGTTTGGACATGTTTGGTATCCTTTATATTCAAGGTTTTGTTTTGTTGCCTTTATGGACCTTTCATTATCAATTCACCTATTTAGAGACAATCCTTTATCAGATGTTTGCGAGAACCAGAGTAATACGAGAAAAAGCAAATGACTTTCCGTTGAAAAACTAAGCATCTCTTATGTGACCCGAACGAGACTCGAAACATCAACGGTTAGAGCCTAACCAATAGGCCACGGAGATCCTAAACATATGTTTACAATGATAAGCCACAACAGACGTATAAGTTTTATATCATTATTACTATTCTACCGTCTTTGGTTCTGTCAGGTTTATGCTTGAATTTATATGACTACCTTCATTATGCTAAGAGGAAGTATATACAGGTTAGGTTGGCGACATATCTACTTTCTTTATAGTTTTGCCTCTCTCTATCTATTTGACTTCAGTTAACCGTTTGTCCTGTTTGGCTGTTGTAAAAACTCTAAAAGTTGTATTTGGTGTAAGCATGCCATGACTTATTATTATTGTTTTCATTAAGCCTCTTGCAAGATTCATGTATCATTTTATAGATCAAGAACGGGGGGAACATGCTGATGAGTTCCGTTTATTATATGATCCGCTTTTTGAGTGTGTATTGTATGTAGATCATCATGAAGACAATCCCGTTAGTCATTATGCTTTCCGTGATTCTGTTTCATGGGAATAATACATCCACTTGTGATAATGCCGTCCGTGCAACAACCAATGCCATTTGTGGTGGTGCTAAGGACCAATTGACTATTCCATATAATGTGTCACTGATATTAACATTATCATTTTATATAATTTGTACCAAAGGGAAGCTTCCATTTTATATAGTATTATTAAATGACTATCCTGTATTAAACCAGATCAGCCAATATTAAAAATCATAAATCATGTTTTAATTGCGTCAATTAATAAAATTATCATAAATCAAGTGATTACGTATTGGCCAAGTTACAGGTCCTCGATCAGCTGTATTGGCCTCGGCCTTCGGCCTCGGGCCAATACAGCAGACCTCGGACCTGTAACTGGGCCAATACAAAATTATTTGATTAATAACATTAAATTATGGACCCCAAATTCTTCCCTTCAATTATTTCCCTTGGTAGATTATATGCACACCAAAGGTTTATATTTGAGGGTCACTGCTGGGGCCTGGTTGGCCGAAGCTGGCTGGTCTGGCCCGGGGAAACCTGTGCATTCCGTACTTTTCAGTTCCTTTATGTGTCCTTTGCTTCCAAACGATAACCCTTTCATGGTACATATTAATCACCACTCTCTGACAACTGCGCCAGGGAGTCGATGCTTTGGCTCAGTGGTTAGAACATTGGGCTTTTACCTAAGCGGGCCGCGTTCGAACCCCATCTTAGGCGGGGATTTTTCCCAGCTATGATTTATTCCCTTGTTCCGACTTCCATGTCGAAAGTTGGGGGCTCGTCCGGAATCGGACCTTATTTCGCCGAAAACGGCTTCGTGCCGAAATTGTCTCATCATCAAAAATGATGACTCTCTTAAGGTGGATTTCGTTACGAACCACAATCCCTCCCTCCAATTATTCACCTTGCATAGCTTTTAGGCTTATCAACACTCTTTAATACTTGCGTCAGATAGTCGACTATTTGGCTCAGTTTTTAGAGAATTGGATTTCGTCCGAGCGACCTGGGTTCGAATCCCATGACAGGCGAGGATTTTGTTTTCAGCTATGCTTCGTTCCTTTTTAGCTCGTCTGTTTTTTGAAAAAAAAAAACTTTCGAGCTATTGTCATCACTCCGGCGTCTTCGTTGTCGTCGTCTGGCGTCGTCGTTCCAAAAAAATCTTAACCTTGGCTATAACTTAAAAACTATTAGACCTAGCCTCATGAAACTTCATACACACACTCATCATCACAAGAGCTACATTTCGATTAAGGACCATAACAACATTGTTGATTTTGGCTGAATTATCTCCCCTTTTCCAATTTTTTTCTGAAACACATTTTTGCTCTCATTTTAATACTATTCACAACAGAGCCTTCAAACTTCACATGAATGTTCCTTGGGACAAGACCTTTTCAGTGATACCACACCTTTTGATCTGTGACCTTAACCTTTGAACTTTGACCTATTTTTCGAAAATTTAACCGAAAACCTTAACCTTGACCATATTTCCAAAAGTATTTGGCCTACCTTCATGAAAATTCATACACATACTCACCATCACAAGAGCTACATTCCCTACAAGTTTTATAACTCCATCTTGCAATTTGATTGCTCTTGTTTGACTTAGAACTTTGGTTTTCTAAAAGAAACTGCAGACGAGCGTTGGCACCCGCATGCGGTGCTCTTGTTTAAGACTTTCACGTCGTAAGAATATATTTAGCAGGATTTCATTTCAAAATACAGGGATGACAGGTTGTGCTATCTTGAAAATGTATATGGAAAATGACGAAACTTGATTTGCGTTCTGTGGCGTCTGATCTCGGTGTTAAATCGGTGAAATAGATTATATCAAAGTACTGAGGAAAGTTGCTTTATGCGGGATAATAACAAACAGTGTCAGTGTTAGAAAAACAAGTTATCCAGATCTTTTATTGACAATGTCCAAGGGGGCTAAATGGCAAAGTCGACAAAGGAGTGATACCTAATTCGACAAAAAAGCGAAAGACAAAGATAAACGTGTCTGCTCATTTTCATGCGTATACCATGAATTTCAAGATTAGCTCAGCACGTTCTGTGTTTGTTTGTTTTCATTTAATTTGGTTTTGTGTTCCTTTCAAGATTATTACGCTTGTGTGAAATAAAAATTGATCTTATAATGAAGAAAAGCCGAACTGGTGATCAGGAGGACGCAGGTTCGATACCTGCCGGGGTTGGCAACATTCTTTCGTGGAGAATGATCATGAAATCTTTTCTACGGTCATTCTCTCCCTTCCGTTTCAAGAAGGGCAATTGTCAGTTTCTAGCGAAAGTATGTGCACTGTACTGGTTAACCGCTCACGTATAGGCCTGCCCAGGAAAGTGCGGATAGGTAAAATGATCGGCTCAAAATTGACCTAAAATAGTGTTGGCTGGGCCGTTAAACTCCAATACAAACAAACAAACAATGAAGAAAATCAAATGTTCTGTTTCTTTCATGCTTTAACATGTAATTTTAGTCATGCAATTTCAAAGTACCTACCATCACACCAGAGAGCGAACTTTTTCACAGCGATTTTGCGGCGATTTCGCGTCAATTTAGAGGTATTCAAGGGATTTACAGGATATAATATTTGGTGTGAACGGAAAGATTAGACCTCGAAAATTGCTTGGAATTTTACATTATTAAATGGTCAACTTGTAATTTGCATTCCAATAATATCCGCAGTTTCTAAGCTTATCAGGCGTCGCGTACATTAATTACGTAAGGTCGGTGCTAAAAGATATGTCATCAACGTTTTAATTATGTGCGAACGTGCCTGATATAATTTCTTACCAACATTATTTACGTTTCGCTAACTAAAATCGATTAAATAGAGTATACATGTTACTTTAAGACGATGCTTCGAATTCACTGTTTGCAGTGACGATATCGATTTCGATTTCACTGAGAAATCCCTTAAGCATGTAAGAATGTGTGTTCTTGCAGATCCCAAAAAATACAGTTTGATATTTTTCTTGTTTCTAATACAAATATAGATTTTGGACTCTCTTAACCGCATATATGAGGCGTTTCGTACAAATATCCCCAATCAATGTTAAAAGAGGAAATGCACTTACATCAAAATATTTTATCAGCAAACTGTCTGTTTAAGAGCCCATATCACAAAACAATCAAATGCGTATTATCGTAATGTCGAGGCAGTTCTAACGAGTAATAACAATTTTTATCATATGACGTCGTTGATAAGCAGTGGATCACGTCATGTAATAAAAATCGTATGACCACACGTGTAATAACACTTTGGCGGGATTAAGTAACGTCATGACGACGTCCATGTCAATCATGCATTTTCCTTGGTAAAATTGTCATATTTAAAGGCGATAAAATCCAGTTTAAGTTGGTCATATGATAAACAGAATCTTACACTCGTGGTCATTTCATATGAAATTTATGAAACTCGCCGAAGGCTCGTTTCATTAATTTGATATGAAATGACCACTTGTGTAAGGTCTTCTATATGTTTTGTGCAGAAAATATCAGATTTTTTATTTGAAAATATTCATTTTTGATGGCAAAAATTATCAATACATTTGAATAGGCGTATTTCGTAATAATATTGCATTCTTTAAGAGTCCACACATGACAATTTGTTATTTTTCTTATAACCGATGCAAACATAGATTGTGGATGCTATTAAGCAGTTCTAACGATTACCCACAATCTATGTTGGACAAATAGAAGTCAAGGCAATAATCTGGAATTGATACAATTAACGCACAGCTCCCATCAGAGACATCAAAGAGCAAGAAACACAGACATGAAATAACTATACCCTAATGGAAACATCAATAGCGGAAAGCCAAAAGGACAGTTACTGTCCCATAAAATGGCCAGTTGGCTATCCAAAACAAAAAATATAAGCGATACACACAATCAAAGACAAGCCATTACACAATTAAACTGTGACAGAACCACGGTCAGTGAAACGAATTCCACTGGAGGGCTTAAATCGATTTTACGCAGCCGCAATCCTCGCCCTTACATCTGTCGCGAATTAGACAAACAATTTGTTCAGTTCGCACGAAGGCCTCCTAACTCATCTCCGAGAAGACAAAAATCAAACAACCACAGAGATGAAGCAACGGTGAGGACTCGACAGCAAGAAACCACTGGAATGCTGGAGCAAAAGAAAACCAACAGTTAGACTCCGATGGGCTCGACCACAGATAGAGCATCAGGCACCAGCCTGCATTACATAAAGGCGAAATAACTTAATTTTTAAACATTGTCATCAGCAATCTGACTATTTTAGAGTCATGGAAGAATTCACTATGTCACTTCAGGTTTACTTTTGTTTTTGTTTGTTACTTACTGTGTGTATCACTTGTGTCTTTTTATTTTGGATGGCCATTTGACCAATTTGTGGGCAGGTAACTGTCCCTATGGCCAGCCTTTGTTTAGGTTTCCATTATGGTCTGGTCGCTTCATGTTTGTGTTTCTTTCTCTTTGGTGTCTTTGATGGGTGGAGTAAGTTAATTGTATCGATTCCTGATCTTTGTTTTACTTCTACTTTACTATTCCGTGTATTGAACACCCCTCTACATCCCACTTCATATAAGAAAAAGTGAGATTTACGGGGGGGGGGGGGGGGGGGTATTTATTATTTATTTTCTATCAAAATATAGTTTGTGGGTACTCGACGTGGCGGCCCTAACGAGCACCCACAACCATTACTTGCAGTACAAATAAGAAAAAGAAGCCTCTGTGGTGAAGTGGTTACGCTTCTCGCCTTGTAAGCCAGGGATCGCAGGATCGATCCCGGGCTTCTCCAGACTTTTGGATGAGTCTTTAAACCGAGGTCCCGTGTTCGTTTGACCTTAGCTGTTAGTGAGACGTAAAACCTAAAACACTCACAAATAAGAAAAATAAGAAAAATATTATCAACACATTATCAACAGAAAAATAACCCGTTTGTGAGACAATGAAAGAATGCACTATGTCACACGGATGTGGTTTTGTTAGGTTTTGCTATATGCAGTCGAACTTCAATAACGATGACATCTTCGGGGCCTTGACATTTTGTTCGAGATGGAGTAGTTCGAACTATTGAGGGTTTCTCATATTGCCAGGCCATGAGTCATAATATAAATGACCTTAGAACACATTACGAAAACACACCTATACAAATACACTGCAGATTTTACTGCCAAAAACGAAAGATTTAAGACGAAAAATTGCGATACTTTTATTATTTCTGCTCAAAATATAGATTGTGGGTACACGATAGAACCGCCTCATCGAGGCGGTTCTAACGAGTACCCACAGTCAATATTTTAGAGCAGAAATAAGAAAAATAAGGTTTACCCCCTGAAAACCCCAGTTTTACTACATTCAATGTGGGGGGGGGGGTCAAAATTATATATGCGTGTTTTCGTGATGATATATTCGACTTTAATAAAATAAAGGTAGGTAATATGTACACACAACTTCTTTTCGAGATAAAATCAAACAGGCATCCATAGATTAACCTAAAAACATGAATATCTGAAGCTATGGAAGCACTTCTCCAGGGACTTTAGAATAACTTTCCTCTGACTGAAAAGGAATTAAATTTTAAAATCTGAAACATGTTTTTCGAAAGTCAGTGGTATGAATTGCTTCTTTAATATGCTTAGGGAAATGCTTTAAGCCTGACGTACCCATATTGGACACACGAACTCTTCTATACCACGGTCCATTTTCAAGTTCCGAATATGGTGGTGGCAGGTTTATATTGCTTGGGTAGAAAGTTTAAAAAAAAGTACCTGTAGATACGCAAACAGTGTAAACCAAGACCAGACGCAGTCTGATTGTACAATGTTTGCTTATGGCCTAAAATCGGATGCGTGTCATGCATGGGTTATTATTTCAGTGAAGATTATTTTCCAGTTAAATGCAAACAGATCATTCGTTGTTGTTTAAACACTTTTTACATTAGGAAGCATATCTGTTTAATCAGGTTGGCATGACAGTAGTTTCTGCAGCGATAGGTTATCGAACCATATAATGCAAATGGCATAAAACATGTGCAAACATTCGAATTATTATATTTATGAAAATCAGTGTTTGTATATACAAACCAGAACTATATTTTTCAAAACTGCTGTTTTCCCGAAAATGAGTTCAGTGATTGGCAAGATATTTGAGATCATTTAGTTGAAACTTTGCATTCATTTGCATGACTTATGCAAACTAGCTGAATTTGAAATTATTATCTTGCCTTTTATTATCAAAAACAAACTATCTTTGAAACCAGAGACAATTTTCCTTTTAAACTGCCTCATCTAAAAGAGCATAACTATGGCAACAAAATATTTTGATTATTTTGCATGTGTTTTGTATGCAAACAAGGTGGTTCGATGTCACCTGCATGCTTCCGATTATGTTTAATACGTATTACCACATCAGTATGATGCCCTACATGACTTGCATCTTGTTTGATTCGAAAGATAGCCACCTACCCTTTAAGGCAGCATGTTTGTCAACCCATTAATGACGAATGATATACCGTTATTTAATGACTGTTAGGACAATTATCAAAATTATTGCCTCGAGGTGTTGTGGAAAACTGAAACACTATTAAACGGGGCCGAGGCCGAGGGTCGAAAGCTAAAGTGCACCAGGTCGTCGGCAATATTGAAAACCACTACCCGAGGTGTTGTGGACAATCTGAAACACTAGTGCTTGAGGCCGAAGGCCATGGATAATATCGCACCAGGTCGTCCATAATACCGAGGGTAAACAGTTTTGACTATTGTATAAAATCAAATAATGGTTTTATTACTAAATATATTTTATGGATGCTTTCTTGTGTAATCTAAATCACTCAGACGGCATTGTTTATACTTCTGTGCGAGCGATCACGTGTCGTTGCCTAGAACTGGTTACCCTCTAGTGTGGCATTGCTCTAAAAATAATGATGCCAACTAGAAAACAAACCAAACCGTCCAATAGTCAAAATATGTGTCGGAACCGTTCAATCGTCAAAACTATTGGACGGTGATAAATTCAAGTCTGGTTTATCACACAAACAAAAAGAAAAAAAAAAGAACAGGATGAAAATTTGTGGTATTTTTCTGCTAAAAAATATAGATTGTGGAATCACCTCATCTAGACGGTAATAAAGAGTACCAACAATCTATATTTTAAAGCAGAATTAAGAAAACTCCAAGATGTATATAGAGGTCAAACATGCGTGATGCCAAACTGGATTTAAAACTCATGACATAGCAGCTCTTTATACAAGAGATTGGGTAATAAATTCTTCTATCTGATAGCAAGAGGGTCAAGTCTTATTGATTCTTATAGTTAACTTAATTTACTGGCACTTTTTTTCTTTTGAGCAATTACATTAGTCTAAACTAAAGGTGACAACATCCGTTGAGGTTCTATGCCTGCACGTGTTTTAATTATAATTAAAGGAAAACGGTCTAAAAAGCATAAAATTACACTGACATGCCATGTAGGTTATTGATGCCGATCTTTTGAGTTATCGTTTTATTATGAGGAAAGTTCAAACAGAATTGCATCTTTGTTTCATTAATCTTCAACGAAACATTGAATTTTTATATATTTTATATCCTTTTATAAACCGATTCATGCCTAACATCCTATTTTGGAACATTGGCAAACAGTGTAGACGCCCCATGATGCGGCGTTTGATCTGGGTCTACACAGTTTGCTTAAACTACTTGCAGTTTTGTTAAACTTATCAATAACTAAACATTTAACAATTCAGACCTACTGTTATTGAAACTGGACTGGTAAAAAGCTAATATATGGAAGCTTCTATGTGTTATATATGGGTACATTTATTGCAATGCTGTTCTCTAATCAGTTTTGAATGAGTGCAATTTTAAATTTGTTCACTTCAAATCAGTGTTTTGCAATAAGCGTGCACATAAATGGAAAACAAAAATCGAATGAGATCATTTGATGAACCCTGAACTTCTGAAACAAACACTTCCATATTTGAATTTGGGCACGTTCATTCCTGCAAAAAAGGGTTTTTAGTCAAAATCATTAGCAGGATGGCATACAGTGTTGATCCTTATGAGAAAACACACACAGCATTCTTGAATTCATAAGGGATGACTTTTTTCTCCACATAATGTGAAATTTCTCTGCACTCGAAGGACCCCTTGCTTTGCAGATCTCTACGGAGTTGAAAATTGTACCGCAATTAGCGAAAAATGCATTCGGATAGGTTCGCCGTGCAAAAGGAATCAGCTCATTCAGCGCATCCATGTAGCCTGATCAGACTGTCTACTAGATGTATTTTGCTTGACACTATACACTATATATATGGAAATCTGCATGGTGGGCCACGTTTTTTCGTGAATCAATTGCACAGTGTCCTTTCCGCTGATTTAGAAAGGGCGGTTGTAAGTTTTTTGGCAAAAAAATGTGCACTGCACTGGTTACATTACGCAAACACGCCTCTACAAATGCATTGAAAACTTATCCGCCAAAAATGAACATTTTAAGAGGAAAAATTGTATTTTTTTTTTCTTATTTCTGCTCAAAATGCAGATTGTGGTACTCGTTAGAACCGCCTCATCGAGTCGGATCTAACGAGTACCCACAATCAATATTTTAGAGCAGAAATAAGAAAAAAAAAAAGGTTTGCCCCTGTAAACCACGGTTTTACTATATAAAACTGGGGTTCATGGGTGCCAAAATTATATAGGCGTGTTTCCGTGATGATCCGCTTATGTGTAAGAAGGACATGTGTTACGAACGAGAAAGATAACTAACTTTCTTTATTTATGAATGATCTGCTCGTGTAGATAATTCTTCAAATTCATGTCCAAGACATTACACAAAACCTGTATGGCATATGTTCATGTGAAACTTCACGTGTCATACAAGCCACGACTCATAAACAATATCAAAAATACCTACATGTACGTGTAACTAAACAAACACCGTTTTTATGTGACCATGACCGTTTTGGGTCCGGAATATTGGTAACGGAATTTATAGGATATAAAGGGCACCCGGCGTGGGCATCCGTGTTTGTGTGTACTTTTCAAGTTCATATTAGGCCCACTGATTGTCCTAAATTATTAAGCCGCTTGTGTCTGAAAAATATTTTTTTGTAAATGGTTGGAAGCTGATCTTCAGTTCAGAAAATGAGAACTATTTCCTATTTATAAATTGTTCCAACTGTGTGATAAGTTTTGATACATTGTGTAATAAGGTCTTGTCAGTTGGTTATATACATATTTGGTCTAACTAACGAAAAATAATGACCCTAATTTTAGTTTTGTCATGTCTGGTTCAGATAAAGAATTATTCGCACATATTTTTGTCCGAGACTTTTTATAAGGAATCATATCTCCGACACATCATGAAAACACGCCTGTTTAATTTTGAGCCACCTAGAACCCCACTTTTATATAGTAAAACTGGGGTTTGCAGGGGTAAACCTTATTTTTCTTATTTTTGTTTTAAAATATAGATTGTTGGTACTCGTTAGAACCGCCTCGATGAGGCGGTTCTAACGAGTACCCACAATCTATATTTTGAGCAGAAATAAGAAAAGTATCACAATTTTTCATCTGAAAATTTTCATTATTTTGGTGGTAAAATTTCCAATATATTTGAATAGGCGAATTTTCGTAATGACATATTTTTGCCCGAGAATTTTTATATGGAATCATATCTCCGACAGAAATGCATAACTGACCACCGTGACACGAGCCGCCTCACCAAGGCGGTTCTAATGAGTATCCGCAATCTATGTTTTCAAAACATTGATGGTGGGTACTTGTTAGGACCGCCTCGCTTAGGCAGTTCTAACAAGTACCATCAATCTATGTTTTGAGCAGAAATATAAAAAATAATCAGAACTTTTTATCAGAAAATTTTCAGATTTTGCGGTAAATTTCAATATGAATAGGCGTGTTATCATATGAATTCCACCTGATACCTAGAGACAAGTCAATTTCGAGTTTTAGGAGTGCCTTGTAAGCTTAATTTATTGCAGCTGTTTAAGTTCAGAAAACAAGAAACTTCATGCAAATCAGACCCCTCTTTGGATGACATCTTGCCGGATCTGGGTCTACACTGTCTGCTTATTTCTCGTTTTGGGGAAGGTTCTGGAGACGCTTTTTGTAAATGGATTATCCTAATGCACCCGCGTATGTAACGCGACGTTTGATAGGTGGGAAACGCCAAACATTTGCTAAAATGTTTTGCCCGTAAACCCCAGTTTTCTCAATACAAAGTTGGGTGTAAAGGGGTGTTCATTTCATGGACTTGTTCACGTGAGAGATTTTGCGACGATTTTGTGTCGATTTAGATGTATTCAAGCTGTTTACAGGATATAATATTTGGTGTGAACGGAAAGATTGGACCTCGAAAATTGCTTGGAATTTTACTTTATTAAATGGTCAACTTGTAATTTGCATTCCAATAATATCTGCAGTTTCTAAGCTTATCTGGCGTCGCGTACATTAATTACGTAAGGTCGGTGCTAAAAGGAATGTCACCAACGTTTTAATAACGTGCGAACGTGCCTGATATAATTTCTAACCAACATTATTTACGTTTCGCTAACTAAAATCGATTAAATAGAGTATATATGTTACTTTACGATTATACATCGAATTCATTGTTTGTAGTGACGATATCATCACGTAAACACTCCTTTATAAATTTGACCTCCTTAAACTCCACTTTTATATAGTAAAACTGGGGTTTGCAGGGGTATACATTATTTTTTCTTATTACTGCTCAAAAACATACATTGTGGGTACTTGTTAGAACCGCCTCGACGAGGCGGTTCAAACGAGTATCCACAATCTATATTTTGAACAGAAATAAGAAAAATATCGAAATTTTCCATCTAAAAAATGATTGTTCGGAGGTAAAATTTACAATGTATTTGTATAGGCGTGTTTTCGTAATTTTGATTTTTATTTCACTGAGAAATACCATAAGCATGTAAGAAAATGTGTTCTTGCAGATTCCAAAAATACAGTTTGATATTTTTCTTGTTTCTGATACAAATATAGATTGTTGACTCTCTTAACCGCATATATGGGGCGTTTTGTACAAATATCCCCAATTAATGTTTAAAGAGGATATATACTTACATCAAAATATTTTATCAGCAAACTGTCTAAGAGCCTATATCACAAACCAATCACATTACGAAAACACGCCTATATCATTTTCAACCCCTTGAACCCCTCTTTTATATAGTAAAACTGGGGTTTCCGGGGGTATACTTTATTTTTATTATTTCTGCTCTAAAATATAGATTGTGGGTACTCGTTAGAACCGCCTCGATGAGGCGGATGTAAAATTGTACCCACAATCTATATTTTTGAGCAGTAATAAGAAAAATATTACAATTTTTCATCATAAAATTTTCATTTTTTCGGCGAAAAAGGTGGCAATGTATTTGTATAGGCGTGTTTGCGTAATCAGAGGCGTGTTATCGTTATGTCGAGGAAGCTCTAACGAGTAATAACAATTCATGTTTTATGCAGAAAATATCAGATTTTTATTTGAAAACATTCATTATTGATGGCAAAAATTATCAACACATTTGAATAGGCGTGTTTCGTAATTATAATAGTGCATCCCTTCAGAGTCCAAACATGATAATTTGTTAATTTTTCTTATAACCGATGCAAATATAGATTGTGGATGCTATTAAGCGGTTCTATCGATTACCCATAATCTATGGTTGACAAACAGAAGTTAAGGCAATAATCTGGAATTGATACAATTAACGCATAGCTCCTATCAGAGACCCCAAAGGGAAAGAAATACAGACATGAAATAACTAGACCCTAATGGAAACATCAATAGCGGAAAGCGAAAAGGACAGTTACTGTCCCATAAAATGGCCAATTGGCTATCCAAAACAAAAAAAATATAAGCGATACACACAATCAAAGACAAACCATTACAAAACTAAACTGCGACAGAACCGCCTTGGAACGGTCAGTGAAACGATTTCCACTGGAGGGCTTAAATCGATTTTACTCGGCCGCAATCCTCGCCCTTATATCCGTCGCGATTTAGACAGACAATTTGTTCAGTCCGCGTGAAGGCCTCCTAACTCATCAGTGCAACATCTCCGAGAAGACAAACATCAAACAACCACAGAGATGAAGCAACGGTGAGGAATCGACAGCAAGAAACCACTTGAATGCTGGAGCAAAAGAAAACCAACAGTAGACTCCGATGGGCTCGACCACAGATAGAGCATCAGGCACCAGCCTGCATTACATAAAAGGCGAAATAATTTAATTTTTAAACATTGTCATCAGCAAATTGTCTATTTTCGAGTCATGGAAGAATTCACTCTGTCACTTCCGGTTTACTATTCCGTGTATTGAACACCCCTCTAGACCCCACTTCATGTAAGCAAAAGTGAGATTTACTGGGGTATTTATTATTTATTTTCTATCAAAATATAGTTTGTGGGTACTCAACGTGGCGGCCCTAACGAGCACCCACAACCATTACTTGCAGTACAAATAAGAAAAAGAAGCCTCCGTGGTGAAGTGGTTACGCTACTCGCCTTGTAAGCCAGGAATCGCAGGATCGATCCCGGGCTTCTCCAGACTTTGGGACGAGTCTTTAAACCGAGGTCCCGTCTTCGTTTGACCTTAGCTGTTAGTGAGACGTAAAACCTAAAACACTCACAAATAAGAAAAATACGAAAAATATTATCAACACATTATCAACAGAAAAATAACCCGTTTGTGAGACAATGAAAGAATGCACTATGTCACACGGATGTGGTTTTGTTAGGTTTTGCTGTATGCAGTCGAACTTCAATAACGACGACACCTTCGGGGCCTTGACATTTTGTTCGAGATGGGGTAGTTCGAACTATTGAGGGTTTCTCATACTGCCAGGCCATGAGTCATAATGGGAATGACCTTAGAAAACATTACGAAAACACACCTATACAAATACACTTCAAATTTTACTGCCCAAAACGAAAGTTTTAAGACGAAAAAATTGCGTTTTTTTTATTATTTCTGCTCAAAATATAGATTGTGGGTACACGATAGAACCGCCTCATCGAGGCGGTTCTAACGGGTACCCACAGTCTATATTTTAGAGCAGAAATAAGAAAAATAAGGTTTACCCCTGTAAACCCCAGTTTTACTACATTCAAGTGGGGTCAAAATTATATAGGCGTGTTTTCGTGATGATATATTCGACATTTATAAAATAAAGGTAGGTTATATGTACACACAACTTCTTTTCGAGATAAAATCAAACAGGCATCCATAGATAGAATGCGAGAATTGATAACGAAAATATACATATAAACGATATATTAAAGGACTTTCAGGATATCCTAAAAACAAGTTCAAGCGGTTGTTTGCAACGAAAACGGTTTTCTAAGTGCAGCCAACCGAAATGGTTCGATAGAGAATGTAAAACATTAAAAGGTGAAAAATACAAACGTTTGAAACAGTTTAGACAAAGCCAACAGGCGGACGACCTAGAACGTTACTTGAATGCCAAGAAAAAATTCAAGAAAACATGTGGCGAAAAGAAAGTTCGATGCAAGATGAAGCAATTGGATAACCTGATTGAATCAGTAAATGATTCAAAGTCATTTTGGAAGAAAGTAAATGGCCTGGTGAAATCAAGAAGAACAAACGACAATAATATAAGTTTAGAAGAGTGGAAAACACACTTTGAAAATCTGTTCAAATACGACGAACTTGATGGTGGTACAAATACAGACGGTGATGAAGATTATAATGTGCAAATAGACATGGACGAAGTCGAAGAAATTGTTTTTAATTCGCCGATTACTCAGGAGGAGATTCTTAAGAGTGTTAAAGCACTGAACATGTCAAAATCACCAGGTTTAGATAATCTACCTCCAGGAATATTTAAACATTGCATCGACATTATTTTACCACTTGTGGAACGGTTCTTTAATCGTCTGTTTACATTAGGAGAATTCCCAGAGGACTGGGCGTTCTCTTTTATAGTTCCAGTTCATAAGAAAGGTGATATAAACAAAGTTGATAACTACAGAGGAATCTCATTGCTCGACATATTTGGTAAAATTTACACAAGTATAATAAATAGAAGACTGATTTTTGTGTCAAGTCTATACAGTTCTATCTCCGAATGCCAAGCCGGATTTCGGGAAGGATATTCAACCATAGACAATTTATTCATCATACAAGGTCTTATAAGCAGATATTTGTCGAAAAAGCGTGGTAAATTTTATATTGGTTTTGTGGATTTTAAAGCTGCATTTGATTCGGTGCATAGGGATAAACTTTGGACAGTCTTAAATCATCATGGTATCAAAGGAAAGCTTTTAAAGTCCATCAAATCAGTGTACACGTCTGTCAGGTCATGTGTTAAAGTACGGGGATCATTCACTGACTCTTTTGAGTGTTATGTTGGACTTAGACAAGGATGTATGATTTCCCCCATTTTATTCTCATTGTTTATAGACGAATTCACTAACGTTGTTGAAAATAGTGGCCTAAAGGGCATCCAATTACATCCAGATCTAGTTGAACTATTTATACTGCTATTCGCTGATGACGTTGCACTTTTGTCAGACACAGTCATAGGATTGCAAAGACAATTACACTTGCTACTTAATTTTTGCAAAGAGAAAAAGCTGAGGGTTAATATACCTAAAACTAAAGTGCTTGTTTGCAAAAACGGTCCAACATTAGCTCGAAACGAAAAGTGGACATTTGACGGTCAACAATTAGAAGTGGTCAATTGTTTCTCTTATTTAGGTTTATCCCTATCAATGCAATTATCATATAACAGAATGGCTTCTGATCAGGCAGTGAAAGCGAAACGGGTTTTAATTTCTCTGTTAAATTCTTTATATGACTTAGGCCAGTTACCAAGAGATGTATTTTTTAAATTATTTGACAGAAAAATTGGCCCCGTTTTGCTTTATGGGTCCGAAATATGGGGATTTGAAAAACGAGAAGCTATTGAGTTGATGCAGAGATATGCATGTAAACGGTATATGTGTGTTGGCTTGAGGGCGTGCAATGCAGCTGTGCTCGGGGACTGTGGTCGCTTTCCAATGTGGATTGAATCAACAAAACGATGTATCAAATATTGGATCAAAATACTGAACATGCAAGAAACGCGCTATGTAAAGAAATGTTATATAATGCTAAAAATTCTAGACGAATATGGTCAAACAAACTGGGTGACTAAAATAAGACAATTGTTGTTCTCAAATGGTTATGGATATATTTGGATTAACCAACATGTACAGAGTCCTCGTTTATTTATTTTTGCACTAGTGCAAAGGTTAAAAGACCAATATCTTCAATCATGGAATGCCGAGATTATGGATTCTTCAAAGCTTTGTTTATATAAAAACTATAAGTTAAACTACGAACACGAGACATATTTAAGCTGTTTGGATATCAAGAAATTCAGACACACATTGTCAAAGTTCAGGTCTGGGTGTCATGATCTCGAGATTGAACTCGGAAGGCACCAAGGACGTTCAAGAAACGACCGTATATGTAAACTGTGCAGTGATGGTATAGAGGACGAGATTCATTTCATGTGTCAGTGCCCAGCATACGAATCTCTACGATATAAATACATTCCGAAAAAATACATAACACCAACTAGCTCGCATAAATTCAATATTTTAATGTCTAGTAGGTCAGAGACCCTTATACAAACAGTTGCAACATTCTTGTATTATGCTTTCAAGTTACGAAAGGAACTCCTTGAAGACATGAGATAATTACGAAATGTTTTCAATATTGCTTACTTTAACATTACTATGTCATACCTGTGTGCATGCCATACTTATCATATATATGGTGTATTTATATGTTATGGGCTGGTGGCCTAAATCATAATAAAGTATTTGTACCTTGTACCTTGTACCTTGATTAACCTAAACACATGAATATCTGAAGCTATGGAAGCAATTCTCCAGGGACTTCAGAATAACTTTCCTCTGGCTGAAAATGAGTGAAATTTTAAAATCTGAAACATGTTTTTCGAAAGTCAGTGGTATGAATTGCTTCTTTAATATGCTTAGGGAAATGCTTTAAGCCTGACGTACCCATATTGGACACACGAACTCTTCTATACCACGGTCCATTTTCAAGTTCCGATTATGGAGGTGGCAGGTTTATTTTGCTTGGGTAGAAAGTTTAAAAAAAAGTACCTGCAGTTACGCAAACAGTGAAAACCAAGACCAGACGCAGTCTGATTTATACAATGTTTGCTTATGGCCTAAAATCGGATGCGTGTCATGCATGGGTTATTATTTCAGTGAAGATTATTTTCCAGTTAAATGCAAACGGATCATTCGTTGTTGTTTACACACTTTTTACATTAGGAAGCATATCTGTTTTAATCAGGTTGGCATGACAGTAGTTTCTGCAGCGATAGGTTATCGAACCATATAATGCAAATGGCATGAAACATGTGCAAACATTCGAAATATTGTACTTATGAAAATCAGTGTTTGTATATACAAATCAGAACTATATTTTTCAAAACTGCTGTTTTCCCGAAAATGAGTTCAGTGATTGGCAAGATATTTGAGATCATTTAGTTGAAACTTGCATTCGTTTGCATGACTTATGCAAATTAGCTGAATTTAACAATCACAAACTATCTTTGAAACCAGAGACAATTTTCCTTTTAAACTGCCTCATCTAAAAGAGCATAACTATGGCAACAAAATATTTCGATTCTTTTGCATGTGTTTTGTATGCAAACTAGGTGGCTCATTGTCACCTGCAGCGTCATCTGGATTAAAATGTGCATGCTTCCGATTATGTTTAATACGTATTACCACATCAGTATGATGCCCTACATGACTTGCATCTTGTTTGATTCGAACGATAGTCACCTACCCTTAAAGGCAGCATGTTTGTCAACCCATTAATGACGAATGATATACCGTTATTTAATGACTGTTCGGACAATAATCAAAATTATTGCCTCGAGGTGTTGTGGAAAACTGAAACACTATTAAACGGGGCCGAGGCCGAGGGTCGAAAGCTTAAGTGCATCAGGTCGTCGGCAATATTGAAAACCACTACCCGAGGTGTTGTGGACAATCTGAAACACTAGTGCTTGAGGCCGAAGGCCATGGATAATATCGCACCAGGTCGTCCACAATACCAAGGGTAAACAGTTTTGACTATTGTTTATAATCAAAAAATTGTTTTATTACTAAATATATTTTATGGATGCTTTCTTGTGTAATCTAAATCACTCAGACGGCATTGTTGACACTTCTGTGCGAGCGATCACGTGTCGTTGCCTAGAACTGGTTACCCTCTAGTGTGGCATTGCTCTAAAACATAATGATGCCAACTAGAAAACAAACCAAACCGTCCAATAGTCAAAATATGTGACGGAACCGTTCAATCGTCAAAACTATTGGACGGTGATAAATTCCAGTCTGGTTCATCACACAAACAAAAAGAAAAAAAGAACAGGATGAAAATTTGTGATATTTGTCTGCTAAAAAATATAGATTGTGGAATCGCCTCATCTAGACGGTAATAAAGAGTACCAACAATCTATATTTTAAAGCAGAATGACAACATCCGTTGAGGTTCTATGCCTGCACGTTTTTTAATTATAATTAAAGGAAAACGGTCTAATAAGCATTAAATGACACTGACATGTCATGTAGATTAATGATCTTTTGAGTTATCGTTTTATTATGAGGAAAGTTCAAACAGAATTGCAACTTTGTTTCATTAATCTTGAAAGAAACATTGGATCTTTTATATTTTATATCCTTTTATAAACCGATTCATGCCTAGCATCCTATTTTGGGACATTGACAAACAGTGTAGACTCAGATCAAACGCCGCATCATGCGGCGTCTGATCTGGGTCTACACAGTATGCTTAAACTACTTGCAGTTTTGTTAAACTTACCAATAACTAAACATTTCACAATTCAGACCTACTGTTATTGAAACTGGACCGGTAAAAAGCTATAAGATGGAAGCTTCTATGTGTTATATATGGGTACATTTATTGCAATGCTGTCCTCTAATCAGTTTTGAATGAGTGCAATTTTAAATTTGTTCACTTTAAATCAGTGTTTTGCAATAAGCGTGCACATAAATTGAAAACAAAAATCGAATTAGATCTTTTGATGAACCCTGAACTTCAGAAATAAACACTTCCATATTTGAATTTTGGCACGTTCATTCTGCAAAGAATTCTTTTTTGTCAAAATCATTAGCAGGATGGCATACAGTAATGATCCTTATGAGACAACACATACTCCATTCTTGAATTCCTAAGGGATGACATTTTTCGCATAATGTGAAATTTCTCTGCACCCGAAGGACCGCTTGCTTTCAGATCTCTACGGAATTGAAAATTGTACCGCAATTAGCGAAAAATGCATTCGGATAGGCTCGCCCTGCAAACGGAATCATGTCAGTCTGCGTATCGGCGTAGCCTGTTCAGACTGTTTACTAGATGTATTTTGCTTGGCACTATACACTATATATATGGAAATCTGCCTGGTGAGCCACGTTTTTTTTCTATATAATTTTGACCCCCTCGAACCCCACTATTATATAGTAAAACTGGGGTTTACAGGGGTAAACCTTATTTTTCCTATTTCTGCTCAAAAACATAGATTGTGGGTACTCGATAGAACCGCCTCGTCGAGGCGGTTCTACCGAGTCCCCGCAATCTATTTTTGAGCAGAAATAAGAAAAATATAGCAATTTTTCATCTTAAAATTTCATTTTTTTTTTTGGCCAAAAAATTGGCAATGTATTTGTATAGGCGTGTTTTCGTAATGAATTGCACAGTCTCCTTTCCGCTGATTTAGGAAAGGCGGTTGTCTGTTTTTGGCAAAAGAATGTGCACTGCACTGGTTACATTACGCAAACGCGCCTATAAAAATGCATTGAAAACTTATCCGCCGAAAAAGTGAACATTTTAAGAGGAAAACAATGTATTTTTTTCTTATTTCTGCACAAAATACAAATTGTGGTACTCGTTAGAACCGCCTCATCGAGACGGTTCTAACGAGTACCCGTAATCAATATTTTAGATCAGAAATATGAAAAATAAGGTTTACCCCTGTAAACCCCAGTTTTACTATATAAAGCTGGGGTTCAAGGGTGTCAAAATTATATAGGCGTGTTTCCGTGATGATCCGCTTATGTGTAAGAAGAACATGTGTTACGAACGAGAAAGATAACTAACTTTCTTTATTTATGAATGATCTGCTCGTGTAGATAATTCTTCAAATTCATCTCCTAGACATTACAAAAAACCTGTATGGAATATGTTCATGTGAAACTTCACGTGTCATACAAGTCACAACTCATAAACAATATGAAATATACCTATATGTATGTGAAACTAAACAACAACCGTTTTTGTGTGACCATGACCGTTTTGGGTCCGGAATATTGGTAACGGAATTTATAGGACATAAAGGACACCCGGCGTGGTCATTCGTGTTCATGTGTACTTTTCTAGTTCATATAAGTGCGTCTAGCCTACTGATTGCCCTAAATAATTAAGCCTCTTGTGTATAAATAATATGTTTTGTAAATGGTTGGAAGCTGATCTTCAGTTCAGAAAATGAGAACTATTTCCTATTTATAAATTGTTCCAACTGTGTGATAAGTTTTGATACATTGTGTAATAAGGTCTTGTCAGTTGGTTATATACATATTTGGTCCAACTAACGAAAAATAATGACCCTAATTTTAGTTTTGTCATGTCTGGTTCAGATAAAGAATTATTCGCACATATTTTTGTCCGAGAATGTTTATATGGAATCATATCTCGGACAGAAATGCAGAACTGACATTCGAGACACGAGCCGCCTCATCAAGGCGGTTCTAATGAGTATTCGCAATCTCTGATTTCAAAACATTGATGGTGGGTACTTGTTAGGACCGCCTCGCTTAGGCGGTTCTAACAAGTACCCTCAATCTATGTTTTGAGCAGAAATGTCGAAAATAATCAGAACTTTTTTCAGAAAATTTTCAGATTTTGCGGTAAATTTCAATAAGCTTAATTTATTGAAACCAAGTTCAGAAAACAAGAAACTTATGCAAATCAGACCCCTCTTTGGATGACATCTGGCCTGATCTGGGTCTACACTGTCTGCTTATTTCTCATTTTGGGGACGGTTCTGGAGACGCTTTTTGTAAATGGATTATCCTAATGCACCCGCGTATGTAACGCGACGTTTGATAGGTGGGTAATGCCAAACATTTGCTAAAATCCTGTATTCTAATGCACTTGCGTAAGTAACGCGACGTCTGATTGGATAACGTAAAAAATTCGCGGCACTATATTCTGCGATAAATTGTTGGAAACCCGACGTCATCACGTAACGATGCTTTTCATTGGCTGGCATTTGGTTTTACGCAGCTCACAGTGCTTGCCACTTTGTGCAAAACAGTTCAGTCAAGTTTTAACAAAACACACTGATAAGCGCATTAGAATGGGGATAACAATATTAAAATTGTCATTTAGGAAGTTAAGTCATCGGTTGTACGGTCGTAAATTATGTTTTACGGCTTCGCTGCCGCTTCGCCGTAAAAAGGAAGTTCCGACCGTAAAATCTCTGATTTACCTCCAGAAATGACAATTTTGAATATAGTATTCCCCTAAATATACTGGCGGAAAACCGATGCCATCATGTACATGTATCGTCGCTTACCATATTTACGCAGCCCACAGCGTTTGCTACTTTGATCAGATAGTACATGTACAATTTTTAAAACAACTGAGTAAGTGCATTAGATTCGTTAATTGTCACCTTGGGAGGTAAATCGTCGGTTTTGCGGTCGCAAACGCCGTTTTACGGTTTCACGAGCGCGTCGCCGTACAAGGAAGTTTTCAAACGTTTCACATTCTAAAATGACAATTTGGAATACAGTTCAATATTAATTCACTAATTGATATAGAAAATAGTATCTTAAACTGTAATTTACAAGGGCGAGCTTCAGCTTAAAAGATCTAAATAAAAGTGGAGACAATGATCAGGAATCGTTACAATCAACCCACAGCTTCCATCAGAGACACCAAAGGGAAAGAAACACAAACATGAAACAACAGACCTATGGAAGCATCAATAGCGGAAAGCAACATGGACAGTTACTTTCCCACAAAATGGCCAATAGGCTATCCAAAATAAAATAATATAAGCGACACAAACACCCAAAGCCAAATCATAACAAATTAAGGCATAATTATACCAAATGTAGTGACACAGAGGCCTTTCTGATATTTAATCTTCATCAGTGTGTCTCGACCCTAAAGTTCTGGAACCGAAACGGATAATTTGCAAGACCCGGCAAACACAGCACATCCCCCTCCGAGCACACACCGGCCGACGTGGCTAATGAGACAGGTCAACTGGTGGCATCAGGCAAGAAATAAACCGCGACAGAAGAAACGCCTTTGAACGGTCAACGGAAACGAATTCCACTGGGGGCATAAATCGATTTTACGTGGCAACAATCCTCGCCCTTACTTCCGTCGCGATTTAGACAAATAATTTGTTCAGTCCATATGAAAGCCTCCTAACTCATCAGCGCAACATCTCCGTGGACACAAATAATCAAACAACTACAGAGCCTGCCCAGTACAATTGCTGCGATACTGGCGAAAGTGTGTACGCTGTACTGGTTAACCGCTAACGTATAAGCCTGCCTTGGAAAATTGT
Source organism: Lucinisca nassula (assembly GCA_963580285.1). Classification (NCBI taxonomy): domain Eukaryota; kingdom Metazoa; phylum Mollusca; class Bivalvia; order Lucinida; family Lucinidae; genus Lucinisca; species Lucinisca nassula. The sequence continues at coordinate 126,126,855 of OY757010.1, read as the reverse complement.
GGATAGGTAAACTGACCGGCTAGAACTGACCTGAATAGTGTTGACTGGACCGTTAAACTCCAATACAAACAAACAAACAAACAAACAAAACAATTGCTGCGAGTCGGACCTCTCCTTAAATCCTAGTGGTTTCTTTGGGCGGTAGAGCTTGAGATATCCTTTCATCTAAATGTCTGGTAAAAACCCCACAGAATTGGAAGCAACTTCTCCAAAATGACCTTAATAGTGTGAAGGGGACATAAAACATCAACACAAATACTTATATATCTAAATCATGATTTGTAAAAGAATTAAATCCGAGTTCCATGCATCTTTCACGATGACGAAGAAAGATAGAAAAGTTTTCGCTTGTTTTGTATCTTTAGTCTTGCCCAGCTGGTAAGAAAAATTGGCAATAGCCTTCCGGAGTCAGTTTTGTGTGACTGAAGTGATATTTTTTCTACAAACAATTCGAAAAATAGCATATCCGAAAGAAATATTCAAAGATCGTTTCATTTTTCTCCAGTACAAATAGCTTGTAAATCAAATTATCTAATAACACTGCTCTTTTTGCAATCAGAAATCTCATAAAGCACTGCTCTAGACTAATGTGACATCTCCATATCAGCATATGACGTCATCATCATGATTTAAAGATCAATGTTTCAAGTACTGACCCTTATTCTATGAATTTCCAAGTGTACTATATATCACAGTGTGCAATACATGCAATTGCGAATTTTCTCTCTGGGTGTCGAACAATTACGTCTTTTGACTGTATCTTTTTGTCACGTACGTTAAATATGACCTTATCCACTAAATGACCGACGTAATACGTGTATGATAAAAAGTGTACAGCTGAACTTCGATTGCTCGAACACTGATGGCTCGTTTACCATGGCTGAGTCGAACCCGCTCTTGAGTCCCTAGGGAAACTTCTACAGAAGAAAAGTGAGGGATAATTTAGGAGATTTTAGTTTTTTATCTTGCAAATGTATTCTGTGTGTACTCATTAGAATCGCCTCGATGAGGCGATTCTAATGAGTACACACAGCATACATTTTCCTTAAAGAACACCAAAAAAGATGTCCAAAAGTGTTACTTTATGCCTCATGATATTAAACCTCAGTGGCTCGAACTACCCCATGTCTCGAACAGATTTTCGAGGTCCCAAAGGTGTTCGAGTCATTGAAGTTCGACTGTAGATTAATCGTCTTACCTTGAAGTGTATTCGTTTGCCAAGCTCTTTCATGCTTCCGAGGTAAAATTTATAGTGTATACTCAGATACAATGAAAACGTACCATTAGTATTATACCTCAAATTTTAATTGATTCACAATATTTCCAGCATTTGATAGCGTCTAATGAAATATCACTAATTAATCCACAGGCTCACTACAGAATCACAGCATTGCATAGGATGCAGAGATACGGTGACACCCCCCAAAAAACAAAATTACATATCCTAATACCGGTTATATCCACAATTAGCATCAAGTATTGCTTGGCATCGACGCCTCATGCTTCGAATTAAACGCTGTATCTGGTCTTGTGCGATGTTGTCCCAGTCTTGCTGCAGCGCCATGGCAAACTGCTGACGGTTGATTGGCGGATGACGTCGGCTGTACACACGTTTTCCGAGCTAGTCCGAAAGGTACTTAATTGGGTGTAAATCCGGCTAAAACGCAGGCCAAGGAAGAACTTGAACACCATTGAAAAAAGTCCATGGTTAGCCTCGCAGAATGAGCACGTGCATTGTCCTGTTCGAATTCGAAAAGCGGCATGTCACCATTATTGCGTAAAAAGCGGTACCACCTCAGGCTCTAAGATTTCGTCGATGTACCGACGGGCCGTCAGATTGCCTTCAACAACGATAATAGAAGTAAAGGCAATGACCTGGAATCGATACACAGCTCCAATCAGAGACTCCAAATGGAAAGAAACACAAATATGAAGCAACAGACACCAACGGAAACACCAACAGCGAAAAGCCAAAGGACAGTTACTTTCCAACAAAATGGCCAAAAGGCTATCCAAAATAAAATAATATAAGCGACACAAACATCCAAAGACAACCCATTACAAAAATAAACCGCGACAGAAGAACCGCCTTGGAGCGGTCAGCAGAACCAAACACATGACGAATAAAGGCTGACTTAATGTTTATTTTATGTCCACAATCAAATTAAATTCAGTAATACCATTGAAATGAAAAAGAAAAACGATCAGGAACTGATACAATCAGATCCAAAATTCTTCACCCTAGAAATTCGACATTGTCGGATATGGCCATTTTACTGGAAGTGATGTCAGATCGAAGGCCTGTTTTCCAAAAAATGATAAATAAATCCACCCAAAACATGTCACTTAACATGTGTTAACATAGTATCGTGCATACATTTCAATGAAATATTTCATAATTTATCACAACATGTGACGAAATTAAATATTTTTCATTTGTCTACACCAGCGAATCGTTCTTCCGGTCTCTGAGGATATTTGGTTCAATGTATGTTCACCGTCCAAATGTATTCATCACGAAAATATGTTCTATATAAGGGTTATCCTTTGGAAGCAAGGAATACACCACAAAACTGAAAATATGGTGTGTATATGTTTTCTGGGCCAGACTAGCTAGTTTCGGCCAATTAGGCCTCATCAGTGACCCTCAGATATTTTCGAAATTCCACAATGGAATAAATGATCCCAAAGGACAAGAACATATAATCTACACTATGATGTAGGGCAGGGAGACGTTTTACCGCCGCCACACATTCCCACACACCAGCTGTAGTGAAGTTAAATATGTTCTATATAAGGGTTATCCTTTGGAAGCAAGGAATGTACCACAGAACTGAAAATATGGAGTGTATATGTTTTCTGGGCCAGACTAAAAAGTTTCGGCCAATTATGCCTCATCAGTGACCCTCAGATATTTTCGAAATTCCACAATGGAATAACTGATTCCAAAGGACAAGAAAATATAATCTACACTATGATGTAAAACACGCCTATATTATTTTGACCACCTTGAACCCAACGTATACTAAAACTGGGGTTTGCAGGGGTAAACCTTACTTTTCTTATGTCTGCTCTATAATATAGATTGTGGGTATTCGTTAGATGAAGCGGTTCTAACGAGTACATACAATCTATATTGTGATGAGAAATAAGAAAAATTTCACAATTTTTCATCGTAAAAATTTCATTTTTTCGGCGATTAAGGTTACAATGTTTTCGTAATGAACGATAGTCTTGCTGTTCGACGTATGTTTGTGTATTTTTTTATTATATCATTTTGTAGCCGAGGTATAACCCTACCATTTGCGTTATTGTTGAAAATCGGATCACATATAGCAGAGTTACAGGCCTAGTCATATTACTCCTGAAATGGCCCTCGTATGTTCTAGTTATAGAAGATTTTATTTTATTTATTTATATGTTCGTTTTTTTCTTGCCTTCATTTAGATTGGAAATTAAACGGGCCTCCGTTGAAATATGGGATAAAACGCTGACTCTTAATCATTAGGTCTCTCGCCGCTGCTGTTCGCCCCCAGCTCTGGTCACAAGTGAAACGCCAAGTTCTACAACAGAAGGTCAGGTGTTTTTTCTCCGGGTTTTCGCCCACATTTGATAAACGATCGCCTCGAAGTTAGTGAAATAATCTTGAAGTGGCCGTAAAACAAAACAAAAAATGGAAGGAATATTCAGCGGCCGCGCTGATACTACACTAAACCAGTGACTATTCATTCGTAGGTTCCTCTCAGACACATTTGTTTTCAATTCCCATATTTCAAGGCCATTTAGAGTCTAGCATGAGAAAAATGTTTATCTGTTTTATACATGTATATGCACTTGAGACAAATGAAAGTTTGCCAAACCGAAAACATAGACGCCATCACAAACATCACAAGACAACGGACAAACATTTGACCGATATGGATTCGGTGTGATTCGTCGTAGGACCGACATTCTTTCGGCTGTTTTCACAGACGCGCTCTCTGATCTTGTGTTACCAGCAGGTCTTATATACCATTTTGTTCCATTTGCTGTTCTGCACCTAGTAGCTGTCTGCAGGGAATAGATATATAATTTCCACTAATTAAACGGAAACGATCATACATGAAGCCGGTAATTGCGTTGTTATTTTTAGTCAAGGACATATTTTATTTCCGAGGTAGACTAAGCTACATATGAAAAAGCTTAGACCTTTCAATCTCAAGTTTGAAAACCTTGCGATAACTAGCGAGTCTCCAGGTCCCCTGCCCCACCTTCACCCCCGGCAGACCTAGATCTTATCGGTTTACCATACGTATGTGCTATCAGTTTCAGCTCTGCGCGGAAGCACCATGCAGCCCATTATATTTCTCTAAGCCCCGTTGGGCGGGGGCTATATTTTGCAAGTGAAGCGCTGGTCTTATTCGTGTTTATTTCCATTCGCATTGCATTTACAGATAACCATTATATTGATAAATATTGGAACGCAATGACGTCATACCTCAACAAATATATATCATAAAATGTCATAAACCTTGGCTCTATACAATATGAATGAACGATTGTGACGCAGAATATCCAAATTTAACTAACGATGAAGACATGAACGGCGCTGTTACGCGGCTAATATACGCGTTCGACTTTTTTTTTTGTTTTGTTTTTTAATTATTATTTTTTATTTCATTTTATTTCGTTTTATTTATTTATTTATTGTTGTTGTAGTTGGTATTATTGTTGCTATAAAAGCCCTCAATAGAATCTTCCGTGCTACTCGCCTTATAAACCTGAGATCGTGGGTTCGATCCTGGGTTTCTTCAGACTTTCTGATGAAGTTTTAAACAGATGTCTCTTCTCAGTATCACTTCAGCTCTTGGCGGGACGAGAAACTCGAACACTCGCATACTTAAAAGCCCTCAAACCAGTTCTTTTTTTTTTTTTTTCCTTTTTTTTTATTAATCAAATAATGGATCGAATTATGAATGATAAAAGTAACACATCTGATGTTAATTAAATGTATTAAAATGAACAATAAACATTGCCGTTTTGGTATATCAATCGACACAAAGCTATAAGGATAAAACATGTATTAGTGTTGGAGTCCACGTGACTTTGTAGGAAATCCATGTAACTTATATATAGAGTTTTATTAAATGATTATCCTATATTACACAAAGTCAACCAATATTCAAAAATCATAAATCATGTTTTTAATTGCGTCAATTAATAAAATTGTCATTAATCAAGTAATTTCGTATTGGCCCAGTTACAGGTCCTCGGTCAGCTGTAATGGCCTCGGCCTTCGGCCTCGTGCCAATACAGCAGACCTCGGACCTGTAACTTCGGCCTCGTGCCAATACAGCAGACCTCGGCCTTCGGCCTCGTGCCAATACAACAGACCTCGGACCTGTAACTGGGCCAATACGAAATTACTTGATTAATAACATTATATTATTGCAGTGAAGTCAACGTGTTGCGTTATAGGGTTTTCTGTAGAATCTGGGCTCATCACGCTAACAAGTCCATGTATATTGAACACCCCGTTCACCCCCCTTTATATAGAGAAAACTGAGCTTTACGGGGGTATTCAATGGGGCGGTTTTAACGAGCACTTACAACCTATGTTTTCAATATACATATAAATAAGTCCAATGTCACAAACTTTCAAAAGAAAATTAACCATTTTGGAGACAATGCACTTAGTAACACGGATGTTTTATCGTAATGTGAACTCATGGGTTGGGTTTGGTAAACAGTGTAGACCCAAATCAGACGCCACAGAACACGGCATCTGATCAGGGTCTACACTGTTTGCTTACGGTACTAGAATTGAAGTGACACAGCGTCTGATCAGGTTTACACTGTTTGCTTAGGGTGCTAGAATTGAAGAGACGCAACGTCTGAACAGGGTCTACACTGTTTGCTAACAGTACAGGAATTTGAGGGTTAAACAAAAAAGCCCAAGTCCCCGTTCAGGCCCATTTACCCAATCTACACTCAGACAATCGACCTACCAGTACTACCAGTGCTTTGATTTCTTACACCTTTTCGTTTTCTTCTTTCACGTGCTTGAGACAGCTGTTTTTTTTTTTAAGGTTTAACGTTCCTGCCAACACGGTATAGGTAATTTTGGAGACGTTACCTCCAATTTTGTGGGACTTTTACCCGACACTGAGATGAAATGACATCTCAAGCCCTGTCGCCCAATGAAACCAATAGGGTTTATGAGCATGGACGGTCCGAATCACACACCTTTGCCTGGGCAGGCCTAGATCCGCGAAGCGGTTTACCAGTACTCGTGTTGCAGTCTGTGTGGAAGCATCATGCAGTCCATCTATTTCTTCAAGCCCCGATGTGCGGGGGCCGGAGATAGTTGTTTTCCATTTCCGTGCATTTCCTGAATATCTTTTCTCAGTATTATACATTCTAATAGCACGCCCATATAGGCAATGGAAGGATCTGTGTTCTATTATGCAACAAATCACGGGGAGGAAGAGCGTGCTGAGTGACGCGATTAAAAGCTGTCAAGTATGACGTCACTTATAGATTCCTTGATGTTAAACGGTGAAACATCAACGGTGAAACATCAGTTTCTCGCATCGAAAATGTTACAAAAGGACATAAATGCATGTATTACAGTCAATAAGTTTTGCGGGATTGTTTCTCACAGTGGCACAAATTTGTGTGTTTTTGAAGGAAACAAAAACATTATTGCCGATTTTCAGCGTGTTAGAATCGAGAGTAGGTCAGCTCTAGTCTGCGATTTGTTGAGTAATAACACACAATTTGGAGGCCAGTTGTAACGCAGATCAAATCACAAGCGCTGCTCAACAAATCACAGCTAGGGCTGATTTATTTCTTAATTCTAACACAGCACAGCGCGCACATAAAGGAAACAATCGTGATTTATTCTGGATTAATGACGATTCTCCATCATTATGTACATACACAGTCGCAAATTACGTTTAACTGCTCCGCTAACGCGTCGCCATAAAACGAAATTTCCGACCGTAAAACCTCCAATTTACCTCCCCATATGACAAATTTCAGTACAGTTATCCCCTAATTTATTGCTCAACAACTCACTGCTAAGTTCAACTCGGAAAGGACTAACATAGTTATGGCAACGCCCAATCCAATGGTACATATTATTACGAAAACACGCCTATACAAATACAATGTAAACTTAACCGCCGAAAACCGAAAATTTTAAGCTGAAAAATAGTGATATTTTTCTTATTTCTGCTCTAAAGTATAGATTGTGGGTACTCGTAAGAACAGCCTCGATTGATATTTTTCTTAGCTCTGCTCAAAATATAGATTTTAGGTACTCGTTAGAACCGCCTCATCGAGGCAGTTCAAACGGGTACCCACAATCTATACTTTAGAGCAGAAATAAGAAAAATAAGGTATACCCCTATAAACCCCAGTTTTACTATATAAAAGTGGGGTTCAAGGGGGTCAGAATTATATAGGCGTGTTTTCGTGATGGTATGTAATCGTTTGTGAGTATGTGTAGTACACAAATAAATAAATAAATAAATCACTGATAAAGCTGATCTATTTCTTTATTAGACCGTTTTTAAACGTCCGTATTACAGTATTTTGTTTCATTTCGGCAAGCCCGGTCACTCAGTGGCCATAAATGAGTTCCCAAAACTGTTTGACGTCGTGATGTCTGAAAATCTATAACTACATTTCTTAAAAATAAAAAAAAAAATAAATCCAATGCATGCTATGTTTACGAGATAGTTACCCATTACCAATAACAAATACAGCATGTTTTCTTTGAAATCTTGCCATGGTTTCAAAAATTTGCGCTGGCTCACAGATTTCTTCTTATACTGAATGCTTAAGAGTTTCTTATAATCTTTATAATTTCGGTTATTCGATGTCGTTTTAGTATGATGGACAGCTGAGAAATCAAATATCTTCACATTTCTCATTTGAATTAATATATTATTAGAAGGTTGTTGGGTAATTCTACCCCTGACAGAAAAATATTTGCTATGGAAACATTAAGTGAGTAGGCTGCATAGTTTCCATCTACTTACCGGCACACTCTCCAGTGTTTTAGTAAGAGTATCTTTCTTTCATATAGGAAATGTAGCTATTAACGGTGGATAAACGTCTAGATGGGTGTTAGTCCTTACGAGGGTAACCGAGTTCGACACACTTATTGGACACTGTAATACGAAAACAAATTGAAATATTTTATAAAATAAAATATATCCTAAAATGGTGCTTTTAATTAACCATATTTTTTTTACAAAAGTTTACAACATATCTTTATGTTGTTTTATGGAGCGCAAAGAGTGCACGGCTGTTCAAATAAGCCCGTTTTATCCTGTATTTTCTTGCTTGCTGCTTCAATCCCTTAAGATATATTCAAACCAACAGTTTTGCTACAAACTTTTGCTGGAAACTGTGATTCAATATGTCTAAAGTCAGATAAATTACAAAGTCCATTTTCTGTCTGTTTTCTTAGTGTCTATCACCAAACATATTTGCTTTTCGAATATTTGACGAATTTAATGTTCCATCCGAAAGCATGTTAGATTTCCCATAATGTATAGTCTCTATGTAATATACAAAATCAGATTGTTTTTAACGTCTCTACCAGTATATATCTAAATAAGAAATTGATAATTATGCACCCAACTTTGAAAAAGTTGGAGGGGCATATTGGTTCTGGTTCGTTCGTCCGTTCGTCCGTCCGTTACGCTTTTGATGCATAGGATAACTAAAGAACCGTGTATGCTAGGGTTTTGAAATTTCATATATGGATTCCTCATGGAAAATTAGCCGACACGTCTTTTTTTGTCCGGATTATGCCCCCTCCAAGAATTATTGCCCTTTGAATTTTTTTAATAAAATCTTGTCAGCAAGATATCTCAAAAACTATTAGAGCTAGAGCTTGAAAGTTGGTGAATATATTGGTGGTGATGAGTAGATGAAGTGATTAACTTATGACAAAATTCCGAAAAATACTTTGTGAGTTATGGCCCTTTGACATTTTGGTAATTTGTGCCCGTTATAATGTATGCTAAAAGTGATGCATAGCATAACTTAAGAACCGTGTATGCTAGGGTTTTGAAATTTCATAAATGAATTCCTCATGGAAAATTAGCTGACGCGTATTTTTTTTTCTTGTCCGGATTATGCCCCTTCAAGAGTTATTGCCCTTTGAAATTTTTTAATAAAATCTTGTCAGCAAGATATCTCAAAAACTATCGGAGCTAGAGCTTGAAAGTTGATGAATATATTGGTGGTGATGAGTATATGAACTGATTAACTTTTGACAAAATTCCGAAAAATACTTTGTGAGTTATGGCCCTTTGTCATTTTGGTAATTTGTGCCCATTGTAATGTATGCTAAAAGTGACGCATAGCATAACTTAAGAACCGTGTATGCTAGGGTTTTGAAATTTCATATATGGATACCTCATGGAAAATTAGCTGACGCGAATTTTTTTCTCAACCGGATTATGCCCCTTTCAAGAGTAATTGCTCTTTGAATTTTAAAAAAAAATGTTGTCAGCAAGATATCTCAAAAACTATTGGAGCTAGAGCCTTGAAAGTTGGTGAATAGAGTGGCGGTGATGAGTAGATGAAGTGATTAACTTATGACAAACTTCCGAAAACTACTTTATGAGTTATGGCTCTTTGTCATTTTGGTAATTTGTGCCCATTGTAATGTATGCTAAAAGTGATGCATAGTATAACTTTAGAACCGTGTATGCTAGGGTTTTGAAATTTCATATATGGATTCCTCATGGAAAATTAGCTGACGCGTATTTTTTTCTTGTCCGGATTATGCCCCTTTTAAGAGTTATTGCCCTTTGAATTTTTTTTAATAAAATCTTATCAGCAAAAATATCTCAAACACTATTGGAGCTAGAGCCTTGAAAGTTGTTGAGTATAATGGTGGTGATGAGTAGTTGAACTTAACATTTGACAAAATTCCGAAAAATACTTTGTGAGTTATGGCCCTTTGTCATTTTGGTAGTTTGTGCCCATTGAAATAATGCTAAAAGTGATGCATAGCATAACTTTAGAACTGTGTATGCTATAGTTTTGAAATTTCATATATGCATTCCTGATGGAAAATAAGCTGACGCTAATTTTTTTCTCGCCAGGATTATGCCCCTTCATAGAGTTATTGCCGTTTGAATTTTTTTTAATAAAATCTTGTCAGCAAGATATCTCAAAAACTATTGGAGCTAGAGCCTTGACAGTTGGTGAATAGATTGGTGGTGATGAGTATATGAACTGATTAATTTATGACAAAATTCCGAAAAATACTTTGTGAGTTATGGCCCTTTGTCATTTTGGTAATTTGTGCCCATTGTAATGTATGCTAAAAGTGATGCATAGCATTACTTTAGAACCGTGTATGCTAGGGTTTTGAAATTTCATATATGCATTCCTAATGGATAATAAGCTGACGCGTATTTTTTCTCATCCGGATTATGCCCCTTTCAAGAGTTATTGCCCTTTGATTTTTTTTTTAATAAAATCTTGTCAGCAAGATTTATCAAAAACTATTGGAGCTAGAGCCTTGAAAGTTGGTGAACATATTGGTGGTGATGAGTAGCAGGACTGATTAACTTTTGACAAAATTCCGAAAAACACTTTTTTGAGTTATGGCCTTTTATCATTTTGGTAATTTGTGCCCATGGTAATATATGCTAAAAGTGATGCATAGCATAACTTTAGAACCGTGTATGCTATGGTTTTGAAATTTCATATATGCATATATACCCCACCACACTACACCCCACCCCACCCAACCCCACCATGCCCCCCACCACACCCTGCCCCACCCCACACACACATGCATGCAGTCATGCACAAATCCTTTGTTGACTAGGAATATTTTTTTGTCTTTTTCTTCATAAACACATAACACAGGAATTATAACCCTACACAAAAGTTGATAGTGGGTGGTGATATGCCATTTGTCCTGTATATACATAAATACATGCATGCATATATTCCTACCCTACCCTACCCTACCCACCCAACCCCACCCCACCCCAACCCACCCCATCACATGACACCCTACCCCACAACACCCCACCCCACGACAACAAACCTCAACCCGGCCCACTCCAATTACACATGCATGCATGCACACACACATGCATTTACACTCAAACATGCATGCTTATACACAATCACTCATTTATGCTTGCACACCCACATACAAACACACATGCATGCATGCATACACAGAATGATGCTTGCATGCATACATGCAGGTACTCACACATGCATGCATGCATGTACACAAACATACATGCATGTACACTTATGGACTCACACAATGTCATGCACACACACACACATGCATGCACATGCAGGCATGCACATTTATGCACTCACATATGCACACACACACATGCATAAATACATGCATGCATATATCCCTACCCTACCCCACCCCACCCCACCACATGACACCCTACCCCACAACACCCAACCCCACGACAACCCACCTCAACCCGGCCCACACCACTTACACATGCATGCATGCACACAAACATGCATTTACACTCAAGCATGTATGCTCATACACAATCACTCATTTATGCTTGCACACCTACAATCAAACGCACATGCATGCATGCACACACACACACTGATGCTTGCATGCATACATACAGGTACTCACATATGCATGCACACTTATGGACTCACACAGACAGACACACACATGCATGCACATGCAGGCATGCACACTTATGCCTCACACATGCACACACACACAAACACACACATGCATGCACATGAAGGCATGCACTCACGCATTAATGCATGTCATAAGAAAACTTGCATGCACACATGCACTCGGGAATGCACACATGCAATGAACTCACACATGCATGCGCTCATGCTTGCAAACATGCATACACTCACACACACGAACATACACGTGTATGCTTTCATGCATGCATGTACGCCTACATGCAAACATGCATGCACTCACGCATGCATGCACTCACACATGCATGCACTCATGCATGAACATACACATGCATGCATGCATGCACACACTTATTTTCATGCATGTATGTATACCCACATGCAAACATACATGCACACATGCATGCGCTCACAGATGCATACATGCACCCATACATGCTTACACACATGCATGCACTCATGCATGAAGACACACATGCATGCATGCATACACACATTCATGGTTGTATGTATGCATGCAAACATGCAAGCACACATGCACTTATATATGCATACACAAACGCATGTATTCACAGTTGTATGCATGTGCATACATGCATGCGTGCACTCATGCATGAACACACACATGCATCCATCCCTGCACACACATGCATGCATCCATGCATACACATGCATGCATGCACATGCATGCCTGCATCCATGCATGCATGCACTCCCACATGCAAACATGCATGTACTCATGCATGCATATACACATGTATGCATATATATACACACATACATGCAATCCCAACAAACACACACACACACATGTATATTTTCATAAATCATTTAGGAATTGAAAATTCATTGCAAGTAACCCTTTCTGACCTTGACCTACATTTTATGGTTCACTGACTTTGTAAAATAGTGTGACAACCCTAACTTTCACCCTGATGTAAGAGTCTGTTTTTAAGAGTTGCATTGATGATACTTGGTACTTGCTTGCAACTAGGAGTAAAATTTATTTGTAGGCATCCATGTTTGACCTTGACCTAGATTTCATAGCCTTCGGCGGAATTCTTGTATGTTTTTGAGTCTTTAACAATATTTGTTGAATATTTTGCCATCTAGGGACAAGCAAAGGTTGGGGGCATTGTGTTTTACAAACACCATTTCTAGTTTTATAACTCTTTTAGTGCACCTACCCTGATTTTTTTCAAAAGAATGGTGCTAATCTGTATGTTGTCTTATGTTGTCATGGCGTGCTAGGTGCTGATAAAAAACATATACTCTAAATAATCATGTGTGCTACTTAGCATTTGTGTGTGATTCGTAAGTAGATATAAAATTGTAATTCTTTCAGACAACATTTTTACACAATTTCTTGTCAGCCATTTTGGAAACTCATTTATGGCCATTGAGTATGTAGTTAATTGGCGATGCGATATAACAGCCCATTTTAGATATAGGATTAATACACCGAGGGAGGTTGAATATCCGATAAAGAAACGAGTTTGGGCACGAGTTTCTTTATCGGATGTTCAACCTCACGAGGTTTAGAAATCCCATATTTAAAATGGGCTAAATCAATAAACTGTATATTACTTAAGAAATAGATCAGCTCTAGCTGTGATTTGTTGAGTAATAAATCACAGTTTGGAGGTCAGTTGTAAAGTAGACAAATCACGAGCGCGTAGCGCGCGTGATTTGTCTACTTACAACTGACCGACAAACTGTGATTTATTACCTAACAAATCACTAGCTAGAGCTGATCTATTTCGATTCTAACACGCTGAAACTCGGCAATAATGCTGTTGTTTCCTCCAAATTCTCTCAACTTTCCGCCATTGTTAGAAGAAATCCCGCTAAAAGTATCGACTGAAACACATGCATTTACATCCTTTTCTAACGTTGTCGATGCGAGAAAATGACGCTTCACCGTCCAACGTCAAGGTAATCGACTAGTGACGTCATAACTTTGCAGTTTTAATGACGTCACTCGTCACGCTCTTCCGAGCTGTGATTTGTTGCAGAATAAAACACAGTTGTTTTCCATTGCCTATATAGGCGCGCTGTGTTAGAATTGCATTTTGATAGAGCTGATTGATCATTTTGCATCTAATTCTTAAATAGGGCCTACAGTTCACTCTCAACATACAGTCCATGCAAACAATAGTAGGCACAGTGACACATGTGCTGGCTGAAACAAAAAAAGTTTTGACGCCATCTTGAAAACACGATAATATAATATACGATAAAACAATCAAAAATAGAAGTGGAGGCAATGATCAGGAATCGATACAATTAACCCACAGCTCCAATCAGAGACACCTAAGGGAAAGAAACTCAAACATGAAACAACAGACCCCAGTGGAAACATCAACAGCGGAAAGCCAAACGGACAGCTACTTTCCCACAAAATGGCCAATAGGCTATCCAAAATAAAATAATTTAAGCGACACAACCACCCAAAGACAACCATAACAAAAATAAACCACGACAGAAGAACCGCATTGGAACGATCAGCGGAAACGAATTCTACTGGGGTGGGGGGGGGGGCTTAAATCAATTTTACGTGATTACAATCCTCGCCCTTACTTCCGTCGCGATTTAGACAAATAATTTGTTCAGTCCGCATGAAGGCCTCCTAATGCAACATCTCCGTGAACACAAAAATCAAACAACCACAGATGAAACAACGGTGAGCACTCGACAGCAAGAAACCACTGAAATGCCGGAGCAAAAGAAAACCAACAGTTAGACTCCGATGGTTCCAACCAGAGTTAGGGTATCAGGCACCAACCACCGTTACATTGAATTAGATCGCTCTAATTCTCAGTAAGCCTTTACGCTGGAACCGTCATATAATCTGAGGCCTGACCCACCGGCGTGCAATTAAAGAGGGAAGCAAAGTTGTCAACCGTGATTGGGTTTAACTATCATGCAAGCAGTCTGTCGTATAACATTTATGTTGTACCCAATCTTTAAATATCGAAGAATGATTTTACGAAATTGGGTGCTGAAGTCATTGCGGTTATATATTTTTCTGAATTTATATGCTAAGTCACCATAAAATTCGGGTTCCGATAGACTTTGTTGCAGAAGAGATTTAAGTCCAATATTGAATTTTGAAATTAAATCAGAAAGACGTCTATAAAATTTTGAAAAGGCTTTGAGTAGTTTATGGTACCGATAACCCTGATTAAGAAGTTTAGCCGTTAACAATTTATTACGAGTGTTGAAGTCAGTTACATGACTACACACTCTGGCAAATTGAATTAATTGCGAAATATAAACACTATAGGATGGCGCACGAGAAACATCACCATCCAAAAATGAAAAATTTACAATCTCAAAATCAAAATCATCGCGTTTATCATAAATTTTGCAAGAAACAATCCCATCTACAATAGATAGATGTAAATCCAAAAACGGGGCCTCGGTATCTGCGAGAGTACAGTAACATTCAGTTGTTATGCCCATTTAATCGTTATTTCAACGTTGCCTCCGAGTTTAACGTCATACATTCTGAACGAGGTTGACATCTTATGAGACGCCGTTTCCGTCACGTCAAGAACAACGCATCGACGTGAAGTAAGCTTTCCCACGTCTAAATATAAAGATTGCATGGAAAAGTGGAACGGGCTACATGGAAATATTTCCTGGGTCAGAGATGATTTTCCTTTTTAATTCATTGAAAATCGCCCTTATTTCTTCTTTATGTATGTATCAATATCATCAAGTTACGCAGAGTAACAAGAACATCATGGCCACATGTAAGCTGTGGGTTCGGTCCCCGCCCTTCGAGGCTTGAAAACCTGAAACCAACCGTACATGAGTACTGGTAAACTGTTTAGAAGGTCTAAGGTTGACCAGGCAAAAGAAGTACTAGTCGTACTGTCAATGCATACATCCATATAAACCTTTTTGGTTCCATTGAGTGGCAGGGCTTGAGTTGCCATTCCATCTTACTATCGGGTAAAAGTACCACAAAATTGAAAGCAACGTTTCCAAAATGACCTAAACAGTGTCGACGGAGACGTGAAATCTCCATTCAAACTAAGCAAACAATCAAAAAAATGTGAGGCACACTTGATGATGGTTACAGTTAACAAAACGGAAAACTGTATTGCCAGACCGTACAACAGAAACCGTCACGTAATGCTTTGGTGCCTCATCAATTTAAAGTTCTCTTGCAGATCCATGTAGGGACTTGATTTATACAGTTTTAGTATGTGTGCCCTCCTATGTGTGTGTGCATACGTGCGTGTGTATGTGGGTGTATGTACGCCAACGCTATATGCCGCCGTTATATACTATGCACTATTGATCAGTGTATGTATGTGTAAGCTCGCGTGCATGGTTTGGTGTTTGGATCGAATAGGATGTGCTTAATCATCACCAAAACACGCCTATATAAAGTTTACCCACTTCAACCCCACTTTTATATAGTAAAACTGGGGTTTACAGGGGTAAACCTTATTTTTCTTATTTCTGCTCTAAAATATAGATCGTGGGTACTCGGTTAGGACCGCCTCATTTTAGAACAGAAATAAGAAAAAAATATCACAAATTTTCGTCTTAAAATTTTTCGTTTTTCGTAAATAAAGTTCGCAATGCATTTATATAGACGTGTTTTCATAATGGGTATGAAAAGGCAACTGATAATTAAGTGTACTTGTTACTTAAGTACAAAAGACGAATGGAAATGGGCTTATTTCGGACAGAACTATCGTAAATGTTATGAATTCAGAAATACGCCTTTTTTCAATTACAATTGTTCATGGTTTGGAACACTTCTCGAGGTGACTTTTTACGGTTTCTGGTTTTAACTCTTCGGATGCCAGCCACGACATTTGTCGTCTGTTGGTTTCTTTAAAATCCTGTTGCAAACACTGTAGCCCCAGATCAGACCGCTTCTCTAGGAACAGTCTGATCAGGGCCTACACTACTTCCCTCGTTTTGCAAAATTACTTTTCAAAAGTTTTTAAGAAGACACAGCAGACGACGTAAGAAGACATTTTTTGATGCAGATGTTCTAGGCTTCTTTAAAGATTAAATGTTATAAGTGACAAATAGCCTGATATTAAGAAGGCAATATAGGGTTTCAATCGCTTGACATTTACATTGTATCGCGGATGATTTTAATGGAGCATCAATTTGGTGTAGCTTAACAGCACGTTGCCTGTGAGGACTATATACTAAAAGCCATTAAAAACGCAACTTTTTTTACCGGTGTCCCTTTTTTACATTAAAATGATAACCTTATTATGCTGTCCAGAAATTAACGGACTATCGTCCAGCTATTGGGTGTAAAGTGTAAATGTAACTTTTACACCCTAATCAACCCGTTTTCCTACACACACATGCAGAGTGGTTTTGGTGTCCAGCACGTGCAACTATAGACCTGGTATGTATTGAAGTGTATCACGTTGCTTACAATATCGAGGTTTATGCATGTACACATTATCCGGTCTGACATTCATGAAAAGCCATTAGACTTACTGGAAATGAGGCTTTCTAAAATTGATCGGGCACGTGCAATTGGGCAAATTGAGTCTGGTCGACAACTGAAGGATGTTGCCGCAGCCTTTGGCGTCAACAAATCGACAATAACTCGGCTTCATCAACGCTACGTTCAGACGGGGTCCGCTGATGATCGCCCACGCCCTGGTCAACCACGTGTGACGACCCAGTGCACAGACATAGCCATCCGCTTAGCCCATCTCCGTCAACGCTTTCGTCCGGCAACGGAAACTGCAAACCAAACACCGGGGCGAAACCGACCAAGAATAAGCCCGCAAACTGTCCGGCGCCGTCTGAGAGTCGCAGGCTTAAGTTGTCGACGTCCATACCACGGTGCTCTTCTTACAAGAGGTCATCGACTTAGACGTCGCAACT
This sequence comes from Lucinisca nassula, assembly GCA_963580285.1. Lineage (NCBI taxonomy): Eukaryota > Metazoa > Mollusca > Bivalvia > Lucinida > Lucinidae > Lucinisca > Lucinisca nassula. The sequence goes on along the minus strand of OY757010.1, from coordinate 126,109,290 downwards.
GGGTCGCTGCACACGCTCGATGGAGGCTTAATGACTGGCAAAATGTTTTGTTCATAGATGAATGTAAAGTTATGGTCGATTCTAGTGATAAACGGCAGTACCGACGTAATGGAGAACGATTCACTGATGCGTGTGTTCGAGAGGTTGACTGTTGGGGTAGAGCTTCTACCATGATTTTGGCGGGAATAAGTTACCGTGGAAAAACTGATCTGGTGTTTTTGGATAACGGTCGGGCAGGGGTGGACGTCAACGTGTCGACAGAGGACTGACGGCACAGCGCTATATCGACGACGTTTTATGACCTGTGGCAGTTCCTTATGTTCGGCGTCATCGTGGTATGATGTTGCAACACGACAACGCTAGACCGCATGTTGCACGTCAGACAACTCAGCTCTTACGTCTTGCTAACGTTAGAATGCTTGACAATTGGCCATCTTTATTGGCTGATCTCAATCCAACAGAGCACGGTTGGGACTTTCTAAAACAGCGGATAAGGAAAATGCAACTTGACACTGCTGACCAACTGTGGAACGTGTTACGGTGGGAATGCATCATCCGGTCCATGAGGGATCGTTGTAATGCTGTAGTTGCTGCTAATGGGGGACACACACGGTATTAGTGCAAGTGGGTGCAAATGAAATCAAGTTAAATTTCATAGTGTGCTATACATCAAATGCATAAAACGATCAATTTTTTCAATCAATTTCTGTTTCAAATAGACAATATTGTTGGAATAATGTTAAAAGCTAAGGTACAGTTAAGCTCAAGAAGAACCTAACCATTTTCGCGTTTTGTCCGCGTGACACACGCGCATTGCGTGCGTGTAAAATTATCTTGTTTTTATACGCGGTTCTTCGCGTTCATACGCGATTGCAACGCGTTTAATATCAGCCAATGAAAGTGATTATTCAAAACGCGTTAGGTAAACCCAATACGCGTTTCTCTGCGAGAGAATTCCAACCAATCAGAATAAGACAGGTAAGTGCAGATAAAACGCGTGAATGCGAAAGAGCACGGGCCAATCAAAATCCTCTTAGCTCGTATGTTTGACCAATATTCTTTATTTTAGTTTTTAATTCGTTCATAAATTAATGGCGGTATCGGTCTCTCTTATCAGTTGTGATTTCTTCGGATAAACACACACAATAACATTTACATTTAAAGACATATTTTTGATTGCATAACACCCTAATGTCTGGCAGTTTAGAGATAATAAACACTCGGGGTATTCTGAGGCATATGGTGATTTGTTTGACAAGTCACGTCTATTTACTTGTTTGTGGGCGCTCATCAGAACCGCCTTGTAATGGATGTTTATGGTGTTTCTTACACATCTCGAAACACACCTATACAAATTTGACCCCGCTATACCCCACTTTTAAATAGTAAAATTGGAATTAAAGGGGATATATATTATTCTTCTTATTTCTGCACAATCGGTTCTAACGAGTACAACAACCTATGTTTTGTGCAGAAATATTAAAATAACGGAAAATGTTCAGTTTTGGTGGTTAAAAAAAACAACAAATTTGTATAGGCGTATTTTCGCAATGAAGTACCAACAATCTCTGTTTGGAACAAAGGAAAATAAATAAATATATAAGTTAATAACTAAAATTTTGGAAAAGGTAAAGGCTGAAATATACACATTTCTTAAAGTTCATAAAGTTTAGCACCAAATGGCAAACAGTGCAGACCCAGTTCAGACGCAGAAAACATTGGCGTCTGATCAGGGCCTACATTGTTTCCAAAAGCTTCAGACATTTTCATAATATTTTTAAGACAACACAACCTCTAACTCTTAAATTTTGAAATTGTGTTGTGCTATTTACAAGATGGAAGATTCAATTTGGCGCCAATTGGCAAAAAGTACAAACCCAGATCAAACGCAACAGAACTAGGCGTCTGATCAGGACCTACACTGTTTGCAAAAAGTTCAGGTATTTTTTTTCCAAATTATAAATTTTGAAGAAAATGGGAAAAAATGGTAATGGTAAAAAAGACCCAGGTCAGACGCAGCAGACGTAGGCGTCTGATCAGGGCCTAGATAATAAAACATTACAAAAAGTTCAGTCATTTCCCAAATAAATTTCGAGAAAAATAGAAAAAAAAAATCCCTGATTCTCCTACATTATGAAATGGACTACTGTTACGTATAAGGTGGAAAATTCCATTTGGTAAAACAAATGTGTTAATGATACAAAATAAATGAAAATTACAACAATAAATAATTAAATAAATGAGCTGCTTCTGTTAGTGACTGAACATGAATTATTTCGGAAATTTTGAGGACAACACAACCTCACACACTTGAATTTTGAAATTGTCTTGTGCTACTTACAAGGTGGAAGATGCCATTTGGCGCCAATTAGCAAAATATGCAGACCAAGATCATACGCAACAGAAATAGGCACCTGATCGGGGCCTACATTGTTGCAAAAAGCTTCAGATATTTTCAAAATAAATTTTGAAGAAAATACAACCTCACACTCTTATATTTTGAAACGATCTTGTGCTTTTTACAAGGTGAAAGATCCTATTTGACGCCAAATGGAAAAAAGTGCAGATCCAGATCAGACCTAGCAGAAGTAAGCGTCTGATCATGACCTACTTGGTTTGCCAAAATGTACATAATAAAGAAAACACAATCTCAGACTCTTTAATTTTGAAATTGATTTGTTATTTTAACAAGGTGGAAGATTCCATTTTTCGCCAAATGGCAAAAAGCATGCAGACCCAGATCAGACGCAGAAGACGTAAGCTTCTGATCAGGGCCTACATTTTATGCAAAGGGTTCAGGCATTTCCAAATAAATTTCGAAGAAAACGCAACTTTATTCTCCTCCGAGTTACATGTAATTAAACAAAATAAATGAAAATTACAAAAATAATTAATTAAAAAATGGGCCGCTTCTGTGAGTGTAAGACATGTAGAATAAATGACGATAATAAGGTGTTGTTTTAAACAGCTATCTTTTTAGCCCCGAGTTGCACCTGGGTGTCATAAAACTTTTGGTCAATAAACATCCTGCATTTTGACAGTCAACTTCAATCACTATGCAGTACCTGTATTTTACCCTTTATCCCCAGGCAAATGTAAATGGATAATTGACTAGTCCGCCTTTCGGAAATAATCAGATTTATTATGTTCAAACTGAAAAAAAAAAATCTGAATAAGGAAAATTTAAAGAAATAGAAAAAGGAAATAAAAAAGAACGATAACTGTGAAATAGTTGCGCAGTATTGATTGGTTGCTTTTGAAACGCGAAGCAGTCTGTGAATGTGCACTATCTGCGCTTTCGACACTCAGGTTTGATTGGCTGGTCAACAATCGCGATTTACACGCAATATCGCGTTATTCATAAAACCAATTGATTGGCTAAAATGCCATTCGCAAATGAAACGCGTGAATCACGAGTGCGAATCTCGCGCGATACAAATGCGAATCAAATGCGTGTGCGCTGGAAAGCTTCACGCAAGCGGAACTGTATGTGTATTGTGCTTTGATTTTGTCTCTTGTTTGATGCGCCAAATTCAGCCAAACCTCTCAGTTGCGTTTCTAATGGCTTTAAGTACTATAAAACCTGTCTCATTGGAGGACCACACTCGATCACGATTTGAATGGGCAAACATTGGTCACGCTATAGTACCACGACATATTCAAAACGCTGTTTCTATGGGATCCTTTTTGATGCAAGAAATCATACAATATTCGATTATGCAAAACTCGGTTTTATGGAGTCTGTCCATAAGAAGTAATTATAAACGCAGTTAGACGTATACTTTAGCAGATTTGCATATTCAGAACAATCTGGTAGAGTCGATAATCAAGACAATAAATATATTCTGCGCTATGGTGAAGAACAGAGAAGCCTCCCACAGAAACCATGTTGTTGATATAGTCATTAAGGACACGAAAAAAACATCGTACAGATAAACACGGGGAAGACCGTAGCTCCAGTCGGGCTTAAAGAAATAGAAGGGCTGCATGATGCTTGCTTCCACGCAGAGCTGAAACCGACCGCACACGAGTACTGATAAACCGCTTAGAGGATCTAAGCCTGCCCAGGCAAAGCGGTGCGAGTCGGCCCGTCCATGCTTATAAATCCTATTGGTTTCATTGGACGACAGGGCTTGGAATGTCATTTCATCTTAATGCCTGGTAAAATCCCACAAAATTGGAAGCAACATCTCCAAACTTCAAACCAAACAAACAAACAAAGCTCCAGTCGGAGTAAAAAGAACAGGAAAATGACTGTACCTTCGATCTCAGATTTCCCCGTCTTTTTATGAGTGAGGTCCTCATCTGCGTACATCCTTACTGTTGGTAAGATGTAAAGCGCTCACTCACTCACCAACACACTCAATCGCTCGCATGCACGAGCTAACAAGGGAGGTGGTACGCCTCAGACTTATTTATTATTGAGCATTTCAAGGCAGTAAAGGCAGTAAAGTGAGGGACAGAGGAGAAGTGGCAAATGATTGGATGTGTAGAAACTAAAGCCCCTCTACCCTTACCTGCTGCTAGGAAAGCAGGCCTTGTCACAATATAAACCAATATCAGTTGGACGCCCCGTTGACGAAAGATACAAGTACCCTTTGCCTCACCAACCAGCCCAAGCCGACCACACGTGACCTCCAGTTAACCGCTTAGAAGGTCTAAGCCTGCCCAGTCAAAGTGCAAATCGGGCCGTCCATGCATATACATCTTGTTGGTTTTATTGGGCGGCAGGGCTTGAGCTGTCATTTCATCTCAATATCGGGTAAAAGCCCCACAAAATTGGAAGCAAGGCTTCCAAAATAACCTAAATAGTGTTGACGAGTACGTTAAACCTCAAATCAACCAAACAAACGAAAACGTCTTTGTATGTCATAAATTTTGATATCGAGAATCTTACACGAATGGTCCTTTCATATGAAATGTACGAAACGGGCCTTCGAGTTGGATTTTAAATTTGGTTTAATTGCCTTTACCTTGACCACTGGCTTAGCAAAAGTACAGCGTTGAAATATTTTACATGTTCACGCTAAATATATGAAGCCTCCGTGGTGCAGTGGTTACGCTACTCGCCTTGTAAACCAGGGATCGCAGGATCGATCCCGGGCTTCTCCAGACTTTCGGATGAGTCTTTAAACCGAGGTCCCGTCTCCGTATGACCTTAGCTGTTGGTGGGACGTAAAACTAAAACTCACTCACTCACGCTAAATAGAGAATACCAGGTTCGTGTCTTTTGATATCAAGTTTATCAGGCAAAGCTTCGAGAACGCTTGTAGAATCGTGAGGCTTTCCGAGCGATTCTACATGCGTTCTCGAAGCCGAGCCTGATAAACTTGATATCAAATGACACGAATCTGGTATTCTATTTATCAGTTTATCCCCTTCTACACTCTTAAATTAACAATTTACGATCAGTTATTGATGATCCTCAGTGCATCCGAGCATTCTAGCGGTCGATATTTATTATCAGCTGACCATATTTTCCTATGATATTTTTTTCAGGTATTTTTTTTTCGATTTTCCCAGTAACAATAACATTTTTGTCATTTTTCCAGTAGTCCGGTTCATTCGTAAAAGTGCAATGTCACGTTGACCTGATAAAGATCACTTGTCCTGAGAGAGCATATCTTTATCAGGTCAATGCGTTACAATGCAATATAAACAGGGGGTAACTGATAAATTGTTAATATTTACATTTCAAGTGTAAAGCCTAATTTAAACCGGTAAAAACAATCATACTTCCATGAACGCACCTGATTTTCAGTGACGTCAAGAGACGTCAGTCTAAACCATGGTTCTCAATCACATCATTGGGCGTTTGCGACGACAAACCTGTTCCGCTCTTTATAGAAAAACAGCGTGTAAATGTTTTTCAGCTTTAAAAGTTTTCCCTATATAAGCAATTTTTGCCCAGTCATGAGGGAAAAAGAATCATAAATATAAGAAATAAAAACAATTCTGCTGTTCATGAAGGTATGAACGACAGCGGGTCGCGGGTCGTTAGCAAAGTTTACATGAACACCTTCGGGTTCATTTACTTTGCAGGCGACCCACTGCGTGCATGCTTTAATGATCAGCAGAAAAAAAATAAAATTCATTTCTTAAATGCACGTGTTGTCATACTATTTCATGTCACGATGTTATCCTTTGAATATAAAGACGGCATAGGAACGTTGTGAAAATTTGTATGCGTAAAGGTGTAGCAGTACATGCGTAAGCGTAGGAACATGGGCCCGATCAGGATTAGTTTTTAAATAACAGATAAAAGTGATAAGCACCGACCCTACCCAAACCACGCCCCCACATACACGCACAGGCGCAGGTACCCGACAAAAACAATCAAGTCGTTTAAAGCCCCTACTTGTAAGAACCTTCCTACACCAAGCAATAAAGTGCTGTCCCGTAAAGGAACTTTGTGCACAGCTCTATTCGTCGGACACTTTGTCACACGAAGGGATAAATCCACCCTAATAGTATAATGCTTTATTGCTAAGTTGACTTGCGCGGCAGGGAAGAAGAAAAGTCTGAGATATTGAACAACACGGTTGACCTATTATGCTTGAAGAAAATTTTTGCTATGTTCTGTTTCGTGGCCGAATCAACTGTACAGCGTGCATCTTTAAAAATAGATGAGAAGCGATACCGAGGCCATATTTCCGATTCGGCATGATTTTGCATCTCTCTGTCGTCTAAACCTTCCCTTTTTTCTCCGTAGTTGATGTTTTTTTCTCGAACAAATAAAAAACCCAATGTTTGCCGTTGTTGATATACATTCATGTGTCAAGTCAAATCTTAAAAGTTAAGGTACCTACCTGGGTTACCTTAAATATTTAAGTATTTTCTTAGGTTAAGTGACGACTTAACCGAAATAATTTCTTTAAAGTTCACTTTATACGACAGTTAAGTAAGTACTTTGTTAAAGTAGGTACTTAAAATTCAAGTACGCATTGTAATCCTGGGCCATGGTCTCATACAGGTGGGTAAAAGTATGCAATGCTATAACTGATCAGGTCGAGTACAAGACAAAGCCAGTTGCCTTTTCAACTAGATTTCATCTAACACCGAGAGCAGTATTGTTCGGTTCTGCTACAGTAAGTAACTGTTTATTCTGGTTTAGGCTACCGCGAGGCAAATGCACTTGTCCTCTAAAAGTACATTTTTCTCTAGTAAATGGACTTTGATGTTAATGAAAGTAAGGCCTGGCATTTTGATAAATATTCCATTGCTTTGAGACATAGAGAAATTTACATCTGTCGTTTCTTTGATATGTTCGCTTATTTATTGAAATTTTAGCCTTGTTGTCGAGAAGATTAAAAAAAAAACTTTCTGATGTCAAGAACATAACTATTTCTGCAGTAAACAACCTGGCTCTAGGCGGTCTTTTTGATATTATTTACTTTCTCGCATACTTTCTTTCCAATACCTTTAGAGTGTCATTACAACAACAATCTAAGTGCTTCATATTTGTAGAACCATATTTCTCAGATGATTTCATGAATTCTTTTTTATTTCAGTTTAGGTGCTCGTTAGAACCGCCTCGGCTTTGCCTTAATCTTCGACCTGTAAGTATGACATTGACCTTAGATGTACCGTCCTAAGTCTAGCGCATGACACATCGACTCTTAATGGTTTACATTTCTACCAAGTAATTTTCAAATGCATTTAGAATAACCAGACACAAGAAAAAGACATTTTCATTACCTTTGGCGTCTGAGTATGACCTTGACCTTGGAGGTACGAACCTGGGTCTATGGCATGACACGTCGTCTCATGATGGTTAACATCTCTGCCAAGTAATTGCAAAATCCATCCAGAAACAAGCCAGTAATTGACTGTGTGTAAGATTTGGACTCTTTTTTTTAATTTTTGACCTCTAAGTATGACCTAGACCTTGGAGGTATGGGCCTGAGCTTTGTGTGAGACTGATTACCTTATAATTGTTAATATCTCTGCCAAATAAATTCAAAATCCATTCAGAAATAAGAAAATTATTGGCCGCGTTTAAGTTTCGGACACTTTTTTGACCTTCGACCTCTAATTACGACATTGACCTTGGAGGTACCGACCTCGGTTTTGCATGCATAATGGTTAACATTCCTGCCAAGTAATTTCAAAATACATTCAGAAATATGACAGCTATATGCCTTTCCACTATTGTTTGAATGGCGGGGGCATAAACAGTGATCTATACCATTTTAATCCCACTTTTTATATATAAAATAAAAAGTTAAAAAGTTGCCTTTGGAAACAAAGAACACAAAAAAGAACAAAAATCGGAGACTCGGTTTTATTGAGTCGCAATATAGTGTGCAAGGCTGCAAGCGCCTCCTAGCACCGGCTTAAGCGATATTTGATATTCAAAGAAACCAGTATGGGCCCAATGGTTACAAAGCAAAGTAAAATAAATGAAGCACGTGAAGACTTTTTAAGGCCGTCACATGGACCTTAAAACCAGCTAATACAAAACTGAAATTGCCTTTTGAAACAAAGAACACATAAAAGAACGAAAATCGGAGACTCGGTTTTATGGAGTCTCTTCATACACAGCAATATAGTTTGCAAGGCTACATACGATTCCTAGTACCGTTTTAAGCGATATTCGATTTACAAAGTATCCAGAATGGGCTCAGTGATCCCAAAGGAAAAGAAAACATAATCTGCACGTTGGTGAAGCACGGGGAGACTTTTTTACGGTCGCCACACGGCACAGTAAACACGACGTCGGTAAAGACATCGAACTTGTAACCTTATAGGGCGTATCTAACTAATTTGCATATTTAATCCACTAGTGGATTACCAAATTTAATACATGGCGGTAATCGCATTCTCAGATTCGACGGCATATGATAAAAAGGTTATACACAACAGAAAGGAAAATAACCAGGCCGTGTCTGTTTTCCGCAACGATGCCATTACGATGCTACAAAACAACAACAATGCAATATATATATATATATATATATATATATACTGTTTCACATGAGCAATGGAACAGCAAGTATGAACAGCACAAAATCAGACTTAGTGTAACCACTGGTTGATTTAATTGATTATCTATACCCTGGGTTCATGTATTCTTAAAAACATACATGTTTCTATTTTTCGGCTCGCATAGAGGATTTTAACTCCAATCACTGATGCATCATATACTTGTATACGGCTATTAATCCCAGCTGCAATTAAGAGACATAAAACCTCTAAGGTATCTTAGCCTTAACAGGTACAGGTCCGTTTAATGCATATCAATACAATAAGCACAACTTCAAAAAGTACAAGGTTGGGTGTATAATATTTCTCTCTTTTTGGTCAGAATCATACTGTATAGGTATATAGCACACTTGTACTGCCCTGTGGTACAAGTCGGCTTTTATAGCAACGCGGCTGAGTGTTGGCCGGTCACTCCGGCAGGCCCGGGCTCGAACCCCGGCTGGTTAAAGGTGATTAGCATTTTTTTTCCTCTGTTACATTTGTCGCCCAACTTAAATAACCCACTTGTGCATTAGAACTCCTTGATAAACATTTCACGTGATTCTCGGACTCCCATAAATCCGAGGACGAATTTCAATGTGGAGGGGGGAATGTCATAGGGTATAGGTATATAGCACACTTGCACTGCCTTGCGGTACAACCCAGCTTTTAAAGCGACAAATATCAATGTCGAGGGGGAAAATGTCATAGGGTATAGGTATATAGCACAGTTGCACTGCCTTGCGGACAAGCCGGCTTTTATAGCGACGCGGTAGTGTTGATCTGTCACTCCGGCAGCCCGAGTTCGATCCCCGGCCGGATACATACAGCTCTACATATAGTTGATCCTTTTTATTAAATATATATAGACAGATATTTGGGGGGGGGGGGGGGGTTCTTAGACCTTTTCTTTTTTATTTTTCCTTTGATATTTTTAGTAGTATGTAATTCGTTATTTTCAAATTTCAGCGATTCATATTAGCTTGAATTTCATATGTTCAGAATTTCATTTTTCAAAATGGCATTACAAAACCAGTTTTGATTCGGCAGTGTAGGTACATTCATCACCCTCAGAAGCAGTGTCTGTCATCCATGACGTCACTGTCACAGTCCACGTGGATAATGATTCGCTAAATTTCAGCCTCAACAGCGATGTCACTTTACCAATAGACCTGTTCAGCCTTTCCGACATGTGTGAAGTAAGCAGACCATTCTTCGTCAACAATGCTCCCAATGACTTCTTCGATCAGAGCCTTGATATCTGACATGCGAAACTGTAAACTTCGTCGGCCAATATAACCGTTCAAAGTACCACATATCATCTCAATGGCATTCAGATCAGGATGGTATGGTGGTAGTCGCAGAACTGTGTGCCCATGTCTCTCCAAAAGCCGGTCGTCTCGATAAGTGGGAGCTGGTTTATTTCGTTTTCAAAGTTCCAAATGCTAAGGCCTTGACTCTTTCGTGCCCCAGGCGGCATACAACTGTGTATTAAAAAAGGAAAAACAAAATTTTGGAATCGAACCTGCGACCTATGGAGAAATAGGTCGTTAAAGGTTTTCTGTCTAACCAATACCGCCGCATCGTATTCCTATACCAATGTCATATCAGAATAATGTATACATCAAATACGAGGATTTTGCGAATAAAGCGGGGGGGGGGGGAATCGGTAACCCTACATAACAGTATCGGATGGAGCGGGCCGTATGACGTAGTGTTCAGTAAACAGTCATCCACCTGTACCTGGAATATACGTCTAGTTGTAAAGTATCCAAAATTTTGCGTCTGACACTATCAACTGCATGGGATGCACGTGATTTGTGTAACGCACTGAGAAATTATATTCATATAAAGGAATAATATCCATATGTATCATATACCGTAATTCTACCGCATTCCTCTTTGAAACAAATGCATGGTCTGTCTGTATGTCTCACAAATGCATGGTCTCTCTCTCTCTCTCTCTCTCTCTCTCTCTCTCTCTCTCTCTCTCTCTCTCTCTCTCTCTCCATTTGAGCCTATGGTATTCAGCCGAAGACACCTCAAAACGTCAACGCGACGTCAAGATGCGCAAGGCGTTACACGCGTGCGCCTTGACGCCGTAATGATGTTGTGTCCGCGTTGAAGTATGGCTTTACCGCTGTGTGTTTCTGGACTTAGGCTACCCCACCCTTTACCATGTCCGATAATTCACATATTGTTCCTGCTGTCTTTGTCATGCCTATGTAACGTTTACCATGCGTATGTATTTTGTATTTATGTATGTTCCTCGTGTGTCTTTGTAAGACCTGGTTTTAAATAAAAAGTATGTTATGTTAATGCACAGACTACATTCGAGAAATGTGGTTTGAAAGACTGTGTTCAACTCGTCATTATTTTGACATGTTCGTGTGTGATATTTTGGCGTCATGTTCTGCCAGCAACCAACATATCTGTGCAATGAATAGTTATTTAAGCGCGTCACCGCTAGCGCGTCATCATCAAAGCAAAGGGGGTCGCTGAAAAAATTCTTGAAGAGCGCCATCATCAAAACAGTTCCCATAATAAACTTCGTCTTCAAACGCGTCATCATCAAGACATATATCGTTGCTGAAACCATCAGGGCGAACGTCGTTGCCAATGTTCAAACAACTTAATCGGGACCCGGTATATGTTTACGCATGTTTAAACATGGGAGATCCCTATATAAGCCTCTCGATCTTCCGTCCTACGCTTCACCACTGCACCACGTGCATCAATGTATATTTTGTACTTTTCTGTTTTAAAGCCTTCATGCGGACTGAACAAATTATTTGTCTAAATCGCGACGGAAGTAAGGGCGAGGATTGTGGCCACGTAAAATCGATTTAAGCCCCCCCCCCCCCCAAGTGGAAATCTTTCCACTGACCGTTCCAAGGCGGTTCTTCTGTGGCGATTTATTTATGTTGTTGTTTGTTACTTACTGTGTGTATCACTTGTGTCTTTTAATTTTGGATGGTCATATGCCCATTTTGTGGGAAAGTACCTGTCCTTATGGCCTTCCTTTGTTTAGGTTTCCATTATGGTCTGGTCGCTTAATGTTTGTATTTCTTTCCCTTTGGTGTCTTTGGTGGGTGGAGTAAGTTAATTGTATCGATTCCTTATCTTTGTTTTACTTCTACTTTGATTCCATTGCTGTTTTACTTCTACTTTGATTCCATCGCTAGGCCGAATCCTAGTGAACAGGTAAACGTTATTGCAGTTTGTTTGTTTGTTTCTTTGTATTGGAGTTTAACGGCCCAGTCAACACTATTTTATGTCATTTTTGAGCCGTTCAGTTTACCTATGCCCACTTTTCCTCGGTAGGCTTATACGTAAGCGGTTAACCAATACAGTGCATATTCTTTCGCCGGAACTGACAACTGCCCTTCTTGAATCAGCGGAGGGGAGAGGGTGACCGTAGAAAAGATTCCATGATCAATCTCCACGAAAGAATATTGCCGACCCATGTAGGTATCGAACCCGCGTCCTCCTGATCACCAGTCAGACGCGCATCCGACTGAGCTACCGAGGCCGACAAACGTTAATGCAATGAAATAACCATGGACATCGTTATTCATGCATAACTTTGGATTCCAACGGCAAATATGTTACGAAAAAAAGCCCAAAACCTAATTAAACTCTTCAAATGCGACCGTCAATCCAACATGGCGTTGTTAACAATGACGTCAGTTCCGCAATGACGCCTTTACGTCATCGTAACATTCAAAATGCTACGTTCAGGGCAACAGCGCTACGCCACTAAACGTAATGTAAAGAAAGCAAGGTCCATCTTTTGATATGTAAAGGTTGAAATTAAAAAGATAAATTATCAGAACCCATGTTCTAACAACACGTGAAATTTATGATCTGAACATGCCTTACGTTGTTTGAAAACGGCATCTGGCCCGTTCAAGAATAGCTTTTAACAGTCATGATCATAGGATTTTATGAGAGTAGAATTTAAAAAAAAAATCCTTTTTATACAGACATGAAAGGCAACAATTTGCAGTCAAACTTAATAGTTCAACCGCCTTTGGGCCTCTTAAAAAGTTCGCGGCACGGGTTTTTCTTGACCCAGGGTGTTATTCAGGAGGAATGACGTGGGTAGTTTATGACTATCATTTCAGTTTTCTATTTAAAAAGTAAACTGTATGTACTCTTAAGACACACAATATGCAATTTCAAGAAAACAAAGTAGGAAAGGCATCTACATGTAAATCAAACATCACTGTTTCTTGTCTAGGGGTATTGGAAGACTTCCCTAGGAGCTCTAGAATGGGTTCAACTTAGCCATGGTAAACGAGCCATCGGTATTCGAGAAATTGATGTTCCACGGAATAGCACGCATTTGTTTTCGTTTTGGATCTAATTTGTCTTGTCTGTAAACAAATCCTTCAATTAATCTTAAAGAATCGGAAGGAGGACAGTGCAAGGCAGAAGCAAAAACAAACTGTAAATAACAATTAGAAATCCATTATCCAGTACAATTGCGGTTCATTAGCCGCCAGCGGTATTCAATAAAAATCATCTGGACAAATTCTCAGGAAATAAGATACCGCATCTGATAGACTTTCATAGGCGCTAGGACAAGCATGACATATCCAGCTGCTTAATTTCTTTTTTCAATCTCTCATGTTTGCGTGAGAATCGAGTACTCAGATTTGCTGCGGCTTTGTCAGGCAATCCATTTGGATGAACGCAAATTGGGCTGTCAGCATGAGCGCAAAACGAAGACGCAGATTAGTCTGTGCGAATCATGTGCATTCGCACAGGCTGATTAGAGTCTTCGCTGTGCAATTTATGACCGTTCATTAAACATAGCCTCTATAAGCTATATTCTGATATCACTAAAACACGCCTTAATAATTTGACCCCCTTAAATCCCACTTTTATTTACTTGTATGTTCTATAAAAGGATTATCCTTTGAAAGCAAGGAATACACCACAGAACTGTAAAATATTAAGTTACATGTTTCCTGGGCCAGACCAGCTAGTTTCGGCCAATTAGGCCTCATCAGTGACGCACAAATATTTTCCACAATGGAATCAATGATCCCAAAGGACAAGAAAATATAAACTATAATGTTTACAGAGTTATACGTTATTTTTCTAATTTCTGCTCAAAAGCATGGATTGTGAGTACTTGTTTGAGGCGATTTGAACGCGTGCCCACAGTTTATATTTTTAGCAGAATCATGAGAAATATATTTTTCATTTGAAACGTTTCATTTTTCGGAGGTAAAATGTTCTATATATTTGAATGGACGTGTTTTCGTAAAGGTTCAGTCTTATTTAGGACTTTGCTGGGCTCATCAGTGCTCGAAGAGCTATTTTCGCATGTAGCAGCCTGGGAAAGGACGATGTAATTACACTGAAGCAAAACAACAAACAATAATCAGACTTCTGTAGCTCGGAAAGAACAATGTTAATTGGAGTTCGAAAAACACAATGGATCAAAACATTTACAGTACACTGATAGAGCGTTTGTCTCTAACTGTAGGGCGAAAGGGAGTATTCCAATGTAACACATATTTTTATGAATGTTCAAAGCACTTATATATAACACACTGATTGATCATGTGTCTGAATGTAAGGCAAAAAGCAACAAAATGGACAAGGGAATATATTCCGGTGTAACTTAATAACTTCTTGACATCTGTTTATGAATTTTCAAAGCACTTACATCACACTGATGGGCCGCCCGTCTCTAACTGTAGGCGAAACAAGTAATGGACCATGGAATGTAGTCCGGTGTAACTTAGGAGTACTTGGCATGTTTTCATGAATTGACGATTTTTAATCGCGCCCCACCCATCGGGGCTCGAAGAAATGGATTAGACTGGATGATGCTTCCGTACAAACCTGAAACTGACTGGTAAACCGCTTTGGTCCAAGCCTAACCAGTAGATGTAGCGCGATTCGGACCGCTCCTTGAACCCTAGAACGGGCCTCCATGACATACTGGATAAGAACGCAGACTCTTGATTAGGTCTCTCATCGCTGTGGATTCGAACTTCAGGCTTTCCATGTTTAGCTCACATGGGCACAGAGTGCTGAAAATGTGATATTTTGATCGCTCGCTGCCCGTTGTGTGTCTCCGTCATGCGTCAGGTAAACATGGCAACGAAAAGGAAAAACTATATGGATGTTCTCGAAAGAATCTGTTCGATTGATTTCAATGATTCTTTACGGTGGTATTCTTTGAATGGCACACCATCATTTTTCTTCACTTCAGTCGGCAGAGCTTTTTCGCATTACATTTGGTTATAAAAACAGAAGTGAAGGATATGATCATGATTCGATACAATTAACGCACAACTGCTACCAGAGACACCAAAGGGAAAGCGGAATGTCATATAAGGACAGTTACTTTCCCATAAAATGATCAATTGGCTATCCAAAACAAAAAACATAAGTGATGCACACACTCCAAACCATAACAAAAATAAACCGCGACAGAAGAACCTTTTTCTCAGGGGATGCATAGTACCGAAATATCCTTCGGATGACTTATATGTAGATCGGTTGAAATTATAATGATCGTCAGCTGGTGGGACATTTTTACCTTATGACTTAGTGGAAGCATCAATTATCTTATCAATATCTATGGCTGCAGCGAATTTTACATGAATATTATTTTGGGTGTATGTCTCTGTCAGACACGTTATGTTGATCAATTGAAAAAAGAACTATTGCCACCAGTACGCCATATTTTACTAAACATACGTTGTCAATTTCAAAACTCTACTTGACGGAATATGATGACACTGTCTAGACGTGTTCCTTAGATAACTATCAAGCTCCTACACTTCACGTGCACTGGTGGAAAAACATGTCCGGCAATGGCAAAATGCAGGTTCAAGGCAAATGTGAAAATTCTTCTCCATGAAAAGTCCTTGATAGATTTTAATCCATTGTCGGCGGGAAACCCCTAAAGGGGTAGCTTGGCAAACAGTGCAGGCCTAGATCAGAAGCCGTAGAACGTGGCGTCTGGTCAGTGCCTGCCCTATTTGTTGGCAGAATTTTCCGTCAAAAATTTAATAAAAACAAGAAAATAGGCCTGATGCCCCTTATAAGACAAATGGACTTGTCCAACATATAGCAATGGAAGAGTCCACTTGCATGCAATGGGTTAATTGAGTTTAAAAGAGACGGTCAGATTTCTCAGGCAATTTGTATAGAATGAAAAGATCCCGTTTTGTCTTATGTATCTGTATTACAAACTTCGAAACTCTTCTTCTCAGAAACTACCTGGTGGGTTTCACCGCAATTTCAAGACATATTCCTCAACTCAGCCGTTGATTTGTTAAAACATAGCAGCCAGTTCTGATCATATAAAGCTAAAATGCAAATACAGTCAACCCTCTTTATACCGACATTCGGTAAAACGACAAAACTCGTTTTAGCGATAATATCAAAGACTCGAAAGTCTTGCTTACATGTTATATGAGATGGATTAATGGAGATATTCACGAATATTGTAATAAATGCTTTAAGAATATAAGAATCTTACATGGGTGTGAGGGGTGGATGGAAAAATCCATCCCGAGGGACACAGTCCGGCATTACGAGGCTTTCCGAGTGATGTCTGACAATGATCCCGAGGGACGGATTTTTCTATCCACCCCTCACACCCATATTGGATTCTTTTTCTTGCATACCTTCCATTTCTTAAAGCGGATTTTTAATGCAGCAGTCACTTCGGTTACCAACTTCCGCCATATTGTGTTGACACTCCAGGAATGTATAGTGACGTTGCTGTGACGTCAACCTTAACGACGGCGCATACGAGGTCGTAATCAACCAGTGCATTTATCAAACACGCGATTCTATTCGATTTTGGGTCGGAACACCAGGGTCAGGACATAAATTTCTATGCCAGGGTAAAATCACGAATTTCCTTGTCTGGTTTGCAAGAAACAAACGTTAGAATTAGTTAGTTAGTTATTTGTTAGAATTTTCAGGTCATTTTATAAATCGGAAAACGTGGTTTTCAGTAAATGGCCAATCTTAACATGCGCATCAATCGAGTCGAGAATACATTTGATAATCTCTGGCTAACCCAGTTGTTCTAGTTGGTAGAGAAAATTATAAATGATAGGTTAAATAGTAATTTCCTCGACTCCACCAGCATTCTAGGTAGAGAAAGTCGAGAGTGCAGAGTAAATTAGTTAAAATAGTTATTCAACTTGCTACGTTTGAGAAAAATTGCATAACTCGTTCGTAGTTCACTGGGAGTGTAAGATTTACATTGACAAATAGATAGATGAATACTGAGGTATAACTAGAAAACATTTAAAGGTTACCTGGCCAAAATATGTCTTAAGTATATTGCTGAAAAGAGCCCTTTATCCTAATTAATACAAAGGGTTGCAAAACGACAATGGCGAGCGATGCAATGCCACCAGGTTTATGGTGGATTTGGGAGACTGGGTTTACATAGGTTTTATCATTTAAAACAACACAGCGATTTCGAAGAGAAATACAAGCAGAAATTGGAGTTAAACGAAAGCTTGAAGCTTATTTAGTCATTTGTTGTTAAATTAGTCTAAGTGACTTCATTGTGCATTGTTATCACATCAGCTTTCAAGTCGAGTGTAAAGCCCACTTTATACAGAGAAAACTGGAGTTTATAGGTGTATACCTTATTTTACTTATATCTGTTCAAAGCCATAGGTTGTGGGTACTAGTTAGAACCCAACACGTGAACAAGTCCGTGAAATGAAGACCTCCTATACCCCACTTTATACAGAGAAAACTAGGGTTTACTGGGGTATACATTATTTTTTTTTATTATTTTTGCTCCAAGGCATAGGTTGTGGGTACTCGTGAGGACCGCCTCAATGAGTCTAACGAGCACCAACAACCTATGTTTGCAGTATAATTAAGAAAAATATCAAGGATTTTGTTCAGAAATGCATCCAGTTTGGAGATGTGCAAAAAATGCACTATGTCACACGGGTGTGTTATCGTAATGCGCCACAATCAGGCGGTTCTAACGGGCATCGACACCTTAGGTTATAAGAGTATAAATAAGAAGGATATCACAAACATTTTAATTATCGAGATATGAACGACTGCATTGTGTGATCACGGATGTGTAATATAAGAATCTTTCATGGATGCGAGGAGTGGATGGAAAAATCCGTCCCGAGGGTCACTGTCCGGCTTGCCGAGTGATGCCGAACATTGATCCCGAGGGACGGATTTTTTTATCCACCCCTCACATCCATATAGGATTCTTTGTCTTGCACACCTTCCATTTCTGAGCGCGGAATTTTAATGCTGCTGTCATTTCGGTTACCGACGTCCGCCATATTGTGATGACACTACAGAAATGTTTAGTGACGTGCAGCGTCTGATCTGGGGCAGCACCATTTTTGGAGTGTAGCGTACTCATTTAACGGTTATTTATCGGATGACCTACATGTATAAACATACTTGGTCTACGTGTCTTGTGGCATGTGCGAGGACAAACGATATGATTTGTTTCGCTAAACCTACGATA
The DNA here is from genome assembly GCA_963580285.1 of Lucinisca nassula. Lineage (NCBI taxonomy): Eukaryota > Metazoa > Mollusca > Bivalvia > Lucinida > Lucinidae > Lucinisca > Lucinisca nassula. The sequence goes on along the minus strand of OY757010.1, from coordinate 126,090,818 downwards.
CATCTAAATAGTGCTATCAGTCGGTTCACCCGACAACCGCAGACAAAACAGAAAAAAGTACAGGAAGAAGTCCCGGTCTTTAGACTCCCGCACCGGCCGGAAGCGTAAGCCAACAACCAGTGCTACATCCAATTTTACCTCTGCGCTTCAGGAGACAAGACACGTTTTTGTCGGAGATTTTCTCGAGTATAGAAGCTGTTGTGGGTAAACGAAGTCTCACCCGTTCGCAGACTATTATCTACAGTGTTTTCTCATCAAGTAAAAGCAATTTCTTGTATTTTTATTATTCTGACTTTGTCAGTTGGGATTTTCGCTACGTTCATAAGTTCGGATTCTTGTTTTTTTTTTCATTCTTAGTTTCGTTTGTTCTGTTTGCAGGCCAAGGCAGCCTTCAAACCCAGGAGTTTTGCTTCTTCCCAGCTTCCTGAAAATGGTCCTGGAAAGAACAATCCTTCCCATGTACCTGTTAAAGATCTTGGGAAGGACTCCACTTCTCCGTTCCCGACCGATATGCCAGTTACGACTGCCATTGGTTCAGGAAATTCAGAGACAGGTGGTCATCATGAGTCTCAGCAGGGTTCGCTCTCTCCGGCTCATGAAGATTCGCCACACGATAGTGAAGGTGAGGATTTTACGCCCAGACGGGAACCTAGTCCTGACAGCTATGTGTCGGTTGAACAGGACACAGGTTCCAGGGCTACTGCCCGATACTCTAAACCTAGGCAAGGCATTCAGCCTAGGTCTAAAGTTTCACTCGGTAAGATATATAGGTCAGATTCCGGCTCTGATTCTTATTCTGATTCTAGAGTAAGATCAAGTCGGAAACTGAAGTCTAGGCATAGATCGAGATCTCTTTCCCGGCCTAGGGATAGACATCACGGTCACAGACGTAGATCCTCGAGATCTAGGTCTAGAGACAGGCATCACAGGTCTAGGTTATCTAGATCAGGTTCAAGACCTAGGCGTTCTCGATCTAGACAGAATAGACATCGGTGTAGGTCTGTCTCTAGGCCTAGGACCTTAGATGATTCTGCTGTTTCTGCTTTATCGAAATTGGTGGAACAGCAGGGCCAGCTTCTGAAGGAATTGTCCTCTCGTATGGACACATTTCCTAACCCCTCATCAACTGTTCAAGGTTCAACAAATGTGAACTCCATTTCAGTTGTTTCTACAGTAAATTCCTCTGGTCAACATGCTGTTGTTCATGAAGATTCAGGAGATAATCTTCAACTTTGTATTTGGGAAGTTGATATTCTGATCCTGAAGATCAAGAGGACCGGGAACCAGAGTCTCCTAAGGACATTCTTTCATACAAGGAGGCTATTGCAAAACTTCGGTCTAGACTAGGCCCTGACATATGTCCTAGACCAGAAGTTCAAAGCAAATATGTTGGAGATTCGGCTCTAGACTTCTTTAAAAATCCTGAGGAAGCTGAGGAAACTTCTCTAGCGCTTCCTCAGTCAAGCAGTGTGTCCATTTCTATGGGGAAGATGGAAAAGCGTTTGAAAGGAGAAGAGGAAGTCCCAATGTCTCCACTTCCCAATTATCCAAAAGGATTCAAGACAGGCTCTTTTGTTTCCATAAACAGTGAGCCTCAGATATTTCAAGCTTCTTCTTATGAAGCTTAAAATCCTATGATTAACATGGATCCGCCATCTGTTAACCCAGGATTGAGGGATGTCTTGAAGCAAGGGTCTTCGATTCCTTCTTCGCATAGTCTTCAGTTTTCAACTCTTGAGAACTGGGAGAAACTTGCGAGAACAGGAATCCAGGTGGCTTCCCACTCAGAAATGTTTTGTGTGGTACGCTTAAAACTATACAGCAAGAGTCATGGTCCAAGGGTGACATGCTTGAGGTTTCGAGATATCTTCAGGCAGTTGCCATTTCTCAGTCACACCTGGTAGAGATCTTATCCAGGTTGGCTGTGGGGCCACTTTTGGCTCGTAGGGATGCTTGTTTAGCTGTTTCTGATTTAGACTCAGACATGAAACAGTCTCTTAGAGTACAACCGATGGAGTCTTCTACCATTTTTGGGGAGAAGTTTCCGGAGGTGGTGAAACAATACAAAGAGGGTCTTGGTCATAGATCTCTTCAGATGGCAGTTGGGAGTGCTAATAAACCTTCTGGCTTCAAGAGAAAAGGTCCTAAGGTTTCGGAGACTCCAACTAAGTCAACATTGGGTGAACTTAATGTCACAGTAGGTCCTGATTCTTCCAGAACCTCCAGTGTCTCCCAAGGATTGCCCAGAATTCCAAAAAGAAACAGTGGAGTTCGTAATCCTGGTAAGGGCAGGGGTAGTGGTAGAGGTAGAGTACCCAAGCCTAATTCCCCATAGCGGTGCCCACTTCGGTTCCAAAGTCTCTACAATAAGGGTAAGGGCATACAGCTCTTACGGAAATCAGGTGCCAAGATCAGACCTGCCAACAGGAGAAAGAATTCCTTTCTTCCTAGAGGCCTGGGAAAAGATTACTTCGGATGTTTGGACGCTATCTATAATCCTAAGTGGGTATCGCATTCAAGTAAATGTCCTACCACGACTGTTTCGGTTCCCTCCAAAGTGGTGTACTCGCATGCCTCAAGATCCCCTCAAGATGGGGATTTCGAAGGAAAAAAGTAACATCATTGTTCTAAAAACATGCTATAGATGAAGTCAATGATTTCCATCCGAAACGAGACTTTTTCAGCCGGATTTTTCTGGTATCAAAAAGGTCAGGGGGATGGAGAGCAGTCATAGATCTGTCTCGTCTGAACCAGCTTGTTCTATGTCTTCACTTCAAAATGGAGACGTTGGAATCAATCAGACTGGCTCTTTAGAAAGACGACTGGGTAACGTCTTTAGATCTGAAAGACGCCTATTTTCATAGTCAGACTCATCGCAGGTCTCGACTCTACCTTCGCTTCGTCTTCGAAGGGATACTGTATCAATCCCGAGTTCTCCCATTTGGGCTTTCTGTAAGTCCTTATGTCTTCACTCGCGTATTGAAAACGGTACTGGTCCCCATTCGTCGTCAGGGTATTCGGATTCATGCTTACCTTGACGACTGGTTACAACCTTCTGTATCAGAAACCCTATCATTGCTTCACAGCAGAAGGCTTTTGAGAATTATACTCAATCTAGGTTTTCTTCCCAACTGGAAGAAATCAGAGCTAGTTATTGTTCAGATTTTCGAGTTTCTAGGAGCTCGAGTCAACCTAAGAGCTGCTTTGATAGGACCGTCACAGGACAGAATCTGATCCTTTCGCAAGATACTTTTCAAGCACTTAGGAGCCAAACATGCCACAGCTCGACAGTTGCATTCCATTCTGGGTCAGATGGAGTCCATGGGCAATCACCTACCCCTGGGGGTGGGGGGGGGGGGGGGCATTCAAGAGACCTCTTCAGTGGGAACTCAAAGAGAGATGGTGTCAGAGACTGGCTTAGTGGGACGACAGGATCCCGTTAGGTCCTTGGTTCGTCAAAGCAGTCAAGCAGTGAACAGACTTGGAGTTTCTAATGTCCATGTCCCCTCTCCATCGCCCCAACCCCGATCTGCAATTATTTACAGATGCAAGTCTAGCGGGCTGGGGCGCACACATGGAATCTCTGATGGCGTCAGGATTCTGGTCCCTAGAGTTGAAATCTCAGCACATCAATGTTCTGGAAATGAAAGCTGTTTCGCTTGCTCTTCAGGTATTCGCTTCCCACATACATGGTCACTCTGTGCTTCTGATGACAGACAGCACAACAGTGTCAGCGTATATCAACAGGCAAGGGAGGTCTCATTCGTACACTCTGTGCAATCTTTCAGTAGAGATTGTATTATGGTGTGCCAAGAACAGGGTCCATGTCAAAGCGCGACATTTACCCGGTCGTCTCAATGCCATGGCCGACTGCCTGAGCAGGGAAGGGAACATTGTTCAGACAGAATGTTCTCTAAGGCAACAGATTTTCCAAATTTGGGGTTCCCCACATTTGGATCTGTTTGCCACACGCCTGAACAGGAAGTTACAGTTGTTGGTATCTCCCGCTCCGGATCCAGAAGCGTATGCAATAGACGCCCTGAATCTGTGTTGGAGGGGTCTGTAGGCATATGCCTTTCCCCCATTTCCTCTCATTCTTCAGTGTTTGAAGAAGGTTCAGAACGAAGAATGCTTAGTTTGTCTAATAACACCACTTTTGGAGGGACAAGCGTGGTATCCTCTTCTATTATTCTTGATCATAGCCCCCCCCCCCCGCCTATCTCTACCAGCAAGGAGGGATCTATTGTGCCAACCTATGTCCAGAATGTTGCATCCCACCCCTCAGGTGTTCCGTCTTCACGCCTGGTTGCTATGCAAAAACACATGCAAGCATCAGGCATTTCTGAATCAGTTGCCAGACGAATCTACTCAGCGAAGAGACATTCCACCAACAATCTGTACGATTACAGATAGAAGTCTTGGCTGGATTGGTGTGGCTGCAGGGAAGTGGATCCCTTCAGTCCTACTGTAAATGATTTTGGAGAATTTCTTATTTCTTTACACGACAATAACTTTTCACCCGCTACTGTTAAGGGATATCGTTCTGCGATTTCGACTACCCTTAAGCAGGTTTCTCGGATTGATTTTTCTAACCAGCCAATTTTGTCAGATGTGGTTTGAAGTTTTGAATTGAAACGCCCTAGAACTAAGGCTCATTTTCCAAAATGGGATCTTGCTGTAGTTCTTTCCGCTCTTGTCAGTGATATCTTGGAACCTCTTCAGCGTTGCGGTTTTAAAGAATTAACCTTCAAAACTGTATTTCTTACTGCTCTTGCCACCGGTCATAGACGCAGTGAAATGCATGCATTTTCTGCAACTTGCACTCAGTTTTCAGACGGTTCGGTCAGTTTGTGTTCCTTCCCAGGTTTTCTTGCAACAAAAACAGCTCCCTTCAGTCGTAAGCTGCCCAATTTCGGTCCCATGTCTCACGGGTCAGGATGTTAATCCCTTGCTCTGTCCGGTCAGAGCTTTAAGGATCTATCTTGACAGGGTCACTCCTAGGAGAAAGGGTCGTAAGAGGCTGTTCATTTCTCACTAAGATTCTTATGAGAAAGAGATATCTTGTGATACTATTTCTAGGTGGATTGTTCAGACCATTAAGCATATGCTGCTAACAATTTGGAACTGAGATCAGTCAATGCACGCGAGGTTAGGGCTCTAGCTTCGTCGTGGGCTTGGTCTAATAGAGTTCCTTTAGATGGTGTCGTCAAAGCTTTGTTTTGGTCCTCTGAGAATTCTTTTATTAGATTCTATTTGAGAGAAACTTTTGCAATGGCAAGTAGCCTGGCCAGTTTAGGTCCTGTGGTTGCAGTACAATCAGTAGTTGTGCCTGTATCCTAGAGATGTTTGTTTACAGTTTCCTTATGTACATGTAGGATTATGTAAATTTGTATATATATGGTGAAACTTGGTATTTTAAGAACGTAAAAAAAAAAAAAAAAAAAAAAAATAGAAGAAAAAGAGAATTTTTTCGCGGTGTGAGACTTTGTAACCCGGCTACATGGTCACTGTCTTAACGGCGAAAATAGCTTTTTTCTTCGACTCGGTAAGTCTATTCTTACTTAGTCCCACCATCCATTAATGTTGCAATCAGCACTATTCAGATGTATCGTAGGTTTAACGAAACGAATCTAGAAAATTTTAATTAATTTTCATATTTGTGAGCTATACCTACGATACATCTGAATCATACTCCCTCCACCTCCCCCCAGTTACCATTGTTCTGCTTCGGTAAAATTGGATGTAGCACTGGTCGTTGGCTTACGCTTCCGGCCGTTGCGGGAGTCTAAAGACCGGGACTTCTTCCGGTACTTTTTTCTTTTTTGTCTGCTGTTGTCGGGTGAACCGACTGATAGCACTATTCAGGTGTATCGTAGGTATAACTCACAAATATGAAAAATAATTAAAATTTTCTAGCTTTATTTTATGTCTGTAAATTTTATAAAATGACCTTTTTCGTTGATAATTGACATTTTTCTTGCCTCTGTTGAATATTCTCAAAATATATGTTTTATGTATATCAATGAATTATTATAGATATCTTTAAATAGGGAATAAATAGTAAAACGGCGTCGTCGCGAATATTAATTTTTTTTTTTTTTGTTAAATTGTCCTATGATAAACAGAATCCTGCATTCGTGTTCATGTATTATTAAATTATTTCGGCCCCCGGCCATCGGGGCTTGAAAAAATAGATGGGCTGCATGATGTTTCCACGCAGGTCTGAATCCGACCCGCACACGAGTACTGGTAAACCGTTTAGAGGATCTAAGCCTGCCCAGGCAAAGCGTGCGAGTCGGACCCGTCCATGCTTATTAAGCCTATTGGTTTCATTACGCGGCAGGGCTTGAGATGTCGTTTCATCTCAGTGTCGGGTAAAATTTCCACAAAATTGGAAGCAATGCCTCCAAAATGACCTTTAGAGTGTTTACGGGGACGTTAAACCTCAAATCAAACTAACAAACAAATATTGAATTATTTAAACTAGTTGAAAAAAGGATAAAATGCTCAGTAAAACTTCGCAGTTTATCACTATTCCTCCACTCGTTTAATAAACCCATGTTATATGTTCTATATCATACATCGGACTGACAGTGCTGCTATGACTCGTCTTGTTTTGTTTCATGACCTAAAAACAAGAAACTAATACATAAAATGACAATCAGAACATAAAGTATACCACTGGTCATTTCGCCACGTGCTGCGAGATATATTTAGTATAAATGGCGTCATTTGTTTAACGCTACAAGTAATTTGTCAAGAAAGTGACTGGCAGTTCGTGTCATTCAAAACTAACACTACGTTGCTTTTCTTCGCTAGATTTGGTTAATTTTCGCCAATTAATTCCCCAGCGCCGAAGAAGAGAACATTCCCCCTTAGTCATTAGGAAAACACGCCTATACAAATGCATTGTAAACTTTACCACCAAAAAAAAAAATTTTAGATGAAAAATTGTGATATTTTCTTATTTCTGCTCAAAATATAGATTGTGGGTACTCGTTAGAGCCGCCTCGATGAGGCGGTTCTAACGAGTACCGACAATCTATATTTTTGAGCAGAAATAAGAAAAAAATAAAGTTTACCCCTGTTAACCCCAGTTTTACTATATAAAATGGGGTTCAAGGGGGTTAAAATTATAGAGGCGTGTTTTCGTGATGTCTGTTCGCGTCATTTCACGGCATCAGAAGCAACATTACTTCCTTTTAGATCAATACGTTAACAAGTCCGTGTAATAATTACTCTTCTAGATCCCAATTTCTGTAGGATATTAAGGGTTCAAAAAGTGTATACATATATAATTAACTTAGCTGTGTCCAAAACCATAGCAAGTATGCCTATATAAAGTTGACCCCCTTAAAGTTAAACGCCATTGTATATAGTAAAACGGGTTGACAGGGGTATATATTATTTTTCCTATTTCTGCTCAAAAACATACATTGTTGGGTCTATCGAGTATCCACAATCTATGTTTGGAGCAGAAATATGAAAAAAAATAGCAGTATTTTTATCTGAAGAAATTTTCATTTTGTGTTGGGAAGATTTCGCCAATATATTTACGAGGGTTGGTTGATATGCTGTGAGCCTCATATTGAAGGATTCAAATTTCATCGGACATATTGTATTATTTTTCAACATAATCCCCTCCAGTATATATACACTTTTGCCAGCGGTGTTTAAGGGTCTCATTGCCACTTTTATAGAATTCCTTTTCTTGGACGGCCCCCGCCCATAGGGGCTTGAAGAAATATATGGGCTGCATGATGCTTCCATGCAGAGCTGAATCCGGCCCGCACACTAGTACTGGTAAACCGCTTAGAGGATCTAGGCCTGTCCAGGAACCGCGGTGCGAGGCGGACCGTCCATGCTAATAAACCCTATTGGTTTCATTGGGCAACAGGGCTTGATATTTCATTTCATCTCAATGTCGGGTAAAAGTCCCACAAAATTGGAAGCAACGTCTCCAAAATGACCTTTACAGTAATGACGGGGACGTTTAACCTCAAATCAACCAACCAACCAACCTTTTCTTGGCTGTTCAGAAAGTCCGCCACTGCACATATGGACTGAAAGCGGGAACCTGAAATAGATGTTTTCAGTTTTAGAAATAAATTAAAGTCTGATGGAGCGACATCAGGTGAATAAGGCGGATGCTCAATCAATTCAAAGACACAATCGTGAATGGCAGCCATATATATATAGCAATAACAGACTTGTGAGCAGGAATATTGTCCTGATGGAACAACAGACCTTTAGTGAACTTGTCGTGGCGCTGAAGTTTAATATTTTCCTGTAAATGTCTTAGAAATGAAGCATCGTATGTGCCATTGATTGTCTGTTCCTTTTCAAGATGATCTATTTGCAGAATACCACCTGCATACCAGAAAACCGAGGCCATAACCTTACCAGCAGATCGAACAGTCTTTGCCTTCTTTGGCAGGGATGAGCCAGGGTGTTTCCATTGTTTCGATTGTTGTTTGGCCTCTGGGGTACAATTTTTAAATGATGGACCCATGTTTCATCAATAGTGACAATTTATTTTTGTGCGCCTGGTGTGCTTCTGATCAACTGTCAGAAGTCTTGGTACCAATCGGGTCGAAAGCTTTCTTAGTGCAAGAGAAGTGTACACTTTCCTGTGAAATGCCAACTCTACTTTCCTGTGAAATGCAAACTCTACTGGCTATATATCTTTCTGTAACTCGACTGTCAGTCATAACAATATCATGGACTTTATTGACCATTTCTGGGGTTGCAGACCTTCCAGGACGGGGAGGGGGGGTCATCTTCAAGACTCTGTCTGTCGCGCTTAAAGTCCGCACCCACCTTTTCACTGTAGCATATAAAGGACAATTTCCATAGTGTTGCTATCATATCATTATGGATATCCTCAGGTATTAACCTTTTACACGTATAGAGGCGGTTCTAACGAGTACCTACAATCTATATTTTAGAGCAGAAATAAGAAAAATAAGATTTATCTCTGTAAACCCCAATTTACCTACATAAAAGTGGTGTTCAAGGGGGTCAAAATTATATAGCCGTGTTTTCGTGCCTGTACCGGTCCACCGGGTTAAAGGGGTTATCTCAATGGGAAATTTAGCTTACAATAATTCTTCCTTTGAAAACGTTAAAGTGCATCTGTCGGATCCGGCCAACCAGTTAAAGAGTCTTTATCTAAAACAAATTACTTCTTGAACATAGAATCATCTCTCTGAATATTTCTTAGACATATAAGACATATAGAATGATGCTCTTATGACTGGTGAAGCCAGATTAATTGGAATGGAATGTCTTGTTTAGGATATAATTGTCTGAGCTCTTGTGACCAGCAGGCAATAGTTTCAGAGGATATTTTTCCTCCTTATTTTTGCATGACAAAACCCCACTGATGTGATTCAAGCAAGAACGCACAGCATACATGTTGGATTTTGAAGACCAATAACACAAATTGACCTTTAATATTCTTCGTTCCTTCTCCATATCTGGAGTTATGAATGAAGCCGGGACACAGCGTTTCCTTCAAATTACATGTGCGCCCAGCGAAGAATCTGATCAGCATGCGCATCCGTGTAGTCTGACCAGAGACTTCTCTTGCTGCATGAAGGATCATCGAACCCTTAGCTATCCTGAGAGCGCACAGCGAAGACTCTGATCAGACTGCGTGGATGCGCAGGCTGATCCGAGTCTTCGCTGGACGCACATGTCTTATTGTATGTTTCGTCGTGCGCTGGCTCATTATTATGAAATAGAACTGCTCTAGCTGTGATTTGTTGAGTAATAAATCACAGTGAGGCCAGTTGTTAAGTAGTTCAAATCACAAGCGCCAAACGACAGTGATTCGTCTACTTAAACTGGCCGACAAACTGTGCTTTATTGCATTTACAAAACAAATCACTGACTAGAGCAGCTGCTGATCTATTTCGATTCTAACACGCTGAAAATCGGCAAGAATATTGTTGTTTCCTTCCGATTCTCACAACCTTTCGCCTTTGTTAAAATAATTCCCGCAAAAACTATTGACTGTAACATACACATTTAAGTCCTTTTGTAATGTTTTCGATGCTAGAAAGTGACATAACACCTTCTAATGTCAAGAAATCTAGCAGTGACGTCATACATCGGCAGCTTTTGAAGACGTCACTCGCCGCACTCTTCCGCCCCGTGATGCCAAAATCAGAATCAGAATTGTTACTGGTGACACGTCAATTGACATTCAAACACCAGGACGTGTGTTATGGGAAGTTAGTAAATAGGTAACTTAGCTTCACGTAAACTCCTCAGCACTTACAGCAGGCGAAATAATCTAATCGGGATGGACATTCAAATCTCTAATGGCTCGGGGGATGAAAGATTCTTTATAAATGTCAGTTCTTGCTGTGAGGATCTGAAACGCCAATGAGTGGTGATTTCTACAGTGCCTAGCTGGTGGAACAAGGTCATGTGTTAGAATGCTTGCAGCACCCTTTAGACCTTTGTATAACAGTATGAGCCTTCTGTCGATTTTCCTTTTCTTGAGAGACTCCCATCTTAATTTCCCTAGTATTCCAGTTATGCTCCCAGTTTCAAAGCAGTAACTGCTTGTTACAAATAAAAACAAAAATGAGCTACAAATCTAGCAGCTCTATTCTGAACTTTTTCAATTTCTTCATTAAGGACCACTCCACTGAGGTCCCAGATACATCTACCATATTCCAAGATTGGGCAACAAGTCCTTTATATGCTGCCTCTTTTACATCCTAAGGACACTGATGAAGATTTCGCCCGAAGAAACCAAGCGTTCTATTTGCCTTAGTACACATGTTGCTAATATGCGTATTGCATCTCAAATTATGTGTTATTGTCACACCACGGTATTTAATGGAATTCACATTGTCGAGGACCGTTCGCTCTAAGGTGTAAGAAGCCTCAATTTTATTAGTTCTCTTCCTAGCTATCTGCATAATACATGTATTGAAGTTAACAGGCTGACATCTCATACCCCACCCAACCCCACCCCCTCCGTGTCCACAATCCTGCTCTATCGACATGTATATCATTCTGAAAGTTCAGTGAGTAATCTGTACCTCTAATTTCCCGTTAGTAAACACAGTCGTCTACGAACAGTCTTATTTCTAAGTCTATGTCAGTGGAAATATCATTGACGTACAGGAAAAACAACAGTGGACCAAGAACATTCCCTGGACAAAACCGCAGCCCTCTCCGAAGATTAACCATTAACGACAACGCGCGCTATTTCATGCAGCAAAGAAAGGAAATAATCAATTGGAGAGCCTCCCCACCCCAAATTCCATAGCCAAAAAGTTTAGATTTAAGTAGTTTATGTGGTGGGGTGTCAAAAGCCTCCTCGAAGTCCAGAATAAATGTTTCCACATGTCCCCAGGGACCACTTGTCCAAGAATTTCGCCCAGTCAAAACTGTGGTCAACTGTGTTTCACAACTATGCTTTTTTCTAAATGCATGTTGTCTGTCTGACAGAGTTTATGTTCATCCATGAGGATCATGCTGTTTGAGCAGACTGTATGTTCAAGCAATTTACACAGAACACAAGTCAGAGACACAGGGTGATAATTATGGGCAATAGCCATATCTCATTTTTGAAGAGTGGACAAATGGTTGCAAAGACCATTCCTTGGGGATTTCATCCGTATCAAGAGACTCTTGAAACAAGTGTGCAAAAACTGGACCCAACTCATTTGCTAGTTCCTTCAGGACTCTAGGATGAATCTCATCAGGTCCTAAGGCCTTACTGGGGTTTAAGCCTTGCAGTAACTTGATCACTCCTGCAGCTGACGCAACAATATTATTCATGAATGGGGCCGATCTTCTTGTCAATGGAACCTCCATAAACTCAGTTATATTAATCGCATAATTGAATTGACTGACTAGTTCCTCTGTCCTTTCAGAGTCCCCGTTCCCTCCTCTTTTATTCAGGAACGGGATTCCTTGCCTGTCTTTCTTCTGACTATTGATACATCTATAGAAATCTCTGAGATTTTGAATTTACATCACCTACCAAGTTATTCACATTCAAATCATGCTGATTTTTTTTTTCTTTCAGTCTTGATTTCGCGTCTCAAGTTTTCAAATCTTATCCGGAGTTTATAAATTCCCGTCATTTTTGCCTTTGCATGAATCTTATTCCTTCTGTGAATTTTTCTTCTTATCTCAGGTATGATCCAGAGGTAAGAATTACCCGTTTTTGAGGGGATATGAGTTTCGGCCGAAGTATGGATAAAAGAAGTTATCAAATTGAAGTTCTCCTGGACAGAACCAGCGGCTGAATGACCATTAAAGTATTTATCCTTTGCAAATATGAGCGCATCCTCCCTCATAGTTTCCTTTTTTATTCGAGTACACCTTCCTTCGTGTAGCATATTAAATGAGAGTTCCTTCTCATTGCCTATAGAGGCGCGCTTTCACGTTTAAAATGAAAAAAAAAAATCCAAAGCAAAAATTGTCGGCTTTAGGCCAATGGGTTCTTTAGAGGTTAGCTGAATCTATGATGTGATTCAGACCGCTGTAAGAAAATGTCGGGCAAGTTTTCAGTTTAGGAAAATGTAAACGCGATCAATCATATCCCAGACCTATCATTGCAAAGTTCCTCCGATTCAAAGACCGTGAACGAGTTCGATTAGCAGCATCAAAGGTTCTGAAAGGCAGTAATTATGGCATCAGAGAGCAGTTTCCGGTGGAGATAGAGGCAGTGCGACGCACTTTATACCCAGTGGCGAAAGAAGCACGCGAAAATGAAGAAAATAAAGTACGTCTGGTGAGGGACAGATTTTTCATAAACGATTCCGAATGTAAACCCAAAAACACAATCCTAAAAGTCGTCAGTCAATTGCGGCAGAGTTACCCATCTCGATTTAGGGCAAGAGACAACCAGTCTTATCAAGGAACTAGAGTATTCAAATAAAGAAATCCTATAACAGCCCCTGCAAAACTGAACTTTACAACACCAAATCGTTATTCGGTCCTGAATGATGCAAATGAACAGACAGCCATCTTGACAGAGAGCAGAAAACAAAAGGCATATTCGCCCCTTGAAAATGATCTGAATGTTAAAAAAATACGTGAAACACAGTCACTTAACGTTTTACGAGCCCATGGACAGTCAAACCAGTGACGTAGCGACAGGTAATTTACCTGTTCAACAACATCTTACTACGCAAAAACCTGACAGTCAACATGTGTCACGTGATACCCCCCCCCCCGCGCAAGGAATGCAGGCGAAAATAATACCTTGCAATAGGAAAGCGTGGAGCACAACAGACAATGTGAAAATGCGTCATACTTAAACAACAGGACACATTACTACAGGGTGCGTCCAAAAACTCATTTTATGACATAAAAATCTTGTCGTTAAATGTCTGTGGCTTAAAAAGGAAGTTGAAAATACACGAATTTACAGACATGTTAAACTTATATGACGTTATTGCTCTGCAAGAAACGAAGCTTGATGATGCTGACAGTGTGTAAGTGCCTTGTTACACCATTATCTGTCCGAATAGGAAGAAGCTTTCAAGGTACAGATCCGGTGGCACAGCGTTCGTATTTAAAAACTCACTACAGCAGCATATTGCACCTTTGAAACGCCAGTCAAAACTTGTTCAGTGCATCCGCATCTCGAGAGCAGTCACGAATACTGATAGAGATATTTATTTTGGAAATAACTATATCCCCCGCCAGGATCAAAGTTTGCATCACCAGATCCGTACCTCGAAATTCAAGCAGATATAAATGCACATTGCGAAAATAACGATCTCCTGTTGTTAGGAGACTTCAATTCTCGGTTAGGTATATCCCGTGATTATACAATAGCTGATGAATATTTTATCTAGGTTGTATGATGATAACATTTTACAAACCGAAAGTGCACAAATACTCTCTAAACTTGGAGAATATGGTGTACCTCTCGAAAGGCGATCTGCCGACTCGACGACAAATACATACCGGCTACAACTGCTAGAGCTTTGTAAAAGCAATGACCTTTTTATCTTAAATGGCAGACTCGGAATTGACAGGCAAAACCCAAAACCAACATGCAAATAAAAATCAAAAATGAGTTCCTTTAAGAGCAATGAAAATATTCATAAGAAAGAAGATGGGTCATACTACGTAGTTTCGGCTAATAAAGCCTCATCAGTGACCCTGTAATGATCCGGCAAAGAAAGCCAGAGGAAACATACTGCAATTTTGCGAATTTCGAATAAGCAGTCGATACAAAGACTGATATAAATTAAAATGGGATCCAAATAATTAAAAACCTGTCTAGAATATGAGTCTAAACCAATAATTTATTTCCAATTTCTCAGAATATTCACGCTGATCTCAAAGGACCAAAAGTAAAATATAAACTGCACTATGGTTGATGTACGGGGAGACGTTTTACGGCCGCCACACGGCACAACACCAGCTGCAGTGAAGGCAAATAAAAATCAAAAATGAGTTCCTTTAAGAGCAATGAAAATATTCATAAGAAAGAAGATGGGTCATACTACGTAGTTTCGGCTAATAGAGCCTCATCAGTGACCCTGTAATAATCCGGCAAAGAAAGCCAGAGGAAACATACTGCAATTTTGCGAATTTCGAACAAGCAGTCGATACAAAGACTGATATAAATCAAAATGGGATCCAAATAATTAAAAACCTGTCTAGAATATGAGTCTAAACCAATAATTTATTTCCAATTTCTCAGAATATTCACGCTGATCTCAAAGGACCAAAAGTAAAATATTATTATTATTATTATTATTGATTATTGCATTTCAAATGTAAATTTGATACAACGCATAAATATTTTTTCCATTCACCTTTGTACTCGGACTCTCATTGCGGCGTTACTTTAACAGTTAAGTCAGTGTATCAGCCGTCGAGCCCAGCAGAAAACAAGCCTTCTCTAAATCAAAGACCAAAACTATGGAAGCAAGAAAATGCCGATTCATTTTTAGCAAGTTTTGATTCACAAAAAATGTCACAAATAAACGTAGTGATAAACAGTCTTACACAAAAACAGAACGTTTCGAAATCAGGCATCGATCTCAAAGGACCAAAAGTAAAACATTATTATTATTATTATTATTGATTATTGCATTTCAAATGTAAATTTGATACAACGCATAAATATTTTTTCCATTCACCTTTGTACTCGGACTCTCATTGCGGCGTTACTTTAACAGTTAAGTCAGTGTATCAGCCGTCGAGCCCAACAGAAAACAAGCCTTCTCTAAATCCAAGACCAAAACTATGGAAGCAAGAAAATGCCGATTCATTTTTAGCAAGTTTTGATTCACAAAAAATGTCACAAATAAACGTAGTGATAAACAGTCTTACACAAAAACAGAACGTTTCGAAATCAGGCATCGATCATGTTACTTGTGACATAGAAAATATATTCCATAACGCATGTTAAGGAGCATTTGGCACGTATAGGCCACGTGAAAGCACACATAAAAGGCCGAATAAACCATGGTTTAACACTGAATGCAGACTGGCTAGGAATTCGTATCATAAAAAGACGCCTGTATAACCGATTCAAAACCGATCATTACAAAAATCCGCTTAAAACTGTTCGTAAAAATTACAATTACG
Source organism: Lucinisca nassula (assembly GCA_963580285.1). Taxonomy (NCBI): domain Eukaryota; kingdom Metazoa; phylum Mollusca; class Bivalvia; order Lucinida; family Lucinidae; genus Lucinisca; species Lucinisca nassula. The sequence goes on along the minus strand of OY757010.1, from coordinate 126,075,230 downwards.
TTATTACAAAAAATATACGGCGGCATAAAAATGTCACGACAGAAAAACTTACTAACTGAAAACTAAGGACCAAAAAGAATATTGGCGTATACTGAATGGGAGAAAACCGAGAGGCAAAAATCACGTCTCTGTAGATGATTTTTTCAAATATTTTGAAATTTATAAATAATCCATCAATTTTTTCAAATGAAGGAAGAATAATTATCGATACCGAACATGAAAATGGTGAAATAAACATGCCAATATGCGAAAGCGAAATTCGACAAGCAGTGAAAGAACTCAAACGGAATAAATCGCCCGGCTTCGACCAAATCCTCAACGAACATATACAAATTACATTAGATATGATGCTCCCAACGTATAAAAATTTATTTAACCTTATATTTGATATATCAAGTATACCTGAAAGTTGGCTTGTGGGTGAAATTCTACCTATATATATAAGAATAAAGGAGATTTTAAAAATCCTGAAAACTACCGTCAAGAACAGTCAAACTGGCTTCCGTAAGGGCTTCTCTACTGCTGACAACCTTTTTGTCATAAATAGCCTTCTCGATATGATGAAATCTAAGTCAAAAAAGCTGTACTGCGTATTCGTAGATTACAAGCAAGCGTTTGACTCTGTTTGACGAACCAGCTTGGGCAAAAACTTCAGTCATCCAATTTCAATGGGAAATGTTTCTGTTTGATTAAAAACTTATACCAAAATATTAAATCACGAGAAAAATGTGCAAATGGAACGTCAGCGTTATTCCCTTGCAGAATAGGAGTGCGTCAAGGAGAAAATCTGTCACCATTTTTATTTTCCATTTTTTTTCTGAACGATCTTGAAAGTTAGTGTTCAAAAATAATGTCCCCGGAGTTGAGTGCGAATTTGATGTCAATGACCTATTACTTATCTTAAGCTCTTTATATTACTGTATGCTGATGATACAGTAATGTTCAGTGAAACACCCGATGATTTACAGAGGACACTCAATGTTTTTAGTGATTATTGTTAAGGCTGCCACGATTAATCGTTTAATCGATTAATCGATCGATTAATTCCACAAAATGATTATCATTTCTGATTTGCTTTTAATCGATTACATGATAGGTACAATTTACTACCCAAAGTTATGCCTAAAATAGCTGGATGAGTGGCAAACAGGGCAGACCCTGATGAGACGCCGCATGATTCGGCGTCTCATCTAGGTCTACACTGTTTGCTCAGGCCTGTCTGTTCAAATATACATATGGTAAAGTGCAACATATCGTAAGAGTCATGCTCAGACAGAAAGTCAGACAGGTAAATTAATGATAAAAATAGCCATCGGAAGAGATGGCAAATCCCCCGACCAAAAGCGAATATGGCCTTCAGAAGATTGTTCACCAATAGAAAGTGCACCAGAATTAAACCAGCAATATATCACAAAAGTATTGCAGTTATGGCCATCACAAGATTATAGTGTCAGGGGAGATAACGAAACTAGAGGCACATGGGCCACGATGCTCACCAGAGCTCAGGCAGGCACTGCCCACTGGCAGCCATGTATGGTTTTAATTTATTGATTATAAAGTCTCCCAAATGAACCCCCATTTCATGAGGACTCTGTATCTGAAATATTAGGCCTTTTATAAAGTGGAGGGGTGGGAGATGACCCAACAGAGCCCAATTTGATATCATTGAATGCATCTGGAAGATTAGCCATATATATGCTAAATGTGTAACCCTCGTTAAATAAAGCCTTTACTTACTTACTTACTTACTTACTATCTTATCATAAGGAACAAGAAAGTATATGGTTTATGGGTGGGGGCGGGGATCTTAACGGTTTCTGAGATATTGGGCCTTTTATGAAGTGGAGGGGTTGGGGAATGGCCCGGGCACATCCCAAGAGACCCCCAGGTTGGTGTCTTTGAATGCGTTATATCATAAAAAACACGAATGTATATATGGTTCAGGGGTGGGAATCTGATAGGTTTCTGAGATTTATCGCCTTTTATGAAGTGGCAGGATGGGGCATGGCCCCAGCACACCCCTGAAGACCCCTAGGTTGGACTCATTGAATGCGTCTTATCATAAAGAACAAGAATATATATGGATAAGGGGATGGGATCTAAACGGTTTCTGAGAATTTGGGGCCTTTTATGGAACGGAGGGGGTAGGACATGGCCCGGGCACATCCCAAAGGACCCCCAGGTTGGTGTAACTGATACGTCTTATCATTAGAAACAAGAATATATATGGTTTTCGGGTGGGGATCTGAAAGGTTGCCGAGATATATTGCCTTTTATGAAGTGGAGGGGTGGGGCAATGGCGCATCCCTGGGGACCCCTAGGTTGGTATCACTGAATGCGTCTTATCATAAGAAACAAGAATATATATGGTTTTGAGTTGGGGATCTGAATGGTTTCTCAGATATATTGCCTTTTATGAATTGGAGGGGGTGGGGCAGGGCCCTGACCCACCCCAGGGGGCCTCCAGGTTGGTGTCATTGAATGTGTCTTATCGTAAGTAACAATAATATATATGGTTTAGGGGTGGGGATCTATAAGGTTTCCGAGATATTGGGCCTTTTATGAAGTGGAGGGGGTGGTGCAAGGTCCCGGCGCATCCCTGGGGCCCATAGGTTGGTGTCAATTAATGCATCTTATCATAAAGAACAAAAATATATATGGTTTAGGGGTGGGGGTCTCAACGGTTTCTGAGATATATGGCCTTTTATGTTGTGGAGGGGGTGGGGCATGGCCCCGGCGCATCCCGGGCCCCAAGATTAGTGTAACTGAATGTGTCTTATCATAAGGAACAAGAATATATATGGTTTAGGGGTTGGGGATCTGTAACGGTTTCAAAGATATTGGGCCTTTTATGAAGTGGAGGGGGTTGGGCAAGGCCCCAGCGCATCTGGGGGGCCCACAGGTTGGTGTCAATGTCTTATTATAGGGAACAATAATATATATGGTTTAGGGGTGGGGATCTGTAAGGTTTTGGAGTTATGGCCATCACAAGGTTATATTGTCAGGGGAGATAACTCAAAAACCATGGCACCAAGGGTTGTGGTTCTTGTGCATGACACACGGTCTCAGCCTTGTGAACAACTGTGTCAGGTATCATCAATATATCTTGAAGGGTATTGGAGTTATGGCCATCACAAGGTAGTCACTCAATTTTATTGGAAGGGGAGATAACTCAAAAACCATGGCAACCAGAGTTGTGGTTCTTGTGCATGACACGCCGTCTCAGCCTTGTGAACAACTGTGCCAGGTACCATCAACATACGTCAAAGGTATTGGAGTTATGGCCATCACAAAGTAGTCATTCTATTTCATTAAAAGGGGAGATAACTAAAAAGTATGCAATCCAGAGTTCTGGTTCTTGCGCATGACACGCCGTCTCAGCCTTGTGAACAATTGTGCCAAGAACCATCAATGAATCTCAAAGGGTATAGGAGTTAGGGCCATCACAAGGTTGCGTCTACGGACGGACGGACGGACGGACAGACGGACGAGAAAAGAAGTATTTTCGGTGTCTAACGGAATAAATCCCATAGACTTACATTGATTCTGTCCATTTACATAGCCACCTAACTATACATTTGTTGGTGCGGACGGACGGACGGACGGACGCCAGGCTGATCGCTATATCCCCCGAACCTGTTCGGTCGGGGGATAAAAACCTTAGCGATTACTAATCGATTATCGATCGCAATGATATGACTGATAATCGATTGTCTTTTCACCTCCGATTAGCCAGCCTAATTTCTGTACCGTCTGGAAGCTCAATGTTAATGTGTTCAAGACAAAATTGATGATTATCTCCCGCGGCAGACAAAATCCAAATATAAGTTTCTATCTTAACAACACTAAACTTGAAATTATTCAAGAATACAAATATCTTGGAATTTATTTATCAAAAAGTGGCTCTTTTAATACTTCGAAAAAATATATTGCCGAGCAAGCAAACAAAGCTTTATTCTCGCTTATTAAGAAATCCTGGTCATTAGATTTAACGTTTGATGTACAAATAGATTTATTCAACAAAACTGTGAAACTCATACTTATATACTGTAGTGAAATTTTGGGAACGGGTAACTGCGACATTATAGATAGAATTCAAACACAATTTTTATTTGAAAAAAATCCACCCCCTCGTTTTTGATTTACGGAGAGTTGTGTGTTTGACCTATAAGTGTTGATATAAAGGCAAAGATGATATCATATTGGTCAAAGGTTGTCTCTCAACATGACCAAGCAACAAGACTTTAATACCAAATGTACACAATACTTTATTACCTCTACAAATCAAACCAGTGCAAGTCAGCATTCGTCGAAAACGTCGAATCTATTCTCAATTCATGCGGTTTCTCTGGAGTTTGGCAAACACAGGATGTAATAAACCATAAATGGCTTTCTCTAGCAATAAAGCAAAAATTGAGCGATCAGTATACTCAAAACTGGCATTCTTTAGTTGAAACCTCGTCAAGAGGGAAAATCTATCGACTATTCAAAGAAGAATTCGAGCAAAGTAAATATCTAAGAATTTTACCGAATAACTATTGTAAAACTTAAATAAGATTTAGAACGAGGAATACGAAACTCCCTGTAGAAGTTGACAGGTGGAACGGGACACCTTTTGACGATCGCACATGCACTTTTTGCCATACAGACATTGGTGATGATTATCACTTCATCTTATCATGCACTCATTTCAAAGAATGTCGAACCAAATTCATCAAGCAAACATATTTTGCAAGACCAAACACACAGAAATTTAAAGATCTCATGAATTCTGAAAACGAAAATGAACTGAGAAAATTATGTCAATTTATTACCTTAATAAACGATGCTTTTTACTAACGGCAAGCATGAGCACCCGAAAAGAAACACACATATATAAGAAGTTATTTTCTTGTTACCATTGTTACACACACAATGCCTGAATATAATTTATTACATATATGTATAAAGTGAAGTTCCTATATTAAGAATACCTTAAAAACTATTAAAGGGTGGTCTTAAGACCACCTTTGAACAGTCCCAAAGTGGCCTCTTGCCAGAGGAGACTGGGTGTCGTCAGGGCAGAATAAGAATGACTTAGGCCTTCTAGATGTTCTTTTAAAGGCAGAACTTGTCTGTAGCTGGTTTTAATAGCGGAATTTCTCAGTACAAGCTTACATGATGATTTATGTATATACTCTCCCTCATCTCTCTCTCTTTCTCTTTCTCTAAAAATGTAGTTTCATAATCCAATAAAGAGTTTGTGTTACCTTCAAACAAACCATGTAGACCCTGATCAGACGCCGTACCTTTCGGCGTTGATCGGGGTCTGCATTGCTCATGGATGTCTTTATAAAATGCAACGGTGAAATTTTGGAAACTTACCTAAGAAGTAGAATAAATCCAGCGCAAGTGTACTGATTGACGTTTAGCACGCTCTCGTGAACTCTACAGTGTACTGGCAAAAGTATAGTACAAAAAAAAAAATAAATTAATAAAAAAATAATAATAAATAAAGATAAAAAAAAAATAATAAATAAATGAATATTTTCAGATGTATTCTTTTTGCTCAGTCTGTTGAGCTCCTACCTCTATCTTTTACTTCTATTTGTCACTCCATGGCATCGTGTATGTAATTTGCTTGTGTATTCATGGCAACAATTGTTGTCAACATTGTATTGACCTTGTGAACGAATATACTTGAAACAGTTCATTAAAGTCTTATGCGAGGCTGAAAATGAGTTTTAGGTCACAAGCCGATCATTGATTATTTTTCTCACCTACCTACTTTACAGAATGTGCTGTAAATGGTAAAAATGCCGTGTGACGGCCGTGAAAAGTCCTATCGTATATCATCATAGTGCATATAATTTGGTCTGGTCCTTTGAGATCATTGGGTTTATTTAGAATCATTTCGAAAATGGAGTTCTCCTTAAGCCGGTGGTAGAGGGCGTGGCCGGTGTTGCACATTTCAGTACTTTTCATGAACAGCCGCCCCAGAATACACAAAATCAATATTCAAAAAGACTCCTTTACACTGATATAAGTCGCCCCCGCCCATAGGGGCTTGAAGAAATATATGGGCTGCAAGATGCTTCCACGCATAGCTGAATCCGGCCTGCACACTAGTACTGGTAAACCGCTTAGAGGCTCTAAGCCTGTCCAGGAACTGCGGTGCGAGGCGGACCGTCCATGCTAATAAACCCTATTGGTTTCATTGGGCGACAGGGCTTGAGATGTCATTTCATCTCAATGTCGGGTAAAAGTCCCACAAAATTGGAAGCAACGTCTCCAAAATGACCTTTACAGTGTTGATGGGGACGTTAAACCTCAAATCAAACAAACAAACACTGATATAACAGAGCAAATAAGGTTGCTACAAGCACTTCTTTATGCCGCGCCATTACACTTACATCAGGTAAGTCCCACAACTCTTATCAAAAATGAAATCAGAGGGAATGTGCAATAGTTTTCATAAATAGATGACTGTGATAACTAATTTCAATAAAATATAAATGGGTCATACCTAAAAAAAAAATAGTGAACCGGCGCCACAGTTCTCGTTCTATTGCAGATCCCCTCATAATTGTCCACATCCGTATAAAGTTTATTGAAAATATATCAATACGATTTTCAATTTGCAGAGTAGATACCGTTTTTTTTTTTTTTTTTTTTTTATTGTCAATGTTTAAACAGCCATAGCTCAAAGAGCAGTTAAGCCAGGCTTATGGTCCTGGTGTTCAACATATCATCATATGTTGCTTTACATTTTTGTGTTTGCGAGGCTTCAAGAACATTACAATAACACACCCGTGCGACATAGTGCATTTTTCACATCTCCAAAATTTCTTCTTTACAGATGAAAATACATGATATTTTTATTATTTTGACTGCAAACATAGATTGTGGGTGCTCGTTAGAACCGTCTCATGCAGGCCCACGAATGCCCAAAACCCATGTCTTATACCCCGTAAGCTCAAGTGATCTCTTTATAAAGTGGGGTTTAGGGGGGTATTCATTTCACGGACTTGTTCACGTGATGAAAACTTCTGAAAACGTTTGAAGTTATAGAAAGACCACACGTGTATGACTGTGAACCAATGTTCAAATAGCGGTTATAGTTTATCAACGACATTTGAGAGTTCAACGTTCAAGCGTGGCAAGACTATTCCATGTTTGAGGGTAAGCAGGTTCCGGATTTCTTTTTTTCAAAGAATTTTAAAATAATAAATATCTTTTTTATAATGCTATTGTGTAGAAGTCGTGACCAAGTAGTAAGTATGATGCAATACGAATCTCAGTAAAACTATATCTTCCAATGTAAAATCCCAACTGAAGGCGACTTACCTAAATCACGGGCCAGTCTAAAATTAAAAGTGCAGTCACGTCTCACTGCGATTTGAAAGACTATACTCCAAAAGCAAATAATTCAGAGTTCTTGTGTTCTACACAAATCATCAGAGCATGGCGATATAAACTGAACGAAAATAGAAACTGTACGCCGATTTTTAAATTGTCTTTGGCAAAACAAATTTGAATTCCATTTATATAAATTATCATTAGCGGCAACTCTGCTACTGATTAATTGCGTACAATGTTTAATGACAGCTACGATTTAACGGGTAAGGCCAAAGATTCGAGGCAAGGGTTAAAATTTTGGTGTTCAAGTTTCCATTGAGTCAAACATTTGTGTTACAGATGTGATCCTCATTTTTACCAATTGTTACTAAACATCTAATCATTCGGTTTAGATTATTGTTTACAAACAATGACTGAAACGTTATCACCTTTTGTGGCCAGTGGCCTTGTTTGAGTAATAAGGCCAGGCTGCACCAGCTTCACATAACCAACTGTAATTAATTGAACACGGCATCCCGGACTTAAATAAATACACAGTCGCTTAAACTATATGCCTACATGTTTGTATTTGTTGGTTAAGAGAGAGAGAGAGAGAGACGCCTCAATAGCATTTATATTAAGCTTACTATTCTGTATTCAAGAAGGGCAGCTGTCAATTTCTGGTGAAAGAATGTGCACTGTGCTGGTCGACCGCTTACGTACATGTATTACCCTGCCCAGGAGAAGTGTGGATAGATAAACTGGCCGCCTCAGGAGTGACCTAGATAGTGTTGGCTGGGCCGCTGAACTTCGGTGCGGGCAGACAAACAAACTTACTATTCTGTAGTAGACATATTCCATTCATGTTTTACTGTGCGTTGATGACACGTCTACGATATACATATGCTCGTGCAAAACATGTTTTTACGGCTCATTTATCTACGCTCTATGATTTTATGAATGGGGGATGGTTTGCTGCAGACGGACAAACCGGAACAGCAACACATTACCCTTGCCCTGCTGTTCCTGATTACATCTATGTTTGCAAATAGTGCAGATCCGGGTCGGATGACTTCTGAGTCTGGTCGGGATCTGCACTGTTTGAAATTAAGTTTTTAAATTTTCAGGAATGAATTTGTTTGGTCCAAAGTTAGAAACGGGTGTTGTTGGTTCTGTTTGTTTGATTTGAGGTTTAGTGTCCCCGTCGGCACAATAAGGGTCACTTTGGGGGCGTTGCTTCCAATTTTATTGGAATTTTACCCAACATTGGGATGGAATGATATCGCCGCGAGGCTCGCTTTGCCTGGGCAGGCTTAGATCCTCTGAGCGGATTACCAGTACTCGTGTGCGGGCCGGTTCCGGCTCTGCGTAGAAGCTTCGTGCAGCACATCTATTTCTTCAGGCCCCGATGGGTGGGGACTGAACTCTTCCACCCTACATTTTGGATAAGCCATTCAAAGTTTAGATAAACATAGAAACGTGGCGAAATTTATTTGCAAACGGTCTAGACCCTGATCAAACTGCGCGTTTGCGCGGACTGATCCGAGCCTGTATCGTTTGTTTTTGTCCTCGAAAACGTGTCACCATGAAAGTAGTTTTACTTAATTTACGTTTGCTACCATTCACAATGCTATGTGGCTGGATTCGTGTTAGTTATATTGTACGCGCGACGTCTTCGCGGTGCACCAACATTATTGGAGCATTGCGGTGACGTCGGGCGAGCGTCAAGAACAGATCGCACTGCGTTGTGAATGGAGCAAACGCTCCTATTAACAAACCATGCTATGAGTTATCATCCTTCCAGAAGTAATCCATTCAGAACACTGAACACATATCAACAGAGACACTAAAACGTGCGAATGCACGCGGATCGCGTGTCTTATATGGTCCGGTGATCTTTTTTTTTTGTAATAAATAACTAAGATTAAAGGTCGAGCTTTGGAGAGGGGATTTGAACCCAACGCAGGGCATCATTTCCATGACAACACTATGCCATATAATACATCTTATATAGTAGAATAACGAAAGGCTAGACACGCTTACCTAGATGTACAGCCTGGTAAAGAACATATGGCATAAGTGCCTTTCTCGAGCTGACCGGCATAACATAACTTATTGGAGGTTATTTCTCCCTTGGTAGGCTAAACACTTACTTCCTTTCCCCCCTACTTCTAAATCTTTATCCTGTACAAACACTTTATTCTGTACTTACAGAATATTCAATCTGTACAAACAGATTGACTATACTAAAAAGATAAATCCTTGTTTTACTTATATGCTACGCCATGCGGTATTTGTATTTTGTATTTTGACAATTCTCATTTAATACTGTATGTATTCTGAGAAAAAATAAAGCTGATTTGATTTGATTTGATTTGATTTGATTTAAATATTGGACCAAAAGACCGGAAGTGGGCGAATAGTATGACAATTTGGATTGCGATTATTGTTTAAACAAGCAAATTCCAAAGAGAATTTATGTCCCCCGCCTTATTTTCATTTGTGAGGTTAAAAAATAAGTAAGTTAACCAGGCAACCATTGATATCACTTAATGCGGAAAGTGAAAAACAATAATTAAAGAATTCTGTAAAAGACACATGCACATTTTCAGTCCATATCAAAACACATGTAAAGATTCTGAAGGATCAGTTTTAAACTGTAGGAGGAGTTACACTCACAATGTACCTACTACATATCCAGTTTCATATTATTGAAGGGCAAAAAAAAACTCTAAGTTAAAAATGTGAAAAAAAATGAAAAGAATTATTTTAAGATTCTGTAAAAAGCAAATGCATATCTTCAGACCATAATTCAACCAACTTTTAACTTTTGGAAGGATTGGCATTAAACTGTAGGAGGAGTTGTGCTCACAAGGTACCTACTACATTATACTCTTTCATAAAATTGATGCATAAAAAAGTCTATATTAAAAATGTGAAAAAGTGAAAAAAATAACTAAAAAAACTGAAAAAAGCCTATGCACAACTTCAAACCATGATAAAGACACCTGTAAAATTTCAGAAGGATCGGTATAAAACTGTAGGAGTAGTTGCGCTCACAAGGTACCTACTACATTATACTCTTTAATAGAATTGATGCATGAAAAAAGTCTAAGTTAAAAATGTGAAAAAAGTGAAAAGAATTAATTAAAGAAATCTGTAAAAAACATATGCACAACTTCAACCCATCATAAAGACACCTGTAACATTTTAGAAGGATCGGTATAAAACTGTCGGAGGAGTTGCGCTCACAAAGTACCTACTATGAAGCCGGAACCATGCAAAAAAGTCTAAGTTAAAAATGTGAAAACAGTGAATAAAAAATAATTAAAGAATTCTGAAAAAAGCATATGCGCAACTTCAAACCATGATAAAGACACCTGTAAAATTTCAGAAGGATCGGTATAAAACTGTAGGAGGAGTTGCGCTCACAAGGTACCTACTATGAATTCGGAACCATGCAAAAAAAGTATAAGTTAAAAATGTGAAAAAAGTGACAAAAAAGAAATGATTAAAAAATTCTGAAAAAAGCATATGCACAACTTCAAACCATGATAAAGACACCTGTAAAATTTCAGAAGGATCGGTATAAAACTGTTGGAGGAGTTGCGCTCACAAGGTACCTACTATGAATTCGGAACCATGCAAAAAAAGTCTAAGTTAAAAATGTGAAAAAAAGTGAAGAAAAAAAATAATTCAAGGTTTCTGAAAAAAGCACATGCACAACTTCAAACCATGATAATGACACCTGTAAAATTTCAGACCGATCGGTTTAAAACTGTAGGAGAAGTTGCTCTCACAAGGTACCTACTACAAGCTCGGAACCACGCACCACGCATAACGCACCACGCACCACGCACCACGAACCACGCACCACGGAAAGCCGAATACTATATCCCCTCGCTTTTCTTCGAAACGGCGGGGGACAATAAATATGTAACACAAAATTGAAGATGCTAAAACGATTGAAGGCGTGTTAGAGTGGTTTCTTGGCTTGAAACATTTTTTTTGTTTTGTTTTTGTTTGAAATTTTCGCTGAAAAAAAAAAAGCAGTTTGTTTTAGATTTCAATAGAATGTTTGTTTCTCGATATTTTTAGATGTCATTACGATGTGTGTGTGTGTGTGTGTGTGTGTGTGTGTGTGTGTGTGTGTGTGTGTGTGTGTGTGTGTGTGTGTGTGTGTGTGTGTGTGTGTGTGTTCGGGTTTAGCGTCGCTTTCAACATTTTTTCAGTCATATCACGACGGTGTCTGGTTGTCATCACGATTTTTTTTTGTTTTTGATTTGAGGTTTAACATCCCCGTCAACACTGTAAAGGTCATTTTGGAGACGTTGCTTCCAATTTTGTGGGACTTTTACCCGACATTGAGATGAAATGACATCTCAAGCCCTGTCGCCCAATGAAACCAATAGGGCTTATTAGCATGGAGGGTCCGCCTCGCACCGCGGTTCCTGGACAGGCTTAGATCCTCTAAGCGGTTTACCAGTACTAGTGTGCGGGCCGGATTCAGCTCTGCGTGGAAGCATCGTGCAGCCCATATATTTCTTCAAGCCCCTATGTGTCATCACGATAACACACCCGTGTGACATAGTGCACTTTTTCTTATCTCCAAAATGGCTACTTTTCTGATAAAAATCCGTGATATTGTGCTTATTAATAATGCAAAAATAGGTGGTGGGTTCTCGTTAGAACCGCCTCATTGAGGCGGTTCTAGCGAGTACCCACAACCTATGACTTGGAGCGGAAATAAGAATTATAAAGTATACCACCGTAAACCCCAGTTTTCTCTGTATAAAGTGGGTTTTAAGGGGGTGTTCATTTCACGGACTTGTTCACGTGATGATGTTCTTTTGTTACTTATTACGTATACTATAAAAAAAGAAAAGAAAAGAGAAAAACGTATTCAAAGTACAATTACAAACGGACTTTGTGAAAAATGCAGCTTTTTACATTTTCCCCGAAACTTTTATTTTGAACACTAGATTTTGTTTATACAGCATTTATGTTCACAGATAGCTTAATCAGTAATTTTTCACTGAATTATCCATGTGTAAAGTCAGGAGAGACGATTTAAAAAGTGTATAGTTTCTATTTCTGGTCAGTATTAATTAAATTTTGCATAAAGTTTTCAAGGAAATACCTCAAATCAACATGTTGACGTTTCTTTGTTTATTTGTAAAGACCCTGCAACTGGTTACGTGATAGATATCTTCAATCAATTTATTCCTTATGGTATACTTTTTGTGTGTGTGCTTTTTTATATTATTTTGCTTATATATTTTTTTTTCATGGCAAATGTAAAGCAATCAGATTATATTCCAACTGTTATTCATTTATAACAGCAAAACAGAGATATTTGACTCCGCATGGGGATATTTTTATTCCGCTAACGATATTCGAAGTCGTAAATTAAAGATCGAGTTAGAAATTTTGAAATTCATGTATTTGACTGTTGGGATTTTCAGTTTGTTAGTTCTAGAATCTTTATTCTGTTTTAGCTTTAAATTGCGCATTTAAGAGAAGATTACTTAACCTTTTTTTTTTTCAGATGATTCGCTTAGAGTGTTTTCTCCATATAGCGCAAAATAATTAACGTATGTACAGCTAACATGCGTTCCCGTCCATCGGGGCCTGGTCCGCCCCCGCCCATTGGGGCTTGGAGAAATAGATTTGGCTGCACGATGCTTCCACGCAGAGCTGATACCGGCCGCACATGAGTACAGGTAATCTGCTTAGAACGTCTAAGCCTGCCCAGGAAAATTGCGGCGAGTCGGCCCGTCCATGCTTATAAACCCTATTGGTTTCATTGGGCGGCAAGGATTGAGATGTCATTTCATCTCAATGTCGGGTAAAAGTCACACAAAATTGGAAGCAACGTCTCCAAAAAAACCAAAATAGTGTTGACGGGGACCTTAAACCTCAAATAAAACAAACAAATAAACCAGCGGGCCTGGAGAAATTGATTGGGCTGTATGGTGCTTCCGTATGCGGCGCCATTTTTCTATTAATTCCACATATATAAAGAGATCCATAATTATTTATGGATATACATAAATTGAATTAGTGATATAAATATCCATAAATCAGTCTGAATTAATGATTACCATAAATCGAATTATGGATGTCCATTATTCGATTTATAGAAAAACTATAATTCGAATTATGGATATCAATTATTCGGTGTATTTATGGATATCATTAATTAGAATTATGGATATCCATAATGGATATCCATAAATATAATAACGGCTATCCATAATTCGATTTATGGATATAATTAATTCAGAAAGATTTCGGTATACCCATAATTCGAATTATGGATATACATAATTCGGTCCCTTTATTGATATCACTAATTCGAATCATGGATAGCAATAATTTGTCTTTTGCAAATAAATACAATAAATAATGACTGAAATCAAAGTGTTTTGCGGTGAATTATCGATATCCATAATTGATATCATTAATTCAGCACGATTTATAGATATCCATAATTCGATTAATGGATTTCTATAAATCGAATTATGGACATCCATAAATCAACGAAATAAAGGATATCCATATTTTGATTTTTAATTGATATCCATAAGTCTAATTATGGATATCCATTCTTCTAATTATGGATATCCATAATTCGATGTATGGATATTTATGAATCGAATTATGGATATCCATTATTTGGCTGATTTATGGATATCCATAAATCGAATTATGGATATCTATAAATATGGATTAAATAGTAAAATGGTACCGCATACTTCCGCGCAGAGCCTTGAGTTCTGGTAACCCGCTTAGTTCTAAGCCTACCCAGGAAAAGTGGTGCATGTGTGACCGCTCCGTAAACCGCAGGGTATCTTTGGGTGGTAACGTTTGAGACGTGATTTCATCTCAATATCGGGTAAACGTCCCACAAAATCGGAATCGACATCTCCAAAAGGACCTAAATAGTGTTGACGGAGACATAAAAGCTCAACACAAACAAACACAGCTTACGTTTACGTTGCTGCGTACAAGATACCACAGCAGAATTTATCCTTTGGACCAATGAATACACCACAGAGCTCACAATTGTACAGTGAACAGGGTTTTCCACGACCAGACAAATTAGTTTCAACCATTTACGCTTTCACATTACGAAACTATGCCAAGGGGGTTCAGTTGGGTCTAAATTAAATACATATAATTATATTACGAAACTATGCCAAGACAAATGCATTGTAAACTATACCGCCGAAAAAAGAAGAAGAACATTTTAAGATGAAAAAATGTGATTTTTCTTATTTCTGGTCAAAATATAGATTGTCGGTACTCGTTAGAACCGCCTCATCGATGCGGTTCTAATGAGTACCCACAATCCGTAGTTTAGAGCAGACATGAGAAAAATAAGGTTTACCCTGTAAACCCCAGTTTTTCTATATAAAAGGGGGGTCAGTTGGGTCTAATTTATATAGGCGTGTTTTCGTGATGATCAATAACCCTCAAATAAGTTTCAAAAACCGCAGTAGAAGCACAAGAACATATTATCACCATCACGACATTACTCACATTACTAAAACACGCGTCGCCCCCGCCCATAGGGGCTTGAAGAAATATATGGGCTGCATGATGCTTCCACGCAGAGCTGAATCGGGCCCGCACACTAGTACTGGTAAACCGCTTAGAGGATCTAAGCCTGTCCAGGAACCGCGGTGCGAGGCGGACCGTCCATGCAAATAAACCCTATTGGTTTCATTGGGCGACAGGACTTGAGATGTCATTTCATCTCAATGTCGGGTAAAAGTCCCACAAAATTGGAAGCAACGTCTCCAAAATGACCTTTACAGTGTTGATGGGGACGTTAAACCTCAAATCAAACAAACAAATACTAAAACACGCCTATACAAATACATTGTAAACTTTACCGCCGAAAATAAAAAACGAAAATTTTACGATGAAAAATTGTGATATTTTTCTTATTTATGCTCAAATTATTGATTGTGGGTACAATAGACAGCCTCATTAAAAAACTAAGTATACCCCTGTAAACCCCAGTTGAACTATATAAACGTGAAGTTAAAGGGGGTCAAAATTATATCGGCATGGTTTCGTGATTTTTGTTTGTTTTGAGATTAAGCGTCCCCGTCAACACTGTAAAGGTCATTTTGGAGACGTTGCTTCAAATTTTGTGGGACTTTTACCCGACATTGAGATGAAATGACTTCTCAAGCCCTGCCGCCCAATGAAACCAATAGGGTTTATGAGCATGGACGGTCCGACACTCGCACTGCTTTGCCTGGGAAGGCTTAGATCCTCTAAGCGGTTTACCAGTACTCGTGTGCGGGTCGTTTGAAGCATTATGCAGCCCATCTATTTCTTCAAGCCCCGATGGGCGGGGGCCGATGTTTTCGTGATGACACTCGTTTGCTGAAGTGTCGTCTGCCCTATCTCTAAGTCTCACAGTTTTACAAGTGAGATCAGAAGATCAGGTGGTTTTTCTCCGGGTACTCCGGTTTTCGTCCACCTCTAATTATCCATCGGTTCGCAATACGAGAAAAACATTTGAAAGGGCCGTAAAAACAAAAACATCCAGCATTTTTCGATTTTTCTTTTCTTATTTCTAATCAAAATAAAGGCTGTTCGTGGTTCGAACGAGTACTCACAATCTATTTTGGAGCAAAAATAAAGAAAATTATGATTATCCCCATAGACCCCACTTTTCTACATATACAATTGGTTTTAAAGAACCTTGGTAGATTATGCATGGCTTGTAGGTTTAAGAACTGCGTCAGGAAGTAGACTGTTTGGTCAGTTGTTTAAGGGGATTGGGAACACCTGGCAGATTTTCGGCCATTTTTTAAGAGGAGACAATTTTCGGGACCTCCTGTTCGCTTTTCTACAAGCTCTGCCAACGGAAAAGTTGTCTACTCCTAAAGGAAAGAATTTCAGGAGCAAATTCTTTCCTTTAAGAGTTGACCCCCTATTGACATGGGATACAAAAAAAACTTTTGCATGGGTAGTGAGTGAGTGTTCGAGTTTTACGTCCCACCAACAGCTAAGGTCATATGGAGGCGGGACCCCGGTTTAAAGACTCATCCGAAAGTCCGGAGAAGCCCGGGATCGATCCTGCGACCCCTGGTTTACAAGGCGAGTAGCGTAACCACTACACCACGGAGGCTTCTACCTCTATCATGGGTATAAAAAATAACCTTTAAGCAGTGAGTGAGTGTTTGAGTTTTACGCCCCACACACAGCTACGGTCATACGGAGACGGGACCTCGGTTTAAAGACTCATCCAAAAAGTCTGGAGAAGCCAGTGTTCGATCCTGCGACCCCTGGTTTACAAGACGAGTAGCGTAGCCACTACACCACGGAGGCTTCTAACCTTGAAGCAGAGATTTATATATAATTATACACATTCATAGTCTTTTCTTTGACATTAAATATTTCCTACGAACATCGTGTGACAATAAAACAGTAATTTTCGATTACCATTAGAAAGATAATGTCTGCGAAACGACCGACCAGGGGCTGTATTTAGTTCCGAACGGCATTAATAGGTGATTCAAAACGACTTTTTCTTGTCTGCGACACAACTCAAAGAATATTATCTTACATTATGACATTTTCCGCCGTGATAAAGTGTCCTTGGAATACATAGAAATTATTTGAGCAAAGGAGATCTTGTCGGAGTAGAGGTATAATCAAACAAGACGGTCCCCGCCTACCGGGGCTTGAAGATACAGATTGGCTTCATGATCCTTCCACGCAGAGCTGAAACCGACCGCACAAGAACACTGGTAAACCTCTTAGAGGATCTTAGCCTGCCCGGGCAAAGCGGTGCGAGTCGGACCGTCATTGCTTATTAACTCTATTGGTTTCATTGGGCGACAGGGCTTGAGATGTCATTTCATCTCAGTGTCGGGTAGATGTCCCCCAAAATTGAAAGCAACGTCTCCAAAATGACCTACATTGTATACAGTGTTGACGGGGACGTTAAACCTCAAATCAAACAAGACGTATTCGAAAAAAAAAATGCAAAGATAACAACATTTTGGGTCGATTGACAATTTGACGTCCATTGAACATTAAATAAATTTTCTTTATCACTTCATTACGATAACACATCCGTGTAACATAGTACATTTTTTACAAATCCAAAATGGCTACTTTTCGGATTTTTTTTTCTTATTTATACTCCAAACATAGGTTGTGGGTACTCATTGAGGCGGTTCTAACGAGTACCCACAACCTATTTCTAGGAGCACATTTAAGCAAACTGATGTATACTCCTGTAAACCCTTGTTTTCTCAATACAAACTGGGGTGAAGTAGGTGTGTTCATTTCACGGACGTGAAAAGTTACACTTGTATTTCCCATCCATTATTTGATGAAAAAATCTGGCTTGAGGGCTAAAATAAAAAAAAAAATGCACATAGGTTTCCTGGTACATGTAACAGCGGGACAGTGTCGTTGTTGCAACAAGGTCCCCATCGTCCAATCATATTGGAGATTCTTATTTTTTCGTCACTTAATGGTCATCTGACGCCGCGTGAGTTAACCTTCAGCGTGCTGTAGGCGCATTTATTCGACCAAGGGGGTAGCCCAACTTGAGCAACTTATCCTGCTCCATCAGATGAGGTTCTTCAACACAGAAAGGATGCGTCTTTTACCCACATAACCGGCTGTTGGATTTTACACCCGGACATGACGTTAAAAATTGACGATTTTTCAGATGCCAGTTTTCAACAGATCCCCCTTACCTATTTCATCATAATTTTGTGCATACTAGACCATTTCATCTAAACAACTATACGTGTGATAAGTAGGTTGCCATAATATAGGTAGTCACACAATCCTACAAAGCACGCACTGAGCGCTGCTGTCTTATAGTCCTTTTTTTAACGGTTCCCGGTCAGATCACGTGACCGCCATAGTTGGAAGTCACGTGACCCATAATACTTCCGGTAGAAATGGCGGAAAATCAGTGTCTTGCTTATAATATGTCAAAGTATGAGCAGCATCGGTTCAGGTATAAGAAAAGAATGGCTGCCGAAATAAGGGTACCCCCTCTAAAGAACGAGTGTTTGATAAATCTCAGCATGCCAAAGGTTAATATATTCATTGAACTGGAGAAAAAGTTGCCTGTAGGATTGTTTTCTGTAAATGCACTGACATTACCGAATCTCTTAACCATTACAAAAATCAAATCCTTGAGGCATAGTGCATTTTTATTATCTCAAAAAAAAAAAGACATTTTTCTGATAGAAATTTGTGATATTAATTTCGTTTTTATCCAAACATAGGTTGATGGTGCTTGTTAGAATCGCCTCACTGAGGCTTTGTGTGTTTACATTAGAGTTTAACGGCCCAGTCAACACTATTTAGATCATTTTTTGAGCCGGTCAGTTATCCTATCCACACTTTACCTGGGCAGGCTTATACGTAAGCGGTTAAACAGTACAGCGCACATTCTATCGCCAGAAACTGACAACTGTCCCTCTTGAATCAGCGAAAAGAGCTTCACTGAGGCGGTTCTAACGAATACACACAACCTATGTTTTGGATCAGAAATAAGGAAATAATGTATATATATTTTTCTCTATATAAAATGGGGTTTATAGGGGTGTTCATTTCACGGTTTTGTTAACATGATGAAACAAAATATCTTTAGGGTCTGAAAGACAAACTCAGGAAAACATTTTTTATTATTATTATTTTTCTTAGTTATACTCCAAATATAGGTTTTGGGTGCTCAATGAGGCGGTTCTAACGAATACCCACAACTTATATATTGAAGCAGAAAAAAGAAAATAAGGTGTACCCCGTAAACCCCTTGTTTTCTCTACATGAAGTGGGGTTTAGATGGGCGTTCATTTCACGGTCTTGATAACATGATGCATTGTGTTACGCAATTTGTGACCATCAACCGTAAGTTGCGTGATACACATTACGTAAACACGCCTATACAAATACATTGCCACATTTATCGCCGAAAAAATGAAAATTGTATGATGAAAAATAGTGATATTTTTCTTATTTCTGCTCCAAATATAGATTGTGGGCACTCGTTAGAACCGCCTCATCGAGGCGGTTCTAACGAGTACCCACAATCTATATTTGAGAGCAGAAATTAGAAAAATAAGGTATACCCCAGGAAACCCCAGTTTTATTATATAAAAGTGGGGTTTAAGGGGGTCAAAATTATATAGGCGTGTTTTCGTGATGGGAATTTAACTAAGACCGACGACTAACTACATCTCCACAAAATTACTGTTAGCCTATAACATTTAATTAGTTATCACCTGTTTGTACATACGTGCATTTTAACTCAACGAGTTACTCAAGTTGGTTTTGCTGCTCTTGCATGGTCGTTTCTTTTTATGAAACAGGATTTCTTCTTCATTTCTTAGTAAAAACTGTAATTATGAAAGGAGGCTTAATATCTTTTTCAATTAACAAGATGCTTCGGATTTCATGGTTTTATTTTGTTTTGCTGAGACAGACATAAATCATTGGCATTTCACATGACAAAAAGTCTGTTCAATTTTTTTTTTTTTTTTTTTTTTTTGGAAAGAAAAGGCTGTCACAATGTTAACCATCTTGCAGCCGCATTGAAATAAAAAAATATCCCGGCCCCAGCGCATTGGGGCTTGAAGAAATAGATGAGCTGCATGATGCTTCCACGCAGCGCTGAAACCGATCGCACACAAGTACTGGTAAACCGCTTAGAGGATCTAAGCTTGCCCAGGCAAAGCGATGAAGTCCATGCTTATAAACCCTATTGGTTTCATATTGCGGCAGGGCTTGATGTCATTTTATCTCAATGTCGGATAAAAGTCCCACAACATTGGAAACAACGTCTCCAAAATGACCTTTACGGTGTTGAACGTTAAACCGCAAATCAAACAAGCAAACAAACAAGACATAGGTTGTGGGTACTCGTAAGAACCGCCTCATTGAGGCGGTTCTACCGAGCACACACAATCTATGTTTGAGCGTTTATAGGAAAAAGGATTTTCATCAGAAAAGAAGTCATTTTGGAGATGTAAAAAATGCACTAAGTCGTACGGGAGGGTTATCGTAATGTGTACGAAATTTTGGGTTCCGCATTGCATTTTATTATCAAAATGTGTGGTACCACTGATTTAATTGGTAGAACATAGCGATTGCCCTAGATTCTAGTTTCTGCATTTATTCCGTTCATAAATTCAGTAGAACATGGCGATTGCACTAGATTCTGGTTTCTGCATTGGTTCCATTAATGCTTGTACCTGCATTAACTACCACTATCACATAGAGTGGTCCCATTCATAAATTTGGCAGAACATGGCGACTGCACGAGATTCTGCTTTCTGCGTTGTCTTTCACTAATCACTATCACATTGAATGGTCCCATTCATAAATAAATCAGAACACGGTAATTGCAAGAGATTTTGTTTCTGTATTTCCTTTCGCTATTCACTATCACATGGGTGGTCCCATTCATAAATTCTTTAGAACATATTTGCACGAGATTTTGGTCTATTTCCTTTCACTGATCACTATCACATTAATTGGTCCCATTCATAAATTCGACAGAACATGGGCGACTGCACGAGATTCCGGTTTCTGCATTGTCTTTCACTAATCACTACATGTACCACATTGAGTGGCCCAATTCATAAATTCGACAGAATATTGGCGACTGTTTCTACATCGCCTTTCACTAATAACTATCAAATTACGGTAACACCCCCGACATAGTGCATTTTCACATCTCCAAAATGGCTCCTTTTCTGCTGAAAATCCGTGACATTTTTCTTATTTATACTGCAAATATAGGCGGAGGGTACTCGTTAGAACCGCTCTTTGAGGCGGTTCTAACGAGTAGAACGAGTACCCACAACTTATGTCTTGGAGGAGAAACAAACAAAATTGCAAACACCCGTTAACCCCAGTTTTATATTTTAAAATCCAAGCATTTTGGTTGAAGAGGGCGCTATTTTCGGCACTTTCTCACAATTATTACGAAGAACGATATCCGATATTATCCTAGAAGCCTCCGTGGTGTAGTGGTTACGCTACTCGCCTTGTAAACCAGGGATCGCAAGATCGATCCTGGGCTTCTCCAGACTTTCGGATGAGTCTTTAAACCGAGGTCCCGTCTCCGTATGACCTAAGCTGTTGGTGGGACGTAAAACTCAAAAATACTCTCTCCGATAATATCCTTCACGAGAACTGGAATGATCACTGCCTGTCCGTTCGTCCGTTCATCCGTCTGTCTGTCTGTGTCTGTACCTCGTTCATCTGTTCGACTGTGTTTGTTAATCTCGAATAGTCTGCATGTCTGTTTGATGCATTCGGTGCTTCTAAACACTCCTTTTGTATTTTTTCTACCAGGAGATGGCCACCGCACAAGCCTTTGGCTAAATGTCAAGTCAAATCCTGGATAATATGTATTTGTCTGTTATATATACATGTCATTGAAGCAATTAAAATAAACTTTGAAGCAACCCCAGTTTTCTCTATATAAAGTGGGGGTAGAGAGGTGTTCATTACACGGACTTGTTAGCGTGATGACATTGAGTGTTCCCCTTCATAAATTAGTTAGAACATGTTAATTGCACGAGATTTTGGCCTCTCTATTTCCTTTCACCAATCACTATCACAAGCGGTGGTCCCATTGATACATGAAGAGGGCTGCTTGTTTGATTTGAGGTTTAACGTCCCCGTCAACACTGTAAAGGTCATTTTGGAGACGTTGCTTCCAATTTTGTGGGACTTTTACCCGACATTGAGTTGAAAAGACATCTCAAACCCTTTCGCCCAATGAAACCAATAGGGTTTATAAGCATTGACGGTCCGCCTCGCACCGCGGTTCCTGGACAGGCTTAGATCCTCTAAGGGGTTTACCAGTTCTAGTGTGCGGGCCGAATTCAGCTCTGCGTGGAAGCATCATGCAGCCCATATTTTTCTTCAAGCCCCTATGGGCGGAGGCCAGTGTAGAGGGTTGGGTTTAAGGGGATGACATTTTTCTTATTCTACTGCAAACATAGAATGTGGGTGCTCGTTAGGACCGCCTCAATGAGGCGGTTCTAACGAGTACCCACAACCTATGTCTTGGAGTAGAAATAAGAAAATAATGTTTACCCCCGTAAACCCAGTGTTCACAATATAAAGTACGGTTGTGGGGGGGGGGGGGGTCTTTATTTCACGGACTTGTTCACGTGATGAGCGTTTTCGGCGTTCCGTACAACACTTTAAAATAAAAGTTCGTGAGATTTAGATTTCGAATATATCTATTTTTGTAAGCTGATTTGTAAGTGCATGGGGTGGGGGGGGGGGGTTGGAAATAGTAATGGAACAGTTGAAAGTTGTACCCAGTGTCAGTATATGCTCGAAATACCATGCAGGATACAATATTTGTATTTAGTCATGGCCAAAAATACTTTTGGATTTGCAAATTTTCGACCTCAAAAAGTTTAGAGTAATTTTAAATATGCATATTGCTTACCATTACGAAAACACGCCTATACAAATACATTGTAAACTTTCCGCCATAAAACTGGATTATTTTAGATGGAAAATTGTGATATTTTTCTTATTTCTGCTCAAAACATAGAATGTAGGAACTTGTTAGAACCGCCTCGGCAAGTGCCAATAATCTATGTTTTTGAGCAGAAATAAGAAAAAAATAATGTTTACCCCTGCAAATCCCAGTTTTTACTGTATAAAAGTGGGGTTTGAGGGGGGTCAAAATTATATAGGCAGGTTTTCGTGATGTAGTTTTAAAGTTGATCCGTTTTCATTTGTTTTCACTGGCTCTCGATATAATGCTTAGTTAGTTTTCCCATGTTGGCTGAAACTGCCACAATAAAATGCACGTTTCAGTCGCACAAATTGTCGACTTAGTGCTCAATGTTTCAATATACGTTAGTAGTCAAGATGCAAATTATTGAAAAATACAAAAGACCAGACACGGGCCGTCCAAAACAATTACTCTTAAAGACATTTTAGCGGCTGAATATCACAGGAAACTTGTTATTTCGAAATTTTAGAGACAATATGATTTATCATTACGATAACACACCCGTGCGACATACTCTATAAAGTGTCTACTAAGCTCCAGCCCATCGGGTGCTTGAAGAAATAGATAGGCTGCATGATGCTTCCACGCCGAGCTGAAACCGACCCACATACGAGTACTGGAAAACCGCTTAGAGGATCTAAGATTGCCAAGGTAAAGCGGTGCGAGTGTAGGACCGTCCATGCTTATAAACCCCATTGGTTTCATTGGGCGGCAGGGCTTGAGAAGTTATTTCATCTCAATGTCGGGTAAAAGTCCCACAAAATTGGTCTGAAACCCACTCGCACACGAGTACTGGTAAACCGCGTACAGGAACTAAGCCTGTCCAGGCAAAGCGGTGCGAGTCGGACCGTTTATTTATTAGAAATTTCATGGTTACATACATACATACAAACATAAGTACATATATATGTACCATTGGATTGGACGTAGGCCAGGCCTATATTTGTCCTTTCCAAGTGGTACTGTTTAGGACTATTTTCTTCTACAAAGTACATTTGAAACCAGAGATTCTCTCCGAGATGCTCTCCCAGCAGGCACATGTTGCTAGGGCGACGTCAGGTTAACGTCGGTGCAACGTCATGACGTTGCCCCGACGCAGACTTTTGTTTGTTTGTTTGATTTGAGGTTTAACGTCCCCGTCAACACTGTAAAGGTCATTTTGGAGACGTTGCTTCCAATTTTGTGGGACTTTTACCCGACATTGAGATGAAATGACATCTCAAGCCCTGTCGCCCAATGAAACCAATAGGGTTTATAAGCATGGACGGTCCGCCTCGCACCGCGGTTCCTGGACAGGCTTAGATCCTCTAAGCGGTTTACCAGTACTAGTGTGCGGGCCGGATTCAGCTCTGCGTGGAAGCATCATGCAGCCCATATATTTCTTCAAGCCCCTATGGGCGGGGGCAACCGACGCAGACTTGACGTTGCTTAGGCTTCATTATTATGGTTTGTGGTTTGTCATAGTGCGCCTGCTGGGTCTAGGAGTAACTTACATACATGTATAAGTGTTGATATACAATACGATATATATATTTATATACATATTCAAGATACAATATATATCCATTATTATATATAAATGCGATTTATTCCTAGTATAAATTGCGAAGTCAGGACGGAGAGAGAGAGAGAGAGAGAGAGAGAGAGAGAGAGAGAGAGAGAGAGAGAGAGAGAGAGAGGCGAGAGAGAGAGAGAGAGAGAGAGAGAGCCACCAAGAGGATGTTACTTTCTTTAATTTATAAATATAAGGTACATTTTCGTTGAAAGCTATTGAGGTTAGTGTATGTTCGAGAGAATGTCTTTTACATGGAAGCTTTTTTTTTTTTTTTTTTTTTGGAGGGGGGGGGAGGGATATAGTTTACCATTACACCGGTTGCATTTTTGACCTTTTTACCTGTTCACCGTCCATGCTTATAAACCCTATAGTATCATTGGGCGGCAGGGCTTGAGTTGTCATTTCATCTCAATGTCGGGTAAAAGTCCCACAAAATTGGATGCAACGTCTCCAAAATGACCTTTACAGTGTTGACGGGGAGGTTAAACCTCAAATCAAACAACTCAAACAAAAATATCTACTTTCCTGATGAAATTCCGTGATATTTTTTATTTACACTGCAAATATAGGTTGTAGGTGCTTGTTAGAACCGCCTCATTGTGGCGGTTCGAACAAGTATCCACAACTTATGTCTTGAAGCAGAAATAAGAAAAATAATGTGTTCTCCCGTAAACCCCTGTTGTTTTTCAATATAAAGTGGGGTTAAGGGGGTGTCCATTTCACGGATTTGTTCACGTGTTGTGGAGATAGGACGCATCCATGTATACCAATAAGATTTTAAAATGCTGAATCTGGTTATGGTTAAATGGATTTGTTTGTTCGAGTTGAGGTTTGACGTCCCCATCAACATCAATTTGGTCATTTTGGAGACGATGTTTCTTTTGCCCAACAATGATATGAAATGGTCATCTCAAGCCCTGTCGCCCAGTGAAACCAATAGGGTTAATATGCGACGGTCTGATTCGCACCAATTTGCCTTGACAGGCTTTGACCTTCTAAGCGGTTTACTAGTACTCATGTGCGGTCGGTTTCAGCTTTGTGTGGAAGCATCATGCAGCCCAATCGTCCATGCTTATAAACCATATTGGTTTCATTGGGTGACAGGGCTTGAGATGTAATTTCATCTCAATGTCGGGTAGAAGTCCCACAAAATTGGAAGCAACCTCTCCAAATCGACCTATACAGTGTTGCCGGGGACGTTAAACCTCAAACAAATCAAACAAGACGTATGCGAAAAGAAAATGAAAAGATAACAAAGATAACATCATTTCAACGTATGCGAAAAAATGCAACAACATGTAAACCTCAAATTAAACAAACTTTCCGTCAGGTGAGTTAAAGAGGGGGCCACCATAGATGTCGAGTTTTTAAAGTTTCAAGTTGTTTTTAAGTTTGTAGGTCTCTGACCTTATGAAAAACATGATCAAAATCACATATTTTTATGGGCAAATGATACGCCTTCAAGGCAGGCAACTCTTTCAAAAGTGTTTTGTCTTGTATGTCAAGGAGCAAATTCCTACCTATAAGACTAGACATTTTTATAGAGGGACTGATAAAAACAGAAAACCAATGATGAAGTCAAAACTATGATGTTCCCACCCCACCCAAACCCGACACACACGCTGGCACCCACGTACGCACGCATGCATACACGCACTGGCACACAGGAATATTATGAATTTGCCAGCAATGACAGGTGTATCTATCCACCTTCTTTTGCGGAGGTGTAATCTCCTGTTTTCCGTTTGCATTGTGTCATTCTCAGTCAGTTAAATCCTCGTTCTGGGAAAGCATACAGCGTATGAATCTAAACTCCAGGTGGGTTTCATGTACGCTCTGTTATTTTATGCCAAGGTTCTCAGAATTTCTTTGCGAACAACAGGGAAAGCTCAGGACAGACCCCATGAAATGAGACTTTTCTGTTCTAATTTTATATTGTTCTACATGGCTTTCTTTCATCTCATCGTAGCCGACCTTTCGATGAGATTTGTGTGCACCGTGATTGGCTGCTAATTTTCATCGGCTTCAACTTAATCTTGTTGCAATGTTTTGCTTGTTTTCTAGAAAACAAATTTACTTCTGCACATCGTTAATAGAGTTGTTTTCTGCACGGTATTATAATCGGATACAAGATAATGATAGTTTCCATGGCTTTATGAATGACAATTATCACACCATAACGCAAACACCCTAATACAAATACATTGCCACCTTTATCGCCGAAAAAATGAAACTTTGATGATGAAAAAATTGTGATATTTTTCTTATTTCTGCTCAAAATATAGATTGTGGGCATTGGTTAGAACCGCCTCATCGAGGCAGTTCTAACGAGTACCCACAATCTATATTTTAGAGCAGAAATAAGAAAAATAAGGTATACCCCTGTAAACCCCAGTTTCACTATATAAAAGTGGGGTACGAGGGGGGTCAACTTTATATAGGCGTGTTTTCGTGATGCTACACATTCCATCATGTGAACAAGTCCGTGAAATGACCCCCCCCCCCTAAACCCCGCTTAATAAAGAGAAAACTGGGGTTTGCTGGGGTATTCACATATATCTTACATTTTCATTTAAAAAATCACCATTTTGGAGACATCACGTGAACACGTCCGTGAAATGAAGATCCCCCTATATCCCACTTTATGTAGAGAAAACTGGGGTTTACAGGGGCATACATTATTTTTCTTATTCTTGCTCCAAGAAATAGGTTGTGGGTACTCGTAAGAACCGCCTCATTGAGGCGGATGGTTCTAACGAGCACCCACAACCTATGTTTGCAGTATACATAAGAAAAATATCACCGATTTTCATCAGAAAAATGGCCATTTTGGAGATGTGTAAAAATGCACCGATTCGCACGGGTGTGTTATCGTAATGTATTTATGGCCCCTTTAAACCCCACTTTTATATAGTAAAACTGGGGTTTACATGGGTAAACCTTATTTTTCTTATTTCTTCTCTAAAACATAGATTGTGGGTACTCGTTAGAATCGCCTCGACGAGTTAGAACCGCCTCGATGAGGTGGTTCTAACGTGTTCCCACAATCTATATTTTTAGCAGAAATATCACAGAAAACTATCACAATTTTTCATCTGAAAATTGTTGTCTCTGGCGATAAAATTTACAATGTTTTTAGATAGGCGTGTTTTCATAATAGGATACAATATAATGATAGTTTTCATGGCTATAGGAATGACAGTAATCAGACGTCACATCCCATCACGTGATCAATTCCGTGAAATGAGCAACCAGATGAACCCAATTAACTTAATAAAGAGAAACTGGTGGTTACAGGGGTATTCAGTGAAGTTCCGCTATTATGACCACTTAACATTGATACAAAATTATGACTTTAAAAGCATATTTACATTTTCTTTGTGGTTTCTACATCATGTATGCTCTAGTGGGAAACCACATTTGGGACTGTTCAAAAGTTTTTCCTTCTGCCTTTTTTTTTCTTTCTGCCTGTTTGTCTGTCTTTATCGGGGCTTACAGCAAGAGATGGGCTGCATGATGCTTCCACGCAGAGCTGAAACCTACTGCACATGAGTACTGGTAAACCGCTTAGAGGATCTAAGCCTGTCCAGGCAAAGCGGTCCATGCTTATTAACCTTATTGGTTTCATTGGACGACAGGGCTTGAGATGTCATTTCATCTCAATGTCGGGTAAAAGTCCCACAAAATTGGAAGAAACGTCTCCAAAATAACCTATACAGTGTTGACGGGGACGTTAAACCTCAAATTAAACAAAACAAACGAACTATTTGTTTATTCATTTATTTAAGCGAGTGTAAAGCATTTCCAGGAAATATGACTAGGGAGACTAATCTGGTCAGACTGGTTTTAAAAATGATGTTGGAGTTTCGTCATGTATCACAGATATTTTGAACCCCGTCATAGCATTCGTCTGTCCGTCTGATCATCTGTACGCCCCACCGCCTGTCTGTCCGTCCGTAACACTTTCTTGTCCGCGCCGTACCTCCTGAACCCTTTAATAGATTTTCATTGAACTTTGGTAAAATATTCGCCTCGATCAGCTGATGTGTAGAACCAATAACTCTAGGTTTGAGTCCGCTCGATATATCTTTTATCCCTGAGAAGATTATCATTATTTACACAAATGTTGATGTGCAGAACCCGTTACACAACCAAGCCGGGTCGAGGTAACAACTGATGGTCACGAGTTCGAGCCTTGAATTATTGTCCGCTCCATTTTTCATTTACCCCTGGAAGGATTTTCAGTCAACAGCTGGTCTAAGTGAGATGATGTTCAGAATCCATAACTCAGCCATGCCGACTCAAGATCGGAATTGATTGCCAAGAAATTATGCCTCGTATTTCATGTCCCATCAGTACGAAAACACGCCTATACAAATACATTGTAAACTTTACCTCCGAATAAACGAAAATTCTAAAATAAAAAGTATGATATTTTTATTATTTCTGCTCAAAGTATAGATTGTGGGTACTCGTTACAACCGCCTCGATAATTGTGGGTACCCGTTACAACCGCCTCACCGAGGCGGTTCTAACGAGTACCCACAATCTATATATAGTTTTAGAGCAGAAATAAGAAAAATAAGCTATATCCCTTTAAATCTCAGTTTTACTATATAAAAGTGGGGTTCGAGTGGGATCAAAATTATATAGGCGTGCTTTCGTGATGTTATCTCATATACCCCTGGAAGGATTTTCATTAAACTTTGATCAAATGTTGGTCAATGTACAGAACCCATAACTCAACCATGTCGACGCAGTGTGAAGGTCACAATTGAAGGTCACATGTTTGAGCCTTGTTTGTCGTATCTGCTCAATATCTCTTTGAACCCTGGAATAACTTCTATTTAACTTAAGTCCAATGTTGGCCTTAGTGAGATGACGTGGGGAGCCCGTAAACTCATCCATGCCGAGTCAAGGTCACATTTGAAGTTCAAAGTTTGTGCGTTGAATTTCATGTCCGTCCAGAGGATATAGCTGCCCCGCAGACTGCCTTCTTTTCCTGTTTCACTCCGTATTTGCACGGCGAAGGTTCTGATTTCGGACTCTCTGCTCCCTTCCTAAATCTTTTTCGGGTCGATTGAAAAACAATCGACCCAAAGTAACCATATCGCTGCTGATATCCTCGTGTCTATCACTGATTTGTACGAAATCCAAGAAAAGCATTACGATAACACATCCGTGTGATATAGTACATTTTTCAAATGTCAAAAAAGGCACTTTTTCTGATGAAAATTTCTGATACTTTTCTTATTTATACTCCAAATATAGGTTTTGGGTGCTCGTTAGAACCGCCTCATTGAGGCGGTTCTAACGAGTACCCACAACCTATATCTTGGTGCAGAAATAAGGACAATAATGTTTACCGCTGTAAACCCAAGTTTTCTCTTTAGTGGGGTTTAGGGGGTCTTTATTTCACGGACTTGTTCACGTGATGGTTATTTACAGCCGACATTACGCGACATAGTGCATTATTTTATCTCCAAAACGGTCGATTTTTATTTTGTTTTTGTTTTATGAAAAAATGTGATTTTATGCTTATTTATTCTCAAAACATAGGTTGTTGGTGCTAGTTAGAACCGCCTCACTGAGGCGGTTCTAACGAGTACCAATAGTCGGCCTCGGTGGCTCAGTCGGATGCGCGTCTGACTGGTGATCAGGAGGACGCGGGTTCGATTCGGCAACATTCTTTCGTGGTGATTGCTCATGAAATCTTTTCTATGGTCATTCTCTCCCTTCCGCTGATTCAAGAAGGGCAGATGTCTGTTTCTGGCGAAAGAATCTGCACTGTACTGGTTAACCGCTTACGTATAAGCCTACCCAGGAAAAGTGTGGATAGGAAAACAGACCGGCTCAAAAATGACTTTAAATAGTGTTGACTGGGCCGTTAAACTCCAAAACAAACAAACACAAGAGAACCAACAATCTTTGTCTTGGAGCAGAAATAAAAAAAAATAATGTTTACTGTACCCTCGTAAACCCCAGATTTCTCTGTATAAAGTGGCGTTTAATTGGGTGTTGATTTCACGCACTTGATAACGTGATGATGTGGCGCCAGGATCTAATGTAAAGTTGCGTTGGGCAACCAATGTAGATCCAGATTAGAAATCGGCGTCTGATCAGGGTCTACACTGTTTGCATTAAATGAAGGAATTTAAGGGTAAAGCGAAAAAGCCTAATTCTCCGTTCAGGACTTGTGTATTATGCTGTATTTTTTCAGCATAAAGGAAGATAACATTTTTTCTGGGTTTTTGTTTTTGTCCCTTGTGGCAACCCACAAATGATAAACCAAAGTTCTTCAATATAACAACACTAAAACAATGTACAAAGCTTCAAACTGGCAATCCAAGTTTTGTTTCTTTGATTTGAGGTTTACTATCCCCGTCAACACTGTAAAGGTCATTTTGGAAACGTTGCTTCCAATTTTGTGGGACTTTTACCCGACATTGAGATGAAATGACATCTCAAGCCCTGTCGCCCAAATGATACCAATAGGGTTTATAAGCATGGACGGTCCAACTCGCACCGCTTTACCTGGGCAGGCTTAGATCCTCTAAGCGGTTTACCAGTACTGGTGTGCAGTCGGATTACAGCTCTGCGTGGAAGCATCATGCAGCCTATCTATTTCTTGAAGCCCCTATGGGCGGGGGCCTTTAAAACAATGTACACAACTTCAAACTGACAATCCAAGTTTAAACTTGTGTTCAGTATGTTCACATTGGAATTCCAAATAGCTTGCTCGAGGGTTTCATCACGAAAACACGCCTATATAATTTTGACCCCTTGAATCCTACTTTTGTATAGTAAAACTGGGGTTTCCGGGGGTATACCTTATTTTTCTTATTTCTGCTCTAAAATATAGATTGTGGGTACTCGTTAGAACCGCCTCGGTTAGGCGGTGCCCACAATCTATATTTGGAGCAGAAATAAGAAAAATATCACAATTTTTCATCATAAAATTTTCATTTTTTCGGCGAAAAAGGTGGCAATGTATTTGTATAGGTGTGTTTGCGTAATGACCAGTCGCTTTCGTATCTAAAATATCTCTGCCCCTTTTTTCTCACTCTTGTTCCCTTCTTTCGCTCTATATTACAGTGTTAACTATTATCCAATGAAGATACAGCACTCTTATGGAAATATCCAATGAGATATGACATTACAAAATGTTGACAAGGTCTAAGAGTGCGTTGTCAAAACCAAAACGAGACTGGCTGGGCGGGAAATCCTTAATTATTGATTTATTTATTTCATTATTTATTTCACTATTTATTTATTTATTTAAATTTTTAATGTGATTAAAGCGCCAATATCCGTGAAATTTATTGCTTTATGGTTTCCTTTGCTTCTTGAAAATGTATTTGAAAATTTAAAAACCAAAATGTGCAAGTAGAATTAGGGCTTAAATTCTTTATTGACTGTCACGTGCAATGTACGCATCAAAATGAAGCTTGTGATTTGAAAGTTCTTATACGCGCCATTTGTATGGTTCAAAGGCGACATTGCAACACCGTTAATAAAATGTCGCGTTTTTGTTTTTCCCTTTTGCTAAATTCCTTAAGGTATTTAGGCTGCACTTTGACCAGTCGGTTTAATCACAAATTTCGACAGTAAAGCCTTTCCGAAGATTTTGCCGACAGCCATGTATGAACAAGCACAAAGAAAATGTCTTAAACTGTGAACGCTAATGGGGAACCAGCAATGGCGAAGTGTCGACGTGTCGATTTATTGTGATGTAAATTTTGGACAAAAATTTAATTTGGGGCTGAATTGAGACATTAAACTGAATGGAACTTTTGTCAAAAAGACCTAATTAGGTTATAGTTCTACGGTTGTGAGGGAAAATATGGAAAATATGGAAAATAATAGATTTCATAGCCTTGTGGAAGACGCTGACGATGAGAATGCAGGTGGGGTATGGCAAACCCAAACTCGAAGGAAGAGAAACAGACGTTCGACTGGTGGTACGTTCGCTGAAACATGTTCAAAAGAAACTGTTTGTAAAATAACTAAAGATAAATTTAGAGAAATGTCAACAGATGAAAAATTGGTGTCACTTTTCGAAATTATGACCAGTATTGGTTCTATACACAGTAGGGTGAACGACCTAGAGGGCGATGTACATTCCCTAATCTCACTACATACTACGTCCGAGAAACGCATAAAACTCCTAGAGTATAAGAGTATTGACATGGAAGCCCGTAATCGCAGGAATAACTTAATATTTCGAGGTCATGCTGAAGTTGTGAACGAAGATGACTGTGGTGCAATCATTTCTTCCTTCCTGTCTGAACGGCTCGGCATTGAGAACGTTTGTATCCAACGTGCACATAGACTAGGTACCCTTCAAACATCTGGTCGTCGACCTGGCCCGGGACGTTACGTTACACGTCGTGTGAACCCTAGACCTATTATTGTCTGTTTTAGAGACTACAAAGATGTCGAACAAATTTTAAGCAGTGCTTATAAGCTAAAGGGTACACATTATGGTATAAATCGTGACTACCCAGCAGAGATTGTAAAGGCTCGTTCGAAATTGTGGGCGGACTATAAACTAGAGAAAGCAAAAGAACGACAGGGCGTGGTGTATATTGGCTTCCCTGCTAAGCTCGTTGTTGGAGGCAAAGTCATTCGGGATGAGTTCCCCGACTGGAAAGAAATCTTACGAGGTAGTAGAACTGATGAGAGACGTACAGGTATTGATACTAAGACTAGACCCAAGGATCAAGTCGAGGAACGTGAGCTCGACGCGGTCCATGAAAGTGACAACGACACAACAATGATGTCCGACAAATCTGATACTGACAATTCTGCCAGCCGGGATGTTAGCCCTGACCGCTTTTCGCACACATCTCCTGGATCTCGACCCGCTGCAGCTGGTATTGGCTCTGCATGCGCTTCAGAACATCAAACAGATGAGTATAGCCAGGCCATGCGTAGACTGGCGTCTACAAGTGACCGTACCATGAAAGCAACACAACAGTCCTTCACTTCCACCATCACCCTGAAAACGCCGACAAAGCAGAACCCCGTATCCGGAAATTCCCAGAACGACTAGGGGTTACCGGGGAGAGCTACAGATAGTAAGCACAGACTAGATAATCACACTGACCAAAATACCAGCAAAAATAACTTCAGTAAGCAAAACGCCAATTTGCTTAATATTGGTGTGTTAAATGTGTGTGGCCTCAAACGACGTTCCCTTTTTCCCGACTTTTCAGACCTTGTTCGAAAATATGATATGTTTCTAGTCAGTGAGACTAAACTGGACTCCACTGATGTGATAGATATTCATGGCTACGATTTCATAAGTAAACCTCGCCAACAGCCATATGTAAGGAAATCTGGAGGTATTGGACTCTTTGTGAAAAACCATATAACTAAATATATTGAAATAGTCAATATGGCATCAGACTATGTATTGTGGTTTAAGTTAGACAAAAACTGTACACAATTAGAGCAGCATACAGTTTTTGGCATTATATACGTTCCACCCACGCAATCAAGGTTTTTTAATGAAGATGAGTTTGAAATATTCCAAAATGAAATTATCGATATATGTAGTAAATTTGACCATGTTTATCTTGCCGGAGATTTCAATGCTCAAACAGCAGATTTGGAAGAATATACAACCTCTGATGACTTTCTGAGTAGGCATTTTGATTTTGACGAAGAAACAGTAAATTTTTATGACCAAAAATTGGCACTCGAAAATATTGGAATTCAGGTACATCGCAAATCAATGGATACTAAGCGGAACAATACTGGATTTAAACTTTTGGATATTTGCAAAAACAATAATTTAACTATACTCAATGGGAGATTTGGTAGTGATAAAAATATCGGCAATACAACGTTTAGGGGAATTTCGGTAATAGACTATGTAATATCCACATCTCAAGGTCTAAATTACCTTGCAAGTTTTGACATCACAGAGCTCGATAATATATATTCTGACGGCCACTCCTTACTCTCATTTTCTATGCATATTCACACGAAGCAACATAGCCGGATCAAAGAGGTAAAACGTAACAATAAACGCCCTCCTTGGGATGCAAGAGCCCAAAACATATTTCAACAAAATATCAATACTGAAAAATTACAAATTGTTACAGACCAGTTAATTAAACGATCACACGCCCAAACACTTGACCAATCGTCTGTTGATAATATCGTAAATGAAATTTCTAGTATCTTCCTTGAGAGTGCCACTGCTAGCTTTAACACCGCGCCAAAGTTTAATGGTAACACATATAGAAGAAAAAACAAGCCCTGGTTTGGCCCAGCTTGCCACCATGCCCGTACAGTCTACAATGCTGCGAGAAAAAAATACAATCTTTACCATACCCACTTAAATAAAATAAAATTACAACGAGCATGTAAAATGTATAAAAATACAATGAATAAGTTCATTAATAAACATAACAAACACAACGAGCAAAAATTAAGGGAAATAAGCTCCAACAGGCCAAAAGAATATTGGAAATTTTTAAATAGTTTGAGAACTAAAACAGAACATAACATGCCTGATCTTAATACGTTTTACGAATATTTCAAGAAATCTAACGTGCCAGATTACGATATGGAAGATGATCTCGAAATAAATCAATTTAACGGCAGTAATGACAACGAATGCTTGAACAACCCTTTTACATTAGCGGAAATTGAAAAATGTATAGCTAAATTAAAAAATTCCAAATCCCCTGGGATAGATGGCATTTTGAATGAGTACATTAAAAATACAAAAGATCTCCTATTGCCTTTTTATGTCAAATTATTTAATGTGGTATTAGATACAGGAATCATTCCAACTTCATGGGTAGAAGGAATAATAATCCCCATATATAAAAACAAAGGGGACCCGCAATTACAGGCCAAAAGCTCTGCTCAGCTGCCTAGGAAAACTTTTCACTGCCGCATTAAACGACAGACTCAGTTCATATCTAGAAAATAATGAAATATTAAATGAGAATCAGACTGGATTTCGTAAAAATTATTCTACAGCTGACCATATCTTTACCATGAATTGTATTATAGAACTTCTAAGATCAAAGAAGAAAAAAATATACTGTACATTCATAGACTTCTCAAAAGCCTTTGACTCGGTAAGGCGTGCCGGCCTATGGAAAAAATTACTTGATATGAACATTGACAGAAAATGTTTTAATGTTATACGTAATCTTTATTTGCATATAAAATCGTGCGTACAAGTAAACAATGAACGATGTTCTTATTTTGGCAGTTATTGCGGTGTACGACAAGGGGAAAATCTATCCCCCGTCTTATTTTCACTTTTCCTAAATGATTTGGAAGCCTACTTATTTCATAGACAAAACAAGGGCATAATTATAGATATACAGACAGAGGATATATTACTTTACACGACCCTAATAGTTCTTCTTTATGCCGATGATACCGTGATCCTTGCTGAAGACCCTGTTTCTCTGCAGAAAAGCTTGAATGATTTTCACGAATATTGCAACAAATGGAAACTTGATATTAACACGGACAAGTCCAAAGTAATAGTTTTTGGCTCGCGAGTGAACAATGCACAAGTTTTTAGAATAGGAACAAACAAACTGGAAACAGTCGATAGGTATAAGTATTTGGGTATATATTTTTCAAAAAGCGGTAGCTTTCTTTATGCAAGAAAACACATCGCAGCACAAGCTAGAAAAGCGCTCCATTTGCTATACACGAGAATCAATAATTTACATTTACCCGTTGATCTGCAGTTAAAATTGTTCGATAATACGGTTATGCCAATACTGACCTACGCTTCTGAAATTTGGGGATTTGAAAATTTGCAGATTTTAGAACGTATTCACTCGGACTTCCTGCGGAAAATAACGAAAACTAGGAAAAGCACACCACAATATATGTTGTATGCTGAGCTAGGCCGCCATCCAATTGATATTACTATAAAAGCCCGTATGATAGGTTATTGGAATCGCCTTTTAACTGGAAAAGATTCTAAAATTGCGCACCTCCTTTATTTTGCACTTAAAGGTATACCGAATTTTAAGTCAAAGTGGATTAGCCATATCAAAGGAATATTAAATCAAGTTGGCAAAACCGATTTATGGTTGAATCAAACTAATATATGCACAAATACTCTAAGTAAAACAATAAAAGTACGTTTAACTGACCAAAATTTACAAAATTGGCACGCAAACCTCCAACAGTCCTCTAAAGGTGTGAACTACGAAGCAATAAAAGACACCATCAAGTTAGAACAATATTTTTTGATACTTCAGCCTAAGCAATATATACCGCTTGTCAAGTTTCGCACGGGAAACCATTCCTTCCCTGTGGAAGTTTGCCGCTGGGATGGAGTACCTCTCCAAGATAGAAAATGCACACTTTGTAATGATAATGACATTGGTGACGAGTACCATTATCTTATGGTATGCAGACATTTTTTAGAACAAAGGCAACGCCTTATACCCAAATACTATTATTCAAGACCAAATTTTCTAAAATACAAAGAGTTACTGACAACTATATCACCCTGTAGGCTAAGCAAGTTGTGTAACTTCATTAGTATTCTTCTAAAACACTTCGGTACTGGGAACCGCCAATAATAAATAAATAAATAAATAAATAAACTTACCTCTAGAGTCAAAGGCCACAATTTATAAAATATCCACAGATAAGACAATGTAAAATCCATTATTATTACCATACTCCACACAAAAGCTGAATAAAACACGTGTACCTAACTCATAACAATAATGTACTGACTGTTTACCCATTCTCTATCGTTCACCTAATGACCTGAATTCAAGAAAGAAAATGCACATGCAACTTAAAGCTTAAGCTGGAAATTACTAGCTTAATCTGTCACCTGAACTCCGATCATGCGTGAATGTAGCAGTTGTCGAATTATCTGATCTATTTTATAAGTGATATATTATTTAATAATAGATCAACGTTTTCAAATAATCCACACTTTCAAAATGCATGCAGGTACGAGTGACCTGAGTGCTATACATTTTTACAAGCAGACCGATCAGAACTAAGTTGATAAGAGCACAGAAAACTCCGACAACCTGGTTGCAATGCGACCTTGTGGTGCCTTGGTAGAATGGTTTTATAATCTCTACATTTTGGAGGCACGCCTATTCAAATATATTGAAAATAAGAAAATTTACAGTTAAAATCTCGTATTTTTCTTGCCTTTGCTGGAAGCATGGGTTGTGGGCACTCGTTGATGTGGTCCTATTGAGTGCACACAACCTGTGTTTTTGGACGGGAAAAGAAAAATAATATTTTTTCCCATATATATCCCAGTTTGACTATGAAACGATGGGGGTAGGGGTGCAAAATCATATAGGCGTGCTTCCGTGATGACATGTAATTACGTAATTGCATTTGCTCATATGTCACATTTGTGATCTGAGTATTCTAATAAAGTGCTAGTTGAGCTAAGCTTGACAAACAAGATACTAACTGTTTGTGGGTGATTACTAGGGCTGGCTAATCGGAGCTAAAAAGATAATCGATTATCAGTCCTATCATTGCGATCGATAATCGATTAGTAATCGCTAAGGTTTTTCTCATAATATTACCTGTCTGGCTTTCTGTCTGAGCATACCTCTTACCATATGTTGCACTTTACCATATGTATATTTGAACAGTCAGGCCTGAGCAAACAGTGTAGACCCAGATGAGACGCCGCATTTGCGGCGTCTCATCAGGGTCTGCACTGTTTGCCACTGATCCAGGCACAACTTTGGGCAGTAAATTGCACTTATCAAATGATCGATTACAAGCAAATCAGTACCGATAATCATTTTTGTGGAATTTATCGATCGATTAATCGATTATACGATTAATCGTGTCAGCCTTAGTGACTACTAATCTTTGTCACATCTTGACTCTGAACAAAGAATTTTCTGTATGCAGTAAGTAAGTAAGTAATGTCTTAATTTACAGAGGGTAACCCATTTGGCAGAGCCAATCTTCCATGCGGCCCTCTAAAACATGTACATGTACAATTAACAACAAATCATAATATAAGAACAACATGAGTAAGGGAAGACAATGACGTGAAAAAGTAGATAAAGGTGAGTTGATTTTTCGCGCACTGAGCAATTTCTAGTCATTATTATTATTATCATTATTATTTTTATTGTAATTTTTCCGGCATAACACTATTTTCTTAGCTCAGTTTAACAGGTCCTAGGAAAGTGTGGCTAGGTAAACCGATCGGCCCGATAGACACAAATGTTGGCTGTGCCATACAATTAAATAAACAAATAAATCATAAATCATACGTACTTGTTTTGTCAGTTTTGTTTGTTTGAATTCCTTTTAACGTCCCCTTAAACACAATTTAGGTCATCTTTTTTAGAGACTTACCCGACTCGCATACTTTACCTGCACAGCCCTCCCCCCCCCCCTTCATCATAGTGCATTTTGTGTTTTCTTGTCCTTTGGGATCATTGATTCCATTGTGAGTTTTGAAAATATTTGAGGGTCAATGATGAGGCCTAATTGGCCGAAACTAGCTAGTCTGGCCCAGAAATACTTGTCCATTCCAAACTTTTCAGTTTTGAGGTGCATTCATTGCTTCCAAAGGATAACCCTTTAAAAGAACATATTTAGACATGTACTAAATTTTGGCGCACTTATTAATAAGGTGAGGCTAATTCCCAGTACGCATATGCTGTCGGTTTCAGCTCTGCGTGGAAGCACCATGCAGCCCAATTTAGTTCTCCTAGCCCTGATGGGCGGGGGTCGCTTAACGGACTTCTAACCGTTTTATCTTATTTTTGTGGGCGGCCTTCCTTAGAGGATAACAGTTTCAGCCTGATCGTGAGAAAAGGCAACATATCGTCTCGTCGACCACATCACGAAAACATGCCTATATAATTTTGACCACCTTGAACCCCATTTTCATATAGACAAACTGGGGTTTACAGGGGTATACCTTATCTTTCTTATTTCTGCTCTAAAATATAGATTGTAGGTACTCGTTAGAACCGTCTCGATGAGGCGGTTCTAACAGGTGCCCACAATCTATATTTGGAGCAGAAATAACAAAAATATCACAATTTTTCATCATAAAATTTACATTTTTTAGGCGATAAAGGTGGCAATGACTTTGTATAGGCGTGTTTGCGTTATGAGCAAAGGCTTCGCTCGCCTGAGCCTTTGCACATGCGCAGTCTCGCCTAGGCCTTTGCGCATGCGCAATTCACCTGAGCCTTTGCTCATGCGCTGTCTCGCCTGAGCCTTTGGTGCTCGCTATCTTGAGGTAGTCGTGCGTCTAGTCCGATTAGTTGGCTGTCCATTTAATGTGAAGGGCCATTTTCGCATGATTTAGCTAAATTATTGTTATGACCTACATATGTGAACTTTGGTCATATCTTAATATGCATTTAAAGGAATAGGAATAAAACTAACGTAACGGTGGACCGGAAAACAGGTTAGGTTAATTATGAAAACGTGAGGTGGTTTCTCTCATATACGTCGATACACTGCTTCTTTGTTTAATTAAGTTTTGTCGGTCTGATTCTGATTCCCCGTTTTGTCTCCCGATGTTAGTAGAAGGAGACTATAGTAATTGGTTCGTCCGTCAGTCCATCCGTCCATCCGTAGACACAATCTTGTCTCCGCAACTCCTCCTACAGTTTTCAAGGGATTTTGGTGATACTTACCATTTTATCAATAGAACTTCTTGTCTTCGCAACTCCTCCGCTACATTTCTCAAGGGATTTTGATGAAACTTTCCAGTTCGTCTTCGTCTTCCAGAAGTAGGTCAAGAGTCTTCGTTAGACTGTAAGGTTGACCTTTGCGAGTGATGAGACAGCCATTACTCTCCAGAGGTAAAAACATTCTATATAGTTATTGTCTCCATGACCTGAAGATGACCATATTTTATCAAGGTCATGCACGACTGATTTTTACCAAAGTTTTTGCCCTTTGTCATTTTTTTTCTTTTTTTTTTTTTTTTTTTTGCCATTTTACCAATGCAACTTCTCGTCTCAA
Organism: Lucinisca nassula; assembly: GCA_963580285.1. Classification (NCBI taxonomy): domain Eukaryota; kingdom Metazoa; phylum Mollusca; class Bivalvia; order Lucinida; family Lucinidae; genus Lucinisca; species Lucinisca nassula. The sequence continues at coordinate 126,034,818 of OY757010.1, read as the reverse complement.
CAACTCCTCCGCTACATTTATCAAGGGATTTTGATGAAACTTTCCAGTTATTGTTCCTATGACCTGAAGATGATCATATTTTAGCGAGGTCATGCTTGACTGAATTTTACCATAGTTATTACCCTTTATCAGGTTTCATCATTTTATGAATATAACTTCTTGTCTCCGCAACTCCTACATTTAACAAGGGATTTTGATGAAACTTTCCTGAAGATGATCTTATTTTATCGAGGTCATGCTCGACTGACCTGTGCCAGACTTATGGACCTTCGTCAGTTTTAGACATTTTATCAAGAGTAAGTCTTTGCAACTCCTCTTGCAGTTTTAGTGGACTTTAGTCAAACCTTCCAGTCACTGGTCCCATGTCCTAAAGAGGATCATATTACACCGAGGTCACTCTAAAGCTCAACAGAAATTCTCGTCTCCGCAACTAGGTTGATGAAACTTTCCAAGTATTGTTTCATGACCTGAAGGTGGTCATATTTTACCGAGGTCACCATCTGTCTGTTTGTAAGTTCACCAGTCCGTCTGTCCACCCGTAAACTTAATCTTGTATCCGCAACTGCTCCTACCATCACGAAAACACGCCTACATAATTTTGACCCATTGAATCCCACTTTTATATAGTAAAACTGGGGGTTGCAGGGGTAAAGCTTATTTCTCTTATTTCTGCTCTAAAATATAGAATGTGGGTACTCGTTAGAACCGCCTAATCATGTGGGTACTCGTTAGAACCGCCTTGATAAGGCGGTTCTAACGTGTACCAACAATCTATATTTTGAGCAGAAATAAGAAAAATATCACATTTTTCATCTTTAATTTTCCTTTCTCCGGCGATAAAATTTACAATGTTTTTGTAAAGGCATGTTTTCGTTATGAGTTTTCCAAGGATTATGATGAAACTTACCAGTGTCTCCGGGACCTGAAGATGATCGTATTTTATCCAGGTCATACTTAACTGATTTTGTTGTTATTTTTTGTTTTCTACATGAAGTCTTGCCCTGCAACAATTCTGGCAGTTTTCAATGAATTTGGATGAAATCTTTCAGTTATTGTTCTCATGGTCTGAAGAGGGTCATATTATACCAAGGTACACTTGACTTGTTTTGACTCTGTTAGCTTTAGTCAAGTTGCCAACAGAAATTGTTATCTCTGCAACTCCTCATTCACCTTAACAATCATCATTTACAGGTTTGGAGACCATTTTTCTCCGTAAATTTTTCTTACAAGATTTAGAAAAACTAAGAATTAGTCTTTTGAAAGGGTTGTAAAATCTTCAAACATTGTTAACGACATGTATGTTATATAGAGGATCTTACACGAGTGGTCATTTCATATGAAATTTATGAAACGAGCCTTCGGCGAGTTTCATAAATTTCATATGAAATGACCACGAGTGTAAGATTCTCTTTATCATATGACTACTTTAAATTGGATTTTATCGCCTTCTAATTTGACAATTTTTCTACGAAAAATGCATTGTTGACATGGACGTCGTCATGACGTTACTTAATCCCGCAAAAGTGTTATTACACATGTGGTCATACGATATTTATTACACGACGTTATCCACTGCTTATCAACGACGTCATATGATAAACACATATTCACCACATACTTCATCTCAATGTCGGTTGAAAGTCCCACAAAATTGGAAGCAACGTCTCCAAATGACCTTTATTGTGTTGACGGGGACGTTAAACCTCAAATCAAACAAAAAAACACATACTGACGTCGGGGGACGCTTGGCCTGCGACATTTTTAGCTCGGCTGTTTTCGAAGAAAACAACGAGGTATTGTCATAGCTCTGACGTCGTCTGCGTCGTGCAAAAACTTGGACATTTTGTAATATCTCTGTCATTACTGAACATATTTACTTGAAACTCGGACTAGTTGTTCATTCTGACAAGGGGAAGTCATACCAATAGGTGAGGTAACCTCAAAATATTTCGGCACAGCTATGCCCCTTTTTCGGCTTAGAATTTTTGCAACCGAGCGTTTGCACCCGCATGTGGTGCTCTTGTTATTAATAAGGCTACCATCGGTCAAAACTTAAATCAATTTGCGCTTTGATAATAATAATAATGATAATAATAATGATAATAATAATGGTTATGATGATGGTGATGATGATAATGATGATGATGATGATGATGATGATGAGAAGAAGAAGAAGACGAAGAAGAAGAGCAAAACCGCTCGTTTCTCTCTTTTTCATAACAAAAACACGCCTTTATATTTTTACCCCCTTGAACCCCACTTTCATATAGTTAAACTGGGGTTTACAGGGGTAAACCTTATTTTTCCTATTTCAGCTCTAAAATATAGGTTGTGGGTATTCGATAGAACCGCCTCGGTTCTAACGAGCACCCACAATCTATATTTTGAGCAAAATGAGAAAAAATATCACAATTTTTAATCTTAAAATTTTCGTTTTGGGGCGGTAAAGTTTGAAAAATAATTCTGTAAAATACCTTTCAAAGCATTCTTTGAACTGTAAAAATGCTGTATTAAAAATGGCTTGCAACTGACAGTTGTCACGTCACAGCCAAGTAAAAAATTGTGACGTAAGATCAGATTTATCAATTACAGTAAGTCTCTTAATATATTATCAAATAAAAAGAAAATTTACTTTTTTCGATAAATATCAAAAATATTTCATCTCGTGTGTTGAAAACATCAGAATTTGCACTCGTGCTTCGCACTCGTGTGAAAATTCTGATATTTTCAACACACTCGATGAAATATTTTTGGTATTCATCTCAAAAAAGTTAATATCCTCTATGTACATGTAACTATGTGCCCTTGTAGGTCATGGACGAATATAGAGTACGACAAGCAAAGTTGGATGACAAAGAGGCAGTCCTCAAAATTCATAATCACGTTTACGATGGACGAGACTATCTGCCACATTACTATGATTTCATTTTGACCTCTCCAAATACTACTGCCTTTGTCTTACTCCATGGAGAAAAAGTGGTGGGTATTTAGTATTTAGGCATCACATTAAAACTTTACTACGGTCATTTTCTCCATACCGCTGGTTCAAGAAGGGCAGTTGTCATGTTCTGGTGAGTGGGAATGCACCGAACTGGAAACCGCTCGTGTATAAGCCTGCCAAGGACCTCACGGTAACAGTTCCGTGAAACGGATACCCTCTATACCCTACTTTATATAGAGAAAAGTGAGATTTACAGGGGTTTACTTTATCTAGCTTATTTTATCTCATTGAGGCGGTTCTAACGAACACCCATAATCAATGTTGAAAGCAGTTAGTAAAAAAGATGTTACAAGTTTTAGCTAATACAGTCAACGCTCGCTATCTCGAACCTCAAGGGACCGGATAAACAAGTTCGAGTTATCCGTAGTACGAGATAACCAAAGTGTGCCGTCACATGCATGTCGGAGACCATTATTTGCCGTGATAGGCTTGGTATTCTTGGTTATTCTAGAGCTTATTGTGATTTTTTTTTTAATTTTGTTTATGAAAATAATACAACTTGTAGAAGTTTAGCGATTATAAAAGTTTTCTCACGCGTTTTGTTGTCTTTAAAATTCCTGCAAATTTGGGTAGCCAAAATAAGATACTTAAATGGACTGGTTCCCCCCTGGTGAATGCAGTACTCAATTTTGACACTAATAACGATTGATTAAAAGCCTTGACATCGTACATTAATACAGATCAGAGCCGCCTTTTATCACGGAAATCTTGGAAATCATTGAAGCGAGGCAGTGTTAAGATCAAAGATTGAGCACCGCGTGTCAGGCCTTATTACATGTACGTGATTTTTAATGACATATTCCATCTGTCTATTCTTGCTGTGCTGCACGTTTAAAGTAATTCAAGCTTTTTCTTCCGGCTTTGACCGCCATAGAAATATGAGTCCGCACAGAATGTAGTCCGGTTTGGCGCAGTAATCCAAATTGTACAAGCGTATCTGCTGGTTCCTAGTCTGAAGATTATCAGTGCTTGAAAAACAGGTAACCAGATCCCACTGACCTTTCAAGGTCAGGGGGGTCTGGTTACCTGTTTTTCCAATATTGACAATGTGCAAGCTGGGAGCCAGCAAATAATGCAAATATGGTGAATACAAACTTTTGAAGCAGACGACTTGACGATTCAGCATTTCATATGAATCAGCTGCATCATGCGACGGGTATACCCAGATCAACGCGGCGTCTGCTCAGCAGTCTGCTCAGGTTTTACGCTGTTTGCTATCAGTGCTGTCAATATTTAATCCTTAAAGACCAGCCTGCTGTTGGACCAGGTCAGCTGTAGACAAGAATGTTAATGGGTTTTCTTTCTGACTTTCGAGGTCAAGTTTAGGTCAGTTACAACTTAGGTGTATATTGACTTTGCGCGGAGAAATTGAAAAGAAAGGCTGTCCCTTTCAACCCTGAAATATGGTACAGATACTTAGTGTAGGTCCTGTGATATAATTCTAGGTGCCATATATTTAGCAGAATGGATGAGTTCAACTTCAGTGATGGAAGAGTGCACCCCAGAAACCACAGGCAGTGAATACATCAAAGCACTGACAACACTCATGCCGATTGTCTCTAAATGCAGGCTGGTCATGAACGGGGACTTGGACTGATCCGTTTAAACTTAAGATGTTAGTAACTAATGCAAACGGTGTAGAACAAGATCAGCACCGTGTTATGTGGCTTTTGAACTGGGTTTACATTGTTTGCCAGATCCAACATTTGATTCATGTGCAGATTTTACAGATAACACTTACTTGTACCCAACACTGACAAAAGACGCGGCTATGTTTGGGTTGATTGTTTGGCATTCGACCCGAACTTGATAATAAGAAAAGCGCTTCAGTGCTAATGTCTACGTGACTATCACTTACTTGTCAGAACGCGTCTTCTTATCAAAATCGTCACTATTTGTTTGGAATTTCAGAGTTAAATGAAACTGTTTAAATCTCAGCCCAGGCCTATTACTCCAACCTACACCCCACGCGCTCAGTGCTTTGATTCTGAAACCAAACGATTACAACACACCATCCCCTTAAGCTAAAAAGGTTAAATCAATCAACCATGACGTCTGGTTACCAGTCCGGCCACGTCGATCCTGTGCACCACCCTCACACAAGTACGGATAGAAACCACATGTTCAGGATCAAACTTTTGATGTTTAATGTAAGGTCGTGCCTAGAAAAGAGGAAACTGAAATTTGTTCTCAAAAAAGCATTAAGTGAAAGTGTATTGCAACATTTTTCATTAAAGGATCGTAAGCGTGCCCAGCTGGTCGGAAAGCGGATGACGTTGCCTCTGATTTTGGGTGTCACATGTGTGTGATCTATTGTCTATTGGAGCGGCATCTTACTATATACAGAAGACGCTAGTGCACGTCGACGTAGCGGAAGACCGACGTCCGTATGTCAAGCTCGATTCGACCGACAGACGCGTATGAGAAACAGATTTCCGCCTGTACCTGTAGATAAACAAGGTGTCTCAACTACCGACTAATAAACAATGACACTGATCGTCGCCCTTATGCGCTGTAGGTTTGAGAGCTAGACGTCCCTGTCGTGACAAAAGTTAACGCGTCGACACAGAACGGAACACTTACGCTAGTACATGAAATACGTAAATTGGCGTCTAAGCGACTGACATATGCGTTTCAGTGACAAATCGCACTTCAGCGTGAATCACGCCGGTTGTCGTTTCCGGGTGTTTCGACGTATAGGTATAAGGTATGCCGAGGCGATGCGTGCGTAACAGAGCATGACATATCGGGTGAAATAAGCGTAATTGTGTGGCGAGCTATTGCGTGTAGTTAGCGACATTAAGAACATTCAAGATCCTAGCTGAGACGTGGATTGAACAGCGAGACGTTACATCAATCAGTGGCATCGGCCTCACATGGTTCCATTTGTTTACGCTCTGAATCCGGGATATTTTATCCAGCAGGATTACGAGCGGGCTCATAGTGCTGTTCTTACTCAAAAATGTCTTCAAGCCAATGGAATTCATGTACTGGACTAGCCAGCCTTTCTCCTCCGATCTCTTTCCCATAGAGTATCTTTGGGTAGAGGTGTCCATAACCGACCAGACAAAAACTGTTACTTATGGACAGTAGCATTGTTAAAACTTGAATTTTAATGTTTGGTTTTGAAAACGTAAATAGTTTCTTTCAAAAATTTGTAACATCGAATCGCGTTTCATAATACCACCGGTCTATAGACATCTGCAAACATATCATATATTGGAATTTGCAGTACTACCTTTCTCAATTTTAAGCTTTTTTTAGAAAGGTTTTCTGTAAGTTTTCACAGTGTTATGATTTTCTCATAGAATCTGTCATTTCAGTGCCTTTGGCGCTTTGATTGTAATAGCGGTTAAGGTATTGTTTGCACCAATTTTAACTGCGACCGCGCCTGGACAAATTGGAAAATTAAAAACATTGTGAGTATTGATGAACTGTTTTCTCAAGGTCTATTATTATTTTCTTTAACTGAAAGACCGGCGGAATGTTTTTTTTTTTTTTTTTTTTTTTTGTTTCCTTCTCTACGTCATGAATCCCGGTTCGAGATACGCAGTAGAAAAAAAAACAGTGAAAAATATATTCAGGGACTGAAAATGATTGGGGAGATAGTCGAAGTGTCGACTTAAAAGTAGTTGAAATATAACAAGCAAATTCCACAGAGAATTTATGTTCCCCGCCTTATTTTCATTTGTGCGGTTAAAAAAGATCTCTGACCCTGAAAGAAAAAAGGAAAAACTTACAGAAACAGATACCACTCACCATCCTTGGCACTTCAAAGTAAACATTTGCACACACTTTATAATAGAAGGGCCTCCATGGCCTAGAGGAAAAGAGTGGTGACACTTAAATAACCATCAGGTCTCTCATCGTTGCGGGTTCAAACCTGTCTTGTGTCATATGTGAGAAGCTAAGTTCTGCAAGAAATGGCCAGGCGGTTTATCACCCACCTTTGATCGGCTCAATATATAGTTAAACTAAAATAAAATCAACTATTTATAATACAAATATCTACTGTAGTTTTGTCTTTCAGAAGACAAACACTGTGTTCACTGTCCCGTACATAAGCCTTAATAACTCTCTCCCCCCACCCCCTTAACACACACATCCTCCCCTAAGGAGTGGTGGTGGTGTGTGTGTGTGTGGGGGGGGGGCTGTGTATCATGTAGATGCATCACTTTATACAGTTAGATGACCTGACAGACTGGGCGAGCGGTTTAAATGGGTGTCATTTGTTGATCAAAAGGGTGCTAATATACTCGTAACAAACATCTATATACATGTAAATTTCTATACATGACTACCGGTTCGTCAGGACACTGGTATATGTCATGGTTATTTAGAAGATCAATCTGCTATTTCGTTTAGAAATGACTACATTTAACAACCAAGCTTTATTTCATAAAATGAAAAAAAATGATCATATGTAACAGTAAATCTAAAATCGGAGAAAAACACATCCGTCGAATGTGACGAATTTTCATCGTGTTTTTAAAAAGTTGTTTTCGAATCGAAATTAAAATACAATACCTGTCTACTAGGGACTTCTTCGAAGCCGCCGTGGTCGCTGTGAATCCCCATACACTTCAACCATCGTACCAAATCACTCGGTTCGTTGTCCTCGATGACTTGTAAAGGTAAAATAACGTCTTTAACGTCTTTTTCACTTAATTCAACAATCACGTCCGCCATGTTTTGCCGATTCTTTCCCCCAAACAATCCCACAATGCACCGCTGTAAACAACGCGTGACGTCATAGGGTTTGAAGACTACTGAGTTAACCAGGCAACCAATGGTATCGCTTAACGCGGATTCGATACCTACCGGGTTCGGCAACATTCCTTCATTAAGAGTGAATGTTCATGAAAACTTTTCTAAGGTCATTCTCTCCCTTCTTCGATTCAAGAAGGGCAGTTGTCAGTTTCTGGTGAAAGAATGTGCTCAGTACTGTTTAAATCACTTACGTATTAGCACTCACTATGTACCTTCTACATATACAGTTTCATATTGTAGATGCGCCCCAAAAAAACCTCTAAGTTAAAAATGTGAAAAAAAGTGAAAATAATTATTTTAAGAATCTGTAAAAAGCACGTGCATATCTTCAGACCATAATTCAAGCAACTTTTAAGTTTTGGAAGGATTGGTATTAAACTGTTGGAGAAGTTGCGCTCACAAGGTACCGACAACATAATACTCTTTCATGCGCTCACAAGGTACCGACTACATAATACTCTTTCATAGAATTGATGCATGAAAAAAGTCGAAGTTAAAAATGTGAAAAAAATGAAAAAAAAAAAAAAAAAAAAAAATTCTGGAAAAAAAAGCATATGTACAACTTCCAACCATGATAAAGACACGTGTAAATTTTCAGGGAGATCAGTATAAAACTGTAGGAGGAGTTGCGCTCACAATGTACCTACTATGGATTCGGAACCATGCCAAAAAGTCTAAGTTAAAAACGTGAAAAAAGAGAAAAAAATTAATTTAAGAATTCTGAGAAAAGCATATGCACAACCTCAAACAATGATAAAGACACCTGTAAAATTTCAGAAGAATCGGTTTAAAACTGAAGGAGTAGTTGCGCTCAACTGGTACCTACTAGATAATACTCTTTCATAGAATTGATGCATGAAAAAAGTCTAAGTTAAAAATGTTAAAAAAGTAAAAAAAAAAAAAATTACAGAATTGTGAAAAAAGCATATCCACAACTTCAAACCATGATAAAGACACCTGTGAAATTTCATAAAGATCGGTATAAAACTGTAGGAGGAGTTGCGCTCACAAGGTACCTACTATGGATTCGCAACCATGCAAAAAAAGTCTAAGTTAAAAATGTAAAAAAGTGGAAAAAAAAATCAAGGATTCTGAAAAAAGCACATGCACAACTTCAAACCATGATAAAAACACCTATAAAATTTCAGAAGGATCGGTTTAGAACTGTAGGAGGAGTTGCGCTCACAAGGTACCTACTACAATTCGGAACCACGCACCATGCACCAGTGTGAGGGTTAAACAAAACAGTGTAAGAATGCCAGGTTGCTCGCGTAATGAAAGAAAAACAATACACGCTGTCACGTGACGTCTTCACAAATGTATGCCAAGTCGAGTAAAATAGACTTTTCGCACTTCTGTTTAGAACCTTGAAATGTTTAAGAGCAAACCCTGAGCAGCTCAGTCTTTATAGATGGTACCGTTATTAGGCATACGGCGTAGACCCAGATCGGATAGACACTACATTCCTTCTGATCAGGGTCGGCACTGTTCGCCGTATGTATGTAGCAACAGTTTTGAACATGATTCAGGCCCGTACGAAGACTCTGAAAAGGGGCGGTTTGAAGGTGCGAATTTCGGGTGAAAAACTGCATGAATCTGAGATAATTACCAAAAGTGGGGAGGGGCGGGGCTCCGTTTGCACCCTCCCGACTGTGTGCGGGCCTGCATCAACAGGTAAAATTAACTTTTTTGTTTGAGCATATCGCTGAAGGGGCTCTGTTACAGATCACTGTTATTCAGGAGCTGGGATGCAGAGGTTGGACTGAGCGAGGAGAAAAGAGAGAGGAGAAACAACGACAAACATTGTAGATGCTGATCAGAAGCCATCGATGGATCTACACTGTTTGCAGCTAGATAAAATGTTAAAAATGTTATATTTTTTCAGCACAGATTGTTTTGCATAATCAATGAAATACTCTAAATTCAGAAAGATGAATCAATTTTCGCGTTTAATAGAAGGGAAATAATTAAACACATTATCAAATGACAAGTACATGTAAATAATCTGACGGAAATGCTTCTATACATTTTTTTTTCAGACAAAACAATTGACTGAACACTTTTCTTATAATGAAAAGTTTAACGGGTACACACAGTCTATGTTATAAATCTGAGAATCTTTTGCTTGCTATTGTCCTCGTGACTATCACTGACCATCTGACCTTGAACAAAATCCAAGTACTGGTTGTTTATAGCATCCCTAAGACGTCAGAGCGAAGCGTAAGAAGGAAATTCTCGGCTGTGCTCGTTTGTTTGATTTGAGGTTTAACGTCCACGTCAACACTGTATAGGTCATTTGGAGACGTTACTTCCAATCTTATGGGACTTTTACCCGACACTGAGATGAAGTGACATATCAAGCCCTGCCGCGCATTGAAACCAATAGGGTTTATGAGCATGGACAAGCGGTTTACCAGTACTCGTGTGCGGTAGGTTTCAGCTCTGCGTGGAAGCATCATGCAGCCCATCTATTATTCAAGCCTCGATGGGCGGGGCGGTTGGACTGTGCTGGGGCACTTTGGCATTGGCAAACAGAATCTACATTATCGGACACCACATAACGCGATATCTGGTCAGATCTACTGTGCTTGCTTAAATTTAAATGAACAGTTTGATTCTCAGTTCATGACTATTTTCCCAACCTACACTCAGAGATGATCGGCCAACCAGTACTCTCAGTGCTTTGATTTCAAGAGGTGTCTGCATTTAAAAGAAGACTCTGCTCCTTTTCCCAAAAGTTACTATGTATAAAACCTTAAGTTCATTGGTTTGGTCGCCATGAGGCGGGCAAACCGGGTATAATGACCAGATTGTAACTGTTCCATGGAGGGGCACGTGACGCGATCAACCAAACAGCTTTAACGTTAAACATCAAATCAAACAAACAAATAACGATGATGCAATACTATACTGCAATTACAGGAAACAGCCTGTCTGAATAGCGAAACAGGCCGAAAAGCAAGCGTTTCAACTCCAACAATTAACATCTTAAGGGAAATGGATACACCTGGCATGTGTGGCAGTTAGTGTATCCTTTTTACCGTATTTCGAAACACACCTATACAAAAACATTGTCATTTGTTGGCCACGGAAAAAGAAATTTTAAAAAGAAAAATTGGAATATTTGCCTTTTTTGCTCAAAACATAGATTGCGGGGAGTCGACAGAAACGCCTCGACGAGGCGATTCTTTCGAGTACCCACAATCTAGTGTCTCAGAGCATTAATACGGAAATTAATGTATACCCCTGCAAACCCGAGCTTTACTATATAAAAGCGTAGGTTATATTTTCTTGTCCAGTGGGATCATAGATTCCATTGTGGAATTTTGAAAATATCTGAGGGTCACTGATGAGGCCTAATTGACCGAAACTAACTAGTCTGGTCCAGAAAACATGTACACTCCATATTTTTCAGTTCCGTGGTGTATTCCGTGCTTCCAAAGGATAGCCCTTTTATAGAACATATTTAACTTCACTACAACTGGTGTGTGGGAATGTGTGGCGGCGGTAAAACGTCTCCCTGCCCTACATCATAGTGTAGATTATATTTTCTTGTCCTTTGGGATCATTGATTCCATTGTGGAATTTTGAAAATATCTTAGGGTCTTTGATAAGGCCTAATTGGCCGAAACTAGCTAGTCTGGCCCAGAAAACATGTGTACACCATATTTTTCAGTTCTGTGGTGTATTCCTTGCTTCCAAAGGATAACCCTTTTACAGAACATATTTCAGGGGATCACAATTCTATAGGCATGATTTCGTGATGGAAATGGAAATACAACTTTAAGGACCTTATGGTTGCTACTCTGTTGGCTCTGTCCAACTGAAAAAGGGGTCTACTCTAACAGGGGAAGAATTTGTTCCCCAGGAGCAAATTCTTTCCTTTAAGAGTATACCCATTAGACATATCCAAAGAGAAACTACTTTTGCAGTAGTAGCCCCACCCCCTTAAGGCGTATCTATTTCCCTTATGGGGAACTTATAACAGCCGCAGTCATTTTCGCAAAGTTTACGTCTTGCAATGCCATTATGGAGTAAGTCCATGGGGCCATGGAAACGAAAAACAACAGAACATAACTACTACTACTCACATAGTGTGGCTGGCTGCGGTAGCTCAGTCGGATGCAGTCTGACTGGTGATAAGGAAGACTCGGGTTCGATACCTACCGGGGTCGGCAACATTCTTTCGTGAAGATTGATCATGAAATCTTTTCTATGGTCATTCTCTCCCTTTCGCTGATTCACGAAGGGCAGGGGTCAGTTTTTGGCAACAGAATGTGCACTGAACTGGTAAACCGCTTACGGATAAGCCTGCTCAGGAAAAGCTTGGATAGGTACACTGACAGGCCCAAACATGACCCAAATCAGTGTTGACTGGGCCGTTAAATACAAATAAACACAACTTGCAAAGTTTACTTCACACAGATAGGAACAGATTTATATATTCTGACCATCTTTCGGTGCGCTGATAGCTCTAATATTACTATATGTAAATGTTGGAAAGACAAACAACGGTATTTTTTTCCTCATTTATAAAGATCGCTGGGTGTAACGGGCCTCCGTGGCCTAGTGGAAAAGAGTACTGACTCTTAATCATTACGTCTCTCAACGCTGTAGGTTTGCGCATGGCTCAGGTCACATAATGAGAAGTTCTGCAACGGAAGGTCAGGAGGTTTTTCATCGAGTACTCCAATTTTCGATCACCTCTGATTAACGATCGGCTTGATGTAAGTGAAATAATTTTGAAAGGATCGTAAAACCAAAAAATAACTAGAAATGTGTCAATACAACACAAACGGACCGCCCGGGAGCCTACCTCACCCACCCCCACCCCTCCCCCACCCCATCCTTAGGTCATTGGCATAGGTTGGTGTATGGCTGATTAAACCTTGGAAAATTAACTATCAACATACCAAATAGGAACTCAATCCATCAAATGGTTTGGAAAATATGAGCTCTTACAAACTTTAACATTCAACATTTCTAAGTCTGCAACCTTGACCTTAAGATCATGGGGCAGGGTGGGGTTATGGCTGAATGTAACTTTTGATCTGTATCTATGTTCATTCCAAATATGTAGCAAAGCCATCACATGGTTCAGGAAATATGAAATCTCAAAAAGTATAATATAAACAATTTCTATGTCCCACAAAATTGGAAGCAATGTCTCAAAAAAGACTCATACAGTGTTAACAGGGACGTTAACAACAAATGGAATAGATAACCAAGGCCCTATAGAAGGCCTGATGACTTAGGATAAATCTTTTTATACGCCCGTTTGAAAAACAACAACAACAACAAAAAAAAAACGGTCGTATTAAGTTATGGGGTTGGTGTCCGTCCGCCGTTCGTAAACTTTTTTTCGTTTCCGTATAACTCCTACTATACCGTTTTCATCCGATCAAGCCTAAAATGTGTATGTAGTAAGGCTAAGATGTGAAGATGTGCCTTAAGTTTCGAGAATTACTGTTCACCAAATATTAACAGAGTTATGATCCTTTGAAAAATTCGGTTGACATTTTCGTTTGGTTAAGTTTTGTGCTATACATGTGTAAACCATATGTAAGTTACATTTAGTTTATACTTGCCATGGCGTTAAACAATTTACCACAGAATACTCATCACTACCTACCTTTCCTGATACCAAGGTCACAGACTTCGAAATTTTATATACACGTTTTGTATTAAAGTTTATCATTTTTATTCAAAAAATGCATTAAGTGGGATAATGATATCAGCTGGCTCAAATCAGTATGTAGACTGACAAGACCAAACCTATTGGATGCTTTTTGAAAGCAGCCAACTTGTTTATAGAAAATAGCTGCTGTCATGTCAGTCTGGCGTAGGAGGTTTTCTATAGAATCTGGACTGGAATCATGGGTTGTGCTTGGCAGACAGTGTAGTCCCAGTGCAGACGCCGCAGAACGTGGCGTCTGATCATGGTCTACACAGTTTGCATAAAAGTTGAATTAAAGATTAAACAAAATATATTATAACTTAGCAAAGGACTATTTCCCCAGCCTACACTCAGAGACAATAGACCTGCCACTACTCTCAGTGCTTTGATTCCTTTCAGAGTGGACTCAATTTTCATTACATTATTTTATAAGAAAGCAGACAGAAAATACAGTAGTTATCTTCCTTGTATGAGATGATTAGAAATAAATCGGGTGTATTCTTCCCCCTTTATTCTTCCCCCTTAAGTTAAACCATAGAATAATCAACCGTATTTTCTTATGACCTCACATCTTGATTTACTTAATAGCGTTAAATCAATACTATAATGTTATTAATCAAGTGATTTCGTATTTGCCCAATAACAGGTACGAGGTCTGTTGTATTGGCCCGAGGGCCGAAGGCCGAGGCCAATACAGCAGACCGAGGACATGTAATTTGGCCAATACGAAAATACTTGATTAATGACAATTTTATTAATTGACATCATTAAACTCATGATTATTGATTTTTGACCTCAGAGTTAATACGGATAACCTGGTGTAATACAGGATAGTCAATTAATACTAAATTGAAATATCATGGTCACGGCACCAAATATATATGTCATACGTGGGGCACTAGAGGGTTAACTTATGCCAACACCCACGGGATGGTCAAACTATGCTCGTTTAAGAGAGGTACATGTCTAATACAGGTCAGGTTTGGTGCATCTGGCTTTCTCGGGAACTGAATTCAGACTTTGTTAATACGTGTACAGGTTCTTGTTTAATACAGGTGACCACTATGAATGGTACTATTTTAGATTGCAGTTGTCTTACAGCGAATAGCTACAACATTGAATCAATTACGAAAACATGCCTATATAAATATATGGCAAATTTAATCGCTGAAAATCGAAAATGTTAAGATGAAAAATGTGATATTTCTCTTATTTCTGCTCCAAATAAAGATTGTAGGTACTCGTTAGAACCGCCTCATCGAGGCGGTTCTCACGAGTACTCACAATCTATATGTTAGAGCAGAAATAAAAAAATAAGTTTTACCCCTGCAAACCCCAGTTTTACTATATAAAAGTGGGGTTCAAGGGTGTCAAAATTATATAGGGTGTTTTCGTGATGCCATGGATTTCTGTGATTCTTATTGCGTCTGTCGGTGCAACAATAAATTCCTTGTTCATGAGGAATTTGGGTCACTTTCGGTTTCAACAGAAATCGGATGGAATTACTCACGTCGGGCCTGTGAGTAATTTATAATCGATACCCCAAACGCACAGCTGATTTTTGTATTTTCTGCAGATTGGTTTTAAAGCAGCCTTTATTGTTGATGACGGACGCACATATGTTTCAAGAGCAGGAAGAATGAATCCTGAATATGAAAGAAAGGGACTTTACAGATTCCTCGACAACCATGTTACTGACTGGGCCAAGGCAGCGGGCGCCCAGGCAAAAGCTTTCACAGCTGTAGATGCGAACGAACATCTCGCTAAGGCTTCATTTAAAAGTGAAAACAAACTAAAACTACAGAAGGTACGCATATTTTATTGTCATTCGGGACACGAGTGAAGCCGATATAGCTTGTCCGGCTGAATAAATTAATTTTGCTTCACACATTTCTGACAAACAACCTACATGTATCAAATTACTTTTTATATAATGTATTCATTCAAATTGAAAACTTGACTGACAAAGACTGTAGGTCCTAATTATGAAAACACGCCTATACAAATGCCTTGTGAACTATACCACCGAAAAAATGAAAATTTTCGGATGAAAAATTGTGATATTTTTCTTATTTCTGCTCAAAATATAGATTGTGGGTACCTGTAAGAACCGCCTCATCGAGGCGGTTCTAACGAGTACCCACACTCTATATTTTAGAGCAAACATAAGAAAATAAGGTTTACCCCGGTAAACCCCAGTTTTACTACATAAAAGTGGGGTTAAAGGGGGTAAAATTATATAGGCGTGTTTTCGTGATGCTGATCAGATGTAAGAGAAGACATGTGATCTGAATCTACACTGTTCGCAAATTTAGGGAATCAGGAATAGTCGGTGTTCAGCAGAAGAGTTAAACAAAAGGGTATCGGTAATGTAAAATACGATCTATCAAAATACGGTTTATCCCATTACTAATGAGGGCGTATGCATAGATTTTTGTGACCCCTCAGGGGAAAAGGGACTTTTTATTCCCCCGTTATTCGAGCCATATGCGGACCATAACTCCTAAACCGTATGCTTTTCGGTTTTTCAATTATCTGCCCTTGACTTAGTTCCTTATAGTTAACTGTGTCCGGGCCATAACTCCTAAACCGTACGGAATATATTTATGAAACTTTACAGATGCATGCCTTGCATTGAGGAGATGTGTCATGAACAGGGAAGACAACTCTTGCTATTTTGGTTTTTCAATTATCTGCCCTTAACTTAGTTCCTTATAGTAAACTGTGTCCGGGCGATAACTCCTAAACCGTATGGAATATATTTATGAAACTTTACAGGCCCTATGCATGGCATTGAGACAATATGTCATGAACAAGGAAGACAACTCTTGCTTTTTTGGTTTTTGAATTATCTGCCCTTGACTTAGTTCCTTATAGCAAACTGTGTCCGGGAACTATATGGAATATATTTATGAAACTTTACATGTACATGCATGGCATTGAGACGATGTGTCATGAACAAGGAAGACATCTCTTGTTCTCTTGAAAATGATATCTATCTTTATAATAACTCCATGCTATACCTGTTACAATTACATATAAACCCTTTTTTCTGAATGGCATTTTGGCGGGGGCATCCGTGTCCCATGGACACTTTTCTAGTTCGATGTCTGAAAGTTCTAACGTTTGAACCAAACACGATAAAGGCGTGGTTCAGATATCATTTTGTAGGAACTCAAGACACTTGGCTGAAATTTTGAGTTGATAGTTCAATAAGAAATTGAACTATCTGATGCGGCATAAAAAAAGCGGGTGCAAAACTTCGATATCCATAAATCATGTATATTTTTTTGTATAATTATGTCTCCCCCGAAAAATCTTTTTTCGGAGAGACATATAGTTTTTCCCCCGGGCGTCTGTCTGTCTGTCCGTCTGTCCGTCTGTCTGTCTGTCCGTCTGTCTGTCTGTCACACATTCGTGTCCGCTCTGTAACTTGAAAACCGTTAGAGCTATCTTCACGAAACTTCGTATAAATATTAATCAGCATTAGACGACGTGCAGTGCGCAAGAACCATAACTCTCGCATTTATACTTTTTGAATTATCTCCCTTGGAAGTTTGTTGGTATGTATATATGTATGGGCAAATCCTGTCCGGTCAATAACTTTCTTATTTTTTGATGGATTTTAAAATTACTCGGCAGAAATATTAACAACCATAAGACGATGTGTGGTGCGCATGAGGCAGGTCGGTACCTCAAAGGTCAAGGTCATACTTAGAGGTCAAATGTCAAAAAAGGGGCCTTTTTTTCGTATTTGGTCAATAACTTTCTTATTATGAGATGGAATTTAAAATTACTTGGCATAATTATTAAGAACCATAAGACGATGTGTGGTGCGCATGATGCAGGTCGGTTCCTCAAAGGTCAAGGTCATACTTAGAGGTCAAAGGTCAAAAAAGGGGCCTTTTTTCGTATTTGGTCAATAACTTTCTAATTTTGAGATGGATTTTAAAATTACTTGGCATAATTATTAACAATCATGAGACGATGTGTGGTGCACATGAGGCAGGTCGGTTCCTCAAAGGTCAAGGTCATACTTAGAGGTCAAAGGTCAAAAAGTGGGCCTTTTTTCGTATTTGGTCAATAACTTTCTTCTTTTCAGATGGATTTTGAAATCACATGGCAGAAATGTGAACCAATATAAGGCGATGTGTTGCGCGCATGACCCAGGTTGTTACCTCAAAGGTCAAGGTCATACTTAGAGGTCAAAGTAAAAAAAAGGGGCCTTTTTTCGGATTTTGTCAATAACTTGCCTATTTTTAAATAGAATTTGAAGTTACTTGGCAAACATGTTAACTATCATGGGACGATGTGTAACATGCATGATTCAGTTTGGTACCTAAAATGTCAAGGTCATACATAGAGGTCAAAGG
The DNA here is from genome assembly GCA_963580285.1 of Lucinisca nassula. NCBI lineage: Eukaryota > Metazoa > Mollusca > Bivalvia > Lucinida > Lucinidae > Lucinisca > Lucinisca nassula. The sequence continues at coordinate 126,016,997 of OY757010.1, read as the reverse complement.
TAAAAAAGGGGCCTTTTTTCGTGTTTGGTCAATAACTTTCTTATTTTTAGAGGGATTTTGAAATTGCTAGGCAGAAATGTTAACCACCATGAGATGATGTGTTGCACGCATGACCCAGTTTAATACCTGAAAGGTCAAGGTCATAGATAGAGGTTAAAGGTAAAAACAGGGCCTTTTTTGTGTTCTGTCAATAACTTTCTTATTATGCCCCCAACTTGGAAAAAGTTGGAGGGGCATATTGGTTCTGGTTCATTCGTCTGTTTGTCCGTCAGTTACGCTTTTGATGCATAGCATAACTAAAGAACCGTGTATGCTAGGGTTTTGAAATTTCATATATGGATTCCTCGTGGAAAATTAGCTTACGCATATTTTTTTCTCGTCCGGATTATGCCCCCTTCAAGAGTTATTGCCCTTTGATTTTTTGTTTTAATAAAATTTTGTCAGCAAGATATCTCAAAAAGTTTTGGAGCTAGAGCCTTGAAAGTTGGTGAATATATTAATGGTGATGAGTAGATGAACTGATCAACTTTTGACAAAATTCCGAAAAATACTTTGTGAGTTATGGCCCTTTGTCATTTTGGTAATTTGTGCCCATTGTAATGTATGCTCAAAGTGATGCATAGCATAACTTTAGAACCGTGTATGCTTGGGTTTTGAAATTTCATATATGGATTCCTCATGGAAAATTAGCTGACGCGTATTTTTTTTCTCGTCCGGAATATGCCCCTTTCAAGAGTTATTGCCCTTTGAATTTTTTTTTAATAAAATCTTGTCAGCAAGATATCTCAAAAACTATTGGAGCTAGAGGCTTGAAAGTTGGTGAATAGATTGTTGGTGATTAGTAGATGAACTGATTAACTTATGACAAAATTCCGAAAAATACTTAGTGAGTTATGGCCCTTTGTCATTTTGGTAATTTGTGCCCATTGTAATGTATGCTAAAAGTGATGCATAGCATAACTTTAGAACCGTGTATGCTATAGTTTTGAAATTTCATATATGCATCTCTGATGGAAAATAAGCTGACGCGTATTTTTTTCTCGTCCGGATTATGCCCCTTTTAAGAGTTATTGCCCTTTGAAATTTTTTTAATAAAATCTTGTCAGCAAGATATCTCAAAAACTATTGGAGCTAGAGGCTTGAAAGTTGGTGAATATATTGGTGGTGATGAGTAGATGAACTGATTAACTTTTGACAAAATTCCGAAAAATACTTTGTGAGTTATGGCCCTTTGTCATTTTGGTAATTTGTGCCCATTGTAATGTATGCTAAAAGTGATGCATAGCATAACTTTAGAACCGTGTATGCTAGGGTTTTGAAATTTCATACATGGATTCCTCATGAAAAATTAGCTGATGCGTATTTTTTCTCGTCTGAATTATGCCCCTTTCAAGAGTTATTGCCCTTTGAATTTTTTTTAATAAAATCTTTTCAGCAAAATATCTCAAACACTATTGGAGCTAGACCCTTGAAAGTTGTTGAGTATATTGGTGGTGATGAGTATATGAACTGATTAACTTTTGACAAAATTCCGAAAAATACTTTGCGAGTTATGGCCCTTTGTCATTTTGGTAATTTGTGCCCATTGTAATGAATGCTAAAAGTGATGCATAGCAGAACTTTAGAACTGTGTATGCTATGGTTTTGAAATTTCATATATGCATTCCTAATGGAAAATAAGCTGACGCGTATTTTTTTTCTCATCCGGATTATGCCCCTTTCAAGAGTTATTGCCCTTTGAATTTTTTTATTTTAATAAAATCTTGTCAGCAAGATATCTCAAAAACTATTGGAGCTAGAGGCTTGAAAGTTGGACCATGAGTCATGTGCAAGACCAAGGTCCATACCTCCAATGTCAAGGTCATACCTAGAGGTCAAAGGTAAAAAAAAGGACAGTCAATAACTTCCTTATTCTTTGATGGATTATGAAATTACTTGGCAGAAATGTTAACGATCATGAGACGATGTGTTGTACCGCAAAGGTCAAGGCCATACTTAGAGGTCAAAGGTAAAAAAGTGCTTTTTTTGTTTACGGCCAATAACTTTTATTTTTCTATGAACATTTTTACAGTTACTATGCAGAAATGTTCATCTTCATTATATGATGTGTTGCACACAAGACCCAGCTCAATACCTCCAATGTCAAGGTTATACTTAGCAGTCAAAAACGGGGGAGACATTTGTGTTTTTGTAGAAAAACAAATTTTAGTTTGATTGCATTTGTCTTATTTTATCTTGAAAATGTTTGTTGTATCTACTCATTAGAATCGCCTCGATGAGACGATTCTAATGAGTACAGACAACAAACACTTATTTTATGGAAAGCATAAATATTTTCCAATTATGCTCCTGTTTTTGTTTAAATTGAGGTTTTATGTCCCCGTCAACACTGTTTAGGTCATTTTGGAGACGTCGCTTTCAATTTAGTGTGATTTTTACCCGACATTGAGACGAATTCTCAGTCCCAACCGCCCAAACAGCAGTCACGTGCGGTTGGTTTCGGCTCTGCGTGGAACCACCATGCAGCCCAATCTATTTCTCCAAGCCCCGATGGGCGGGGTCGTCAGTTATGCTCCTGACTCTCAGTGGCTTGAACTCCTCCTATCTCGTACAAATATCAATGGTTGCAAAGGTGTACCAGCCATTGAAGTTTGACTGCAAATCGCTTGCTTTAAAACGTTAAAGTAAACTTTATACTCTGCAGTGAAATCCATGCATATCTGAAACAAATAATATGATATTGTCACACTGTGAAAAATAACATGACCTTGTCATTTTTATAGTAGCAGTCCGGACTACTTTTTCTCTCCAAAATTCATAAATAATCGATAAAATATTGAAAAGCACTCTTTGAACTGTAAAAATGCTGTATTCAAAATGGCGATCTGTTTATGTTTTGAAACGGACAATTGTGACGTCATAGCCAGGTCAAAACTGTGACGTCCGATACGCTTGATCAATTACCGTAAACTTCCGTATAAAACTATAAAATAAAAAGAAAATTTTACTCTTTTTTATCGGCGGATACCAAAAATATTTCATCGAGTGTGTTGAAAATATCCAAATTGAAAATTTGGATGTTTTCAGCTCTTCGCACACGTGGAAATTTGGATGTTTTCAACACACTCGATGAAATATGTTTGGTATCCACCTCAAAAAAGTCAATATCCTCTATATTTTCACACTTTTCAGACCATGCTTACGTTTCTGTTCGATGCTCAAACAATCAAGCTTAGTGACACTGACAGAAGTGCTTCAGATGGTCTACAGGAGATAGGCGATGGTCCTTTGGCCAATTACCTTGAATCCAACGAAATATCCAAATACTTGTTCCCTGCTTTCCGATTCATTGTTAACTGGGTACCATTTAGACCGTCAAAATCAAATATACCGTTCATGAGAGGACCGGTTCACACGACAGCCATGTTTTCAGATGTACGACAACTCACAAACTCCTGCGAGGGGTTGCTATCAACGGGAACAGTTTATCCTACACAAAACCCATCTTACCTTTGTAATTTGGAGATATATGGTACAGACTTCAAAAGCCTGCGTCAGCATTTGCTGAGGCACATTAAAGTTCTACAAAAACTAACAAAAGGCGTAACCAGTCTCTTATTATTTGGTTACCAAGAACTACCAGTTGATGAAGTAGTCGAGTTTTTCGCGGAACACGGTGTTCCTAGGCACGTTTGGTATGACTCGAAAAGCCCTGAGAGGATCTACTCTGAACAGCTGCTATTTGAAAGAGACCTTTCGTCATGAGCAGGTGGTTCTAAGTTTCATCTGACCAACATTTCTGGTGTTTTTTTTTTTTTTTTTTTAGTGTTGCTTCAGACATGGATTGTCGGTGCTTGTTAGAACCGTCTCATTTGAGGCGGTTCTAACGGGAACGCACAATCTTTGGTTTAGGGACAAGAATAAAGGAAGTAATGTATACCTTTTAAAGACATACTTTGCTTTATATATCAAGTGGGGTTTACATGATATTAATCATACGGACTTGAGAATGTGATTAGCCTTTCATCACCTGAACAAGTTCGACAAATGAACACCCCATACCCCCCCCCCCCCTCACACACACATGCACAAGCCCCCCCCCCACACACACACACGCACACGCACACGCACCCGCACACACACACACACACACACACACACACTTTATATAGAGAAAACTTGTGTTTACGGGGGTATACATTATTTTTTCTTATTTTTGCATCAAGACATAGGTTGTGGGTACTCGTTAGAACCGCTTCAATGATGTGGTTTTTACGAGCATCCACAACCTATATTTGCAGTATTTTTAAGAAAAACATCATGGATTTGCATCCGAAAAGTAGCCATTTTGGAGATATGAAAGAATGCACTGTGTCGCACGGGGGTGTCATCGTATTGGTTGCTCTTTTCGAAGCTGAAAAATTGATAATCAGTCCGAAGTAAAGCAATGAACACATACATGCAATTATAATGCAAACTGAATTTTCCACTTAAAAGCATTGATGGTCAAGCAACGTTGTATCAACGTTGGTGAACGTCATGACGTTGCACAGTTTTGTTTGTTTGATTTGAGGTTTAACGTCCCCATCAACACTGTAAAGGTCATTTTGGAGACGTTGCTTCCAATTTTGTGGGACTTTTACCCGACATTGAGATGAAATGACTTCTCAAGCCCTGTCGCCCAATGAAACCAATAGGGTTTATTAGCATGGACGGTCCGCCTCGCACCGCGGTTCCTGGACCGCGGTGCGAGGCGGACCAGGAACCGCGGTGCGAGGCGGACCGTACACGTCGCGTGCTCGCTGGGCTGAATGGGTCCATTACCAACTTTAGTGAGCATTAAGTAAGTTTTTCAAAAAAGTTGTACTTCAAGAGTCAAACAGCGCAGACCCAGCTCAGACGCCGCGGTTCTGGTTCAATATTTCTGATCTAGATCTGTAAATATTCCATACCCTTCTTAACCCTACTTTTCTCTATATAAAGTTGGGTTTACAAGGATCGTCATTTCTTGGACTTGTTCAAGTGATGCTCTATTTCTGAACAGACAGACATATTGACGGTGGCCGAGTTTTACAACACAAATTTCTAGTCAGAGATTAAACGATAAGCAAGTCTACCAGCTGTTATTATTCCCACACAAATGTTGCAAAAAATTCTGTTACTTTACACACATAATCGCATTTTCAGATTCTCTGATCATTCCTGTTTTATTTTTTGTTTGTTTTGTCGTTTTGTAAGACTGAAAACTGCAGTCATGTTACTGCAGTCATTTATCAACACAGGCTTGCCGCCCAATGGAAAGCGCGCGACCAGGGTTCCCCGGAATGTTTTAACGAGAAGGTTTTTGTTAGGGGATGTGGGGGAGGGGGGCGTTAAATGGGCAGTTTTACGGTCGGATATTCCGTTTTACGGCAACGCTTTAGCGGAGCCGTAAAACGTAATTTGTGACCGTAAAATCGACGTTTTATCCCCAAATGACAATTTTAAATACAGTTATCCCCATTCTAATGCACTTATTCGGTTGTTTTGTTAAAAATTGAACTATTTTGCACAAAGCGGCAAGCGCTGTGAGCTGCGTAAAACCAAATGCCAGCCAATCAAAAGCGACGTTACGTGATGACGTCGGGTTTCCGACAGTATATCGCAGATTCTAATGCACTTTCGTATGTAACGCGACGTCTGATTGGATAGCGTCAAAAATTTGCGACAGTATATTCTGCGATATACTGTCGGAAACCCGACGTAATCACGTAACGTCGCTTTTCATTGGCTTGCATTTGGTTTTACGCAGTTCACAACGCTTGCCGTTTGTGCAAAATAGTACAATTTTTCACAAAACACACGAATAAGTGCATTAGAATGGGGATAGCTGCATTGAAAGTTATCATTTGGGGAGGTAAATCGGTGGTTTTACGGCCGCAAATTCCGTTTTACGGCTTCGCTAACGCGTCGCCCTGAAACGAAATTTCCGCCCGTAAAACCTCCGATTTACCTCCCCAAATGTCAATTTTGAATACAGTTGTCCCCTAAATATGCTATCGCAACTTTTTGACGTTATCCAATCAAACGACCTGCGCGTTACATACGCAAGTGCATTAGAATTATATTTCTTGCACACCAGACATGAAAATCCGTGATTTTACCCTGGGATAGAAATTTATGTTCTGACCCTGGTGTTCCGACCCAGGCAACTAGCATAAATGCGCTTCAATTCTATTCAACTGTCGTAACTACTTCCGCACTACTTTTATTTTGTAAACAATATACATGTGCGAGCTGTCAAAACTAACCGGAGGTATTGTGCAAGAAAAAGAATCCAATATGGGGTTCTTTTGTAGATGGGCGTTTCCAACCCTTTGGATGACCGTGCTGAGCGGAACCGAGGCGTAGCCTCGGTTCCGCTCAACACGGTCATCCAGAGGGTTGGAAACGCTCATCTATAACAGAACCCCATATCAGATTCGTATATTCTAACCCTTCTTATATAGAAGCAAGTTGCGTTTATAAGGATTTCTAATCAAAACATACATGTAGAGTATGGGTACTCATTAGAACAGCCATACTGAGGCATCTCTATCGAACACCAACAACCATACATATATTTGAAAAAGTTATAAACAGTATATCACTATTTGTTTGTTTGATTTGAGGTTTAACGTCCCCGTCAACACTGTTAATGTCATTTTGGAGACGTTGCTTCCAATGTTGTGGGACTTTTACCCGACCTTGAGATGAAATGACATCTCAAGCCCTGTCGCCCAATGAAACCAATAGCTAGGGTTTATAAGCATGGACTCGCACCGCTTTGCCTGGACAGGCTTAGATCCTCTAAGCTGTTTTCCAGTACTCGTGTGCGGGTCGGTTTCAGCTCTGCGTGGAAGCATCATGCAGCCCATACATTTCTTCAAGCCCCGATGGGCGGGGGCCACAGTATATCACTAATGGTCTTCGGTTACGATAACATACATGTAGCCATGTGATATGTGACATAGTGTTTTCTTTCATCTCTAAATCCGGTTATTTTTCTGATGAAATTTTGTGAATATTTGTTTCTTATTCATGGTCCAAATAAGGTTATGGGCGATGGGTAGAACTGCGGCTCTAATGAGTACCCATAACCTATGTCTTAGAGCAGAGATAAGAAAAAAATGCGCAAGTTTTCTCTATAAAAGGTGGGTTTAAGGGGTTCTACAGACTAGTTGATATGAAAAAGAACATTATCTAGCAAAGGCGTGTCATTCTAGTGAAAAGTCATTTTAATTCATCTAGACAAGTAATCATATTCTTCAAGTTTGAGTAGGATCCCTGTTCAGATACAATTCTCAAAAAATCAACTTTTTCCTTCTCGTCGGAAGACATTGAATAACAGGGACTTTAATGACGCCATGAAACCCTAAGAACAATAATTATTACTCATACATCATTACGAAAACACGCCTATACAAATACATTGTAACCTTTATCGCCGAAAAAATGAAAATTTTAAGATGAAAAAATTGTGATATTTTTCTTATTTCTGCTCAAAATATAGATTGTGGGTACTCGATAGAACCCGCCTCATCGAGGCGGTTCTAACGAGTACCCACAATCTATATTTTAGAGCAGAACATCGAGGCGGTTCTAACGGGTACCCACAATCTATATTTTAGAGCAGAAATAAGAAAAATAAAGTTTACCCCTGTAAACCCGAGTTTACTGCATAAATGTAGGGTTCAAGGGGGTTAAAATTATATATAGGCTGTTTTTCGTGATGTTAGTGCTAAAAATATACCGCATAGCGGGGTTTAGAAATTATTTTGAGCCTTATCAACAAAAAATACCATTTTGAAAATTGGATTTGCCCAAAAAAACTAATAATAAAAATAAAAAAAAATAATAATAATGAAAAATAAAAAAAATAAAAAAACTCTGAAGACGTTTAAGGTAAGGAAGGAACCTTTCGCTCGTAACTTATTATAAAGGATCAATTGTTTTGCTAGATCTGCACGTTTCTCTGGGCCCTTACAGTGGTGCCAGCAGGCACCTTTTCTTCTTTTTAGTTGAGACAATTTGCGAAAAACACCCTTTATCTGCGAAACAGCTTCTTTTCTTTTACACAGTTTTATTAGAAACAGAAGCTGTGCTCCTATCAGTGGTTAATGGCCCGCGAATTTCTGTAAAGAATTTATCTAAAACATAGACAGTCATACAAACAGAGCGATCCACTTACTTCAGTCTATGTATTTTAAACAAAATACCGTAAATGTTACCCTAAATATTCAAGTATGATACATGTTCATATATGAGCAGTCTCTGAAAAGAAGACCCCTCTAAACCCCATTTTATATTGAAAAAAGTGGGGTTAACAGGTGTATAAATTATCTGCCTTATTTTTGCTCAAAAACATAGAGTGTGTGTACTCGTTAGAACCGCCTCAATGAGGCGGTTCTAACGAACACTCACAATCTATGTTCAAAGCAAAAATAAGAAAGCTTTTTCACTTCTGTGGTGTATTCCTTACTTCCAAAGGATAACCCTTTTATGGAACATATTTATCATTTTACAAAAAAATTGTCATTTCTGACACCATGTTGGACGCCATTATTTCACACGCACATGTTTCATAGAGGCACGGGCTTAGTGGCTTAGTGGATAAGAACGCTGACTCCTATTCACTAGGCCTCTCACCCTGTTTTTAGAGTCTGGCTCGGGTCACATGTGAGACGCCAAGTTCTGCAACAGAAGGTCAGGTGGTTTTTCATCGGGTACTCCAGTTTTCGCCCACCTCTGATTAACGATCGGCTCGATATGAGTTAAATAATCTTGAAAAGGCCGTAAAAACCAAAAACAATAAATCATAGGCGACCACCAAAGACCTAGGCTCGGGCACTTTTTATAGAGCACACTGGGGTTTACCTCGGAGGGTATACATTATTTTTTCTTATTTCTGCTCAAAAATGCAGATTCTGGGTAATCGTTAGAACAGCCTCGCCGAGGCGGTTCTGACAAGTTCCCGCAATCTATGTTTGGAGCAGAAATATGAACAATATCAGAATTTTTTATCTCTTTTATTTCTGCTCCAAGACAAAGATTGCGGGTACTAGTTAGAACCGCCTCAATGAGGCAGTTCTAGTACCCGCAACCGATATTTGCAGTATAATTAAGAAAAATATAACACGGATTTTCATCAGTAAAGTAGCCATTTCGGAGATATGAAAAAAATGCACTGTGTCGCGTAACCGTAACGCAATACCATTACGAAAAGACGCCTATACAAATACATTGTAACCCTTATCGCCAAAAAAATGAAAAATTTAAGATGAAAAAAATGTGATATTTTTTCTTATTTCTGCTCAAAATATAGATTATGGGTACTCGTTAGAACCGCCTCATCGAGGCTGTTCCAACGAGTACCCACAATCTATATTTTAGAGCAGAAATAAGAAAAATAAGGTTTACGCCTGCATACCCCAGTCTTACTGTATAAAAGTGGGGTTCAAGAGGGTAAAAATTATAAAGGTGTGTTTTAGTGATGCATAAGTTTTCACTTTCACATAATTATGCAGACATGCAAGAAAGCATTATCTCGCACGGGGCGTGTTATCCTCGTGCGTTTTATACTCCGCATCTCGTTAGATGTACAGACAATGAAATAAGCTACATTTTATGTCTACATTCTCTTGCTACTACTAGCTGCACATATTATTGTTATTTATTGCTTCTCTGTACTTTAACCCTGCATCTGTAAATTTAGATACAGGAATGATTGCTAACACATGGCTTCATGCATATCTCAGCATTTTAACCTAAAAACACAAACTTCTTAAAACATAAGTGTGTGAAACTATATTAGATTCCAAGAGGCTCCTCGGGGAGCTTCAAAAGTATACAAAAAAAACGCTTTGGAATAAATCTGAACATTTATTTACAAGTAAACACGCCATCCTCTGGAGTTTTTGAAGTTTATGAACAAAATTATTTATTCATTTATAATTTTTTTTTATTTATTATTTATTTATTTATTTTTCTTGGTTTTCCTTGGTTATATATTTGATTTACAGGTAAAGCATATTGGTTAAATGATTGATTGATTGATTGATTGATTGATTGATTGATTCCTTGATTGACTCCTTGATTGATTGAATGACTGACTGACTGATTTTTTGTGACTGAGTGAGTGAGCATCCGACCGACTGACTCATTAATTAACTCATTCTATGAATACTGTACTTTAATCGCGATTCCGGTTTTCAGATCACGGGTTCTTTATAAACGTCCCCACCCATCTGAGCTTGGAGAAGCATGATGCTTCAGCGCAGAGCTGAAATGGACCAAAATGAGTACTGAAAAAAAAAAACGTTCAGAAGGTCTAAGCCTGACAAGGCAAAGTGATGCGGGTCGGACCGTCGATACATGTAAACCCAATCGGTTTTGGGGAGACGGGCTTGCTCAACATTATGATAACACATCCGTGCGACTTCATATCTACAAAACGTCGCATTACGAAAACAAGTCTTTACAAATGCATTGTAAACTTTGCTACCGAAAAAATGATAATTTCAAGGTGAAAAAATGTGATATTTTTTTATTTTTCCTCAGAATATATTTTGTTGGTACTCGTTAGAACCGCCTCGATGAGGCGGTTCTAACGAGTACCCACAATCTATATTTTAGAGCAGAAATAAGAAAAATAAGGTTTACCCGTGTAAACCCCAGTTTTACTATATAAAAGTGGGGTTCAAGAGGGTCAAAATTATATAGGCAGGTTTTTGTGATGGGTGACTTTTCTGACGAAAAATTGTGATATTTATTTTATTTGTACTCAAAACTTAGGTTGAACCGGCTCAATGAGGCGGTTATAACGAGTACCCACAATCTATGTATTTGGGCAGAAATTAGATATAAAAAGATAATGTGTACCCTTGTAAACCTCAGTTTGCTCTATGCAAAGTGCGGTTTAGAAGGGTCTTCATTATATGATAAATTCGGATAAACATGATAAAGACCACAAAACTTGAAGCAACGTCTCCAAAATGACCTAAATAATTTTGACGGGGACGTAAAACCTCAACATAAACAAACAAATGTGATCTTTATTTACGCGGCTCTGTGAATCAACACTATTCAATTTTAAAATCGACAATAAATAGCGATGTAGGTCCCGGAAATCACTCGCGCAGACTGAATCTCTGAATATTGTGATTTTAAACGATATAAGTTAACCAGTCTTTGTTTTCCCCTCAGCCGCCCTTTAATATCTTGTATTAAACCAGTTGCTACGTCATCAGCCGTTCAGACTCAGGGATAAACAGGGCTTTCAATCTCTCTGTTGCCGCGCCGACTGCAGTGCCTCCTACCAAGGATTCAGGCAGTCTGTGGACATATTCTGGACGCCCTTTAGACCATGTCCACCTAGGGTAGAAAGTTTCATTGAAACCGGCGCAGGACGTATCTGGCGGGAGCGACTGAATTATTCTCAGCAGACGTGGCAACCCGTCTGGGGTTCTGCCAAAATGGAGGACATTGCGAAAATGTTTATCCGGACTAGAATACTGGGATTATTGTTGGTGCTTATGTGTTTGTGTGTATGTTTAACTCGGACAGCAAATGTTCCATTACCTGCAGGTAAGTCTTGTAATAAAACATAATGCAAATTATTGCAATTGTAGAATTGCCTTTTCCCGCCGTCCCGATCTGAAGCAAACATCCGACGAGCATAATGAAAATTTTAGCTTTAAACACCTTAAGAAAGAAAGAAAAAAGTGAAGTTAGTAAGGACATTAATTTTTCTTGATATTTTTGCCCAAGTCTCTTCAGGTTAACAAGTCCGTGGAATAGGCACCCCCTGTAAGACCCATATTATATAGAGGGAAGTGGGGTTTACAGGGGTATACATTATTTTCTTCATTTCTGTTCAAACACATAGGTTGTGGGTACTCGTTAGATCAGGCGGTTCTATAACGAGCACACACACACAATCTATGTTTGTAGCGGAAATAAGAAAAATATCACATTTTCATCAGAAAAAAATCGCATTTTTTGGACTTTGAAACTGCATTTTATCACACGAATCTGTCATCGTAATGCACCAGTCATTTGTAAACACTGCCCCCCGCCCCCCCCCCCCCCCACACACACACACACACATCCACCTACGGGGAATAGCGGGGACAATGACTTTTCATTGTTCACAGCCCTGCTAGAAGCCGTGCACTGCGGGGACCTCCTGAATGTCATTGCCTCGCTGTTTATAATATTTAATTTCACTGGGGCATGTTTGCATAATATCAAAACCCCTGCATTAACCCGGCACTGCGGTGGAACACACAGGGTAACTTCCCCGCAGATTAGCCCCGCTATCCCCTACCCATCCCCGTAGGTGGGGGGTTACAAATGACTAGTGCATAATGTTAATATGCGGATGCTTAAAAGGTGGTTCTAACGGGATCCTAACAGCCTTTGTGACTTGAGCATAACTTCGACAAGTGTCGCGAATTCCAAAAACATCCTACTTCTAGACGCATGAAAGATACTTTTTAATGTTTTGAATTTTGATTATTTGTTTTGATTTATTCCAAACTTAGGTAGAGGCGGTTCTAACGGGTATCCACAACCTATGTATTGGAGCAGAAATAAAGAAAATAATGCATACCTCCATAAACCCCACTTTTTTGACAAAGCGGTGTAAAGAGGAGTATTTATTACACGGATTTGTTAATATGGTGCCAACGGGCAGTAATAAAGAAAAATACCGTTCCTAAAATCTGTAGAATTTGGGGTTTACAAGTGTGTGTGTTTGAGTTTTACGTCCAACCGACATCTAAGGTCATGTGGCGACTGGACCTCTGTTTAAAGACTCATCCGAAAGTCTAGAGAAGCCCGAAATCGATCCGACGACCCCTGGTATGCGATGCGAGTGGCTTATCCACTGCACCACGGAGGCTTCGTGGGATTTACAAGGGTTCACACGAACCTGTTGCCGTGAAAAGAGAATTAAATGTGTCGCTGTTGAATATGTAAGTAAATGTTACACATCTGTCCACGAGTCTGTTGAAATTTTCCCGAGACTTGGTGCCCATGCGCGTGTAAATGTGTTTAGGGGATTGGGAGGATGAAGAATACATGCGACTTTGGTTCTGATACTAGGATTTTTTGTTGTTGTTTTTTCAATTGTTACATACACATTTAGACTGATCCAGTACTGGCATACTTAATGTTTGCTATTCAAGCAAATGCGATTTTTCAAAATGCGATTCCGAATGGCATATATGCCGCCTGGCAGATTTCCCTTTGTTCCCAGCTAAAATAGCACCCCAGCAGGTGAGCTATTGCAATCGGTCAATGTCCGTCGTCCGCTGTGTCTCGTGCGTCGTCCGTCGTGACGCGTCAACAATTTGCTTTAAGGAATGGGAACACTTGGCAGAGTGTTCGGCCATTTTTTAAAGGGAGACAACTTTCGGGACATTCTGTTCGCTTTTCTATAAGCCCTGTCCCACTGAAAAAGGGGGCTACTCTTAAAGGAAACCAAATTATCTCCTTAAACAGTTGACCATTTTCACGTGGGAGACAAAAATACTTTTGCAAGAGTTAGCTCCCCTGAAGGGATATCCATTCCCCTTAAATGCCAACTACTCCTAAACTCTTAGGCCAATATCATTCAGTCTGCACAGAAATGTTGTTTAGGCGACCCTCCACCAAACTAGTTAAAACGGTTCTGCTCCAATTAGCAAGATGGCCAAAAGAAAAATCCTCCTATACTTTTGATCCAATCTAACTGTTGGTTTTCTTTTGCTCCAGCATTTCAGTTATTTCTTGCTGTCGAGTCCTCACCTTTGTTTCATCTCTGTGGTTGTTTGATTGTTGTGTTTCCGAAGCTGTTGCACTGATGAGTTAGGAAGTCTCTCGCGGTTAATTTTATTTATGATTTGTCTTTGAACGTGTGTATCGCTTATATTGTTTTGTTTTGGATAGCCAATTGGCCATTTTTTGGGAAAGTAATTGTCCATTTGGCTTTCCGCTAGTGATGTTTCCATTAGTATCAGACAGACTGACTAGTTATTTCATATTTGTGTTTATGTATCATTCAAATTTCAAAGGAATGTTGCTACAGAAATTGGTAAAGTTCTGCTCGGATGAATAAGATGGCTTCCAGAGCGGAAAATAGAATACATGTATCTTTATATGACAGCTCATGCTATACCATTGGTTTAGATTCATGCAAACTTCAGAAAAAAGTTGCTTAGGTGACCTACCAAAATGATTTTGCTTCAGAAAAGTAGAAATACATATACATGTATCTTTAAATGATAACCTCTCATAAACTCTTAAGCCAGATTCATTCAAACTTCGCAAGAATGTTGCCCAGGTGACCGTACATGTATATCTAAGTGCAACAATTAAGCTAAATGGAATACGTTGGCTGTCAGTTATCTACATGATGTTCTGAAGCCACGAGACATTTAGAAATCAGATGAGCAATTCAGTGCAATGATGGTCCTCTTGTCTTTATTAATCGTAGAGTACTTCACGGCTGAACATTACGAAAATACGCCTAATCAAATGCATTGTAAACTTTACCACCGATAAAACGAAAGTTTTACGATGAAAAATTGTGATATTTTCCTTATTTCTGCTCAAAATATAGATTGTGGGTACTCGTTAGAACCGCCTCATCGAGGCGGTTCTATCGAGTACCCACAATCTATATTTTGGAGCAGAAATAAGAAAAATAACGTTTACAACTGTAAACCCCAGTTATATAAAGGTGGGGTTCAAGGGGGTCAAATTATATAGGCGTGTTTTCGTGATGATATTCTTGCATCGCATTACATCACGTGAACAATGAACAACCCCCTAAACCCCACTTCATATAGAGAAAACTGGGGTTTAGGGGAGGTTACGTTCATCGGCATTATTTTTGCTCAAAAACATAGATTAGGGGTACTCGTTAGAACCGCCTCATTGAGGCGGTTCTAACGAGCACCCACAATCTATGTTGAAAGCAGAAATAAGAAAGATGTTGTAATTTTTAACCAAAATTTGTCATTTCTGACACCATATTGGACGCCATTATTGCACACGGATATGTTTTCCTAATGACAAAGTCCATGTAATGAACATCCTTGAAACTCAACTTTATACAGAGAAATTTGGATTTACAGGAGTATTCATTATTCACCTATGTGTTCTCAAAAACATTAGCTGTGAGTACGCGTTAGAACCGCCTCAATTGAGGCGGTTCTAACGAGCAGTCACAATCTATGCAGCTGACGTAAGAAAAATATGTTGTATCAGAAAAATGTCATTTTTGGTATGATGAAAGATTTGGCTATGTCACATGGGTGTGGTATTCTAATAAGACAAAACTTTTTGGTTTTAGAGACAGATTGTGCGTGCTAGAATACCCACAATCTATCATTTATACAAAACATATCTATGTAAAAAATGGCGTCCAACATGGTGTCATAAATGACATATATAAAGAAAAAAATGTTTACATCTTTCTTATTTCTGCTTTCAACGTAGATTGTGGGTGCTTGTTAGAATCGCCTCGGTGAGACGGTTCTAACGAGTAACCACAATCTATGTTTCTGGGCAAATATAAGGCAGATAATGTAAACCCCCGTAAACCCCAATTTTCTCTATATAAAATGGGGTTAAGAGGTGTTTTCGTTTAACGGACTTGTTATCATGATGGTTTCTGAGGGAAAAAGAACACTAAGGTATTCCCTTATAAACCCCAATTCCTCTCAGTGAAAGTTGGATTTACATGGGAAGTTAGTACACGGGCTTGTTCTCGCGATGGTATAAGTTACCCCAACACGCAGCGGGGCTCGGAGAAATAGACTTGTGAGTGTTGTGAGTTGTACCGTCTCTGCATATAAATTCTAGCGTTTTTGCTGGGTGGTGGAGCTTGTATGTTTACTTCATCTTGTCCCACAAAAAGCGACGTCTCCAAGATGACATAATAAGTGTTGATGGGGATGTAAAACCTCAACACAGACAAATAAAACCTCTGGCAGATCACATGTAGCACGATCAACAACATGTAAATCATGGTGCATGTAGTTTTCTTGAGCCTTCAAAAAGTATATACAATTAGGATTCATGTACTCTCAAATATTTTTGACCTTATTCCATATGATTGATGGCATCTGGAAGATGTTATCGCTACATGTATTTGAGTGTTATCTTAAAATACATTCTGTAAAACTTTGAGGGTAAAACATACGTCGGAGCCTGTTTTAACACAAAAATCTGAAAGGCAACGTTGTTTAGCATACTCGTAAATCCCATGCATTTTCATTTAGATAACACGCGTGCATGTGCCAAAATGGGGTCTTTCGTGTCCGTGAGTGAGTGAGTGAGTGTTTGAGTTTTACGCCCACCAACAGCTAAGGTCATGCGGAGACGGGACTTCGGTTTACAGACTAATCCGAAAGTCTGGAGAAGCCCGGGATCGATCCTGCGACCCCTGGTTTACAAGGCGAGTAGCGTAACCACTGCACCACAGAGGCTTCTAAACGTTCATGTCCGTAGATCTGAAACATTTGATATGTCCATTATATCTACGCCAAAAATAAAGTGTGTATTTGTTAGAACCACTTCATGGCGGTTCTTACAAATAATTTGAGCATATTCGTTACAATCGCCTCGATGATAAGGTATCACGAAAACACGCCTATGTAATTTTGACCCCCTTGAACCCCACTTTATAAAGTAAAACTTGGGACCTTATTTTTTCTTATTTCTGCTCTGAAATATAGATTGTGGGTAATCGTTAGCTTTCTGCTCTAAAATAAAGATTGTGGGTACTCGTTAGAACCGCCTCCAGGCGGTTCTGACGAGTACCCACACTCTATATTTTGAGCAGAAATAAGAAAAATATCATAATTTTACATCTCAAATGTTCAATTTTTTCCGCGATAAATGTTCCAATATATTTCCATAGGCGTGTTTTCGTAATGGGCAGTTGTCAGTAATGTGCACTGTACTGGTTGACCACTAACGTAGTAAACCTGTCCACGAAAAGTGTGGCTAAGTATACTGATCGGCTCAAGATGACCTAAATAGTGTTGACTGGGCCGTTAAGCTCCAGTACAAACAAACAAACAACCAAAAGTATTTAAGAAGGTGACGCACGAGAAAAGGGAGCTTGCGTTCCGTTGTTTCAAATAATTTGATTTATGTTCTTGAATATGTGTGCACAGCCAATTAATAGGACTAGACACTTGTCTAATTGCATGATGCTTCCTCAAAGTCTACATATCTGCGAGATCATGCTATTAAAAATCCATGTTTTGAGTTGAGGCTGTTTCATTGTGTTTTGAACAAAAATAAGGAAAACGTTCACACTTTTTTCATCAAGAAAAAATACTTTGTGTGTGTGTGAGGGGGGGGGGGGGGGGGGCGGGGGATGTTTGGGGAGCATGAATGAATTTACTATGTCACACGGGTTTCCCAATGAATAGCAATGGCATTTGCTCACTTGAGCCTTTTCTAGTCGTTTCTAGCTGGCATAAATACATTTTCTCAAGAGCTGGCTAAAAGTAGTTCGCATAGGAGTTCACAGAAAAATATAAAATTAAGTTCATCTCAATGTCGAGAAAAGTCCCACATAATTGGAAGCAACGTCTCCAAAACGACATATACAGTGTTGACGGGGACGTTAAACCTCAAAACAAACAAACAAACGAATCATGAAATTAAGTTTAAAGTGACATGCTTTGTTTGTCTGAGTTGAGGTTTTACGGGCCCATCAACACTTTATGTCATTTTAGACGTTGCTTCCGATTTCTGAATGGAGCGTGGTAGCTCAGTGGTTAGTGCACTTGCCTATCTCGGTTCGATTCCCGGCAGCGGTAATAAAATCGCGATGTCCGAACACGCTCCACTGGCATCATTTGCAGGGATGAATGCCACAAAGTGCACCGTCCTTCGGATCGAGACGTTAACTGGAGGCCCTCTGTGAAGCCTGTGCAGTTAAAAGATCACTACCGTAATTACATGATTACTGTATAGGCTTCCATAGTGCAAACATGGAGTGTATGTAATGTACACGCCGGCCTCGGTAGCTCAGTCGAGTGCGCGTCTGACTGGTGATCAGGAGGACGCGGGTTGAATACCTGCCAGGGCAGGCAACATTCTTTCGTGGAGATTGATCATGAAATCTTTTCTACCATCATTCTCTCCCTTCCGCTGATTCAAGAAGGGCAGTTGTCAGTTTCAGGCGAAAGAATGTGCACTGTACTGGTTAACCGCTTACGTATAAGCCTGCCCAGGAAAAGTGTGGATAGGTAAACTGACCGGCTCAAAAATGACCTAAAATATTGTTGACTGGGCCGTTAAACTCCAATACAAACTAACGTAATGTACACCTGCACGTAATCCTCGTAAGGGGTGTTTCAGTATATATAGAAAGAAAATAGAAAGAAAAGGAAAGAGTTTGTGGAATTTTATCCGACATTGAGATGAAATGACATCTCTAGCGTTACCGCCCATAGAAACCGCTAGAGTTTAAGAGGAGGTCCGACACGCATCACTTTTCCTGGTAAGCCGTTTATCAGTACTCAAGTACTCAATGAATATGTGTTCCTATTTACTTATTGTCTTACGAAATGTGCGCAGTCGCCCTCCGAAGATTGAAGATATAGATTTACTGCATATTATGCAGACGCAGAGCTGCAAAACCACAAATGAGTACTGGTCAGCCAAGTCAACACTTTAAAGGTCATTTTAAAAAATTGAATACGTGATCCAAATGACTTAAGTTTGACACACTAAGAGCGCCCCCACCCACCGGGAATTGAAGAAATATAAGGACCGCACGATGTTCTAACGCAGAGCAGAGTTACAAGGACATGAAAACTGGTAAGCCCAGTCAACATTATTAAGGTCATTGAAAACTGAAAACATGTTACAAATGATGATACAAATGCGCCCCCGCCCCAGGGCTTGATAAAATATTGGGACTGCATGAAGTTCTTACACAGAGCTCCACACCTTTCCAGGGCCTGTGTATGCGTATGTGGTTATGTAACGTAAAGTCTGTCGCCAGCACCACGCAGCCCAATCTATTTCTCGAAACCCCGATGGGCGGGGCGCTTACGGAATTGTTATCACGTGATTTAGTTGACACTGCAAACCAATGAATCCTTCTGTTAACAAGTCCGTGTATTGAACACCCACGTAAGCCCATTTCATATACAGGAATACATATGTAGATTGTAGGTACTCGTTAGAACCGCCTCTATGTTTTGAGTGAAAACAAGACATTACGAAAACACGCCTATACAAATACATAGTAACCTTTATCGCCGAAAAAAATGAACATTTTAAGATGAAAAATTAGATATTATTCTTATTTCTGCTCAGAATATTGATTGTGTGTACTCGTTAGAACCGCCTCATCGAGGCGGTTCTAACGAGTACCCATAATCTATATTTTAGAGCTGAAATAAGAAAAATAAGGTTTACCCCTGTAAACCCCACTTTTACTGTATAAAATTGGGATTTAAGGGGGTCAAAATTATATAGGCGTGTTTTCGTGATGAGAATATAAATAGTATAATTTTTCATCAGAAAAAAATATCAGTTTTCTAGATAAGAAAGAATTCGCTGCATTGGACAGTGGCTCGTAGAAATGTTTCAACGATACTATTTGCATGAAACGTAACATTTTGCACAACTTGCTAAAAATTCCGTTTCCTTCGCAGCGACCTAAAAACATTGGGTTTCTTTTAACGCTTAATTTAATCCTATTTTACCTTCGTCTCATGTTATAAAAAGTTAACATGTTTTAGTCTAAAAGAGTAATCGGTTAAAAAAGTTAGCCCATTTATGTCGAATGGACTCGTCTCATCTGTCTTTTAAATTTAGGACAGGTCCAGATGCATCACAAGCGGTGCTTATTTATTTATTTACATGTATTTATTCATTTATTTATTTGCCAGTATCCATTATCTAAATTGTAATTTGCCGGGAAAATAAAATCAAATACAGTAAATTTCCTATATTAAGACCACCTTTGGAACTGTTCAAAAGTGGTCTATAAGACCACTTTTGAACAGTCCCAAAGGTGGTCCCTGACCAGAAGTCATTGTAGGCAGAAAATACAAAGAAAATTTAAGTGTATCCTTCAAAATAAGCTTTTTATAGCAGAATTAGTCCTAATTTTAGTTGGTCTTAATAGCGGAATTTCACAGTAAATTAAGCTAAAGTTTTGATTTATTTAGATTATAAATCAGAATGATATCCACGTTGCAATCAAAAAAAAAAAAAAAAAAAAAGAAGCAAAGAAAGAAAAGAAATGACTATCGTAAATGTGCACTTAGCCAAAAAATATTTATTGTTTGTTCATGTACTGTAAAACCAATGCCGAATTGTGCTTCGAAGCGTAGAGCCTTAATTCAAACAAACAACAAACAAACAAACATGTATTATAGTTTATCAACCGGCGACTTTTGAGAGTTCAAAGTTTAAACGTGACAATACTATTCCATTTTTTAGGGGAAGCAGGTTTCGGATACCTTTTTCTCTCAGGATTTTAAGAATATAAATAAATGTTTGATATTGTCGTTACCGTCTCGACCAAGTGGTTAATGCGATGCACTGCGAGTCACAATACAAATTTTTAGACGAATGTTTGAGCCCTGGTATTTTCTATTTAATTTTTCATGTTTATCATTTTATCTTTTTATGTTTTTAGATATTTTCTTTATTTTGTATATTCCCATACTTTATCTCTTGTTTCCTTTGTTTAATTTTCAACTATTATATTTTTTAAAATTACGAAAACAAGCCTATACAGATACATTGCCACCTTTATCGCCGAAAAAATGAAGATTTTAAGATGAAAAATTACCATATTTTTCTTATTTCTGCTCAAAATATAGATTGTGGGTGCTCTTTAGAACCGCCTCGTCGAGGCGATTCTAACGAGTACCCACAATCTATATTTAAGAGCAGAAACAAGAAAAATAAGGTATACCCCCGGAAACCCCAGTTTTAAGAGTGGGGTTCAAGAGGTTCAAAATTATATAGGCCTGTTTTCGTTATGTGTCATTGTATATCTTTCAGATATATGTCAATAGCGCATTTGGGGTGGTAAGGTGAGGCAAAGGTGATGTGTATCTTCATCACTGGGGCGTCCAACTGAAATTGGCTTACAGTTGGACAAGGCATGCTGTCCTTACAGTAAGGTGAGGGTAGAAGGGGAATGTTGTTATTTCATCTGTTTCTACACTTCCATTCATTTTATACGTTCTCCTCAACTTCTTTACTGTCAATTCTATCCTCTGGGCGGCCCCCGCGCATAGGGGCTTGAAGGAATATATGGGCTGCATGATGCGTCCACGCAGAGCTGAATCCGACCCGCACGCTAGTACTGGTAAACCGCTTAGAGGATCTAAGCCTGTCCAGGAACCGCGGTGCGAGGCGGGACCGCCCATGCTAACCCTATTGAGTTCATTGGGCGACAGGGCTTGAGATGTCATTTCATCTCAATGTCGGGTAAAAGTCCCACAAAATTGGAAGCAACGACTCCAAAATGACCTTTACAGTGTTGATGGGGACGTTAAACCTCAAATCAAACAAACAAACAAACAAATCATCTTCTCTACTGTCTCTTCTATCCTCTAGGAGAGGACACAAAATGACCCACAGGGGCTGACGTGTCGTTAAACCCAAAACAATCAATCAATTCAACAGCGCATTTTCACTGACGGCTATGAACGTGCGAAATGAATATACACCTTCTGTGATGGCCCCGCCCATCGGGGCTTGGAGAAATAGATCGGACGATGCTTCCAAGCGGAGCTGAATCTGACCGCACATGAGCAATGGTAAACCGCTTAGTAAGTTTAAGCCTGCCCAAGCAAAATGGTGCGAGTTGGACCGTCCATGCATATAAACCAGTTTAGTTTCATTGGGTTGCAGGGCTTGAGATGTCATTTCATCTCAATGTCGAGTAAAAAAAAAAACCCACAAAATTGACTGGAAGCAGCTTCTCCAAAATAACCTAAATAGAGGTGACGGGGACGATAAACCTCAAATCAAACAAACAAACCAAAAATCTCATGTGATCCAATTTTATAGGTGTACGAATGAAGACTACATGTATGTATACGCCGAAATAGCACAAGTATGAAAAACCGTTTGAAATAAAAAAAGAAAGAAAAAAAAAAAGAAATAAGAATATAAAAGATATATCCCCCCAAGATTCCTACAGGCGCGTTACTAAACTATCTCGACTAGACGCCAGTCTAGTTACACGAAGCATAAGATTAACCTTTAACCTGCTGAATATTTAACTTAGCCACACCTTTTTTTGATTTTCAGCCAATCAGATTACATGATATAATGAGTTCGTTCAAATGCACAATCTGAATGACAAACAGTGTAGATCCTGATCAGATGGCTTCTTCAGAAGCCATCTGATCTTGATCTACACTGTTTGCACAGATAGGGCTTGTCGCCTACAGCAGGGTAAAGGTTAAGAACAGGTCGGTAATTATCGCCAATAGCCACGAGTGCAGTCACGTCTCACTGCGTTATGAAAAGCTATAGAGAATCAGTCTTTTTTTTTTTTTTCTTCTGAAAAACAGCAACAACAGGAGCCATGAAGATAGTTTTGTATTACCTGTACCATTATTGTTAATACTACTACAACTACTACTACTACTATACAACATGGCCCCCGCACATTGATTCTTCCAGGTAGAGCTAAAACCGTCCGCAAATGAGTACTGGTAAACCGCTAAGAAAGTCTATTGTTCAGAAGGTCAAAGCCTGCCCAGGCAAAGTGGTGCGAGTCGGACCGTCCATTTATATAAACCCTATTGGTTTCAATGGGCGGCAGGGATTGAGATGTCATTTCATATCAATGTCGGGGAAAAGTCCCACATGATTGGAAGCGACGTCTCCAAACTGACCCAAATAGTGTTGACGGGGACATCACAAACAAAACTACTATTACTACTACCACAAATACTACTTCTGCTATTATTATCATCATTATCATCATCATAATGATTAATCATATTATTATTATTATTAAGAAAGATATTAGCTACAACACACATATGCAAAGACAAACTATAACAAAAATAAACCGCAACAGAAAAACCGTCTTGGAACGGTCAGTAAAAATATTTTACCGGGGTGAGTGAGTGTTTGAGTTTTACGTCCCACCAACAGCTAAGGTCATACGGAGACGGGACCTCGGTTTAAAGACTCATCCGAACGTCTGGAGAAGCCCGGGAACGATCCTGCGATCCCTGGTTTACAAGGGGAGTAGCGTAACCACTACACCACGGAGGCTTCCATTTTTACCGGGGTGCTTAAATCGATTTTACATGGACACAATCTGATTGCCTAGAAACCAGCATTTGCAACAGTGATTCCCAACTCTCGGGATGACCACGCTGAGCGGAACCTCGGAACAGCTTCGGTTCCGCTCAGCAAGCTCATCCCTCGGGTTGGAAATGTCCATATCAGACAGATTCCTATATGACCGTACGTGCAATAACAAATGGAACGTCATAACGCCGTCCGTGACAACCGTTTGTTTTCAATTGCACGTCTTTTGAACTTCATCAGAAATATCCGATTTATGAGGGTCGTTTAATATCAATAAGCCTTACCTACTTATGGTCACGCGCAACAATAAATACTCCCCCCATCGATGTTCCAAGGCTGAAAGTCCATTTTTTGTTTTAAATAAAATTCAGGGTCTTTAGAGTCAATCTATCCGCAGCTCTTCATCTGACCGGAAGCGACATCTATAGCTACGCAATTATGTTTTCAAGTTCGGAAACAAACAGTTATCACTGGGTGCCAGATCAGGAGAATAGGGTAGATGGAATAAGGATTTGAAACTTCTCCGCTTCATTGCGTCAACAGAATCTTTGCAAGACTGGACTCTAGCATTGCCATGTTACAGCAGCACACGTTTTGTATTTTATCCAGGCCTGTTCTATTCTATAGCTGCACGTAATTGGTCAAAATATAAGCAAAGAAGTCCCCATTTATAGTCTGGCCATTAGGTAAATAGTCCAGCACCAGAACTCCCTTGCTATCCCAAAACACAGTTGCCATGACCTTGCCAACTGAACCGTGACCATTTCATTGTTTACTTTGCTGTTTAGTCTCCAGATCAAAGTGATGGATCAAAGTTTTGTCCCCGGTAGCAATTCTTTCAAGAAAGTCTTCCGGATCAGAATGTGACTCAGACATTGACACTCGGACAGCCCGTTGTTCTTTACTTAGGCATTTTGGCACCCAGCGCGCTGAAAGCTTCCTCATGTAAAGCTGTTCATGTAAAATGGTAAAAATGCTACCCTCAGGAATCTCCAATCTTCAATTTCTGAAACTTCCATTCGCCTGTAACGGTCTGCTTTACTAGTTCCAATAGATTTTCTCTAGTGACGCCATCAGTAGCGTTCACGGGTCTACGGTGTCGTCTCCCAGCGTTACCCGACTACGTTTAAAATCAGCAACCCAATTTTTAACAGTTAAATATGAAGGAGCAGTCTTTCCGTAACCTTCACACAATTCCTCATAAATTTCCTGGTGCGTCTTCCTTTCCAAAAACAGGTATCTAATCACTGCTCTGTACTCACTTTGTCAAGAAATTTCGGCAACACTGACCACTGCCATGTTATTTTACCCCGCACGGACTAAAAATACTAGAATGGAAGTGGAGGCAATGATCAGGAATCGATACAATTAACCCACAGCTCCCATCAGAGACACCAAAGGGGAAGAAACACAAACATGAAACAACAGACCCTATAATGGAAACATCAATAAGGGAAAGCCAAAAGGACAGTTACTTTCCCACAAAATGGCCAGTAGGCTAACCAAAATAAAATAATAAAAGCGACACAAACACCTAAAGACAAACCATAGCAAAAATAAACCGCGACAGAAGAAACGGCTTGGAACGGTCAGCGGAAACGAATTTCACCGGGGGGCTTTAATCGATTTTACGTGGCCACAATCTTAGCCCTTACTTCCGTCGCGATTAAGACAAATAATTAATTCAGTCCGTATGAAGGCCTCCTAACTCATCAGTGCAACATCTCCGTGAACACAAAAATCAAACAGCCACAGAGATGAAACAACGGTGAGGACTCGACAGCACGAAACCACTGAAATGCTGGAGCAAAAGAAAACCAACAGTTAGACTACGATGGGGCCGACCAGAGACAGAGCATCAGGTACCAACCAACATAAGCCTTTACGCTGGAACCGTCATAGAATCTGAGGCCTTACCCACCGGAGTGCAATTAAAAAGGGAAGCAAAGTTGTCAACCGTGATTGTCAACAAAGTTGTCAACCGTGACCGATCAAAGTTTGTGTAACCATGTATAAGGCATTGGTGTAGAATATGTGAAAAGCGTGCACTTGCCATGGGTCAGTAAATGGTTTAGGCCAGTTAATTATTGAGCGACCCTCGTATAATCGTTTGCTGATAAAAGAGTATCTTACACTCGTGTTGTTTTCATATGTATAACTCGCCATAGGCTCATTTCATAAATTTCGGGTAAAATGCACAGGTTCCAGTCATTTTGCGTACCAAAGTTATTTCCTATACCATTTTGGTCATTTTGTAATTACTTTGCTCATTTCGTACCTAGATACGGTTTACTAGACTAGGGCTGGCTAATCGGAGCTGAAGAGATAATCAATTATCGGTCATGTCATTGCGATCGATAATCGATTAGTTATCGCTAAGGTTTTTGTCATTATTTTACTTGTCTGGCTTTCTGTCTGAGCATGACTCTTACCGTATGTTGCACTTAACCGTATGTATATTTGAACAGACAGGCCTGACCAAACAGTGTAGACCCAGATGAGACGCCGCAGGGTCTGCACTGTTTGCCACTCATCCAGCTATTTTAGGCATAAATTTGGGTGGAAAATTGTGCCTATCAAGTAATCGATTAAAAGCAAATCAGAATGATAATCATTTTTGTTGAACTTATCGATCGATTAATCGATTATACGATTAATCATGTCACCCTTAATTCGTACTACATGTATTTTGGCCATTTCGTACTAGTTTGGTCATTTTGCACCTGATTACTTATATTATGCACAGTGTAATTGTAGATGGATGGACGGGTTGACAGTCGGATGGATGAATTGTTGGACTTTTCATGCTTATGGCTGGCCACACTAACGCACGATTTTTATGAGCTTCTTTGAATGTGAAAAATATATTGTCAAAAAGGGACTGTCTCAAATTGTGCCTTTCAATGTATCTTAAATAATCCACACTATCCGGACACACTGAACCCCGTCGCATAACATGTTCGTCCGGACGGGCGAATGGATGGATGGCTGGATGGGATATAACGGCTCTTAAACTGGATAATAATTTTTGTCAAGTATGTCTTCACCACGTCGATTTGGTTTTAATCGCGTCTTTTACTTGGATTACTTAAAGGGGCATTCATTTAATGTTGTCATTGGGGTTCTCAAGGGCGCGTTATTAATCCCATGCACATTTCGTTTACTTCAACCCTTCAAAGTATTCTCCCTTAACCCTTATCCTGCTGTGCATGACAACCCCTACTTTTGCAAACAGTGTAGATCCAGATCAGATGGCTTCTGAAGAAGCCATCTGATCAGGATCTACACTGTTTGGCGTTCAGTTTGTGAATTTGAAGGAATAAATCATATCAAGTGATCTGATTGGTTCAAAGTCCGAAATGGGTGTGGCTAAATTAATTATGCAGAGGGATAAGAGTTAAGGAAACACAGTTTCAAGTCTCGAAATCCATTCTGTCATTGTGAAAACACGTCTAGTCAAATATATTGGTAAAATCTTACCACCAAAATTGAAATTTTTCAGATAAAAATCCTCATAGTTTTCATATTTCTGCTCAAAACATAGGTTATGGGTACTCGTTAGAACCGCCTCGGTGAGGCGGTTCTAACGAGTACCCATAATCTATGTTTAAGAGCAGAAATAAGAAAAATAATGTCTACCCCTGTAAACCTCTGTTTTACTCAGATTCTATGACGGTTCCAACGTAAAGGCTTATTGAGAATTAGAGAGATCTAATTCAAGGTAATGTTGGTCGAGCCCATCGGAGTCTAACTGTTGGTTTTCTTTTGCTCCAGCATTTCAATGGTTTCTTGCTGCCGAGTCCTCACCGTTGTCTCACCTCTGTGGTTCTTTGATTATTTGTGTTCACGGAGATGTTGCACTGATGCGTTAGGAGGCCTTCATGCACACTGAACAAATTATTTGTCTAAATCGCGACGGAAGTAAGGGCGAGGATTGTGGCCACATAAAATCGATTTAAGCCCCCCCCCCCCCCCCCCGCCCCGTGGAAATCTTTCCACTGACCGTTCCAAGGTTACTGTGTGTATCACTTGTGTCTTTTCATTTTGGATGGCCATATGGCCATTTTGTGGGAAAGTAACTGTCCCTATGGCCTTCCTTTGTTTAGGTTTCCATTATGATCTGGTCGCTTAATGTTTGTGTTTCTTTCCCTTTGGTGTCTTTGGTGGGTGGAGTAAGTTAATTCTATCGATTCCTGATCTTTGTTTTACTTCTACTTTACTATATAAAAGTGGGGTTCAAGGGGGTCAAAATTATATAGGCGTGTTTTTGTGATGAGAGGCAAAGAAGTAAATTGCACTACCTAGTGCACTTCTGTATTCATAACGACGACCAGAAAGGATTTTCTTCAATAAAGGAAACAGGAAAAAGTCGCAGGGCTAAGGCCTCGCGAATAAGGTGGATGAGAGACCTGAACTACCTTCTCTCTAACAAGAACACATTTGCGAGCAGGTGCATTGTCATGGATAAGATACAAACCTCTTACACCGGTTGCAGGTCTATGTTTTCAATAGTGTGCCTTTCTTTTGACAACACACCATTGTTATAAAATTACATGTGCTTGTCTTGCCAGTAAAATTTGAACAGTGTGTCCATCACAATTGAAAAATACCGCATCAAAACTTTTGTTGCGCTTGCAATGCTTTTGGCAATGGCCGGCTTTGCTTGTTTTTTGGCAGCCACTGCTTGTTATTGATGCGTCTCTGTGGTTCAAAATAAAATACCTAGGAACAGCTCCGAAATGCTACGTATGTCATTTTGTACTTTTTCAACAAAAAGAAAATATCCATTTTAACACAGTCGGCTTTTTTATTTTTTGGTTAAGAGATGCGGGACCCATCGTGTACAAACCTCTCTAAGTTTCAACTCCTGAGTCAAAATCTTATGAACTGTTCCTGATGAAAAACAAACACCAACAATATCTTGCAGCCTGTCCAGGAACCGCGGTGCGAGGCGGACCGTCCATGCTAATAAACCCTATTGGTTTCATTGGGCGACAGGGCTTGAGATGTCATTTCATCTCAATGTCGGGTAAAAGTCCCACAAAATTGGAAGCAACGTCCCCAAAATGGCCTTTACAGTGTTGACGGGGACGTTAAACCTCAAATCAAACAAACACAATCCGAAATTCTACGTTTGTCATTTTGTTGTACTTAAAAAAATCACGACTTTTACGCGGGTGGCTTTTTGTTCTTTGTTCAAGAGATGCGAGACCCATCGTGCACAAACCTTTCTAAGTTTCAACTCCTGAATCAAAATCTTATGAACTGTCCCTGATGAAAAACAAACGTAATCATCAATATATTTCACCGTGAACCTTACATCTTGTTTGACCCTATCTGCCACAGCAGCAGCATTAGCTTTTGTAGCAGCTCTTCTTGGCTGGCCGGGACGGGGCTGATCTTTCAGGTCAGTTTTACCACCCTTTAGATTTTATATGCCACCAAAAAAATTGACGTTTTAGAGACAACACGTGCCCCATGTATCTGACACAGCTTACTCTATATCTATGAAACTGAAACATTCAGACCCGGCTCGTTTTCATTTTGCATACAGTAAGGGTTGAGTACGGAACCCGGGAAGGGACATGATTTTTTTTTTATTTTATAAGTTGTGCGCACAAGATAATATCTTGTGCGGACAAGGTATTATCTTGTGCGGACAACATATTATCTTGTGCGGACAAGATAATATCTTGTCTGCACAACATAATATCTTGTCCGCACAAGATATTATCTTGTGCGGACAACATATTATCTTGTGCAGACAAGATATTATCTTGTCCGCACAAGATATTATCTTGTGCGAACAAGATATTATCTTGTCCGCACAAGATAATATCTTGTCTGCACAACATAGATCTTGTGCGCACAAGATATTATCTTGTCCGCACAAGATATTATCTTGTCCGCACAAGATAATATCTTGTCCGCACAAGATAATATCTTGTCTGCACAACTTCCCAAGACCTATGTTGTGCAAACAAGATAATATCTTGTGCGAACAAGATAATATCTTGTGCGCACAAGATATTATGTTGTGCGAACAAGATCATATCTTGTCCGCACAAGATAATATCTTGTCCGCACAAGATAATATGTTGTCCGAACAAGATAATATCTTGTCCGCTCAAGAAATTATCTTGTTCGCGTAGTTGAGTGTATATGACTGAACTAATTCGAATTTTCAATTACTTTTGAAAGACCGAACGGATTAGACCGAAATTTCATCCTAGTATAGAGGATCACTCCCCGTGAAATCAACACATTTTCCTCTTGCTCCTTACAGCCACGCCATTAGTGAGCCATTAGTGACACAATTAACCCTTGTCCTGCTGAATATTTTAATATGCCACACCCACAACCGATTATCAACCAATCAGATTACTTGATGCAAATTATTGCAACAAATTCACAATCTGAATGATAAACAATGCAGATCCTGATCAGATGGCTTCTTCAGAAGCCATCTGATCTGGATCTACATTGTTTCAAAGATAATGCATATCCGGGCTCAGCAGGACAAGAGTTAAATGAACGTCCCTCATAACTCTATTAAGGCCCATAGGGGCTTGAAGAAATATATGGGCTGCATGATGCTTCCACGCAGAGCTGAATCTGGCCCGCACACTAGTACTGGTAAACCGCTTAGAGGATCTAAGCCTGTCCAGGAACCGCGGTGCGAGGCGGACCGTCCATGCTAATAAACCCTATTGGTTTCATTGGGCGACAGGGCTTGAGATGTCATTTCATCTCAATGTCGGGTAAAAGTCCCACAAAATTGGAAGCAACGTCTCCAAAATGACCTTTACAGTGTTGACGGGGACGTTAAACCTCAAATCAAACAAAAAACTCTATTAAGCGCAATGTTCAAAGCTGTTTTCATGTTTGTGGTCAGATGTCTTAACCCATTCAGTACCAGAAATCCTTAAAGGGGTACTTTGGCAAACAGTGCCGGCCCAGATCTGACGCCGCAGAACGCGGCGTCTGATCAGGGCGTACACTGTTTGCAAAATGTGCAACCTTTTTCCACGGCCCCGCCCATCGGGGCTTGAAGAAATATATGGACTGCATGATGCTTCCACGCAGAGCTGAAACCGACCCGCACACGAGTACTGGTAAACAGCTTAGAGGTTCTAGGCCTGCCCGGTAGGACTTGAGTTGTCATTTCATCTCAAGGTTGGGTAAAAGTCCCGCAAAATTGGAAGCAACGTCTCCAAAATTACCTTTACAGTGTTGCCGGGGACGTTAAACCTCAAATCAAACAAAAACAGTCATTTTCCAAACAAATTTTGAAGAAAATACAACCTGTCACACCTAAATTTTGAAATGGACTCCTGCTATATATATAAGTTGGGAGCTAAAATGTTTTTTTAGTTAAACGACCCTAGTCAACACTTCTGGGTTCATATCGAGCCGGTCATATTACCTGTCCACACTTCCTAGGCTGGAATATACAAATGCGGTGAACCAGTTCAGTGACAACTTCGCCAAAAAGGAGGCGAGAAAGAAAACTTATCTCCCACGGGTGAGATAACCTGATGTAGACAAACCTGTCATCTATCACATTGCCTTTATCTTCTTTCTTATCTTTTGACAGGATCTATAGATTTTATGTCAGTATGGGATCAAGACACGGATGCTCCACCCCTACGACCGGCAGAGGGAATGTGTCGACTCAGACCCGGAACAGGGGCGGACAAAGCTTTCAAAGTCAACCAGGCCTATGTTGTCAGCATGCCATCATTTACGAAAGGTATGTAATTTTTTTTTTTTTTTTTTTTTTTGGTTTTGGTTTTACGGCCCTTTCAAGATTATTTCACTCATATCGAGCCGATCGTTAATCAGAGGTGGGCGAAAACCGGAGTACCCGGAGAAAAACCATCTGACCTTCCGTTGCAGAACTTGGCGTCTCACATATGACCCGAGCGAGGCTCGAACCACACCGGTGAGAGACCTAATGATCAAGAGTCAGCGCTCTTAACCGAAAGGTATGTGATACATTAACAGTGGAGAGTGTGAGTGAATGGGTGTTTTGGATTTTACGTCCCACCAACAGCTAAGGTCATGCGGAGACGGGACCTCGGCTCAAAGACTCCTCCGAAAGTCTGGAGAAGCCCGGGGTCGATCTTGGGACCCCTGGTTTACAAGGCGAGTAGCGTAACCACTGCACCACGGAGGCTTCTAACATTAACAGTGGAACTTCAATAAAGTGAACTCCTGTAACTCGTGTACCATGTCTGAGTAGAATTCTTCTTGAGTCTCGAGGAAATATTTCCAATATTTCGAAAACAAGCCTATCTAAATATATTGAAAATAATACCGTAGAAATGAAACTTTTCTGATAAAAATTATGATATTTTTTATAAATCTGCTCAAAACAAAGACTGTGTGCACCCGTTACGTAGAACCGCCTCGGCGAGGAGCCTCGTCTATGTATCTGATCAGATCTAAGAAAATTAATGTTTTACCCTGTAAACCCCTGTTTTACTAAATAAAATCGGGGTTTAAGGGTTACAAAACTATATAGGCGTGTTTTCGTGATGATATTTCTATAGATAAGAAATAGCGAGGGATATTTAAGGGCGATCTTGCAAATGTTTGTTGTGATTAGAATCACCTCGGTGTGACGATTCTAGGAGGTACGCACACCATCTCTTTATTTTATAGAATTCCAAATTAAGTATTTTACTTATGTTTCCTGGGCTGGCGGTACAATGTAGGTACAACATTCAGTTGCACGTACTACTCATATCTTCGAAGCGATTCTAATGAGTACACGCAAATATACATTTTCAAGATAAAATAAGAAAACTATCCCGAAATCATCCTAAATGTATTACTACCTGCAGTCCTAGGAATGTTTATCCTAGTGACTAAAGGATGAGTTCAACACAGACATGGTAATTGAGCCATCAGTGTTCAAGCCATTGAACATTTGCTCTAGTTTATTATATCGCGATTTGAAAACGTTAACAAGCGAATTTTTCATTCGTTTGTTTGGAGTTTAACGGGCTAGTCAACACTATTTAGATCAAATCGAGTCGGTTTGTTTACGCCAGACTTTCGGATGAGTCCTTACACCGAGGTCCCGTCTCCGTATGACCTCAGTTGTTGGAGGGACGTAAACATACAGCAAACGATACTTTTCCTGGCCAGGCTTAAACAAAGCACTGAGCTAGTACACTTCACATTCTGACAACTGCTGTTCTGTAATCAGCTTTGAGAACGACCATAGTTAAGATTTTATGATCAATACTGCCAACCCAGCAGTGTAACCCGCGACTTCAGGATCACTAGTGAGGAGCGCATTCGACTACATCACGAAAACACGCCTATATCTGTTTAACCCCACTTTAACCGTTTTTATATAGTAAAACTGGGTTCACGGAGGTGTACATTTTTTCTTTTCTGCTCAAAACCATTGATTGTTGGTACGCGCCGAGAATATGAAAAATAACAGGTTTTTTATCTGAAAACTTTCAATTTTTGGACGCAAAACTTAAAAAAAAAAAAAAAAAAAAAAAAAAAAAACAAAGGAATAGGCGTGTTTTCGTAATCGAGCTACCGAGGCAGGCCAACATGGAAAGTAGACGTCTTACACAGAAACGCGTTACTGGCAAACGCTATTGTAAACGTTGACAAAGTAGGCCTATCTGATGTAGGTTACAAACGCATCTGCGAGGTTTAATAAGTCAATAACTCAAGTTTTAACATTTGGGATCATTGATTGCATTGGTATATGTTGAAAGTATATGGGGTCACTAATGAAGCTTAATTGACCGAAACTAGTTAGCCTGACCCAGAAAAACTTTGAATACTCGGAATTTTCAGTTCTGTGGTGTATTCCTTGCGTCTAAAAGATTACCATTTGACATACGAGCGTATTTTCTGTTGTCTTGTTTTTGCTTTTATCCATATGCTACATATGTACATGTATCAGACATGTTTATATATTACAGAGAGATTTTCCGCGGATAACTTTTCCATCGTAACAACGTTCATGTACAGCAGTAACAACACTATGGACTATGACGTCGAACTTTTCTCCTTCGAAAATGCGAAAGGTCAGACTGATCTCTCGTTCATTATCGGGAAGGCCGAGACTGTGCTTTTATATTCTGAGCCCCAGACAAAGGCGGACGTGGAAAGGGAAATGTCGATTTGGACACTACCGATAGACTTGGAGGCAGACAAGTGAGTACATGTAGTGTGATATTACTGTTTCAATAAACGAAACAAACAACATAATATGTTGACCTAGCGCACGACGATAACGAAAACACGCCTATACCGATATAAGGTAAATTTTACCACCGAACAAAAATGAAATTTTTATGACAAAAATGTGATATTTTTCTTGTTTCTGCTCAAAATATAGATTATGGATACACGTTAGAACCGCCTCATATATTTTAAAGCAGAAATAAGAAAAATAAGGTTCACCCCTTTAATTCCCAGTTTTACGTTATAAAAGTGGGGTTCAAAGGGGTCAGAATTATATATGCGTGTTTTCCTGATGCCATCACGAAAACACGCCTATATAATTCTGACCCCATTTAACTCTACTTTTCTGTAGTAAAACTGGGGTTCACAGGGGTATGCATTATTTTTCTTATTTCTGCTCTCAAATATAGATTGTGGGTACTTGTTAGAACCGACTCATCTTTTTATTTCTGCTCTAAAATATAGATTGTGGGTATTCGTTAGAACCGCCTCAATGAGGCGGTTCTTACGAGTACCCTCAATCTATATTTTGAGCAGAAATAAGAAAAATATCACAATTTTTCATCTTTAAATTGTCGATTTTCTGCGGTAAAATTTATAATATATTTGTATAGGCGTGTTTTCGTTAGATCTGGGTGAAGAGCGAAGACTCAGATCAGCCTACTTGTACGTGGGCTAGCGGGCGAGAGCGCTGACTCTTTATCATTAGGTCTCAAACCGCTGTGGTTCTAGTCTCAATCGGTTCATATTTGAGACGCCAAGTTCTGCAACGGAGGATCAGGGGTTTTTTCTCCGGTTATCCCAGTTTTCGCACACCTGATTAAAGATCGGCTCGAAATAAGTGAAATAGTATTGAAAGGGCCGTAAAACCAAAACCAAAAAAAAAATCATCTCTGCTAACGGTTTGTCTATTTAAGCGGAATGGATACCCCTTCACATGAGGCAACTCCTGCAAAAGTATTGTTGTCTCCAATGTCAACTCTTAAAGATAAGAATTTGGTCCTGAGGAGAAAATTCTTTCTTTAAGAGTAGACATCTTTTTATAGCCCCGCTTTGAAAAAGTGGGGGGTATATTGGATTTGGCTTGTCCGGAATTCCGTCTGTCTGTCTGTCTGTCTGTCTGTAATCTTGTCCGGAATTCCGTCTGTAATATTTGATGTGGGTACCTTGTTACCGCAACTCCTCTTACAGTTCTAGGTCAATCCTTTTGAAACTTTACAGGTGTTTTCATATAGGTCTGAAGATGTGCATATTCTTTTTTCATTATCCTTAAATATTTTTTTTCACTTATTTCACCTTTTTTATCTTAGACAATTTTTGAGATCTACTAATGTTAAAATGTATAGGGAGTAGCTACCTTGTTACCGCAACTCCTCTTACAGTTCTAAGTCAATCCTTTTGAAACTTTACAGGTGTTTTCATATAGGTCTGAAGATGTGCATATTCTTTTTCATTATCCTTAAATATTTTTTTTCACTTATTGCACCTTTTTTAACTTAGACAATTTTTGAGATCTACTAATGTTAAAATGTATAGGGAGTAGCTACCTTGTTACCGCAACTCCTCTTACAGTTCTAGGTCAATCCTTTTGAAACTTTACAGGTGTTTTTATATAGGTCTGAAGATGTGCATATTCTTTTTTCATTATCCTTAAATAATTTTTTTCACTTATTTCACCTTTTTTAACTTAGACAATTTTTGAGATCTACTAATGTTAAAATGTATAGGGAGTAGCTACCTTGTTACCGCAACTCCTCTTACAGTTCTAGGTCAATCCTTTTGAAACTCTACAGGTGTTTACATATAGGTCTGAAGATGTGCATATTCTTTTTTCATTATCCTTAAATAATTTTTTTCACTTATTTCACCTTTTTTAACTTAGACAATTTTTGAGATCTACTAATGTTAAAATGTATAGGGAGTAGCTACCTTGTTACCGCAACTCCTCTTACAGTTCTAGGTCAATCCTTTTGAAACTTTACAGGTGTTTTCATATAGGTCTGAAAATGTGCATATTCTTTTTTCATTATCCTTAAATAATTTTTTTCACTTATTTCACCTTTTTTAACTTAGACAATTTTTGAGATCTACTAATGTTAAAATGTATAGGGAGTAGCTACCTTGTTACCGCAACTCCTCTTACAGTTCTAGGTCAATCCTTTTGAAACTTAACAGGTGTTTTCATATAGGTCTGAAGATGTGCATATTCTTTTTTCATTATCCTTAAATATTTTTTTCACTTATTTCACCTTTTTTAACTTAGACAATTTTTGAGATCTACTAATGTTAAAATGTATAGGGAGTAGCTACCTTGTTACCGTAACTCCTCTTACAGTTCTAGGTCAATCCTTTTGAAACTTAACAGGTGTTTTCATATAGGTCTGAAGATGTGCATATACTTTTTTCATTATCCAAAACTTATTTTGTAACTTAGACAAGGTGTAGGTACCTTGTTAGGGATTTAACCCTCTCACAAGTCTTTACCTTTAATTCATGAGTCTTTCTCCTCTGACAGGGCTATAGCGGGGCTATAGTCAGATCCTCTGACAGTTCTAGTTTCACCTTTTTTAACTTAGACAATTTTTGAGATCTACTAATGTTAAAATGTATAGGGAGTAGCTACCTTGTTACCGCAACTCCTCTTACAGTTCTAGGTCAATCCTTTTGAAACTTTACAGGTGTTATCATATAGGTCTGAAGATGTGCATATTCTTTTTTCATTATCCTTAAATAATTTTTTTCACTTATTTCACCTTTTTTAACTTAGACAATTTTTGAGATCTACTAATGTTAAAATGTATAGGGAGTAGCTACCTTGTTACTGCAACTCCTCTTATAGTTCTAGGTCAATCCTTTTGAAACTTTACAGGTGTTTTCATATAGGTCTGAAGATGTGCATATTCTTTTTTCATTATCCTTAAATATTTTTTTTCACTTATTTCACCTTTTTTAACTTAGACAATTTTTGAGATCTACTAATGTTAAAATGTATAGGGAGTAGCTACCTTGTTACCACAACTCCTCTTACAGTTCTAGGTCAATCCTTTTGAAACTTTACAGGTGTTATCATATAGGTCTGAAGATGTGCATATTCTTTTTTCATTATCCTTAAATATTTTTTTTTCACTTATTTCACCTTTTTTAACTTAGGCAATTTTTGAGATCTACTAATGTTAAAATGTATAGGGAGTAGCTACCTTGTTACTGCAACTCCTCTTACAGTTCTAGGTCAATCCTATTGAAACTTTACAGGTGTTTTCGTATAGGTCTGAAGATGTGAATATTTTTTTTTCATTATCCTTAAATAATTTTTTTCACTTATTTCACTTTTTTTTAACTTAGACAATTTTTGAGATCTACTAATGTTAAAATGTATAGGGAGTAGCTACCTTGTTACTGCAACTCCTCTTACAGTTCTAGGTCAATCCTATTGAAACATTACAGGTGTTTTCAAGTAGGTCTGAAGATGTGCATATTCTTTTTTCATTATCCTTAAATAATTTTTTTCACTTATTTCACCTTTTTTTAACTTAGACAACTTTTGAGATCTACTAATGTTAAAATGTATAGGGAGTAGCTACCTTGTTACTGCAACTCCTCTTACAGTTCTAGGTCAATCCTTTTGATACTTTACAGGTGTTTTCATATAGGTCTGAAGATGTGCATATTCTTTTTTCATTATCCTTAAATAATTTTTTTCACTTATTTCACCTTTTTTAACTTAGACAATTTTTGAGATCTACTAATGTTAAAATGTATAGGGAGTAGCTACCTTGTGATCGCAACTCCTCTTACAGTTCTAGGTCAATCCTTTTGAAACTTAACTGGTGTTTTCATATAGGTCTGAAGATGTGCATGTGCTTTTTTCATTATCCAAAACTTATTTTTTAACTTAGACTGTTTTCCAGATCTAATTACGCGAAAAGTCTATAAGGCGTAGGTACCTTGTTAGGGATTTAACCCTCTCACAAGTCTTTACCTTTAATTCATGAGTCTTTCTCCTCTGACAGGGCTATAGCGGGGCTATAGTCAGATCCTCTGACAGTTCTAGTTTTCATAGCTTTTGAGGTCCATCTGTGTCACATCTAAAACTGTTATAAAGGTATTGGTTTGTCATGACTTTATTGGAAATATTGTTCAATCCAGCTGAAATGTTTGAAAAATCAAAGGAAAATGTAGTTTGGATGGATGACAGCAATATTTGGCATAATCAAGAGCACAGAGAATATTGGACATTTTGTTTTAATCGGGCCCTCGCCCATCCAGGCTTGAAGAAATAGATTGGGCTACATGGTGCTTCCACACAGAGCTGAAACTGACCACACTTGAGTACTCGTAAACCACTTGGAAGGTCTAAGCCTGCCCAGGCAAAGTGGTGTGAGTCGGACTGTCCATGCATATAAACCGTATTGATTTCATTGGGCGGCAGAGCTTGAGATGCCATTTCATCTCAATGTTGGGTATTGTGGGACATCTCAATGTCCCACAAATTTGAAAGCAAGGTCTCCAAAATGACCAGATTAGTGTCGATGGGGGACATTAAACATCCAATCAAATAAATTTCATTCTAATCCTAAAAATAAGCCCCTTGAAAGACACTCTATTAAGTGCACAGTTGAGTGCAGAAATGTGCTCCTTAATCCTTATCCTGTGTTCATGACAACCCCTACCTTTGCGAATAGTGTAGATCCAGATCAGATGGCTACTGAAGAATCTGATTGGTACAAAGTCAGAAATGGGTGTGGCTTAATTATGTAGCGGGATACGGGTTAAGCCAAATTAGGGCATGTTTGGTTCAATCGGACATGTAGGGAGCGTATCTGTTGAAACCTAATAAGTTTCTTAATAAACACAAGTTGGCAATTTGCCCCCCTTTATCTGAAAAGCATAATAATTGATATGTTACAGTCACTGTCAACCTTTTGCTGCTGAATAGTTTTATTAGTCACACCCATTTCTGACTATCAGCCAATCAGATTTCATGGTATTATGTTTTCCTTCAAATTCACAAACTAAATGACAAACAGTGTAGATCCAGATCAGATCGCTGATCTGGATTTGCACTGTTTGCAAAGGTAGGGGTTGTCTTGAACAGCAGGATAAGGGTTCATGACAAAAGCAGACTGAAAAACCCTTTACCCCAATTTAGTGTCAAAAACTATTGGTGTGCTCATTAGAACATTTTATCTATGCTTGCAGTAATTTCCTGTGTCACAGGTCTATGAATGAGTTTTTTTGGACTTGTCAAGCATTAACAATTCTGATGCTGATATAGTGTGTCAGTGCCTTTATGATGTGCCTTTAGTGAGTGGTTCAATGTGAATGAATATCCATTCTGATATATGACTGTGTGTGTGTGCATGTGTATGTATGTACCATCTTCCTGCACAGGATAACTTATGTAGAGTAGTCTATTGATATTGTATTTATAGCCCCGCTTTGAAAAAGTGGGGGCTATATTGGATTTGGCTTGTCTGGAATTCCGTCTGTCTGTAATTTGTCCGGAATTCCGTCTGTCTGTCTGTCTGTAATATTTGATAGTGGGTACCTTGTTACCGCAACTCCTCTTACAGTTCTAGGTCAATCCTTTTGAAACTTTACAGGTGTTTTCATATAGGTCTGAAGATGTGCATATTTTTTTTTCATTATCCTTAAATAATTTTTTTCACTTATTTCACCTTTTTTAACTTAGATTATTTTTGAGATCTACTAATGTTAAAATGTATAGGGAGTAGCTACCTTGTTACCGCAACTCCTCTTACAGTTCTAGGTCAATCCTTTTGAAACTTTACAGGTGTTTTCATATAGGTCTGAAGATATGCATATTCTTTTTTCATTATCCTTAAATAATTTTTTTCACTTATTTCACCTTTTTTTAACTTAGACAATTTTTTAGATCTACTAATGTTAAAATGTATAGGGAGTAGCTACCTAGTTACTGCAACTCCTCTTACAGTTGTAGGTCAATCCTTTTGAAACTTTACAGGTGTTTTCATATAGGTCTGAAGATGTGCATATTCTTTTTATAGCCCCGCTTTGAAAAAGTGGGGGCTATATTGGATTTGGCTTGTCCGGAATTCCGTCTGTCTGTCTGTCTGTAATTTGTCCGGAATTCCGTCTGTCTGTCTGTCTGTCTGTAATATTTGATAGTGGGTACCTTGTTACCGCAACTCCTCTTACAGTTCTAGGTCAATCCTTTTGAAACTTTACAGGTGTTTTCATATAGGTCTGAAGATGTGCATATTCTTTTTTCATTATCCTTAAATAATTTTTTTCACTTCTTTCACCTTTTTAGCTCGCCTGTACGAAGTACAAGGAGAGCTATTGTTGTCACCTCGGATGGCGTGCGCGTGTGCGTTTGCGTTTGCGTTCCCGTCACACTGCGTTAAAGTTTTTCAAATGCTTATATCTCAACAGTCACTCATCACAGACCACTCATATTTGGAACTTAAGTACCTGGGAGGGTCCTCTGATGTTCAAAGAGAACAGACCCCTGGGTTCATGCCCCGGGGTGGGGCTAGGGGTCAAAATCTAGAACACCTTTGTAATTCTGTGTTAAAGTTTTAGAAATGCTTATATCTTAACAGTCACTCATCACAAAGCATTCATATTTACAACTTGGATACCTGGGAGTGTCTTCTGAGATTCAAAGACAACACACCCCTGGGTTCATGCCTGGGAGTGGGGATGGGGTGGGGCTAGGGGTCAAAATCCAGGACACCTTTGTAATTTGTTGTATACCTTTCTATTATACTAACAAGTTATAGAAACAATTGGTTATACATCAGCCAATCAAGTGACATTGGTTCAAGTGTAAAAGGGTGAAGGTCATGGTGACCTACATTTCACGGTCCAGTGATTTTGCCTTATATCTTGAAGTCTATTTGTTGGAGAAATGTCATACCTGGGATATTTGTTCCATATGACTCCATGATTGACCTCAAAATATATCTAGGTCACTGTGACCTATATTTCATGGTTCAGCGATTTTGCCTATTATCTCAAATACTATTTTAATGGAGAAATGTCATACCTGGATTATTAGTTCCATGTGCCCCAATAATTGACCGCAAAATATATCTAGGTCATGGTGACCTACATTTCACGGTCCAGTGATTTTGCCTTATATCTTGAAGTCTATTTGTTGGAGAAATGTCATACCTGGGATATTTGTTCCATATGACTCCATGATTGACCGCAAAATATATCTAGGTCATGGTGACCTACATTTCACGGTCCAGTGAGTTTGTCTATTATCTTGAATACCATTTGAAGGAGAAATGGTATACCTGGGTTATTAATTGCATGTGACCCCATTATTGACCTCAAAATATATCTAGGTTACTGTGACCTATATTTCATGGTTCAGCGATTTTGCCTATTATCTCAAATACTATTTGATGGAGAAATGTCATACCTGGATTATTAGTTCCATGTGACCCAATAATTGACCTCAAAATATATCTAGGTCATGGTGACCTACATTTCACGGTCCAGTGATTTTGTCTATTATCTTGAATACTATTTGATGGAGAAATGTTATACCTGGGTTATTAGTTGCATGTGACACCATTATTGACCTCAAAATATATCTACGCCAGTATGACCTATATTTCATTGTTCAGTGATTTTGCCTATTATCTTCAATACTATTTGATAGAGAAACATCAGACCTGGATTATTAGTTCCATGTGACCCGATAATTGACCACAAAATATATCCAGGTCAGTGTGACCTATATTTCATGGTTCAGTGATTTTGCCTATTATCTTGAACACTATTTGATGGAGAAATGTCATACCTGGATTATTTAATCCTTGTGACCCCATGATTGAGCTTGAATTATATCTAGGTCAGTGTGTCCTATATTTCATGGTTCAGTGATTTTTCCTATTATGTTGAATACTATTTGATGGAGAAATGTCTCACCTGGATAATTAGTTCCATGTGACCCGATGATTGACATAGAAATATATCTAGGTCCTTGTGACCTATTTTCATGGTTCAATGACTTTGCCTTATAATTCAGACACAATTTGATTCTGAAATGAAATCTCTGGAATATATGTTCCATCTGACCTAATTATTGAACTCAAATATATCAAGGTGAGTGTGACCTATATTTCATGGTTCATAAATTTTACCTTATATCTTGAAGTCGGGAAACAGGCGAGCTATGCTGTCACGCGACAGCTCTTGTTTAACTTAGACTATTTTTGAGATCTACTAATGTTAAAATGTATAGGGAGTAGCTACCTTGTTACCGCAACTCCTCTTACAGTTCTAGGTCAATCCTTTTGAAACTTTACAGGTGTTTTCATATAGGTCTGACGATGTGCATATTCTTTTTTCATCATCCTTAAATAATTTTTTTCACTTATTTCACCTTTTTTAACTTAGACAATTTTTGAGATCTACTAATGTTAAAATGTATAGGGTGTAGCTACCTTGTGACCACAACTCCTCTTACAGTTCTAGGTCAATCCTTTTGAAACTTTACAGGTGTTTTCATATAGGTCTGAAGTTGTGCATATTCTTTTTTCATTATCCTTAAATAATTTTTTTCACTTATTTCACCTTTTTTAACTTAGACAATTTTTGAGATCTACTAATGTTAAAATGTATAGGGAGTAGCTACCTTGTGATCGCAACTCCTCTTACAGTTCTAGGTCAATCCTTTTGAAACTTAACAGGTGTTTTCATATAGGTCTGAAGATGTGCATGTGCTTTTTTCATTATCCAAAACTTATTTTATAACTTAGACTGTTTTCCAGATCTAATTACGCGAAAAGTCTATAAGGCGTATTGTACCTTG
This sequence comes from Lucinisca nassula, assembly GCA_963580285.1. Lineage (NCBI taxonomy): Eukaryota > Metazoa > Mollusca > Bivalvia > Lucinida > Lucinidae > Lucinisca > Lucinisca nassula. The sequence continues at coordinate 125,974,621 of OY757010.1, read as the reverse complement.
TTAGGGATTTAACCCTCTCACAAGTCTTTACCTTTAATTCATGAGTCTTTCTCCTCTGACAGGGCTATAGCGGGGCTATAGTCAGATCCTCTGACAGTTCTAGTTTTCATAGCTTTTGAGGTCCATCTGTGTCACATCTAAAACTGTTATAAAGGTATTGGTTTGTCATGACTTTATTGGAAATATTGTTCAATCCAGCTGAAATGTTTGAAAATTCAAAGGAAAATGTAGTTTGGATGGATGACAGCAATATTTGGCATAATCAAGAGCACAGAGAATATTGGACATTTTGTTTTAATCGGGCCCTCGCCCATCCAGGCTTGAAGAAATAGATTGGGCTACATGGTGCTTCCACACAGAGCTGAAACTGACCACACTTGAGTACTCGTAAACCACTTGGAAGGTCTAAGCCTGCCCAGGCAAAGTGGTGTGAGTCGGACTGTCCATGCATATAAACCGTATTGATTTCATTGGGCGGCAGAGCTTGAGATGCCATTTCATCTCAATGTTGGGTATTGTGGGACATCTCAATGTCCCACAAATTTGAAAGCAAGGTCTCCAAAATGACCAGATTAGTGTCGATGGGGGACATTAAACATCCAATCAAATAAATTTCATTCTAATCCTAAAAATAAGCCCCTTGAAAGACACTCTATTAAGTGCACAGTTGAGTGCAGAAATGTGCTCCTTAATCCTTATCCTGTGTTCATGACAACCCCTACCTTTGCGAATAGTGTAGATCCAGATCAGATGGCTACTGAAGAATCTGATTGGTACAAAGTCAGAAATGGGTGTGGCTTAATTATGTAGCGGGATACGGGTTAAGCCAAATTAGGGCATGTTTGGTTCAATCGGACATGTAGGGAGCGTATCTGTTGAAACCTAATAAGTTTCTTAATAAACACAAGTTGGCAATTTGCCCCCCTTTATCTGAAAAGCATAATAATTGATATGTTACAGTCACTGTCAACCTTTTGCTGCTGAATAGTTTTATTAGTCACACCCATTTCTGACTATCAGCCAATCAGATTTCATGGTATTATGTTTTCCTTCAAATTCACAAACTAAATGACAAACAGTGTAGATCCAGATCAGATCGCTGATCTGGATTTGCACTGTTTGCAAAGGTAGGGGTTGTCTTGAACAGCAGGATAAGGGTTCATGACAAAAGCAGACTGAAAAACCCTTTACCCCAATTTAGTGTCAAAAACTATTGGTGTGCTCATTAGAACATTTTATCTATGCTTGCAGTAATTTCCTGTGTCACAGGTCTATGAATGAGTTTTTTTGGACTTGTCAAGCATTAACAATTCTGATGCTGATATAGTGTGTCAGTGCCTTTATGATGTGCCTTTAGTGAGTGGTTCAATGTGAATGAATATCCATTCTGATATATGACTGTGTGTGTGTGCATGTGTATGTATGTACCATCTTCCTGCACAGGATAACTTATGTAGAGTAGTCTATTGATATTGTATTTATAGCCCCGCTTTGAAAAAGTGGGGGCTATATTGGATTTGGCTTGTCTGGAATTCCGTCTGTCTGTAATTTGTCCGGAATTCCGTCTGTCTGTCTGTCTGTAATATTTGATAGTGGGTACCTTGTTACCGCAACTCCTCTTACAGTTCTAGGTCAATCCTTTTGAAACTTTATAGGTGTTTTCATATAGGTCTGAAGATGTGCATATTTTTTTTTCATTATCCTTAAATAATTTTTTTTCACTTATTTCACCTTTTTTAACTTAGATTATTTTTGAGATCTACTAATGTTAAAATGTATAGGGAGTAGCTACCTTGTTACCGCAACTCCTCTTACAGTTCTAGGTCAATCCTTTTGAAACTTTACAGGTGTTTTCATATAGGTCTGAAGATATGCATATTCTTTTTTCATTATCCTTAAATAATTTTTTTCACTTATTTCACCCTTTTTTAACTTAGACAATTTTTTAGATCTACTAATGTTAAAATGTATAGGGAGTAGCTACCTAGTTACTGCAACTCCTCTTACAGTTGTAGGTCAATCCTTTTGAAACTTTACAGGTGTTTTCATATAGGTCTGAAGATGTGCATATTCTTTTTATAGCCCCGCTTTGAAAAAGTGGGGGCTATATTGGATTTGGCTTGTCCGGAATTCCGTCTGTCTGTCTGTCTGTAATTTGTCCGGAATTCCGTCTGTCTGTCTGTCTGTCTGTAATATTTGATAGTGGGTACCTTGTTACCGCAACTCCTCTTACAGTTCTAGGTCAATCCTTTTGAAACTTTACAGGTGTTTTCATATAGGTCTGAAGATGTGCATATTCTTTTTTCATTATCCTTAAATAATTTTTTTCACTTCTTTCACCTTTTTAGCTCGCCTGTACGAAGTACAAGGAGAGCTATTGTTGTCACCTCGGATGGCGTGCGCGTGTGCGTTTGCGTTTGCGTTCCCGTCACACTGCGTTAAAGTTTTTCAAATGCTTATATCTCAACAGTCACTCATCACAGACCACTCATGTTTGGAACTTAAGTACCTGGGAGGGTCCTCTGATGTTCAAAGAGAACAGACCCCTGGGTTCATGCCCCGGGGTGGGGCTAGGGGTCAAAATCTAGAACACCTTTGTAATTCTGTGTTAAAGTTTTAGAAATGCTTATATCTTAACAGTCACTCATCACAAAGCATTCATATTTACAACTTGGATTCTTGGGAGTGTCTTCTGAGATTCAAAGACAACACACCCCTGGGTTCATGCCTGGGAGTGGGGATGGGGTGGGGCTAGGGGTCAAAATCCAGGACACCTTTGTAATTTGTTGTATACCTTTCTATTATACTAACAAGTTATAGAAACAATTGGTTATACATCAGCCAATCAAGTGACATTGGTTCAAGTGTAAAAGGGTGAAGGTCATGGTGACCTACATTTCACGGTCCAGTGATTTTGCCTTATATCTTGAAGTCTATTTGTTGGAGAAATGTCATACCTGGGATATTTGTTCCATATGACTCCATGATTGACCTCAAAATATATCTAGGTCACTGTGACCTATATTTCATGGTTCAGCGATTTTGCCTATTATCTCAAATACTATTTTAATGGAGAAATGTCATACCTGGATTATTAGTTCCATGTGCCCCAATAATTGACCGCAAAATATATCTAGGTCATGGTGACCTACATTTCACGGTCCAGTGATTTTGCCTTATATCTTGAAGTCTATTTGTTGGAGAAATGTCATACCTGGGATATTTGTTCCATATGACTCCATGATTGACCGCAAAATATATCTAGGTCATGGTGACCTACATTTCACGGTCCAGTGAGTTTGTCTATTATCTTGAATACCATTTGAAGGAGAAATGGTATACCTGGGTTATTAATTGCATGTGACCCCATTATTGACCTCAAAATATATCTAGGTTACTGTGACCTATATTTCATGGTTCAGCGATTTTGCCTATTATCTCAAATACTATTTGATGGAGAAATGTCATACCTGGATTATTAGTTCCATGTGACCCAATAATTGACCTCAAAATATATCTAGGTCATGGTGACCTACATTTCACGGTCCAGTGATTTTGTCTATTATCTTGAATACTATTTGATGGAGAAATGTTATACCTGGGTTATTAGTTGCATGTGACACCATTATTGACCTCAAAATATATCTACGCCAGTATGACCTATATTTCATTGTTCAGTGATTTTGCCTATTATCTTCAATACTATTTGATAGAGAAACATCATACCTGGATTATTAGTTCCATGTGACCCGATAATTGACCACAAAATATATCCAGGTCAGTGTGACCTATATTTCATGGTTCAGTGATTTTGCCTATTATCTTGAACACTATTTGATGGAGAAATGTCATACCTGGATTATTTAATCCTTGTGACCACATGATTGAGCTTGAATTATATCTAGGTCAGTGTGTCCTATATTTCATGGTTCAGTGATTTTTCCTATTATGTTGAATACTATTTGATGGAGAAATGTCTCACCTGGATTATTAGTTCCATGTGACCCGATGATTGACATAGAAATATATCTAGGTCCTTGTGACCTATTTTCATGGCTCAATGACTTTGCCTTATAATTCAGACACAATTTGATTCTGAAATGAAATCTCTGGAATATATGTTCCATCTGACCTAATTATTGAACTCAAATATATCAAGGTGAGTGTGACCTATATTTCATGGTTCATAAATTTTACCTTATATCTTGAAGTCGGGAAACAGGCGAGCTATGCTGTCACGCGACAGCTCTTGTTTAACTTAGACTATTTTTGAGATCTACTAATGTTAAAATGTATAGGGAGTAGCTACCTTGTTACCGCAACTCCTCTTACAGTTCTAGGTCAATCCTTTTGAAACTTTACAGGTGTTTTCATATAGGTCTGACGATGTGCATATTCTTTTTTCATCATCCTTAAATAATTTTTTTCACTTATTTCACCTTTTTTAACTTAGACAATTTTTGAGATCTACTAATGTTAAAATGTATAGGGTGTAGCTACCTTGTGACCACAACTCCTCTTACAGTTCTAGGTCAATCCTTTTGAAACTTTACAGGTGTTTTCATATAGGTCTGAAGATGTGCATATTCTTTTTTCATTATCCTTAAATAATTTTTTTCACTTATTTCACCTTTTTTAACTTAGACAGAGATCTACTAATGTTAAAATATATAGGGAGTTGCTACCTTGTGATCGCAACTCCTCTTACAGTTCTAGTCAATCCTTTTGAAATTTAACAGGTGTTTTCATATAGGTCTGAAGATGTGCATGTGCTTTTTTCATTATCCAAAACCTATTTTTTAACTTAGACTGTTTTTCAGATCTAATAACGCGAAAAGTCTATAAGGTGTAGGTACCTTGTTAGGGATTTAACCCTCTCACAAGTCTTTACCTTTAATTCATGAGTCTTTCTCCTCTGACAGGGCTATAGCGGGGCTATAGTCAGATCCTCTGACAGTTCTAGTTTCAGTCGGACAGGGCATATAGAAAAAACCAACAGGAAGTCCCGAAAATTGTCTCCCTTTGAAAATCTGCCAGGTGTTCCCATTCCTCTTAAAGAACCACAAGCGAATGCTCTTCTATATCTTTTCAGGGTCCTCACCGTCCGTCGGCCCCCGCCCATCGGGGCTTGAAGAAATAGATGGGCTACACGATACTTCCACGCAGGACTGAAACCGACCGCACACGAGTACTGGTAAACCACTTAGAGGATCTAAGCCTGCCAAGGCACAGCGGTGCTTATAAACCCTATTGGTTTCATTGGGCAACAGAGCTTGAGATGTCATTTCATCTCAATGTTGGGTAAAAGTCCCACAAAATTGGAAGCAACGTCTCCAAAATGTCCTGTACAGCGTTGACGGGGACGATAAACCTCATATCAAACAAACAAACAAAATCCTCACCTCCCGCAGAAATCATCTTTTTTTTCTTTTTTGAGCCAACAAAGTGTTCACCGTGTGTTGTTTCAGACGAGGGGCCAGGCGGTTGCAAGATACATTACGATAACACATCCGTGGGACATAGTGCATTTTTCACATCTCCAAAATGGCCATTTTCTGATGAAAATCCTTGATATTTTTCTTATTAATACTGTAAACATGGGTTGTGGGTGCTCGTTAGAACCGCCTCATTGAGGCGGTTCTAACGAGTACCTACAACCTATGTCTTGGAGCAAAAATAATGTATACCCACGTAAACCCCAGTTTTCTCTATATAAAAGTTGGGTGTAGGGGGGTCTTCATTTCACGGATTTGTTCACGTGATGAGAAATGATGAAAATGACTTTATGTCGCAATTAGCCATTCTAGTAACCTAATAAAGGAGTCGAATAACTGCACGCTCTAATCGGTGGTGACCTATATATAATACATTTTATTGGCCTATAATACGTCTAGTGACCGTTTATAGACCGGACCTATTTTTCAGATACCTAATTTGCATAGGCTCCCCTTTATACCCGAAAAGAAAAAACAACTACAAGTTATTATCGTTGCTATGTAAATAAATTTTCAGAAATTTCAGCTAGATTCTTATCTGGTTTAACCCTTGTCCTGTAGACTGGCTCCAGTCGTTTTGTTTTATATCTATCTCTCTCACTCTTTACATTATTTAATCCTGTTCCTCTTTAATCCAATTTCAAGTTAACCTTTCCCTGAACAAACCTTTCTTTCTAGTCACGGGACTGAAGTAAAACAAAATTCTATAAGCCATGCAAGCTTTATGTCCCTTTCAGAAAAAAAGACAAAGAAAGAAAGAAGTAAAGAAAGGGTCTGGAGCCAGACTACTTGTCCTGCTGAATATTCATATATGCCACACCCACTAACGATTATCAACCAATCAGATTGCCTGTAGCAAATTATTACAACAAATTCACAATCTGAATGACAAACAATGTAGATCCTGATCAGATGGCTTCGTCAGAAACCATCTGATCTGGATCTACATTGTTTCAAAGATAAGGCATATCCGGGATTAGCAGGACAAGGGTTAAATGGTTCATTGGAATAATTGCGCAGTGCTACTGCGGTTGCGACTAAACATAAAAAAAATAAACTATTTATTTGCAGATTATTATGCCAATTGTAAAGCGTCGAGGAATTTTTATTCGAGCGACCATGTTGTTTCTTACATCTTTGTGACGCGGCGACGTCACAAACGTCGCTCTTTTTGACATCATGTTATCTTAAGTGTGCGCGCCATGGCACCGAATGTCATTTAAAATGCCTCACTGTCTGTAGGTTTATTTGTGAACTTTACTAAACAAGAGCTCCGTAGCAAGTTAATATTTGTCTGACTGAAACCTTGAAACAAAAAGAACTGCTCCATATCATGGTCTAACTGCATATCAAGTTTCAGCTTGATTGCATCTAAACTGTAAGAGGAGTTAGCCGGAAATGAAAAGGTCTACATATATTTTCAAAGTGTTATACTTATATAAATATTTGGTTAACCATCCTCTCTAAACCATATCCATTGCTTCACATCATAGTCAAACTTAATATCAAGATGTTGCTAGATCGAATGTTACCTGCAGAAGAAGTTAGTCACAAACAAAATGTGTACAAAAATTTTCAAAGGGGCATAACTCGAATAATTATGGTCTAACTGTAAATCAAGTTTCAGCTTCATTGGATATTGATTGTAGGAGGAATAGCCACAAACAAAATACTTACAGAAATCTCCAAAGTAGCATAATTTTATTTATAACTAGTAAGCCATAACCTCGAAACAATATGCACTGCTCCACATTGTGGTCAGCCTATATATCAATTTTCAGCTTGATTAAATGTTCACTGTAGGAAGAGTTAGCCATAAGCAAAATGTTCACAGGAATTTTCAAAGGGGCATAACTCTATAAATATTTGGTGGACTGTAGCCTTGAAATAATATGCGCTGCTCCACATCTTGGTCTAACTATATATCAAGTTTCAGCTTGATTGTTCTAAATTGCAGGCAAAATTGCTTGCAGAAACTTTCCAAGGGGAATAACTTTGTTTTTATTTGTTGGACCATAACCTCAAAACCAGATCGCTGACTATGTCAGAAAAAAGGCCCCATATAGAGCTTTCAAAGAGGTGTGGTACAAGTTTTTGTCAAAATGTAGGTCTTGTGATGCTTAGTATTTGTCACCGAAAATTTGTGTGAATTTTCATGAGAGAAAGGCAAATACTTTTGATGTTATGACCAAGGTTAAAGTTTATGGTTAGGGCAAGACAAACACTCGGACAATAGCAATATAGGTATGGGCCTTTGTCAGAATATAGGTCTTGTGATGGTGAGTATGTGTGTGAAGTTTCATGAGAGTGGGGCAAATCCTTTTGAAATTATGATCGACGTTACGCTTTTTGGTTAAGGCGTTACAAACGCATAGACAACAGCAATATAGTTGTAGCCAGTGTGGGGCCCTAAAAATATGCACTGCTCCACATCCTGGTCTAACTATATATCAAGTTTCAGCTTGATTGATTGTTAAATGTAGGTGGATTTATCCGGAAACGAAATATTTACAGCAATACTCAAAGGGGTCTAACTCTGTAAAAATTTGGTGGACTATAACTTCGAAAGAATATGCGCTACATCGGGTCACCTACTAAGTTTCAGCTTGATCAGATGAAAGCTGTAGGAGGAGTTATCCGGAAACAAATAAGTTTACAAAATTTTTCAAAGGGGCGTAACTCTGAATATTTGGTGGACCTCGAAATGATATGCGCTACACCAGGTCATGGTTTTACTATCTACCAAGTTTCAGCTTGCTCGGATGAAACCTGTAGGAGGCGTTATCCGGAAACGAAAGTTTACAAAAAATCTTCTAAGGTGCATAACTCAGTTAATATTTGGTGGGCCGTAACCTCGAAACGATAGGCACTACATCAGGTCATGGTCTTACTATCTACCAAGTTTCAGCTTAATCGGATGAAAACTGTAGGAGGAGTTATCGGGAAACGAAAAAGTTTACAAAAAAATTGAAAGGGGCGTAACTCTGTAAATATTTGGTGGACCATAACCTTGGAACAATATGCGCTACACCAGGTCATGGTCTTACTTACTCCCAAGTTCCAGCTTGATCGGATGAAAACTGTAGGAGTAGGAATTATCTGGAAACGAAAACGGTTTACAGACGGGCGGACGCCGACCCCATACCATAGTACGACTGTTTTTACAAAACGGGCGTATAATTACTGCAAAATATACTAAAATCTCTTGATTTTTTTGGAATGCGGTATAAACTAAATACATAATTAGAAACACAATCGGTTTGCCGCGACAGTTTTATAGGGGCTCGCTAAAGCTCGCCCCTGTAAAATAGTCTTAGACTGGAAGACTAACCGTTTATATTTTATTATTAAAGACACTAACTATGTATTTCATCACGAAAACACGCCTAGACCGTCTTGAACCCCACTTCTATATAGTAAAACTGGGCTTTACAATGGTAAATCTTATTTTTCTTATTTCTGCTCTAACATATAGATTGTTGGTACTCGTTAGAACCGCCTCGATGAGGCGGTTCTAACGAGTACCGTCAATCTATATTTTGAGCAGAAATAAGAAAAATGTTACATATTTTCATCTTAAAATTTTCGTGTTTTCGGCGGTAAAGTTTACAATGAATTTGTTTTCGTAATGATTATAGGAATCGTTACAATTACCTTACATCCTCACTCCAAGACAGGTTTATACGACCCCTAGCTGAGTCGGCCTCGCCGACTTGCGGAGTGTGCACTATAATCATGCGAATCCGTCCGTCCGTCTGACCGTCTTTCAGTGGTCATTCTGAGAAAATTGCTGTGACTTTTAAACCGCTTGGAATATTTTGATAATTTTTGGCATATGGGTAGACATTGACAAAGCCTAACCCAAGAGATTGTCTTATATCAGAGTACTTAATAAATGGCCTCGCCGAGGCAAAATATAAAAATTATGATAATGGAGTTTGACCGTCTATCATCGGTCATTCTGTGAAAATTGCTGTGACTTTTAAACTGCTAGGAATATTTTGATATTTTTGGCACGCTAATAAATATTGAAAAGATCTAACCATTGAGATTTTAGCTCACCTGAGCCGAAGGCTCCGGGGTAGCTATTGTGATCGGTCAGTGTATGTCGTCGTTGTCATCCGTTCGTCCGTCCGTCCGTTCACGATTTCTTTAAACGGCATCTTCCCCTAAACCACTGAACAGATTCTGACCAAACTTGCTAGAACTGATCTTTCGTGGTCCTCCCTCAAAATTATTCAAAGAATTCCATTCCATGCAGAACTCTGGTTGCCGTGGCAACAAAAATGGGAAAATAAAAAAAAATAAACTTTATATTATAGTCTAAAACCAGAAGGCCCAGGTCTTTGATATTTGGTATGGAGCTTCCTCTAGTGAACCTATACCAAGTTTGTTCAAATTATAGCCTTGGGGCAAAATGGCCCGGGCGGGGCCCACTGGGGTTACATAGACATACATATGGAAAACATTTCAAGATCTTCTTTACTGAAACCAGAAGGCCAAGGTCTACGATATTTGGTATGGAGCTTCATCTAGTGGACCTCTACCTAGATTGTTCAAATTATAGCCTTGAAGCCAGAAATGACCACACCCGAAGGCCCACTTGTTTTAGATAGACTTATAAGGGAAACGCCTTTAAATATCTGCTTGTCTGAAACCAGAAGGCCCGTGTCTTTGATATTTGGTATGTAGCTTTATCTAGTGGACCTCTACTAAGATTGTTCAAATTATAGCCATGGGACCAACACTGGCCCTGCCCCGGAGCCCACATGTTTTACATAGACTTCTATGCGGAAAACCTTTAAAAGTCTTCTTGTCTGACACCAGAAGGCCCAGGTTTTGATATTTGGCATGAAGCCTCATCTAGTGAACCTCTTCCACAATTGTTCAATTATAGCCCTAGGGCCACCAATGGCCCCGCCCCGGGGCTCCACTTGTTTTACATAGACTTTTAGATAAGAGAAAACCCCTTTAAAATCTTGTCTCAAATCAGAAGGCCCAGGTCTTTGATATTTGGTATGTAGTTTCATCTAGTGGATCTCTGCCAAGAATGTCCAAATAATAGCCCTGGTGTCAAAAATTGCCCCAGCCCGGGGCCCACTTGTTTTACATAGACTTATAAGGGAAAAACCTTAAAAAATCTCCTCGTCTGAAACCGGAAGGCCAAGGTTTTTGATACTTGATATAAAGCTTCATCTAGTGGACCTCTACCAAGATTGTTCAAATTATAACCCTGGGGCAAAAATAGCCCCATCCAGGGGCCTACTTGTTTTACATAGACTTAAAAGGGAAAAACCTTTAAAAACTTTCTTGTTTGAAACCAGAAGGCCCGGATCTTTGATATTTGGTATGTTGCTTTATCTAGTGGACCTCTACCAAGATTGTTCAAATTATAGCCCTGGGGCCAACACTAGCCCGCCCCGGGGCCCACTTGTTTTACACTGTCTCAGATTTTCTTGTCTGAAACCAGAAGGCCCAGATCTTTGGTATGTAGCTTCATTTAGTGAACTTCTCATTACGCAAACACGCCTATACAAATACATTGCCACCTTTATCAACGAAAAAATGAAAATTTATAGATGAAAAATTGTGATATTTTCTTATTTCTGCTCAAAGTATAGATTGTGGGCACTCGTTAGAACCGCCTCGGTAAGGCGGTTCTAACGAGTAGTCACAATCTATATCTTAAAGTAGAAATAAGAAAAATAAGGTTTACCCCTACAAACCCCACTTTTACTATATAAAAGTGGGGTTCGAGGGGGGTCAAATTTGTATAGGCGTGTTTTCGTGATGTACCAAGATTTTTCAAATTATAGATCTGGGGCTGAAAATGGTCCCGCCACGGGGCCAACATTTTACATAGACGTATAAGGGAAAACAAATCTTCTTGTCTGAAACCAGAAGGCCCAGGTCTTTGATATTTGTGTCTAGCTTCATCTAGTGGACCTCTACTAGTGGACCTCTACCAAGATTGTTCAAATTATAGCCCTGGGGCCAAAATGGCCCCGCCCCGGAGCCCACTTGTTTTTCATAGACTTATGAGGGAAAAACCTTAAAAAATCTTCTTGCCTGAAATCAGAAGGCCCAGATCTTTGATATTCGGTATGTAGCTTCATCTAGTGAGATTCTATCAAGTTTGTTCACTTTATTAAGTAATCCGGCATAAGTAAATCTCTTGGGTTAGATTTTGTCAATGTCCGCCCATATGCCAAAAATTATCAAAATATTCGAAGCGGTTTTAAAGTTGCAGCGATTTTCACAGAATGACCACTGATGGACGGACGGACGGACGGATTCACATGGTGATGATTGATAATAAGGTCATCTGACCTCAAGAACGGTGATTTATTTCAATGTTAACATCACTGCCAAGCATAAGATTTTAGTTTTTACCAAAGTGTGCAACAACATTAGTTCAGACTGAATTCTAAATACTTACATTTTTTCCCCAAGCCCACTTGTGCAAAACAGTGGAATGGACCCTAGATTTTAATGATAACTAGAGCTAGCTATTCATACACTGATCCGTGTGTTTAGAAGGGTGCAATGAGAAACCGTTACAGATAAGAGAAGACCTAGACTCGCTTACGCTAGCACGGATGGTTAAATCTGATAGCTGAAATGCGTCTTTTTAGCGCGCCGAGCATCTTAGGGTACAAGTTATTTCACTTATTTCAAGCCGATCGCTAATCAGAGGTGCTCGAAAACCGGTGTACTCGGAGAAACACCGCCTGGCTCGCATGTTACCAGAGCGAGGCTCTAATAAATAGGCGCTTACAATTGTGATAACAAAACAACGTACTTTGATGTTTAGTGACGTCAAGTTATGTGTAGTGACGACAGCCTTAACGACGGCGTATCCGACGTCGTATTTAACGAGCAAAAACATGTGAGGATACTCTTTTTTGTATCGTATCCCTGGGTAGGATAACCTGGGTGGGATAAGAGTTTTTATCACATATTAAAATGAACGATTTCCTTATCTGCTGTGGAAAGAGCTGTTTATATTATTTCTGTTTATTAATTGACTACCCGGTATAGATCGAAGGTCAGCTGTTTTAACACAAGGTCAACCAATATGAAAAATAGAAGTGGAGGCAATGATCAGGAATCGATACATTTATCCCACAGCTACCATCAGAGATACCAAAGGGAAATAAACACAACCATGAAACAACAGACCCTAATGTAAACATCAATAGCAGAAAGCCAAAAGGACAGTTACATTCCCACAAAATAGCCAATAGCCACCTTTCAAATTATATGCATGTTTTACATTCCAAAACCAGAACGAGGCTAAGCTGGCAAACAGTAGTAGAGTTAATAATGGCTACAACTGAAGCTTCCATTGCTACTTTTTTCTGAAATAAAATCAACTCATTTTTATTGTTGTATACCAAGTTGTACTTTGATGGTAGATATGATACAGCCTTGTCTATTCCCCAAACTGCTAACATTGAACTGTATAGGAAACAAAATATCATTAAAATAAGATGAAGGGTCCCATTTAAACGTTAGTACATTACTGATGATCCATGATATTTCTGTAGCAAAGTTTTAAAAAAGAAACAGCTTAAATACCTTTCAACAAAATATCCTGTATTTTATTTCTAAAGTAGAACAATTCCAGAATTGATATTAACCCTTTTTGTACCAAATGGATTCTTCCTACTTATATAAAGCAGGTGTCCATTTCAAAATTTAGAGGTGCCATGTGTATTTGCTTTTAAGATTTATTTGAAAACCAAAAAAAAAAAAAAAAAAAACAGCTGAACAATTGGCAAAAAACAGCTGAACTTTTCGCAAACAGTGTAGGCCCTGATCAGACACTGCATTTTGCAGCAGCAGTGTTTGCCAGTATCCCATTCTGGAGTTTCTGGTACAAATGGGTTATTTGTTAATCTTAATCTTACCGTAGAAAATCCAAAGATGCCACGTACATCCATCGCGTCTAACAGCTCGACTGTTGAGAACATGTATATATATGACTGATCTGGATGATTTGTTTGTTTGTATTGGAGTTTAACGGCCCAGTCAACACTATTTAGGTCATTTTTGAGCCACTCAATTAACCTATCAACACTTTTCCTTGACAGGCGTATACCTAAGCGGTAAACCAGTACAGTGCACATTCCAGAGACTTACAAATGCCCTTCTTGAATCAGCGGAAGGCAGAGAATGACCGTAGAAAATATTTCATGATCTATCTCCACGAAAGAATGTTGCCGACCCCGACAGGTATCGAACCCGCGTCCTCCTGATCACCAGTCAGACGCGCATCTGACTGAGCTACCGAGGCCGGCCTGATCTGGATGGACAAACAACTGCCACATTAAAATTGAGTCAGCCAGAACAGAATGCCAAACACTTAAACAACAGCTATATTTAGAAAGTTTGGGTGTAGCAAGATTTTCAACAGACAGTAGTTTGAAAAACTTTTACACATGGTTTCCTACTGACAAGCTGTTCTGTCTTTTACTAAATGCATTGAGCCAAGTGCTTCAAACATGCAAAGTGCTTACTACATGGCCAGTTAGATGTCCAGTAGGTTTAGCCAGGTGTAAAAGATGCGTGTTTTTATATATAATATTATAAAGATGAGTTTATCATTTTATCATGTTTACGTTTTGATTACGAGTTGGTCTCCTTTTGCAAGACTTTTAGTGTTCACTTCAATTGCTCAGTAGCAACATTAAGCAGACAAATTGTCACTAGGGGCTTATCCATGAGCTTATGCCAGACTTCTTTAAGTAGCTGTGTTCGAGAACCAGGGTACGATCAGTCCTACTCGAATGTATGTAGGAACCAACACTTTCACATGCCTCTTCTCATGGTGCTCCTACATTCATATCTTCTTTGTACACAGGCTGCATGTCAGATGTTGAAATAAGTTATCTGGCCTGTGTGAACCAAAGTATGGATGATGTGATGGTAGATGAATGCTTCATTTTGCGTAAATTGTTTGCTGCAAAAAGCATGACAGACTCCACATTTCTCACTTTCAGATCAGCAAAAAAAAAAAAAAATTCTCCTAGTGAAGTCAATGATATTGATCAAATTGCTAAACCTACAGTCCATACCGGCGAATCAAGGAAACCATTTATTTGATGCACCATGGCCCCTTTCATTAGCATTTGTTTTACAACCTATGTTAATACATATATCTTAGAGGGCACATCCTTCCACTTAGGCAGGATTTGTTGTTTACCTCTTTTTCCATAGCCTACAGGCTGTGAAGGCAATGATCGGGAATCAATACAATTAACCAAAACCTCTCATCAGAGACACAAAAGAGAAAGAAATATGAACATGAATTTGATTGGTTTATTTGAGTTGTGGTTTTACGTCCCCGTCAACACTGTATAGGTCATTTTGGAGATGTTGCTTCCAATTTTGTGGGACTTTTACCCAACATTGAGATGAATTGAAATCTCAAGCCCTGTCGCCCAATGAAACAAATAGGGTTTATAAGCATGGACTCACACCGCTTTGCCTGGGCATGCTTAGATCCTCTAAGCGGTTTATCAGTACTCGTGTGCGGTCGGATTCAGCTTTGCATGGAAGCATCATGCAGCCCACCTATTTCTTCAATTAATTAAGTAAATAAACCCTAATGGAAACATCATTAGGGGAAAGCCAACAGGACAGTTACTTTCCCACAAAATGGACAATTGGCTATCCTGTCATCATTGAAGGTCCTGACCAGATTGTGTAGATGCGCAATCTGAAATTAGTCTTCACCAGTTGCAAGTTTTGCTTTGTGATGCATGGGCTCATATAATACTAAAGCTGGTCAGCCGTCTACAATGTGATGTTAGTGAGAACACTCTCCGTTAAAGAAGCAAGTTGTCACTTAAATAGATAGGTGCCTTAATCAGAAGAAGTGCGGTACACTATGCATAGGAAATGTGATATGTAGTTGTTTACATTTCTTATCTTTACATGATTATTTTTCCATGAATTTGTTTAATAAGTCAAAAGAGCAAAACAAAATGGGCCTTGTGTCAAAACACTTCAGCAAAAGTAGGAACTTACAAGAGAAAAGTAAGAGAACCAGCCTCTGTAACCTAAGCTGAAACAATTGTCCCCTTAACTTATATGACTTTCTCCTGAAGATGACTTTTTAGATTAAAAGAAAAAAGTAATGTTAGGAATTAATATTCTAGCCTGACCTCTTTCATTACATGATGCTACACTGACATTCTGTTGCTAGTAATCTCAGCCAGCTTATAAGTATGTTTGCCAGCTTAGCCTCGTTCTGGATATATATTAATATTAATGAGCTATAATATTAAGAAAGGTCTATAGGCTATCCAAAATAAAATGATATAAGCGACACAAACACCCAAAGACAAACCATAACAAAAATAAACCGCGACAGAAGAACCGCCTTGGAACGGTCAGCGGAAACGAATATCACTGGGAGGCTTAATTCGATTTTACGTGGCCACAATCCTCGCCCTTTCTACGTCGCGATTAAGACAAATAATCAAATAATTTGTTCAGTCCGCATCAAGGCCTCCTAACTCATCAGTGCAACATCTCCGTGAACACAAAAATCAAACAACCACAGAGATGAAACAACGGTGAGGACTCGACAGCAAGAAACCATTGAAATGCTAGAGCAAAAGAAAAACAACAGTTAGACTCCGATGAAGCTTAGGTCAATTGAGGACAAAAATCAATAATTATGTTTATTTTTAATGGTGTCAATTAATATAATTGTCATTAATCAAGTAATTTGGTATTGGCCCAGACCTGTAACTAGGCCAGTACGAAATAACTGGATTAATAACATTATTTATCATATGACGTCGCGTCTGAGTGTGTAATAACGCCATGTAATATTTTCGATAATCCACTAGTGGATTAAATATGCAAATTAGGTAGATACGTCCCGTAACGTTTCATGCACGACGTCCTTAACGACGTCGTGTTTACTCATGGCGGAATATTGACATTTTTATAAACAAACGTGAATAACATGCGTAATAAATTTCATATGATAAATAGAATCTTGCATTCGTGCTCATGTATTATTGAATTTATTAAACTCGTTGAGGAAAAGGAATAAAATGCTCGGCACAGCCTCGCATTTTATCCCTTTTCCTCAACTCGTTTGATAAATTCAATAATATATGAACACTCATGTAAGATCCTCTATATAATTGTAGACATTAGGCTATGTATAAAACTGGTATTTCAAATATTCTTCAGACATCAAATGCAATTAATTATCTGAGTAATGATAGATAACTTCATATCATTTAGATGTCTTATCCTTGTCTTCCAGATGGCAGCGTGTTTCATTCAGCATTGTCGGTGGTACGATTACACTATTCCACAATTGTGACTATATTGACTACATAGAGAAAACTGTCATTTTGGATAAAGAAGGAATCGCATACTTTGCCACTCCTGATATGCCATTCAAGGTAACACATTGTTAATAAGCTAAATGCCATTGCCTAGGAATGATTAACATTAAGGTATTGAAGAATACTGCCTCTCATTGGGACTTCGAAGGACACTCGCCTGCGAGTGCCCTTCGATATCACAACGAGGGACAGCATTCACCAATATCAGCTGCGAGTGTCCTACGACAGCACGACGAGTGACAATATTCACCGATTTCAGTGCAATAAAGAATAGATGTGAAGGCAATGATCAGGAATCGATTCAATTAACCCACAACTCACATCAGAAACACCGAAGGGAAAGAAACACCAACATTAAATAACTAGACCCTTATGGAAACATTAATAGCGGAAAGCCAAAAGGACAGTTACTTTTCCTTGTACAATGGCTAACTTGCAATCAAAAACAAAACATATAAGTGATACACACACTCAAAGGCAAAATATAACAAAAATAAACCGCGACAGAAGAGCCGCCTCGGAACGGTCAGAATTTCACTGGCGGTGGGGTCGGGTTGGGGCGGGTGGCGCTTAGGGCTTAAATCAAATTTACGCGCCCACCATGTTAATGTATTTTGCGACATTATCGGAAGTTTAAGCCTTAGAACATGCGTTTTGTCAGAATATGTACTTGCGCGTTGTAAATGTTTCGAGTGCTTACGTAATCAGACGCAACTTCGCCTGGCGGTAAAATTAGGACACATCTGAGTAAACGTGCAAAATCAAATTATTATGCTCATTACGAAAACACGCCTATTCAAATACATTTTAAATTTTACCACAGAAAAAAAAATGTAATTTTCGGGTGAAAAAATGTGATGTTTTTCTTATTTCTGCCAAAACATAGATTGCTTTTATTAGCATTTAAAAATTAACTTTGACCCTGTTAATGCTTTAATTAGCACAAACAATGAACCCTTTAAATGAAATTGGGAAAAAAAACAATACGCTATTTAATTAACAGACTGGACCTCTGACTTTCAGAGAAAAGCATGTATATTAAATACCTTGTAAAATTCTGACCATTCAATTTCTTAATGACGTCAGTGGTGACGAAAACAATTGACATAAGAATACACATGTCGTCATTAAAAATGTTAAAAGACTCTTCTTAGCTGTACAGGTAATCTGTGGATATCATAACTTTTGTCCAGAAATCTGTTGAAACGCTAATTAAATGTGATAAATTAGTCACTACGATAAGCGTAGACACAAGCATTTGTAAAATCCAAATTTTGTAAAAGTATGTCATGGCTATCTTTATGTAAAAGGGGGTACTTGTAACAGAATTATATAACGCGGCTGTTTGACCCCTTCAATCCTGTAACCTAGACCGGTGCAAATTTGTTTTGAATTGGGGTTTAACGTCCCCGTCAACACTATAAAGGTCATTTTGGACACGTTGCTTCCAATTTTGTGGGACTTTTACCCGACATTGAGGTGAAATGACATCTCAAGCTCTGCCGCCCAATGAAACCAGAAGGCTTATATGCATTGGGCGATCTGACTCACACCGCTTTGCCTGGCCAGACTTAGTCCTAAGCGGGTTTTCCACTACTCGTGTGTGGTCAGATTCAGCTTTGCGGGGAAGCACCATGCAGCCCAATCTATTTCTCTAAACCCCAATGGGCGGGGACGACGACCGATGCCGATAATGCTCTTCATGATGCGGATGAGACCGTGCATTGCTTCCAGTTATACAAGGATCTACACTGATTGTCAAAATATTAAGAACCTACGCTTAACCTCCTTTTTACAATAAATAATAAATTAATAATTTGCACAAATGTCAAAGCAAGGAGGCCAATTCAAAATCTCAGGAGTGATAGAGTTTCATTTCCAGAAGATAAGGGCGTATGAATATGGTTCCTGTGGACAAATCTGTCTTGTTTTGTTTTTGTTTTTTTTTTTTGTATTTCAGCACGATTTTCTTTTGTAGAATAAAAATAAAAGTATAAAATCTTATGAAAGCAGGTGTTTTGATATTCAACAGCAATCGATACCAAGCCCAGATCATAAGGACTTTTTTTTGGAAACAGGTAAACGCGGAAAAGAAGTGAGGCGTTCCAGTACCGGATATAGTATTGCGTTAATAGAAACTTGGTCTACAAGATCAATTTTCAAAAATATGAAATATGGAAGTATGGAAGACTGCATTTTATCATATGACGTCGTTAATATGCAGTGGACCGCGTATAATAAAAATCGTATGACCACACGTGTTATAACACTTAGGCGGGATTATGTAACGCCATGACGATGTCCATGTCAACAATGCATTTTTTTGTGAAAAAAATTGTCAAATTTAAAGGCGATAAAATCCAATTTTAAGTGGTCATATGATATTATTTTTATTAGCTCGCCGGTACGAAGTTCATGGAGAGCTATTGTTCTTGTGCATGTGCGTTTGCGTTCCCGTCACACTGCGTTAAAGTTTTTCAAATGCTTATATCTCAACAGTCACTCATCACAGAGCACTCATATTTGGATCTTCAGTACCTGGGAGGGTCTTCTGATGTTCAAAGAGAACAGATCTCTGAGGTCATGCCCCGGGGTGGGGCTAGGGGTCAAAATCTAGAACACCTATGCAATACTGTGTTAAAGTTTTTGAACTGCTTATATCTCAGCATCACTCATCACAAAGCATTCATATTTACAACTTGGATACCTGGGAGTGTCTTCTGAGATTCCAAGACAACATACCCTTGGGTTCATGCCTGGGAGTGGGGATGGGTGGGGCTAGGAGTCAAAATCTAGAACACCTATGTAATACTGTGTTAAAGTTTTTGAAATGCTTATATCTCAGCAGTCACTCATCACAAAGCATTCATATTTACAACTTGGATACCTGGGAGTGTCTTCTGAGATTCCAAGACGTTCATGCCTGGGAGTGGGGGTGGGGCTAGGGGTCAAAATCTAAGACAACTTTGTAATTTGTTGTATACCTTTCCCTTATGCTAACAAGTTAAAGACACAATTCGTTATACTCAGCCAACCAAGTGACATTGGTTCAAGTGTAAAATGATGAAGGTCATGGTGACCTACATTTCACGGTCCAGTGATTTTGCTTTATATCTTGAAGACTATTTGTTGGAGAAATGTCATACCTGGGATATTAGTTCCGTGTTACCACATGATTGACTTCAAATTATATATAGGTCACTGTGACCTATATTTCATGGTTCAGTGAATTTTCCTTTTATCTCGAATACTATTTGATGGAGAAATGTCATACCTGGATTATTAGTTCCATGTGACCCGTTAATTGACCGCAAAATATATCTAGGTCAGTGTGACCTTTATGTCATGGTTCAGTGATTTTGCCTATTATCTCAAATACTATTTGATGGAGAAATGTCATACCTGGGTTATTACGTGTGGAGCGCAGTGGTGCAGTGGTAAAGCATCGGCTTTGAGATCGAGAGGTACCCGGTTCGATCCTCGCAAGCGCCATGTGTTGTTTCCTTGAGCAAGAAACTTTATCCACATTGCTTAGTACTGGTTCCTACCCAGGAAAAGAGGGCCACATGGAAAATTAGTACTAGTACTAAATGTGTTACCCTCTATAAATAAGGTCGATTATTATTATTATTATTATTATTAGTTATATGTGATCCCATGATTTACCTCAAATATAGCTAGGTCAGTGTTACTTATATTTCATGGTTCAGTGATTTTGCCTATTATCTTGAATACTATTCGATGGAGAAATGTCATACCTGGGTTATTAGTCCCATGTGACCTATGATTGACCTCAAAGTATATCACGGTCACTGTGACCTATATTTCATGGTTCAGTGATTTTGCCTATTATCTCAAGTCCTATTTGATGGAAAAATGTCATACGTGGGTTATTAACTCCATGGGACCCCATGATTGACCTCAAAATATAGCTAGGTCAGTGTGACCTATATTTCATGGTTCAGTGATTTTGCCTATTATCTTGAATACTATTTGATGGAGAAATGTCATACCTGGGTTATTAGTCCCACGTGACCCCATGCTTTACCTCAAAATATGTCCAGGTCACTGCGACCTATATTTAAAGTTCTGTGATTTTGCCTATTATCATGAAGACTATTTGTTGGAGAAATGTCTTACCTAGGATATTAGTTCCATGTGACCCCATGATTGACCTCAGAACATGTCTCGGTCACTGTGACCTATATTTCATGGTTCAGTGATTTTGCCTATTATCTTGAATACTTTTTGATGGAGAAGTGTCATTCCTGGGACATTAGTGCCATGTGATCCCATGATTCACCTCAAAATATATCTAGGTCACAGTGACTTTTATATCATGGTTCAGTGATTTAGCCTATTTTTTTAATACTGTTTGATAGATAAATGTCATCACTGGACTATTAGTTCCAACTGACCTGGTAATTGACCCCAAAATATATCTAGCTCACTGTGAACTATATTTCATGGTTCAGTGTTTTTCCCTATTATCTTCAGTACTATTTGATGGGGAAATGTCATACGTGCATTAACAGTTCTGTGTGACTCCATTATGGACCACAAAATATATCTAAGTCACAGTGACCTATATTTCATGGTTCATAAATTTTACCTTATATTCTTAAGGCGCGAAACAGGCGATTTATGCTGTCATGCGACAACTCTTGTTGTTATTGTTATTATCATCATCAGGCATATTGCTACAAACAATATTGGCAAACGTTTATCCAGTTTTATTTTCATCACATAAACACATGCTTGAAAATTCGATTTAAAATCAAGAAATGACATGGTTTCCACTATTTTTTGTAATATTTCAATTGGAACAATCAAAACGATGATAATATTGATAAAACTCTTACTACTACTTCCACTACTTCTACATCCACTACTACTATACAACTACTACTATTATTATTATTATCAAAATTATTATTATCATTATTTTTATTATTATTATTAATGTTATAAAAATAAATTGGATAAACACTAGCAAATATTATTTGTAGGAAAGTACATTAACAACAACAATAATTATAATAATAATAATAACAAAAACATAATAATAATGATATTGATGATAAAAATGATAATGATAATGTATAAACCCGGCATTGAACAGTGTTCTGGCCAGATATCTATTATTGACGAATTCAACTTTGTCAAATATTAGATTTTTAAATTCAACATAGTTTCGACAAACCTCAAACTGTTATTATAATATTTTATATATTCGATCTATTGAATTCAACAAAAATAAACAAAACAAGACAACAAGTCTTGTTGAATCTAAAACTGCAAATTTAGTGTTCATGTCGATACAGTCTAGTACTGCTTGTTTATAACTGAACGAAAACGAACGCTTTTAGTAATGAGATACCATTGCCTGTTCCTTTCAGAAATAGTACTTTGCAATCACAATCGAGTCACTTGATATAGCGCTTTGTGTCACTATCTTTTCTTGTCCAAATGATTGTTGATTGGGACCTAAAATATCACCTTGTTAGACATGTATTTAACGTAAAATCTCCAGTGAAAATTGTAACTGTTTACTTTTTTGCAGGGAGTGATACAAGACCTCATGTATATCCCCAATGACTTTGCGGCCTATGAACACTGTTCCGAATACTGCCCTGACTGCTACCTTGAGTTCCCATACACATATCGAGAGTTCAAAGCTAGTGGGAACGTAACATCCTACGGTGCTGCACATGAAGAGGGCAGCATGGAAATGGGTTATGTGGACAAGAATGTCGGCGGAGCTGTTGTGTATACAGGGAAAGTGCCCATGGAAGGCGAGACAGTGTTTGTGAGTAGAACAATGAGATTACGCACCACTGTAACATAATACATGTGCATTCTTTAAAATACAGCGTTTATGAACAGTTCTGGGTGGTTGGTTTTAATGGTGTTATTACCGTTTGGCTTCAGAACTCATGAATGTCCTTAATGTTCCGGTGTTAAAGAATGTGTTTTCTTAAGAAGACATATGTCAAACAATTATATACGCATGTCGGTACACGTTTTCTTTAGATTGGTTCAACCCTTTTTGTAGTGTCCTTTGTTTACACAGTACCGGTAAATAGTAATAAAATGTAGTGAAATACAGGCAAAGGAGACTTTGGTTCCTGAAATGAGGGCAATATTTCGATACACTGGATATCCGGAATAGGTGTTCGCCCTCAAATGGATATGTTACATAAGAAAATATGGAATTGTAAGATAAATCATATTTTCAGTCGAGAACTGAGATTAATAGTGAAACTTACAGGATATTTCAGTGACATTATTTTATGACAGTCAATGAGATATTTAAAAGCTTCAAGAGTACAAGAAATATAGTAACACAATTTGCTACACTCTATTGTACCCACCTTTCTCAGTTAGGATAGGCCGCTCAGACAAAGCTGTGTAAGTCGTCAGAAAGTCCGACTGATAGCAACGGCAGAAAGAGCAAACACTATTTATATCTAAGTAAGCGCATCATTTAACCTACAAATGAACCTGTGCGACCAGCGCGTCTGCATCCATCTACTCTGACAAGAGTCTTCATTCATCTCTATTTTAGATAGCCCGAAGGCTGTATAAGGCTCACGCCATCAGCAAAAGCTCTGGTATAAGTCTTCGCGTGTACCAATGGAAACATTTCCGATTCGCAAATTGATTAGAAATTGTTCTTATAATCGGTGTTCACCAACGTGTTTACTAGAAAATAAAATTTGACATAAAACCAGTGGCGGGTCTGGATTTCTAATGTGCATAGTGTCTAAGCGTTTGCAGCCTAATATGGAGCAGGACCCCTTCGCAGTTTTATGGCTAACAGTGGCAGGTGTTTTATTCATATGTAGTTTCTAACATCGTTGCCGAGAGACCTCTGTACCACATATGTTGATAACCCTTTACTAGAGATGGATGGCATTGTTTATATCAACATGAAGCTAACATGTCTAATGTATATTCGGCAGTGACATCCGGGAATAGTTAAGCAATTGTTATTTGTGCGACCGTCACATAAACGTATTTTTGACAATTGAATTGTGTATACACTGGTCATTTCCTGTAGCTCACAACACTTTTTCGGGAATATTTGCATTGTCAATTATCTCACTCTAAACAAAAGTGAAGGCAATGATCAGGAATCGATACAATTTACCAACACCTCCAATTAGAGAAACCTAAGGGAAAGAAACACAAACATTAGATAACTAGACCCTAATGGAAAGATCAATAGCGTAATGACAAAAGGACAGTTACTTTCCCACAAAATGGTCAATTGACTATCCAAAACAAAAAGAAATAAGCGATACACACACTCAAAGACAAACCAGTAAAAAATTAAACCGCGACAGAAGAACCGCTTTGGAACGGTCAGTGAATAGAATTTCACTTGGGGTTTAAATCGATTATATGCGGCCGCAGTCCTCGCCCGCATGAAGGCTTCCTAACTCATCTGTGAAGCATCTCCGTGAACACAAAAACAAACAACAACAGAGATGGAACGAAGGCGAATAAGACAGCAACGAACCACTGAATTGCTGGAGCAAAAGAAAACCAACAGTTAGACTCCGATGGGCCCAACCAGAGACAGATCATCAGGTGCCTACCAAGTTTACAAGTCTATACACTTGAACCGTCATAGAATCGGAGGCTTGATCCACTGGCGTGCGATTGAAGAGGGCAGCAAAGTTATCAACCTTGATTGGGTTAACTACCTTGCATGCAGTCTGTGGAATAAAACCTGCCAGTCAGAACACTTTTGTTAAAACCTGTTCAGACTGTGTATGCTAGTTACTCCATATCTCAAAATGCATTTCAAATGTGCAATGTGAGAAATTTAGTAATACCAAGAGTAGTAGATTCCTTTGAGCCGTTCCTGTTATCCTTGCCAATTACAGTTCGACTTTGTGAACGCCAAATGTGATAATATGAAAAATAAACTATACATATTTTGTTTTCTTTTTGTCAAAGGCTGTCGACAAATACGGTCAAGCTGAACATGGTGCCATGGCTCTTGGAGTGCCATACGTAAGTTTCTTTACGCTTTAATATTTTCCTTTTTACTGTTAATATTCGTATGAATAGACCAGTGCACTTCTGGTTGTACTCATTGTTTCGATATTAACCTGCCGTTTATTCATATATTAAATTAGAATTGAGAGTTAACCTTAAGAATGTTACATATACAGTGTATTTTCAACAATGATATGACACTTTGTTTCTTCATATCAAGAATCAAGAATAGTATTTGCCAATACTGCAATGAGAAAATATGTGTTTAATTTCAATAACAATACTGCAATGAGAAAATATGTGTTTAATTTCAATAACTATAGTATATTCAAATGGTATTTACTTGGTCTAGTATCATGGGGTAATTGCATCAGTTTTAATATGCATATTGGATTACTGTCGGAACGTGTGTTAAATCTGCACCCCGAGAAAGCAAAAGCGGAATTTAGTACAATTTGGTTTGGTTTAAGAGAAACAATATAGAAGTAAAGGCAATGGAAGTGAAGGCATTTAGTCTATTAGTAGCATTTCATAAAATTATATAAAGTTGTTAACATATTGAAAATTTAACATTGATTTTAGGGACCGCCTGGACCACCCGGACCCCGAGGCCCACCGGGACCCCCAGGAGTAAAAGGAGAAGGCGGTTTAGCTGGACGTGATGGTATCCCTGGTAACAATGGTCTTCCTGGGCCACCAGGCAATGTACTTTTAGTTCCGGTACGTACATTTTCCCCTTGTGGTTTGCATCATGTAGTAAAATAATCGAATTTACCAAGCACAATTTAATGGTAAAAATGTCTGATATCAGCCCTCATGCATTTAAATGCAGGTAGCTCGCTATCGGTAACTTTGGTCCATTAAACGCTTCATAGATTTGGAGGTTAATGTGTTTACCCCATTTCAGCTGTGGAATGCAGCAATCGATTTTATTGTTTGGCCTCTCGGCAACGTTTGTGTCGGTCTCTGTGAACAATCACATAAAGTTTGTACATAAAGGATTCAACGCGTGGTCATTTCAAGTGAGCTTTGTAAAAAAAGACTAAGGCCAGTTTCATAAATCATAAGGAAAACCAGGATTGTTAGATTCTGTTTATAATATAACGGTTCGAGATAGGAGTTTATTGCCGTAACATGTCAGATGGATTTCGAAAGAAAACACATCGCGAAAACATACCAATATAATTTTTACCCCCTGGAACCCCATCTTTATATAGCAAAACTGTGGTTTACAGGGGCAAACCTTATTTTTCTTATTTCTGCTCTAAAATATAGATTGTGGGTACTCGTTAGAACCGCATCGATTAGGCGGTTCTAAAGATTACACACAATCTATATTTTGAGCAGAAATAAGAAAAAGTATGACAATTTTTCATCTGAAAATTTTCGTTTTTCCCAGGTAAAATTTACAATGTAATTTAGGGTTGGGTATCGCCTTTGAAACAACATATCGTGATATATCGCGATATAAGGGGGTATATCGCGATATGCATCACGATATATCGCAACTATTTACAAGTTTGAAAAAATATGAACTTCAATGTGTTGTTTCCATCTACTTATTGAGTACTTGACTATTACTTGTACTATTAAACTGTAAATGAATGGCTAAAATCTATTAAACATACAAAAAGAACAGTGTTTGTGTAACTAGATTGGTCGTTCCACCGGCAGATGTTTTTGGTGTCATGTCGCAGTGGCGACATACTGCTATACCCTCAACGAGTCGAGTCTGACTTCTGTTTTTTAAGCCCAAAATGCCTCCACACGTCCGATTTCGCCTTTGTATTTTTTACGATCTCAAAGTCGTCCATTTTTGTTGATAGGTCAAGGTCAGCATCTCTTGCGCGCATGATGTGGCTAAAATTATCTGCCAATTGTTCGCGGAATACTCCAAGGTCAATGCCTTATTAATTAATTTTATTTACTATTTCCACAAATTCTCTTTATAAACAATTTGATTAACAAAATAGTTCATGAAAAATCATTAAAATAATTAAATTGAAACGGAAAATGAAAGTAGCCAGAAATCCCGGAAGAAGGTTCCGGAAAATACCGGACTTTACCGAGTGTACCGGTATTGTCAAATATGTATCGCGATACGTACCGCGGGACTTTCGAACCGTGATTCACCGGGTATACCGGTGATATCGCGCAACACTAATGTAATTGTATAGGCGTATTTTCGTAATGAGGAATGCCGCGGATGGTTTCATTATAGTACAGTTACAGGTGTGTTCATATAATTTTTATTGTACGGCTCACTTAATCAAAGTGACGTTCTATAAAACATGATTTTGCACAAGAGTTAGACTTGCCCAGGTCCCTTCATTTACATTTTTTATTTCTAAATGAAAGTCCCTTTAAACAAGAAAATATGTAAAAGTCTTTTTAGTCTTCATCTCTGAATGTAACCTTCTTGCAATAAGGGAAAGAAAGTTAAAAAGAATGGTCCGGGTCATATGACCAAGATGGCTGCAATGCCGAAAAAGTTAAAAACATTAAGAAAGCTTTTTCACCAGAACCACTGAGCCGATTGTCTTTAAACTTGGTATGTAGCATCGGGTGATTAAGTACTACCAAGTTTGCAAAAGTGATGACCCCCGATTGACCTTAACCTATTTTACGCTAAGGCCAAATGGTTCCAAAGGCTTTTAAATGGGGAAAAAGGTAAAACAATGCATTTTTAGAACCAATACTGTGGTCTGTGACATGAAATAAGGTACAAAATGAATGTCTATGAATGCTAAAACTCAAGGTCATTTGCTGGCCTTGGCCTAAGGTCACTTGGATTGAAGGTCCATTGACATTTCAAAATACATTTACTCTGAAACCACTGGACCAGTTTCATTTGAATTTTATATGTAGCCATACGAAAATATGTCAGAAAGGTCCAGGACACCTGAGCAAGATGGCCGTCATACCCAAATAAGGTAAAAACACTAAAAAATCTTTCTTCTCCAGAACCAATATACCAATTGTCTTGAAACATGGCGCGTGGCAGTGTTATATGAGTTCTACCAAATTTGCAAAATTATAATGATCCTATGTTGGCCTTAACCTATTTTTACACCAAAGTCAGATTTGGTCTCTAAGGCTTTTCAATGGGAAAAGGGTAAAACAATGCATTTGCCGAAATTTATTGTGGTCTATGACATGAGGATAGGTACAGAATGAATGTCTGTAAATGTTAAAGGTCAAGTTGATTTAATGACTTTGTCCCAAGGTCACTTGGATTGCAGGTTCGTTCACATTTCAAAATACATTTTCTCTGAAACCACTGGGCCAGTATCATATACAGCCTCCTTACAATGGAGGAAAGAAAATTTGCAGTAACGGTCCAGGTCACATGACCAAAACGGCCGGCATGCCTAAATATTTTGACCTTAAAAAAGGCCTCTTCTCCAGAACCACCGGGCGAGATTGCCTTGAATCTTGTTATATAGCATTAGGTGACTGAGTTCTACTAAACTGATCACCCTATGTCGACCTTGACCTATATTACGCCAAGGTCATATTTGTTTCCTTAGACTTTTATATAAGATAAAGCTGAAACAAAGCATTTTTCTAAAAAAGTATTAAGGTCTGTGAAAAGGTACAAAATGAATGTCTGTGAATGTAAAGGTTATTTGATGACCTTGGTCCAAGGTCACTTGGATTGCAGGACTGTCATCATTTCAAAATACATTGTCTCTGAAACAACTGGGCAAGTTTCAGTTCAATTTCATACGCAGCCTTCTGACAATGTGGGAATAAAGTTTGCACTAATTGTCCAGGTCACATGACCAAGATGGCCGCCATGCCCAAATAAGTTTAACACCTTAAAAATCTTCTCCTCCAGAACCACTGGCCAATTGATTTGAATCGTGGTATCTATCATCGGGTGACTAGGTTCTACTACAACGATGACCTTATGTTGACCTTGACTAATTTTACGCCAAAGTAAAATTTGGTTTCGGGAAAAAGGTGAAACAATGCATTTTTAAAAAAAAATATTGTTGTCTGTGACAAGAGAATCGAAACAAAATAAATGTCTGTAAATGCTAAAGGTCAGTGTCATTTGGTCACCTTTGCCCAAGGTTACTTGGAATACAGGTCCAATGACACCTCAAAATGCATCACTGGGCCAATTTCATTCAAATTTTATATGCAGCCTACATTCAAATTTTATATGCAGCCTAAGGACAGTGAGACATCGAAAATTTGTTGGAATTATCCAGGTGACAATACAAAGTCTGTCATGCCCAAACATTTGAAGCCTTCATGATGTAGTGGTTTCGCTACTCGCCTTGTATACCAGGGGTCGCAGGCTTCTCCAGACTTATAGATGAGTCTATAAACAGAGGTTCTGTCTCCGTATGACCTTAGCTGTTGGTGGGACGTAAAACTCAAACACTCACTCACTCCGTCATGCCCAAATAAAATAAAAACACTTTAAAACTATTTTTCACCAGAACCACTGGGTCGATTG
Organism: Lucinisca nassula; assembly: GCA_963580285.1. Taxonomy (NCBI): domain Eukaryota; kingdom Metazoa; phylum Mollusca; class Bivalvia; order Lucinida; family Lucinidae; genus Lucinisca; species Lucinisca nassula. Next base: position 125,945,267 of record OY757010.1, on the reverse strand, counting down.
TCTTTAAACTCGGTATGTAGCAGCGGGTGACTGAGTTTTACCATGTTTGCAAAAAACCAACCAAAGTTGACCTTTACCTAATTAATCCAAAAGTCCAATTTGGCGCCGTAGGCTTCTCAGTGGGAAAAAAGTAAAACAATGAATTTTTCTAAAATTAAAGTGGCATATGACATGAGAATCGATACAACATGAATGTCTATGAAATTATAGGCCAACGTTAAAGTCATTTGGTGGCCTTGGCCTAAGGTCACTTGGATTGCAGGTCCGCTCACATTTCAAAATACATTTTCTCTGAAACGACTGGGCCGATTTCATTTAAAATTTATATGCAACATCAGGACGATGAGGGAATACAATTTTCTTGAAATGATCCAGGTCACATGACCAAGGTGGCCGCAATATCCAAATGTCAATCGATCATCGGAATCGGGAGCCTCCAGCACGCTGCTAATCGATTTTACCCGATCATCGGTACACCACTAATAAAATCCCAAAAATCTTGAAACTTGATATGTTGCACTGGGTGACTGACTCCAACCAAAATAATGTAATCTACCACATGAGAATAGGTACAAAATTAATGTCTATGAATGCTAAAGGTCAAGGTTATTTGGTGACCTAGGCCCAAGGTTGCATGGCATGCAGGTCCATTGACATTTCAAAATATATTTTCTTTGACATCACCGGGATAACTTTATTCAACATTTATATGTAGCCTTCTGACAGCGAGGGAACACAAATTTGTCCAAATGGTCCAGGTCACATGTCCAAAATGGCATCCATGCTCAATTATGAAAAAAAAACACTTAGAAAAACTTTTTCTGTAGAACCACTTGACTGATTGCCTTGAATCTTGGTATGTAGCATCGGGAAAAACAGCTTTAAGCCCAATTATGAGTCGAAGTTAGATAGCTTGGATACCTTTAGGACCATGAAATTTATTTGAGATAGGGCTAGTTCGAAATACTATAGTGCCAGATCAGAAGATACCCAGTAGCTACATGACGTAATTGTGACGTCACAACAACGTCGTTGCAACGTCACGACGTTTATGCAACGTCACAAATACATCGATGTTGATATGACGTTGCCCTAGCGACGTCTGCCTGGTAGGTATACTGTGGATTTGTTAGTTTATGTTGAGGTCTTGCATCCCCGCCAACCCTTTTAGGTTATTTTGGAGACGTTGCTTCTGATTTTGTTGGACTTTAACCCTACACTGAAATGAAAAAGCATCTCATGCCCTACCACCCAAAGAAACAGCAAGGGTTTAGGGAGCGGTCCGACTCGCACCAATTTTCCTTAGACAGGCTTAGACCTTCTAAGCGGTTTACCTGTACTCAAGTTTGGCTCTGCCCAGAAGCACCATGCTTAATCTTAATCTATTTCTTCAAGTCCATGTTGGCGGGTGCAATAAATATATATATATATATTGTGGAAGATTAAGGGATATAAGGTTGATCTGCGATAAAATAGTTCAATGATGTGTGTATTTATTTGAATGGTCTTTTTCAAGATAAAAATTGCGAAACCTGTCAGAAGTAAATCAAACATATCATTAGGAAAAAAGGTCTATATGAAATAATGGCGTCCAAATTGGTGTCTTTGTTTGTTTGAGTTGAGCTTTTACGTCCCCGTCAACACTATTAAGGTCATTTAGGAGACGTTGCTTCCGATTTTGTGGCACTTTTACCCGACATTGAGATGAAATGACATCTCAAGCCCAACCGCCCATAAAAGCCGCTAGAGTTTAAGTAGCGGCCCGACTCGCGTCACTTTTCCTGGGCAGGCTTAGACCTAAGCAGTTTACATGTACTCAAGTTCGGTCGATTTCAACTCTGCGCGGAAGCACCGTTCAGCCCAATCTATTTCTCTAGGCCCCAATGGGCGATGCCGCCACAAGTTAGTGTCAGAAATGACAAATACTAGGTTAAATTTGTGACATCTTTCTTATTTCTGCTTTAAACATAGTTTTATGTACTCGTTAGAACCGCCTCACTGAGGTGGTTCTAACGAGTACCCACATATCTTTCTAATTTCTGATTTCATTATAGATTTGAGGCTGTTCAAACGGGTGCCTACAATTTATGTTTTCGAGCACAAATATTTGAGTACAAATTTGGCAGATAATGTATTCCCCCGTAAACCCCAGTTTTCTCTATATCAAGTGAGGTTTATAGGGGTCTTTGTTTCACGGACTTGTTTTCGTGATATGGATAAAAGCAGCTGTGAGAAGAAATTCTCTTAGTGCTCAAGAGAAAGTTCGAATTCGTCGTGATAAACGAGGCATCAATGTTCGTATTATTGCATTGCGATAACAAACCCATGCGACATAATGCATTTTTCACATCTGCAGAATGGCACATTTCGGATGAAAATCCGTCATATTTTCTGATTTTTACTGTAAACATAGGCTGTGGGTGCTCGTTAGAACCGCCTCGATGAGGCGGTTCTAACGAGTACCCACAAACTATGTTCTGGAGCAGAAATAATAAAAATAGTGTATACCCCTATAAACCCATGTTTGCTCTATATAAAGTGGGGCTTAAGGGGGTGTTCATTTCATGGACTCGTTCATGTGATGACGAGGCATCAATGTTCGTATTAATGAAGTTTCCTTGTATTATTTCTGTTTATTTTCAGCTGAACACAAACACCAAAAATCAAAATGCAGCGGAAGCATTCCAGGTTGTCCTCAAACAACACATGGTATGGCCGAAACTATTTTTCAGTTTTGAATGCAACAAAGGTTATATTTTGTATTATTCGAATAGCACACCAAATTAACAGTCACGGATAAAGAAAATAGTCCGACCGCAATTGAACCCATGACTGCTGGCAAACGTGCATGTACTAAACCGAATTAGCTATATCTATCGAGCCATAGGGTCGATGTGTTTCAATGAGATTCGATCCGACTCCAGAGGCCTGGTCGGACCGGTCCGGTCCGGTTAGATTTGTCACGCTCTCAGACGCACTGAGTACAAATCTGGAACTCGAACTCAGGGTCTCTCGCATATCATCTAAGCATTCATATGACTGAGCTATCGAGCCATAAGCCCGACCTATTGTCATAAATATAACATATATTCGTTAAATTAGTTTATAAGTATAATTACATGGCTTCTCTATACACAAACCCAAGATTAGTTGAAACTAAATAGTTCGATGTTAGACTAACCTGGGCGCCCGGCTCGATGACATAGTGTCTTGAGATGTGGCTCATGTTTCTGCACAATTTATCCAGAACCATCTGATATGAGTTAACCCCTGTACTGCTGAGCCACAATATGTTCCACTTTTGCAAACAGTGTAAATCTACTCTTCACTTTTTATGCCCCCGCCATTCGAAATGGTGGAAAGGGCATATAGCGATGCCCCTGTCCGTGCGTCCGTACGTCCGTGCGTCCGAAACTTAAACGCGGTCGATAACTTCCTTATTTCTTGATGGATTTTAAAATTACTGAGCAGAAATGTTAACCATCATGAGATGACGTGTCACGTGTAAAACCCAGGTCCGTACCTCCAAGGTCAAGGTCATACTTAGAGGTCAAAGGTCAAAAAAGGGTCCGAAACTTGAACGCAGCCAATAACTTTCTTATTTTTGGATTGATTTTGAAATTACTTTGTAGAAATGTTAACCATCATGAGACGATGTGTCAGGTGCAAAACCCAGGTCTGTACCTCCAAGGTCAAGGTCTTACTTAGAGGTCAAAGGTCAAAAAAGGGTCCGAAACTTAAACGTAGTCAATAACTTACTTATTTCTGGATGGATTTTGAAATTGCTTTGAAGAAATGTTAACCACCATGAGAAGATGTGTCACGTGCAAACCCAGATCCATACCTCCAAGGTCAAGGTCATACTGAGAGGTCAAAGGTTCAAAAAATGGTCCGAAACTTAAACACTGTCAATAATTTTCTTATCTCTGGATGGATTTTGAAATTACTTGGCAGAAATGTTGGCTATCATGAGACAATCTGCCTCACACAAAACCAAGGAGCTTACCTCCAAGGTCAAGGTCATGCTTAGAGGTCACATGTGAAGAAAGGTTCCAAAACTTAAACACGGTCAATAACTTTCTATGGACGAATACAAACATGGACATATTTTCAGGCGGGGGCATCCGTGTCCTATGGACGCATTTTTAGTTATCATTCAGTTGGTGGATTTATGGGAATAAATTAGATAATGTTATTTGATTGTTGCTAATCAAAATTGGTTTGACAAATTTTATTTTTTCAGCAAACCAAAGACTAAGGTTTACTGTATACGGAAAAGTAAGTCATGACTTCGTGGAGCTGGGTTCTATTAAGAAAGAATCATCCACATGCTGTCTTTGGACCAGTCCATTTCCAATTTTAGGGATGTCAGTTTTGCTTTATTTGTTTGAAAATATAGGAACAAATTCGAAACAGCCAGCAAACAGTGTAGCTCCTTATACGACACCACATTATGCGGCGTCAGAGTCAGATCTGTGTCAACTATTTGTATGTAGCACGTGCCTTGCATACTAGAAAAAGAATTGTCATGAAAGACCTTTTTCTGACTACATTTGACTCATTTATTTACATTTAAAAAAAAAAGAAGAATAAAAAAATATAAAAATACATCTTCTAAGAAAACGGAGTTACTCTAGCTGTAGAAAAGAGAAGCACTAACGGTTCTTTTAATTATTTTAGATGTTCAGGGGCGTAACTAGGAGATTATAATTTGTAGCAAACCAACGAAAATACTAGAAATAATAATCCCGCCCCTTAATATCGTTTACCAAACGAAGACCACTCTGACAGGAAAGAATTTGCTCCCTTTAGGGAGCAAATTCATTCCTGTAAGTGTGGTCCCCGCGGCAAAGGAAACTGCGAACTAAGTAAGCTAATATTAGTGTTGTTTATACCCTAGACACATACAGATTTTGCTTCTTCTTATTTTCCTTTCTTCTTCCCCTTTCTTCTGTTTCTTTGTTTTCTTTTTTTTCTTTGTCTTCTTCTTGGTCGTCTAACTTTTTACGTTTGTAGTGTGTACGCAAGTGCGTATCTGCGTAAAGTATGCTACACCCCTGATGTTTTACTTATTCATAATTGTTTCAGGCTAACATGCGTGGACCTTCAGGGCCTCAGGGAATGACCGGTATGCCTGGCATTGCTGTAAGTATCCGCCTGATGGACGAATTGCTTACTTTGATGTTGTTTTATCAGTTTGACTCTTTCAGTAATCCAAAGAAATCTAGCCCTTCCAAGTTACTTCTTTTAGATCTAGTTTTGCCTACTAATCAATTTACTTGATGGTTACTTATTTTAGGCAGTGATCAGGATTATTGGTGGTTGACCAAACTTTTGTCTAGCATGTCATACCTTAAGCAAGATCGAGATTTGTTTTTCTTAATAACACACATGTTGGATACGCAGCAGAGAGAATTATCACAAAAAGGTTTCTTGCATATGGTGCACTGATGAATTAGGAAGCCTCCATTAGGACTGAACAAATTATTTAAATCGCGACGTTGTTAGTTTCTGGCGAAAACAAATGTGCACTGCACTTGTTAGCTGCTTAAGTTAACGCCAATAAAGGAGTTGTTAGATAAATTGACCGGCTCGATTCGACATAAATGGTGTCATTAGGAAACCATGTCCTTGTGAAATAATGGCGTCCAACATGGTGTCAGAAATGACAAATTTTAGGTAAAAATGGTAACATATTTCTTATTTCTGCTTTCAACATAGATTGTGTATGCTCGTTAGAACCGCCTCATTGAGGCGGCTCTACATAGATTGTGTATGCTCGTTAGAACTGCCTCATTGAGGCGGCTCTAACGAGTACACACAATCTATGGTTTTGAGCAAAAATAAGAGAGATAATGTATACTCCCGTCAACCTCGTGTTTCTCTATATAAAGTGGGATTTAGAGCGGTTTTTATTCCACAGACTTGTTATCGTGATATTAACTGGTATTTAAACTCCAAACAACAAATGAACAAAGGTGTTAGACAAATATATTTGATATTTTTTAATATAGAAGATCTTGTTTGAGTGGTCATTTTACATGAAAAGTGCCTCGGGTGAGTTTTATATAGAGGATCTTACACGAGCGTTCCGTGTATTTTTGAATTTATTGAACGAGTTGATGATAAAAGATAAAATGCGAGGTTTCGCCAAGCATCTTATTCCATTTCTGCAACGAGTTTAATAAATTTAATAAATCATGAGCACGAATGCAAAATTCTTTTTATCATGTGACAAAAATGTCAGTATTTCGCCTTTAGTAAACGCGACGTCGTTACGGGGCGTATCCAACAATTTGCATATTTAATCCAGTAATGGGTTACCGAATTAAATACATAGAGGATCTTACATGAGTGTCCATGTATTATTGAATTTATTAAACGAGTTGAGGCAAAGGGATAAAATGCGAGGCTTTGCCGAGCATTTTATCCTTTTTCCTCAACGAGTTTAATAACTTCAATAATACATGGACACGAATGCAAGATTCTATTTATCATATGACATTTAAAACGCATTTTATTCACGATTGTTTCACAAAAATGTCAATATTCCGTCATTAGTAAACGCGACGCCGTTAAGGACGTCGTACATGTAACGTTACGGGACGTATGTAGCTAATTTACATACTAAATCCACTAGTGGATTATCGAAAATATTACATGGCGTTATTACACTCTCAGACGCGACGTCATATGATAAAAAGCATTATTACATTCTCAGACGCGACGTCATATGATAAAACTTCCGTATGAAATAACCGAAAGAGTTATAGTCTGATTTTATCATATATTGATTTTAAATCGGATTTCATTGCCGAATTAGTTAAATATAATTTCAAAGGAAAACATAGAGTAGTCACAGACGACGTTATGGCGTTAAGCGCCAATAACCATGCGTTATTACGCGCGTGATAATATCATTTTTATGGCATGAGTAACAGTGACGTAATATGATTAATGACGATTTATTACATTTCCGTAATCATAACCTGCTTTTCAGCAGAAAAAGTACAAGGGAAATCGCTCTCTCGTTGATTTTCAACAGAAAAAGTACAAAAAAGTCTCTTACCCTGTTTTTAAGAGAAAAAGTATAAGGCAAGTCTCTTATGAAGAGACACTAGGTATAAAATCACATAAAAAGAATAACTCAGTTTGGTTTACACATGCCTTAGTTTTTATACCGCAATCAGGCATTCTAATAAACTAATAAAGGGGGTCGAATAACTGCACGCTATGATCGGTAGTGACCTATAATACCTTCTAGTGACCTATAATACGTCTAGTGACCGTTTATAGACCGGACCTACTTTTCAGGCCACTAATTTACAAGCACAAACAATAACATGCAACCTTTTATACATAGGAAAACAACGAAACTGCAAGTTAAAGTCTTTACAATATCTGTTTGAACAGAAATTCAGAAAGTTCAGCTAAATTCTTACCTTCTCGACCTTTTCTGGTTTGAATGGCCCGTTTGAATAACTGCGCAATGCTACTGTAGTTAAGTCTCAACCTCGAAAATAATTTCTAAAGCTAAAATAAACTATTTATTTGCAGATTTTCATACAGAATGTAAAGCGCTGAGAAACTTTTATTCGAGCGTCCATGTTGTTTCCTACGTCTTTGTGGCTCGGTGAAGTCAGAAACTTTGCACTCGTTGACGTCACGTTATACTACGTGTGCGCGCCATGGCACTGAATGTCGTTTAACATGCCACACTGTCTGCTGTCTTTTTTGCTTAAATTTGATTATTTATTGCAAAACCCCATGATTGTTTAGAATTGCGGTATAAACTTAATACATGATTAGTGTCTTAAATAATAAAATACAATCGGTTCGCCACGACAATTTTATAGGGACTCGCTAAAGCACGCCCCTATAAAATTGTCTAAGGCTCACCGATTATATTTTATTATTAAAGACACTAACAATGTATTTACTATATGTCCACCAAGTGAGCTACTACCTAGACAGGTGTTAGAAATATTTTAGATTGCGAAATGTTTTACAGTAATAATAGAAATATTACAGCTAATGAGCTTTTAGAATGGAAACAACTTTCAGGACTTACTTCGAAGTTTGCCTTTCCGAAAATGAGGTCGATTCAGAAAGGAAAGACTTTGCTTCTCTTACACTGTAACAGTATTTACTTTAAGAGTAGACGGGTATTGACAGAGAAGACGTTTTGTTTTAAAACAAATACCTCACTTGATGCTGTATCCACCCCCCCCCCCCCCACCGCCCCGCCTGAAACTGTTCAAATCACAAAGGCAGTCTCTTTCTAAGAGACACTGGGTATAAAATCACAAAGAAAGAATAACTCAGTTGAACTTTTCAAATCTGATCTAAAAAGAAGAATTATTCTTAACATCAGTCCATCTTAAAGGCATCAATTCACTGTACTTGTTTACTTTTACTTCAGGGACCACAAGGCGATGAAGGCGAACGGGGAGACGAAGGCTTGCCTGGAGAACAAGTAAGTATGATTGAGTGGTGCCTTTTCTGCTCTAAATCTTATTTTTGTTGAGTCCTCCACGTGGATTCTGGCTCTCTTATTCATATATAAATGTTTAACACAGTATGTTGCTATCATTAACGTAATCAATGGTATTTTTACATGGCTTTGTGAAAACACATTGTTTTTGTTTGTTTGATGTGGGGTTTAACGTCCCAAACAACGGTGTAAATGTCATTTTGGAGACGCTGCTTCCAGTTTTGTGGTACTTTAACCCGACATTGAGATGAAATGACATCTCCAGCCCGGTCGCAGAATGAAACCAATATGGTTTATAAGCATGGACGGTCCGACTCGTACAGTTTTGCCCTCTCATTGGTTTACCAGTACTCGTGTGCGGTCGGATTCAGCTATGCGCGGAAGCATTATGCAGCCTATCTTTTTCTTCAAGCCCCGATGGGCGGGGGTGGACGTATAAGCACCACATACATTTTCTAAGCCTATTATTGGTGACTATCCAACACATTTTCCCCTGATTTTCAACAGAAACAGTACAAGGATGCAAATCCTAAACACGGTGTTGTAAGCAGCAGGTTCCACAGGGTGTTCTAAAGCATGCCTCTCTTTCCTTATGTAAACTTACAAACTGCTACATATAGAGCTCCTGTGGATAACAAATAGGAAAATATCTCAGCTGCAGCTTCAGAAGCCTGAAAAACATTCACGTTAACATATTCATTACGATAACACACCCGTGCGACATAGTGCATTTTTTCACATCTCCAAAGTGGCTACTTTTGTGAAGAAAATATGTGACACTTTTCTTATTTATACTTCAAACATAGGTTATGGGTACTTGTTAGAATAGCCGTAATGTTAGAACCACCTCACTGAGGCGGTTCTAACGAGTACCCACAACCTATGTATTGGGGCATAAATAAGATCAATATTTGGATGTATTTATCCTCCTTAAATGCTGTTGTGAAAATATACCTCATGATAACATACCCATGCGCTATAATGGCGTCATTCGTATCTATAGGAATAGCATTTCCATAATATATTTGATATTTCATTATTTTGCTCCAAATCTAGAATGCAGATGCTTCGAGGCGTTTCTAAGCAGTATCTGTATTCTTATGTTTCGAGCAAACACAAGGAAAATTAAGTTTACAATTTTGCTTGCCCAACTTGTTCCTACATTAAATAGGGTTTATATAGGAATGCTAATATAGTTGTATTTTGGATGGCCTTTTGGCCATTTTATGGGAAAGGTCTTGCGAAACTCAACTAGTTCAATTCTTTCATGACAGTGTGAGTAATCTGGATGGGGCCATAAATCGTGGCCACAAACAGACCGACTTGGTCATCATGGATTTCGCCAAGGCCTTTGACAAATACCTCATATAAGGCTATTGTACAAATTGGACTACTATGGGATAAGAGGATCCACACATAATTGGATTAGCTCATGGCTCTCCGGGCGCTCTCAACAAGTTGTACTTGACGGCCAATGGTCTGATCCAGTCCCTGTTCTATCTGGTGTCCCACAAGGTTCGGTCCTTGGACCGGTCCGCTTTTTGATATTCATCAACGATCTCTCTGATAACATCAGGTCATCTGTCCGTTTGTTTGCTGATGATTGTGTCTTGTATAGGGACATATATTCTCCTTCTGACTGTCGCATTTTACAAGATGACCTGGATCGACTTGCACAATGGGAAGCAGATTGGCAGATGAAGTTCAATGTAGCCAAATGCCATTCAATGAGGGTGTCACGACACCTTCAGGACAAACAAATTAAGTATGATTACACACTACACCAGCAAACTTTGGAACTTTGAGTGCAGTTTATATTTTACTTTTGGTCCTTTGAGATCAGCGTGAATATTCTGAGAAATCAGAAATAAGTTATTGGTTTAGACTCATATTCTAGACAGGTTTTTAATTATTTGGGCCCCTTTTTGATTTATATCAGTCTTTGAATCGACTGCCTATTCGTAATTCGCAAAATTGCAGTATGTTTCCTCTGGCTTTCTTTGCCGGATCATTACAGGGTCCTGATGAGGCTTTATTAGCCGAAACTACGTAGTATGACCCATCTTCTTTCTTATGAATGTTTTCATTGCTCTTAAAGGAACTCATTTTTTATTTTTATTTGGAGCAAGTTCATTCCGCCAAATATCTTGGTATCACCATCACTGACGATCTCGATTGGGGTCAACATATCTCTGAAATAACATCTAAAGCAACTAGGACCTTAGGATTCCTTAGACGTAATTTGGCTTTTGCACCTCGGCAGAAAAAGGATGTTGCATATAAAACATTGGTTCGCCCTCAGCTTGAATATGCATCACCCATTTGGCATCCATATGTTAAAACTCAGATTCAGCAGGTGGAGAAGGTGCAGAGGACAGCTGCTCGATGGACCTGCAGACGATGGCGAAATAGAAATAGCGTCGGTGACATGCTTGATGAGCTAGAGTGGCCATCCCTGGAGACCCGTCGTGTGCAGTCCTCCTTAACCTTCTTCTACGAGATACATTCTGGTACAGTATCAATTAACAAGGATAGGTATTTGACCCCTGCAACAGTGTCAACCCGGACAATGGCATCAAGAGCAAATAACTCACAGTATCGTAGGTACCAGTCCTATAGTGATGCCCTGAAAAACTCTTTCTTCCCTAGAACTATTCCTCAGTGGAATATCTTCCATCTTCTGCTGTGAATGCCAAGACTGCAGAGGAGTTCAAAGCCCGCACAGTATAAGATTGAGACTCAGAGGTATGCATTTTAGGATACCTCTGTGTTTGGATTGTAAATAGTTTTAAGGACTCAACCAGAGATGATTTTTTGGGGGCTAAAAGCCACCCACCCAACTGAGGTAATGGCCAAATATGACCGACTCAGTATGAGAAGATAGATAGATAAATAAAGTAACTGCCCCTTTTGGCTTTCCGGTAGTGACGTTTTCCTCATGGTGAATTGGTTTTATGCTTGTGGTTATTTCCCTTTGGTGTCTCTTGGATAGGAGTTGTGAGGTAATTGCATCGATTCCTGATCATTGCCCCTTCACTATTATTTTACAAACGCGCGCGTTTATTGCATTAACTTATTAGCATGATGAAGGTAAGAGTTGTATATTTCTCTTTTTGTTTCAGGGACCACCAGGACCACAAGGAATGCCTGGACCATCTGGTCCAACTGGAAAGAGAGTAAGTAATTGAAATGATAAAACTTCAATGATTGCTTCAAATGAGTTTTTTTCCAAACTTGCCTTCAACTAGTTTTAGTAATGGCAAATGAAATGGCAACGATTGTGATTTTTATAATGTGATTATTTTCTTTGTATTTTCTTCTGATGAAATATTATTTACTTGAGCTCCTTCAGCGTAGTTACAGCTCGGAAGGCGTAGTAACAGCTCCCGACGTTGCTATGCGATATTATACATGCGGCATATGGCTAATATGTAATGACATTATAACAAAGACTATCAGTGATCAAAGAAGACACAGCATCACAGAATTTGGCCGCGTTAGTTTCAAATGATTCAAAGCACGACAAAATCTACACTAACCTGCATTTGTAACCTATTCCTTTTTTCTGAAAGAAAAAGCATGAAAATTTATAAACCGAAATAAAAAGTTGTGATATGCAGGAAACAGATTTTTTGAATTATTTGGATTCGGCATTTCTAGACCTCAGATTGTCTTTGATTAAACCTCGGTTCCGAACATCGATGACGTCCCTCTGGTTAGAAATGACTATCAAATCCATACTCATGAAAGAATATACTCCTTGAATGTTGACAAGGCGTAGCTTAAAGGCACATTTTTCTCAATATAAAAGGGTTAGCCTGTTTAATCGTCTCCAATAATCAATTTATTATCTTATCTTATCTAAGTGATTATGAGGTGATTAGGAGCAGACACTTTCTGAGAGAGAGATGTTTAAAAGGGGGCTCTATAAGGGGAATTTATGTGATGATATATTTTTTATTGAGATTTGTTTACACAAAATGTTGTTTTAAGTTACTTCTTTTTAATTTCTCCAAATAAGTTAGGACAAACACTGACATATCCATTAACTCAAAAGTGAAAAGAAGTAAACAAACAAGGAAATGGTAAATGAACTGATTAATTTAAGATTTAATCAGTCATTTATTATTTATTGTATTTATTTATTTATTTTATTTTTAATTTTTTGTGAAAGAATGTGACACAAATCACATAATGTCTAAACATTAGCAATTTATAGTTTCAGTCAAGATAGACCTACAAAATGTTTCTTGTTTTAGCACAGTCATATTAGAAAATAGAACCCCTTAAACCCCACATTTTTATACATTAAAACTGGGGTATAGAGAGGTATTCATTATTTTTCTTATTTCTTCTCAGACACATAATATTGTGGGTCCTCGTTAGAACCGATTCTGCGAAGCGGTTCTAAAGAGAACTCACAATGTAAAAACCTTATGTACAGTAAAATTGGGGTTTAGTTGGTATACATTATTAGCTCGGCTGTTTTCGAAGAAAACGACAAGGTATTGTCATAGCTCTGGTGTCGTCGGCGTCGTCGTCGTCGTGCAAAAACTTGGACATTTTGTAATATCTCTGTTATTACTGAACATATTTACTTGAAATTCGGACTTCATTATGAAAAGGGGAACTCATACCAATAGGTGAGGTAACCCGCAAAATATTTTTGGCACATTTATGCCCGTTTTTCGACTTAGGATTTTTGCAGCCGAGCATTGGCACCCGCATGCGGTGCTCTTGTTTTTCTTATTTCTACTGAAAAACATATATTGTGGATGCTCGTTAGAACCGCCTCTGTGACGCGGTTCTAAAGAGTAATCACAATGTAAAACATATTGTGCAGTAAAATCGGGGTTTAGAGGGGAATACATTGTTTTTCTTATTTCTACTAAAAACATATATCGTGGGTCCTCGTAAGAACCGCCTCACTGAGGCAGTTTTAACGAGTAACCACAGTATATGTTTTGAGCAGAAATGTTAAATATATCAGGATTTTTATCTGAAAATTTCATACTCGGTGATAGAATTTTACCAATGTATTTGAAAAGGCATTCTTTGTAATGATTTGTTAATGGTGACTAGAACACAAAAAAAGAATAAAAGTGTTGATGTATCTTCCATTAATATCAAACCCGGGACGTAGTTATCAAACAAGTAAATGAATAGATGTGACTTGTAAAACCTATATCCCTAGGTATTTGATTACCCTCTCTTGGTCCCCTACCTGTATGACAGCCAGACTACCCCAAGTGTATCTTATCTCAAACATGGATTCTTTAATTAACAGTCATGAGGGTGTAATGCAATCAAAAATGTGCCTTTAAGCCACTCCCTTGCAAGACCTGAGCTACCGAAAAGTGTAAATGACCAAAATTTGGACCAAACCATCCACAAATGACAGAAGTCAGGATACACTTGCTAGCTAGAAAATTTATGAGCATATTTTCCAAGTTTTCATTGTCAGTTTTAGTTAGTTGATACTCTCACTGAGTATATGCTGCCTTACCCTGATATCAATCATACCTCATAAGCATTAGTCTGTATTAAAATGTTATTAATCAAGTAATTTCCTATTGGCCCAGTTACAGGTCCAAGGTCTGCTGACCGAGGACTTGGCCAATACGAAAGTACTTGATTAATAACAGTTATATTAATTGACACAATTAAAACACATGATTATTGATTTTTGACCTCAGCCTAATATCACTTGACCTCCGATCAATACAGGATAGTCAAGTAATAAACTCATTAAATAGTTATGGATATAGTATTGCAGCTAAAATATTAAAAGACAAGAAAGTATATAAAATCTGAGGAAATATCATGCTGATATCACTCGATATCGACATTGTTGCTTCATATTGCACGTCCACTTGGATGCTTACGCATACTACCGATAGGCGACATTGCAATAATAATTACGTCACACCAAAATTTGCCGCAAATTCGTAAATATGTTTATAAAATGCATATTATGGGGCAAGAACTACGGGTAGAGACGCAATATATATATTTACAGTTTTGTAATAAAAGGGGTACTGGACTAATTTGGCGTAAGTTTTCCCTTATGGAAGTATCAAGGACACTAGCAATGAGTGACATCAGTGTGCGTGTGCCCTTCGATACCACAAACTTTCAATTCGCAAATATCAGTGGAATCACCTTCAATACCTGTAATACAAAGGTCGTTCATATTCCTGGAATTCGTATGCTTATTTTTGCGACCAAAAGGAGTTAACTCATCCAACTATGTAGAGCTATACCCGCACCTATGCAAACGATGTAAATCCAGATCATAACACGGCCTGCCATTATTTTCATTGTTTCGACTTAACACCCTTTTACAAATTTGGACAAGTTCAAATTCAAAGGTGGAAGAATCCACTTCAACTTCAGAGCGCAGGGCTAAAAGGGTTAATGCAGACAAAGTTTTGTTTTAAAACATTTCTGCAAATGCATTTCAGGGTCGTAATGGACGTGATGGTGAACGAGGACCTATTGGATCACTTGGTGAAAAGGTTAGTGAAATGTTCATGCTTAATGTAAATGAGTACATTTGTCATCCTTTCTGTCATATTTAACGTAGTAGGAAGCTTTAATGACTTGTAAAGTTTACTACATTAACAGGCCAATATACTTCACCCGTTTCAAAAAAGAATATATTTTGCTACTCACCCTCAAAAAGTATACATAGTAATGCAAGAGACGAGCGTAAACTTTTGTAGACTTGACTGCACTTAAACTGAATATATACCTCTTATAAAACGTAAGTGTAAAATAGCATTTAATCACTTAATAGAAGTGGAGGCAATGACCAGGAATCGATACAATTAAACCACAGCTCCCATCAGAGACACCGAAGGGAAAGAAACACAAACATGAAACAACAGACCCCAATGGAAACACCAACAGCGGAAAGCCAACAGGACAGTTCTTTTCCCACAAAATGGCCAATAGGCTATCCAAAATCAAATAATATAAGCGACACAAACACCCAAAGGCAAACCATAACAAAGCTAAACCGCGACAGAAGAACCGTCTTGGAACGGTCAGCGGAAACGAATTCTACTTGGGGGGGGGGGGGGGTGCTTAAAACGATTTTACGTGGCCACAATCCTCGCCCTTACTTCCGTCGCGATTTAGACAAATAATTTGTTCAGTCCGCATGAAGGCCACCTAACTCATTAGTGCAACATCTCCGTGAACACAAAAAATCAATCAACTACAGAGATGAAACAACGGTGAAGACTCGACAGCAAGAAACCACGGAAATGCCGGAGCAAAAGAAAATCAACAGTTAGACTCCGATGGGCCCAGAGACAGAGTATCAGGCCCCAACCAACGTTACATTAAATTAGATCGCTCTAATTCTCAGTAAGCCTTTTACTCTGGAACCGCCATAGAATGTGAGGCCTGACCCACCGGCTTGCAATTAAAGAGGGACGCAAAGTTGTCAACCGTGATTGGGTTAACTACCATGCATGCAGTCTGCCGTATATTATTTATGTTGTACCCAATCTTTTTATATCGAAGAATGATTTTACGAAGTTGGTTGCTGAAGTCATTGCGGTTACATATTTTTCTGAATTTATATACTAAGTCACCATAAAATTCGGGTTCCGATCGACCTTGTTGCAGAAGAGATTTAAATCCAATCTCTTCTGCTTTAAATCCAATATTGTATTTTGATATAAATCAGAATGACGTCTATAATATTTGAAAAGGCTTTGCATAGTTTATGGTACCGATAACCCTGACTAAGAAGTTTAGTCGTTAACAATTTATTACGAGTGTTACGTGACTACACACTCTGGCAAACCGAATTAATTGCGAAATATAAACGCCATAGGATGGCGAATGAGGAACATCACCATCCAAAAAAAGGAACATTTACAATCTCAAAATCAAAATCATCGCGTTTATCATAAATTTTGCAAGAAACAAACCCATCTACAATAGATAGATGTCAATCCAAAAAACGGGGCCTCGGTAGCAGAAGAATTTGCTTTATTTAACTGAAGTTCTTGGGGGGGGGGTAAATTTGACTGATCAAACCATCGAAACAGGTATTATCAATATTTAATAAATCATCCAAATATCTAGAAATGGAGATAAAAGCTTCAATGATTTCAGACTGGTTTTCAGCAGAAAGGGACATCAAGAAGTCTCTCTCATAACAAAACAATGACAGATCAACCACAAGCGGTGCGCAATTAGCACCCGTCGGAATACTCACAACTTGTTTAAATAACTTAGTACCAAATCTTATGTAAATATTGTCAAGTAGAAAGGTGAGAGCTTCATACACTTTCTGACATGACCATAAAGTATAATTTTTATGCTCTTCAGAAGTGACAAAAAGCATTTCTTACATTACATGCAAGATAGAGGGAGTCTTCCCTGTGAAATGTCCATTCAATTTAATCATTAAGTTTTTCTTTTATAAGATTATGAGGAAGTGAAGTGTAAAGGGTGGAAAAATCATTAGTAGACAGACTTGAAGCACTAAAACGCGTGGATTTCAATTTATTTAAAACTTCATTAGAATTTTATAGACCAAAACAGACACAAACTAGCAAAACAGTGTAATTATTGTTCCTTTTATTCCTACAAATATTCACTTCTATTCTAGGGAGAACCAGGGTACCCTGGCGCACCAGGGAGACCAGGACCAAAAGGCCACAGGGTAAGTTTATTGTAATTATTTATTGGGGCTTGGAGAAATAGATTTGACTACTTGTTGCTTCCACGCAGAGCTAAAACCGACCGCACATGTGTACTGGTAAACCGCTTAGAAGGTATAAGCCTGCCTTGGCAAAGTTGTGTGAGTCGCACCGTCTCTGCATATAAAAGTAAAGTGAAGTTAATGATAAGGAATCGGCCCAATTACCTCAAACCTCTCATCCAAACATCAAAGGAAAAGGAATGCGAACATAAACTAACATTAGTATATTGAAGGAAAGCCAAAGGGACAGTTTCTTTCCCACAAAATGGCCAAACAGCTATCGAAATAATGAGATAGTAGCAGTACAAGAAATGATCAACAATAACAATAAAATACCACGACAGAAGAACCGCCTTGGAACGGTCAGCCAGAAGTTTTGGGGTCGATCGACCCAAATTTACTAAACGGCCAAACGGAATTCATGCAGTTGTCCACGTGACCATCACGGATTTGGGAAACTCATTATTATGTTTTATTAATAGAACTTGAAACGTTGCGCTATTTTTTATCGATGCAACAGGAGCTTTCTATAGAGTCTCGACAGGAATCGTGTGCTGGATAATACCCAAATCAGACGCCGCGGAATGTGGCGTCCGATCAGAAGGTTGCACAGGAACTTCACTGTTTGCATTTAAGGGTTAAACGAAATAGTATAAGAACACTAGGCTGCTCACGTAATGAAAAAAAAAAACAATATCTTAATCCAGGCCACGCTGTCACGTGACGTCTTTCGGAACATTATATTTATAAAACTATTACACAAATATATGCCAAGTCGTGTAAAAATAGACTTTTCACACTCCTGCTACGAACATAGTATTAAACCCCGAAATGTTTAAGTGCAAACTATAGGTGGTGCCGTTATTAGACATACAGCGTAGACCAAGATCGGATATAGAGTACATTGCTTCAGATCAGGTCGGCACTGTTCGCCATATGTATGCAACAACAGTTTTGAACATGATTCAGGGCCGTACGCAGACTCTGAAAAGGGGCGGTTTGAGGATCCGAATTTCAGGTATTTTGCAGAGGGCGAAAAACTGTATGAATCAGAAATAATTTCCGAAAGATGGGAGGGGGCTGCGTTCGCACCCTCTCCACTCTGTTGAACAAAATCCAAGTACTAACCTAAGACGTCAGAGCGCAGCATAAGAAGAACATTCTGGACTGTGTTCGTTTGTATGATTTTAGGTTTAACGTCCCCGTTAACAGTGTATAGTTCATTTGGAGACTTAACTTCCAATGTTACGGGACTTTCAGCTCTGCGTGGAAGCATCATGCAGCCCATGTATTTATTCAAGCCCCGTTGGGCGGGGGCGGGTGGACTGTGCTCGTACACTTGGGCATTGGCAAACAGAATCTACATAATCAGACGCCACATAACGCGATGTCTGGTCAGCTCTACTGTGTTTGATTAAAGTTAAACGAACAGTTATAGTCTCAGTTCAGGACTATTTTCCCAACTTTCACTCAGAGGCGATCGACCCACAAGTACTCTCAGTGCTTTGATTTTTTACAGTGGGCTTTTATCAGTTTTACGTGGCCACAGTTCTCGTCCTTGGTGTTGTCGTAGTTATGACAAATAATTGAAGGACTTCCAACTCATTACGCAAACACGCCTATACAAATAGATTGCCACCTTTATCGCCAACAATTGAAAATTATATGATGAAAAATTGTGATAATTTTCTTATTTCTGCTCAAAATATAGATTGGGGGCAATCGTTAGAACCGCCACATCGAGGCGGTTCTAACGAGTACCCACAATCTATAGTTTAGAACAGAAATAAGAAAAATAAGGTATACCCCTGGAAGCCCCAGTTTTACTATATAAAAGTGGGGTTCAAGGGGGTCAAATGTTTACGTGATGTCATCGGTGCAACATCTCCGAGAACATGAAAGAGATGAAACACCGATGAGAATCGACAGCACGAAATGACTGAATTGTAGGGCCAAGAGAAAAACCAACAGTTCGACTCCGGTGGGTCCGACCACAGACAAATCACCTATTGGTTTGTTTTGGGCGGAAGGGCTTAATATGTACGGAACTAACCACACGAATCTATAATAGAGCGTAAAGAGCATTAATCTACAAGGGTGCGACAGGTCGATAGAAAAATCCATCCTGAGGGTGTCTATGGTCCTGAGGGAATATAAGAATCTTATATGGGTGTGAGGGGTGGATTGAAAAATCACGAGGCTTGCCGAGTGATGCCGGACAGTGATCCCGAGGGACGGATTTTTCTATCCACCCCTCACACCCATATTGGATTCTTTTTCTTGCATACCTTACATTTCTACTGCGAATTTTTAATGCTGCTGTCACTTCGGTTACCGACGTCCGCCATTTTGTGATGACACAACAGGAATGTTTAGTGACGTCACGCATGACGACGCCGCGCATGAGGTTGTAATCAACCAATGCATTTATCAAACATGCGATTATATTCGATTTGGGGTCGGAACACCAGGGTCAGAACATAAATTTCTATCCCAGGGTAAAATCACGGACTTCCTTGTCTGGTGTGCAAGAATATATTTTATGTCTTCCCCTACGATCCTTGTAATATTCACTTCTTGTATACCTTCCATTTCTGAGCGTGTTTTTATTAATGCAGATTGCCGACACCAACCACATTGTATTGACAATGCTGCAACGTTTAGCGACGTCACGTTACGTGCAGTTACTAAAGGCGTACATGACATCCTTTTAAACAAGTGCACATTAAGCACGTAAGAATTCTCGATTTTTATCCAATGCCTAGGTAGGATAACCTGGGTAGGATAAAATTTTCTATCCCAGGATTCTCTATCGGGTGTGCAAGCAAACATTCATCACGTGAACAAGTCTGTAAAATTAAGACCCCCCTTAACCCCACTTTATATAGAGAAAACTGGGGTTTATGGGGGTAAACATTATTTTCCTTATTCCTGCTCCAAGACATAGGTTGTGGGTACACGTTAGAACCGCCTCAATGAGGCGGTTCTAACGAGCACTCAAAACCTATGTTTGAAGCACAAATAAGGAAAATATCACAAATTTTCATCAGACAAAATACGTTTTTTGAGGATTGAAAAATGCACTTTATCACACGGATGTGTTATCAAAATGCTATTATTGGTTTGTAATATATTAAGTGTCTTCTGATTCCAGGGATACAGTGGGGCTCATGGATCACCAGGAGCACAAGGACACGAAGGTGAACGAGTAAGTAAAACAACAACAACAACAAAAAATACAGTCGAACTTCAATGGCTCGAATACCTTTGGGGCCTCGAAAATCTGTTCGAGACGGGGGTAGTTCGAGCCACTGAGGGTTACTGTCAGGGGGCAAAATTAGATCGCAAAATTAGATACTGTAGACAACTTTTTTGTGTTCTATAATGAAAATGTATACTGTGTGTACTCATTAGAATCGCCTCATCACAGCATACATTTGCAAGATAAAATACTAAAATCTCCTTAAATATCCCCCAATATTTCTTATATAGAAGATTTCCCTAGGGGCTCAAGAATGGGTTCGACACATCCATGGTAAACGAGACATCGGTGTTCGAGCCATCGAAGTTCTACTGTAGTGCATAAAGATCATTAAATAGGAACATTAATGAGAAACTGTTAGTTCTTGTCTAATCAGTAGCTTAATGGCAATAGAGTCTACCTATGTTTATGATACTGATTAAAGTTATCTACCCACACACAAATGCGAAAACTTGTCCAAAATGTCCTTATGTCACCGCCTTATCTAAGATGCTTATCAGTCGGCTTATTTGCAAGCACATTGCGTTAACAAGTCCATATTTGTACAGGGGAAAGTGGTGTTTTCCAGTATTAACATTATTTCCTAATTTGAGCTCAGAAACATAGATATTTTGGCAGATTAAGGAAGACTTCGAACTTGTAATCTGAAGAAACCTAATTCTACGAATATCATTACGAAAATACGCCTATACAAATACAGTCAAACTTGTGTTAAGCAAGCACCTCAGGGATAATATAAATGTGCTTGCTTAAGACAGGTGCTTGCTAAATACAGGCGAATGTTAATGCATTTGCCTTTCTCGAAATGCCCGCTTGCTTAAGACAGGTTGCTTGCTTAATAGAGGTGACCACTAAGACAGGTTTGACTTGTATAGGCGTATTTCATCCGCCAAAAAAAACGTAAAATTTAAGATGAAAAATTGTGATACTTTTTTTAATTTCTGCTCAAAACATATATTGTTAGTACACGTTAGAACCGACTCGATGAGACGGTTGGAACGAGTACCCACAATCTATATTTTACAGCAGAAATTAAAAGATAAGGTTTAACCCTGTAAACCCCAGTTTAAGTATGCAAAGATGGGGTTCAAGGGGTCACAACAATATAGGCGTGTTTTTGTGATGTGAAAGACGACTTTGGATACAACTGAAAATATGCGAAAATGGCACAGTTGCCAGTATGATAACTTATACGAATAAGTATATTTTGGAAATTCTAAGTTAAACATAACTGAAAACACTAGCTCTTGCTAGTCGTTGAAGGTAATCAGGTCGTTGAGAACGTCCTGGTCGTAAACCCCGAAGTCAGGTTTTCTTATGACGAAGCTCAGTTACATTATACATTCTAATTTACTTGATAATATAACACTATATCTGGTTAGCTGACGTTTGCGACAGTATTATCTGCGATATACTCTCGGAAACCCACGTCATCACGAGACTTCGCTTCTCTTAGGCTGAGATGTGGCTTTATAACAGTTCTAAATACTTTAGCAGAACCGTCAATTTTCTGAGATGTGGCTTTATGACAATTCTAAATAGTTTAGCAAAATCGTCAATTTTGCACACCGTTCAAATGAATACGTGCTTTAGAATGGGAAATGTGCATTGCCAATTGTCATTTCGTGAGGTAAGTCGTCGGTTTTACGTTCGCAAATTATTTTGACGGTTCTACTAACGCATCGCCCTGCAACGACATTTCTGAACCTAAAACAACCAACTTTTCCCCACAAATGACAATTGTGAATACAGCTTCAATTTCTGTATTGTATTCCATGCATCCAAGGGATTACTTTTTGACATATCTTACCTTGTAAGGGTTGGTTAGAGTTTTGATAACGTATATGATACCATCTGACTTTAGTATAAGCATGACTCTATTTCCAGGCATAATGCAACAATACTAGATTCTTGGTGAATTGTTATTGAGTTTGTATGATGAAACTCAGACTATTTTATGTAATATTAAACTCCCATTTTGGCGTTGGAAAGCCAACCCTTAAAACGACAAAGAAAAATGCTACACGTCCCCTGACAATGGCACTTGCTAAAAGTGTCAAGTGTAAAGGGATGTTACAATACAATGAACTATCGATGTATTGCGAGTTACCTAGGAAATAGTACTTCTGAATGTAAAGCGGCAAAAGTAATAGTATAGGCAATAGAGTTTTCACTGTCACAATAGTTTTCACATTTCTATAAATAGAAATAGTAGATGTATTAATAAAAACAGTGTTGTCTTCAGCTGAACTTTCAACACTGTGTGTAATAAAAACTTAAGCTCAATCGAATAAGCACATAATGCTCCCAATAGTTAACGCCATAGCACTGCTATGATAATTTGTAACAGTAATAGTACGGCAGTAGTGCTTTTGGGAATAGTAATAATATTGCAATAGTGATTTTCTCCTACAATAGTCAACCCTAGTTAAAACGCCGTTTATTCAAAGAAATGTCTAAACGTTTGCCACAATTGTCACAGATCTTCTATGTATTTGTTGCATTATTGAAAAATCAAACAACATGGTTTTATCTATAATTGTATTCTTTTTTATTTTCAAGGGTGACCAAGGACTGCCTGGACCACCGGGACCCCAAGGAGAAATGGTAATCAATTCATTTTCATAATTATCATGCCCGTCCCAGCCAGCACAAAACAGCGGGCCAACGTCGGGCCGGCATGGCAGCGATACGTATCGCTAACGGCCCGGCGTTGGTCTGACATCCAGTCAGTCGGAAAATAACCTTTTCTGACTGCAAGAAGATGCTTTGGATCTGGGCGTACATGTCTAAAGACTCAATAAGTCCGCTTTGCCTCCCTCGAATCAGTTGAGGATCATCATTCGATGTCCGTGATAGTAGCATTAACCAGAAGATACATAAGACCTATAAGTAACCAGAAGGTACGTCTTCATACATTTCGCTTAAAACATTGTTTGTGCATGTTCATTAAACCCAGCTCAATTAAAGAAACAAAACATATGAGATGATGGGGTTGATACTGAAACAAGCAAATCATAGTTTTCGGTTTTCTTTACTGTATTAAATCTGGTACTTACATAAACTTAAAATTAAACATTACCTTGACACGGTCTCACTTCCATCATTGATCGTTTTTGTGACACTATCTACTTTTAAGAATGAATTTTGAATTTTATGAATGATAAAATTGTTATATTGAAGTCATTGCCACCATTGCTCAAGAATACTAAAAACAGTGTGCAAAATGGCCCATTTACAAAACTTGAACATAATGGATAAGTCCATTGGATGAAAAAAAAAACTTAATTTGTCGGCTTTCTCTGTGATATCTCTTAAGATTGATTGTTCTTGTCCGAAGCGCCTCACTGATTCTAATGAACACCTCAATCTTTATTTGCAACGAAATTATGAGAAATGTCTCTATTTACAGGGGCACTCATTACATAGATTTTTTAATGACACGACAGCTCATGGGAAGGTCAACAAACCACATTTAAGTCAGAAATCACCAATACTGCCAAACTCTACTAGTTCTTAAAAGATAGGACTAGAAGGATTAATACACATACTGGATTTGAATTTGAATGGAATGGAAGGACCTATTATATTATTTTTTAAACAAAATCAGCGGTTGCTTGAAATCTCTTATTATGGTAACACTATCATCGATCTCTACAAAATAGCGCATAGTGTCTCATTTTTAATGACAGTTTAAAGCTTACCCTTAAAGTATATCTTAACACTTTAACAGCTCTTAATAGCGTCAATTTCATTTTTCAGGGTCTTCGAGGATTCCAGGGCTCCCGTGGCAGACCAGGGCCAGTTGGGCTACCGGTAGGTTTACAGTTTTATCGAAAGATGGATTTTGAGGACGTGCACTTATTGACCTATTTAAATGTGTTAGACATATGTGTGAGATACATTCGTTGATGGCTCTAAATTGACACGTTTCTGATACAACCATAGACTGTAAGTGCTCATTAGAGGTGCCTCACTGAGGCAGTTCTAACGATTGTTTGTTTGTTTTGTTGAGGTTTTACATCCTTGTTAACATTGGTGAGGTCAATTTGGAAACATTGCACTGATTTTGTGGGACTTTTGCCCTAAATTGATATGAAGTGACATCTCAAGCCCTATAACCAAAAGAGACCGCTATATACAGTTGTCCGACTAAGACCACTTTGCCTGGGTAGGCCTAGACCTTCTAAGCGGTTTATCAGGACTCAAATGTTCGATCGGTTTCAGCTGTGCGCGAAATGTATTTCTCCAAGCCCCAGTTGGCGGAGACGATGTTCTTACGAGAACTCACAATCTATGTTGTTGACTGTTATAAGATTATTGACCCTCATAAACCCTAACAACATATTTATATTTATTAATTGTAATTATGGGATCCACTTCGTTTTCTGTATGATACTTTTTCTTTTGTGGCATCTGTTGCGCTCTGAACGTTTGTTTGCTCTCTACCAATGTATTTTTAATAAAGAACATACTACAATTTCCATATAAAATCGCATTTCTAGAGTCATATGACCAACATTTTAATTATGTATTCTACTGTAATGTTTCTATATTTGTTGATTTTGTATGCGTGTCTTTTGTAGGGACTTCCTGGCTCTGAAGGCGAACTCGGACCTAAAGGAAACCAGGTATATCAGAAATTGAAAATCCATCACGAAAACACGCCAATATAATTTTGACCCCCTTAAACCCCACTTTTATATGTTAAAACTGGGGTTTACAGGGGTAAACCTTATTTTTCTTATTTCTGCTCTAAAATATAGATTGTGGGTACTCACCAGAACCGCCTCGATGAGGCGGTTCTAACGAATACCCATAATCTATATTTTGAGCAGAAATAAGAAAAATATCACAATTTTTCATCTTAAAATTTTCATTTTTTCGGCGATCAAGGTGGCAATGTATTTGTATAGGCATTTTTTTATAATGTTTTACTTTGTTTCCAATAGTGATTATTGCTTTAAGTGTAATGTACATGAAATGTACAACTCATTTACGCAAGATTTATAGAAAGTCAGTAGTAGAACTACCTGATCGTTAAGTAAGGCAGATACTCAAAAGATTGCTGTAGTAATCTGAATAGCTGTTTCACCACAACAGCTACCATATTTCTAGGTCAACTATCATGACATTAAAATTCTACTAATTGTACTTTTTGGAACTGTGAACGTTTTGATAACTAACGATCTCGTTAAGCTAATGATGCTTTGAACATTTGGTCGATGATAAGTTATAATTATTGATTTAACAGAAAAAGCATGAATGACATCTTAATTAACAATCCGAAGACGAGATTTATCTCCGTTTTCACTATTGAAAATGTGATATCTTATCATTTTACACCAATCTTGTAATGAACCAGTTTCGTTTTTTGGGGGGAATTGTACTAGTTTCGAGCATGGACCCAAAACAAAGACTAAAATTAATCTGGCTTCTTATTCAAAATTTCTGTAAGCCGACATTATAACAGTCATCACGAAAACACGCCTTTATAATTTTGACCCCTCCCTTAAACCCCACTTTTATATAGTAAAACTTGGGCTTACAGGGGTAAACCTTATTTTTCCTATTTCTGCTCTAAAATATAAATTGTGGTTACTCGTTAGAACCGCCTCGATGAGGCGTTTCTTACGAGTATCACGATCTATATTTTGATCAGAAATTAAAAAAATAGCACAATTTTTCATCTTAAAATATTCGTGTTGTTTTTCGGCCGTAAAATTTACAATGCAATTGTATAGACGTGTTTTCGTAATGGCACAGCTAAGATTCTGATCAGACTTCGAAAATAAAAATCCGATAACAGAAGTGGTTTTGAAAAAGAATTATATTCGAGAAAACAGCTAGAATTATTTATAGTTAGGAATATTGAATGATTAAAAATGAACCATACATTCCGAGGAACACTTGTGTTGATATCTCACGAACGATATCAGCACACTAGCTTGACATGGTCATTACGATTAAACACCCCTGCGCTAAACTGGCGTCAATCTTATCTCTAAACCTTACATTTTTTTTTTTCAGTTGAAACTGTTTGACATTATCCTTATTGCTAGTCAAAATATAGATTTTGAAAATTGTTAGAACCGCTTCAACGGTTCTAATGAGTATCAACAATCTATGTTTTTGATAGAAATAACGAAACCAATAAATACCCCCTAAACCCCACATTTCTCATTATATAAGGTGGGGTTTAGAGGGGTCTTAATTTCTAAGTCTTTAATTGCCGCAGAACACTTACTTGGATGCCTTCGAGTTTTAGACGAAATAGTAGTGAAGGCAATGATCAGGAATCGATAAAATTAACCCACAGCTCCCATCAGTGACACCAAAGAGAAAGAAGCTCACACATGAAATAACTAGACCCTAATGGAAACATCAATAGCGGAAAGCCAAAAGGACAGTCACTTTCCCACAAAATGGTCAATTGGTTATCCAAAATAAAATAATATAAGGGATACACACACTCAAAATGCAAACCATAACAAAAATAAACCGCCACAGAAGAACTGCCTTTGAACAATCAGTGAAACGAACTACTATGTGGGGTGGGGGCTTAAATCGATTTTACACAGCTTCAATCCTCGTCCTTACTTCCGTCGCGATTTAGACAATGTGTTCAGTCCGCATGAAGGCCTCCTAACTCATCAGTGCAACATCTCCGAGAACACAAAACACAAAAATCAAACAACCACAGAGATGAAACTGCGGTGAGGACTCGACAGCAAGAAACCACCGAAATGCTCGAGAAAAAGAAAACCAACACTTAGACTCCGATGGGCCCGAACAGAGACAGAAATTGCATCTGATGACGTCGTACGACAATGACGTCTCGCATAAAATATGTTACGTACACGTACATATTCTGATAAACTGTTGGCTGTAGCTTAAAACGATTTGTAATGTCAGAAAGTATTCGTGACGTGAACACGTCCATGTATAGAACCACCTCCGGGTGAGTCTTAAAACTGAGGGTTCGTCTCCGTATGACCTTAATTATTGCTGGGAAGTAAACTATAGCACAAACACACGACGTTAATTATATATGGTACTGATTATCTACTACGTCAATTGATCCACTGACCTTCACCTGTATATGACGACTAGGTGAATGGATTATTCATCTAAGGACAGGCACATTTGACATTTCGTAATCGCACACATTTGTATGCTAAAATGTCTGTTGACTTGCATTGTGTAACTAAACAGTTTTGATATTTTCCATTTTCCTGCTGTAAATATAGATTTGGAAGTCTTGCAACAACCTGTGTTTCTGAGCAAAAATAAAAATGGCACTGTAAACCTTGATCTTCCCAATACAACAACAAGGACATTCGTTGCAATGATCTTTTTACTTGATGTTGTTATGTATTTTGTTATGTACATATATAATACTTAATATTTCAGGGAGCTGTTGGTTCCCCTGGAGCCCCTGGACAGCCCGGAGCACCAGGACCAGTGGTACGTTATTTTGTATAATTTTAATTGGATAAATGTTTTCAGGGAAGTGATACACCTTCTGGGAAAAAATTGTTTGATGTGCTGCAAGATGCAGGATTAAAGATGTACCTGTGAAAAAGTTGGCAGCTCTTGAAATCTTATAAGTTGTTTTGTTTGTTTGTTTGTTTTATTTGAGGTTTAACGTTCCCGTCAACACTGTAAAGGTCATTTTGGAGACGTTGCTTCCAATTTTATAAGTTGTTCATTGTTGAGAAAATATTTACAATTTATGCCCCGCCGAGAGTCATAACCTGGTATTATGTTACACCCTCCGAAAATTTGAGTGTCCGCCCGCCCGTACTACTGACCGTACGTCCGTCAGCGCCCCATAATGCCTTTCCCCTCCATAACTTTTATACCATTTGAGATATTTCACGAAACTTCGTGAACACGTATAGTACCACGATACGACTGGCAGAAAATATGAACCATAATTTTGCTTTTCCTACTTTTGGAGTTATGGCCCTTTGAACATTGCACGTAGGCATTTCCACTTTGTACTTGTGTCCGCCACATAACTCGGGCACTGTTAGAGATATTTTCATTAAACGCCCTTGAAATGTAAAGCGCCATAAGACGACGTGCCGAACATAAAGCCCATAATTTTGATTCTCCTATTTTTTGAGAAGTTGCCCTTTGATCGTTTAACATCTACCATCCATTTGTGTCCGCTCTGTAAGCTGAAAAATAGTCGATATATTTTATGAATAACGTGCAACTCCGGTTATATACGTTTAAGATACAGTCCTTTGAACATTGTCAATATTGTAAATAGACAGTTGTACCGATTGTACTCAAATAAGTTGGAAACCGTTTCAGAAAAATTGATGAAACTACGCACATATGTAAAACATCATTAAACAAAGTATATACACTAGAACAGTAACTAATATATTTGCAGATTTGACACTTTCAACTTTGAAAAACGTGTAATATATTTGTTAAATAAAAGTGATGGCAATTATCAGGAATCGATACAATTACCTCACTCCTTTCATCAGAGACATCAACGGGAAAAAACACGAACTTGAAGCAACTAAACCCCAATGAAAACATCACAAACGTATAGCTGAAACGCCAGTTACTTTCCTTTGAAATGCGAAAAACACGACACTGGGATGGAGGGGGTGTCTGCTCTATAACTTTAAAACTGTTTAAGCTATTTTATTAAAAAAATCTGCAAATGTACTTTGTCATGTTATGCAGAGCACTAGGACAATATTATGTTCTATAAAAGGATAATCCTTCAGAAGCAAAGAAGACACCAACGAACTGAAATGTATGGGTTGTTCATTGCCTTCACTTCTATTTTTCTAGTATTTCTGGGGCAGACTAGCTCATTTCGGCCAGTTAGGAAATACAAATTATGATGAAGGGCATGGAGATTTTTTACGACCAACACAAATTTCCTTAACACCAACTGTGGTGACATTACAACGTTGAATTATCTGCGTTTGTAGTTACAGTATTGTAAACGGTGATCCATCCTAGTCATACAACTGTGTTCTTTCTATAACTTGAGAACGATTTCGGAGATTTTCTCACAGCCTTGCAGAACGACAGTGACATGTATAACACAAGACGATACGCCTGGCTTAAATAATTGTTGAGTTATGGCTCTTAATACATTGAAAATACTGGTTTCTGTGATATACTTGTATCTACTCTGTATATAGAAAACTGTTTTGAGCTATTATCAGTGAACTTCGTACACATGTGAATCACCATGATGGGATCTGCAGAAAACGAGAACTGGAATTCTGAACTACTTATTTATGAAGCTGACGCTCCTTTAAGCCCCACCCCAGTGGAAATCTTCCACTGACCGTGCCAAGGCGGCTCTTCTGTGGCGATTTATTTATGTTGTTGTTTGTTACTTACTGTGTGTATCACTTGTGTCTTTCAATTTTGGATGGCCATATGGCCATTTTGTGGGAAAGTAATTGTCCTTATGGCCTTGCTTTGTTTAGGTTTCCATTATGGTCTGGTCGCTTAATGTTTGTATTTCTTTCCCTTTGGTGTCTTTTATGGGTGGAGTAAGTTAATTGTATCAATTCCTGATCTTTGTTTTACTTCTACTTTGAACATTGAAAATTGTAATCTCAGGTTTATATTCATGGCGGTATTTACGAAAACCGGATGCATCGTCTCGCTGAATTCATGTTTGACAGTGTTATGGTACTTGCTTCATGTACGTGCAGTGGCGGGGCATGATACAGTGCTTGCAGCGTTTTTAGAAGTCATCCTTAGTTTCAGAAGTCATCCTTATTCTGGCAACTTTTTTTTCGTCAATACTTTATTTGAAAAAGTTCAACAAACACAAATCAAGTAATCGACAATGTATTTGTCATTGCGTATAAAACAGTTGACTTTCCCTACAGTAGAGGCGTTCGAGTATTTATGAAATACCTAAGATTTTGTTAAAATCTGTACTCACTCTGCTATTTGACTAAAACATAAAACATTGAAATTCTTCAAACACATTTTGATTAATTGCAGGGATGGCAGGTTATTATTCTAAACTGTATTGCTGTTGCAAAATTAAACGTTGCAGGAGCATTGAAACTCAGTGGATGTACAAACTGAATCAGTCGTTATATTCAATTTACATGATCACATATAAGAAGTGAATGCAGTGATCTGGAATCGATACAATAAGCATGCCAAATGGTGTATTATAAGTCGAATGCCAAATGATTAATAATGCATTTCAACAGAAAACAAAAATCATTATCTAGAAAGATAAAACATCTATAGGAGTACAGGAGAAAGTGTAAGCAAAACGTGTTGTTTGGAATATTAACAGATGCACTTATACATACAAAATTTATTTAACACACTTTGGGAAGATTTTATAATACAGGCCAAATGGGTTATGATAAGTCGAATGCCAAATGATAAATAAATATGTTTAATGCGTTTCAATAGAAAACAAAAATTATTATTAAGAAAGAAAAAAAACATCTATAGAAGTAAGTGAAAGCAAAATGTGTTGTTTTTTTGTAATGTTTACAGATGCACTCATACATAAAAAATCTCTTTAACGCAGTTGGGTGAAGATTTATTAATGTTTCCGCTTATGTAACGTTCATGACACCTAGACAATGCACGAATGATGTAGTTTCTTCTTACCATAGCGTTTGATAATGATTATGTCTGCAGTCGATTGAAGATACTTAAGGAACTGATCGCAGCAGGACACAAAGACTATCCCAAACATAAACGATAAAAACGGACAAATACATCTAAACAAACAACAAAATCACAGGCCATTACGAAAACACGCCTATTCAAATATCTTGAAAATTTTACCACACAAAAGGAAACTATTCAAATAAAAATATAAATATATTTTATATCTGCTGGAAACATAGATTGTGAGAATATCAAGGCTCCATCACGAAAACACGCCTATATAATTTTGACCCCCTTGAACCCCATATTTATATAGTAAAACTGGGGTTTCGGGGGGTGTACCTTATTTTTCTTAATTTTGCTCTAAAATATAGATTGTGGGTACTCGTTGAACCGCTTCGATGAGGCGATTCTAACGAGTGCCCACAATCTATATTTTGAGCAGAAATAAGAAAAATATCACAATTTTTCATCATAAAAATTTCATTTTTTCGGCGATAAATGTGGCAATGTATTTGTATAGGCGTGTTTGCGTAATGACAATCTTTACTTTTGAGCAGAAATAAGAAGAAAAGTGTACACCCTATAACACCAAGTTGTATTGCATGAAAGTGGGGCTAAAGGCGGTAAAACTTATATATGCGTGTTTGTGTTATGGATTTGATGCATTAAGCTTACAGAATAAGTCATACCAGGCTTTCTTAATACATGTACATAAAGCGCTTAAAACAAACACAACAGACGATATTTTCGAGCATTCTATCTTTGAAAAATAAAAAAAAAATGAAATAATTATAATAAAAATATCTCCTGCTTAAATGTTTAAGGCGATATTTTTTGGCATTCATTTGCAAGCAATATTTTATTTAATTTCATTTTATTATATTTTTTTTATTTCAAGGGTTCTCCAGGACCTCCGGGACCTCTTGGTCCACAGGGTATTGGCGGCGCACAGGGCAAACCAGGATTACCAGGCCTCCCTGGTCCAGTCGGACCACCGGTAAGGAAAATATGTCTCTAAATCATCACAAGTGTGTGTCTTTTATTCAGTTCTTGCTGCATATTTTTGCCCGACATATACGAATGTTTTTGTCTGTCGGTTCGTAACTTCCAGTTTTATGTGATTTATTATTAGGTAAAAAAACAACTAACTGTTCCCTCACTATTGTTCAGACAGATAGCCTCTAAGCACCTGTTAGAAACGCTGCAATCCGTTCAAATACGCACCAACAATCTAAATTTGCAGCAAAAAGGATAGTAATTTTAATTTTTCCTCAGTAAAATGTCATTTAGGAACAAAAGGACTTCAATGGGTATGAATTGAAATGATGGAAATCAGGAGTGCAAGATTACAATTAAGGAGAGTAGTTATAGAATTCCCCAGTACTTGGCATTTACAAGGAAGAATGGGAACAGAAGTTGTTCGGAGGGCTTGCGAAACTTCAAGTCCTCGCGCGGTACAAACCTGGCTTTACTTCTAATCTTGGCCGGAGACATTGAAATTAACCCCGGCCCAAGGTTTCGCTGCGGACTCTGCAAAAAATATTGCAAAGGTTCCGAGAAATGGATAGAATGTGAGGACTGTAACAAGCGCTTTCACTCCTCATGTTCTGATTTGGATAACAGCCAATTGTTAGAAATCGAATCTAGAGGCGGAACTTGGTATTGCAAAGACTGCAAAGCTGACTGTGGTCTTTGCAGAGGTGCTGTCCTTAATGGCCACAAAGCCGTTCAGTGTGATCAATGTGAAAGTTGGATACACACTGACTGCTCCTTCATTTCAGATGCAGAATATGGCACATTGGTAAATTCAAGCTGCCACTGGATATGTCCAAAATGTGAGGTCTGTAACTTTTCAGACTCCATCTTTGATGGATATGTAGAACTGAGTAAGCCAAACAGGTTTGAACCTCTGTCAGAGGATAAGAGAGGCAAATCTTCGACTGCTGATGAAACTAAGTCAAATTTTGTGAAAGGTTTGAAACTTTGCAGTATAAACATTAATGGAATTAGAGGTAAAGTTCTTGAACTTTTAGCCTTCCTCGATACATCTCAACCTCATATTGTTGCTATTCAGGAAACAAAGATTGAAAGTTCAATTACTACATCTGAGCTTTTCCCTGAAAATTGTCAGTACTGTGTGTACAGAAAAGATAGGAACTCTCATGGCGGTGGGGTGATGTTGCTCATTCATAGAGACATCCCTCACATGCCGTTCATGGAACTAGAAAATGTTAACTTCCCTGGTCGGGCTCATCGGAGTCTAACTGTTGGTTTTCTTTTGCTCCAGCATTTCAGTGGTTTTTTGCTGTCGAGTCCTCACCGTTGTCTCACCTCTGTGGTTCTTTGATTTCTGTGTTCACGGAGATGTTGCACTGATGAGTTAGGAGGCCTTCATGCGGACTGAACAAATTATTTGTCTAAATCGCGACGGAAGTAAGGGCGAGGATTGTGGCCACGTAGAATCGATTTAAGCCCCCCAGTGGAAATCTTCCACTGACCGTTCCAAGGCGGCTCTTCCGTGGCGATTTATTTATGTTGTTGTTTGTTACTTACTGTGTGTATCACTTGTGTCTTTTAATTTTGGATGGCCATTTTGTGGGAAAGTAACTGTCCATATGGCCTTCCTTTGTTTAGGTTTCCATTATGGTCTGGTCGCTTAATGTTTGTATTTCTTTCCCTTTGGTGTCTTTTATGGATGGAGTAAGTTAATTGTATCAATTCCTGATCTTTGTTTTACTTCTACTTTCCCCACTCGTGATAAGAACACATTGGATTTGATCCTTACGACTTTGCCAGGACAATTCGAAGATATTCATTCCCCAGATAAACTAAGTGACCACGATGTTGTCTCCGGATATTTAAAATTCACATCCCACCAATAAAGAAACCTCGGAGGAAGGTGTACTCATATCAGAAAGGTGACTATGAAACTATGAGGAAGGATGCACTCAGATTTGCAAAGGAGAATTACTTTAATGGTCATTCAGATGCTCGGTCTGTACAGAGAATTTTGATCTGATAACTTCTTTCATTCATACTTCGGCCGAAAATCATATCCCCTCAAAAACTAGTAGGTGTGTATCTTCTATTCCCTGGATCACTCCAGAGATAAGAAGGAAAATTCGCAGAAGGAATAAGATTCATGCAAAGACAAAAAAGACGGGAAGTGGTAAACTCCGGACAAAATTTGAAAACTTGAGACGTGAAATCAAGACTGATATAAAAAGCAGCATGATTTGTATGTGAATAACTTGGTAGGTGATGTAAATGCAAATCCCAGAGACTTCTACAGATATATTAATAGCCAGAAGAAAGACAGGCAAGGTATCCCGCCCCTTAATAAAAGAGGAGGGGACGGGGTTGCTGAATCAGACTCTGAAAGGGCAGAGGAACTAGTTGGTCAATTCAATGATGCGTTTAATAAAACTGAGTTCACGGAGGTTCCATTGACTGGAAGATCGGCCCCATTCATGAATAATATTGTTGTGACAGCTGCAGGGTTGATCAAATTACTTCACGGCTTAAACCCTAGTAAGGCCTTAGGACCTGATGAGCTTCATCCTAGAGTCCTGAAGGAACTAGCAAATGAGTTGGGTCTAGTTTTTGCGAACTTGTTTTAACAGTCTCTTGATACGGGTGAAATCTCAAAAGAATGGCTCTTAGCAAACATCTGTCCACTCTTCACAAAAGGAGATAGAGCTCTTGCCCGTAATTATCGCCCTGTGTCTCTGACTTGTGTTCTGTAAATTGCTGGAGCATATAGTCTGCTCGAACATCATGGCCCACTTGGACGAACATAAACTTTTGTCAGACAGACAACATGCATTTAGGAAAAGGCACAGTTGTGAAACTCAGCTAAGCACAGTTATTAATGACTGGGCAAAAACCTTTGACAAAGGGGGACAGGTGGACACATTTATTCTGGACTTCGAGAAGGCTTTTGACACCCCTCCTCATGAACTACTTAAATCTAAGTTATTATGTTATGGAATTGGGGGAAAGACCCTCAGATGGATAGATTCCTTTCTTTGCTACAGAAAACAGTGGGTTGTTGTTAATGGTGAATCTTCGGAGTTGGCTCCAGTTTTGTCTGGAGTCCCGCAAGGGACCATTCTTGGTCCACTTTTGTTCTCCCTGTACATCAATGATATTTCCACTGACATTGACTCAGAAATAAGACTGTTCGCAGATGACTGTGTTTGTTACCGGGAAATTAGAGATACGGATGACTCATTGAAACTTCAGGCTAACATAGATAGATTAGGATGTTGGGCACGTAAATGGGGCATGAGATTTCAGCCAGTTAAATGCAATATTATGCAGATAAGTAGGAAGAGATCGAATAAAGTTGAGGCTTCTTACACCTTAGAGGGAACGGTCCTCGAGAATGTGGACTCCATTAAATACCTTGGAGTGACAATCTCACACAACTTGAGATGGAATACTCATATTAGCAACATGTGTACTAAGGCAAATAGAACGCTTGGTTTCCTGGGGAGAAATCTTCATCAGTGCCCTCAGGATGTAAAAGAGGCAGCATATAAAGGTCTTGTTCGCCCAATCTTGGAATATGGTAGTTGTATCTGGGACCCCAGTGGAGTGGTCCTTAACGATGAAATTGAGAAAGTTCAGAATAGAGCTGCTAGATTTGTAACAGGCAATTACTGCTTTGAAACTGGGAGCATGTCTGGAATACTTGGAAAATTTAAATTGGAGTCTCTCAAGAAAAGGAGAAAAGATAGTAGGCTAATCCTTTTATACAAAGGTCTAAAGGGTGCTGCCAGCATTCGAACAGATGACCTTGTTCCCCCAGCTAGACACTGTAGAAATCACCATTCGTTCGCGTTTCAGACACTTAGCGCAAGAATTGACATTTATAAAGAGTCGTTCTTCCCCAGAACCATTAGAGATTGGAATACCCTTCCCGATTCGATTATTTCGACAGCTGAAGGTGCTGATGATTGTGCAGCTAAATTTACCTCTTTGGTTAGAGCTAGGGACTAACTTCCCACATCACAGGTCCTGGTGTATGAATGTCATTTGACGTGTCACCAGTAACAATTCTGATTCTGATTGTGATTCTGAAATTCTCATAATTTGTTGTTTAAAGCTCTTAACAGCGATCAAAAAGCCAAATTCAGCAACTGTTTGTGACGGATTTTTATTGTTACAAGACGCTTAGACAGAAACGCACGAGCTGTACGCATTTAGTGGTAAAATTTATATAATACTCCTAAGCGTGTTTTCTGATTCTGTCCATCTTTATTTCATGTCTTTTAAATACGGCAACGAAAATACGTAGTACTCTAATAATTTTCATATTTTAATTTCATTATGTGAGATAAGATCTGTGCCATCAGCAAAGGCAGTTTGATCAGAGTTTTCGTTATTCGCATTAGTCCTCTAGCCTCTGGGTCATCACAACTATAATAAAGAATTTGTTCAGACTGACAAGATGAGCAAGTTAAGTATAGCAAGCCAATTGCAAATCAATCTTCAAACTACGGTTTGAACTTGAAACCCCGGTTTGAACTTTTCAAACTTGTGTTTAAAAACTTCAAAATATGGTTTAATAGCAAAACTGCACACTAATTCTTTACACTACGGTTCCAGCATTCAAACGGGGGTTTCAGTGCATGTGGGAAACCTGTAACTTCAAACCACAGTTTAATACTTCAAACCCTAGATACAACGCCTAATGCACAATTAACGTTCAAGCCACAGATTGAAGTTTTAATAGCAGGTAAAGACGTCATTGTACAATTATCATTTCCTAATCGCTTTTTATCTTTAAATATGACAGGCGAAGTGAACAATTAATCTTTAAACCGCGGTTTAAGCTTGAAACGCCAGTTTTGATGTTTGAGAACTTTAACACATCGTTTCAACGAAAAACTGCACCACCATTATTTAAACCGTGGTTTCAATTTTCAAACTGAAGTTATAAATAATTGTGCCATCAAACCGCCGTGTTTACACTTGATGCAGAATAAATGCTTAAATCCCAGTTTAAAAGCTGAAACCATGGTTTAAAGAATTATTGTGCGGCTTTTCTTCGAAAACCCAGTTTGAAGTTTTCAAACCAAAGTTTGAAAACTTCAAACTGGTTTCAAGTTCAAACCGTGGTTTAAAGATTTATTCTGCACTTGGCTTGCCATAGTTAAGTATTTGGTAGTCGCACATGTCCTCTTGTAGATTCTGTGGCCCGACACACGACTACGAGTTGTAAAGAGTCAAAGTCTTAGCCGTATTAGTTTACTTTTTATTCGTGTTACATCATATCAACAGATATGGTTGGTATTTTACGATAACGGAAGGATATTTTTGTCAGTTCTACATAAAAGCCTATGTTGTGGATATTCATTAGAACGCCTCGACGAGGCAACTCTAATGAATACCCACAACACAGGTGTATATGTAGAAATAAGGAAAACTATCCTTCAATCATCACAAAATGCGAACGTTATATGTTGCTATGTACATGTACAATGTATATTCATTACAGGGAACAGATGGATTCAAAGGAGCACCTGGTCCAAAAGGCGATATGGTAGGTATTGTTGTATTTCACCAGCTGCTTTGGTGCAATAACTGTATGAGTTCAGTTAAATTGTGTTTTTAAAAGAGCAGACAACGCTTGTGAGGGTTATAGTTGCATGCTACTTTTCCCCAAAGATCAGTAAAGGAAGTTAGAAATTACCCGGCACTGTTTATAAAGTTTTGTGACAATGTTGGACCTTTAGTTGCTGGCTGCTTCACATGTGTTTCTGACACATACTCCTGTCACACGTTAACTGCGTTTCTCCACAATTTATTAGACCTATCCACTATAAAAGTCTCTGGATTAGTAAACTACCTGAAGTTAGTACTATGTTATAGATTCCAGTGCTTTATGTTGGGAAATTCAGAATTAACACCCTGTTTAAAATTCGTTTGCTTTGAAAATGGCCTTAATGTAATGATATATTTATTGAACTATTATTTTACCTTTTACAGTTGTTTTTGCTACGTGTTATTATCTGCTTTCGTTTAACTTTAATATTTTGGAACTGAATATGTTATTTTGTTAGTTTAGGCTATCTAGATGATTAATATGCATTGTAGACGTCCGTTTTTATTTCTACATTCGATTGTCCATCAGACATTCTAGACATCACATTTCTCATTACAAAAGTACATGTTTTAATGGGTTTATACTTCATACCCAAAAAAACTGTTCCGGTAAAAGTGTCACTGCAGAGTCAGTTATCATAATTAACCATAAGTAAATAAATGTAATAAGCATATATATTACTAATATAGTTATTATTGTTATTGTAATGTGTACTGTTGTGTATTTCCTAGAAACTTTAAATGATCATTATTTGATTTCAGGGTGCAATGGGAATCTCTGGAATTATTGGCTACCCAGGTCCAAGAGGATCAAAGGTAAATTAAATAATTACGTGCTGCTACTTCGGTGATTCTCAGTTGTACTTTCCTCCATATCAATTTGTTGATGAATTCCGTAGAAGAAGTTTGTACAGATTTTTCATAGGTTCCTATACTGAAAATTACTTTACAAATGATGAAATATTGTTTAAAGAATGTGCACTGTACTGGTTACTGCCCAGGAAACGTGTGGAAAGGTAAACTGACCTGCTCACTCAATATATCACTTGGTTTAACCATGGGCTACATAGGCGACCGGTGTTAGAATACATAATTTATGGAATTTTGAAAATTATTTTTTTTTGTCTTTCAATTAGTCTGTATGAGCTTCACACCATTCTGACAAAAATATACTAAATTAACCTTGACATTGTTTTATATTTCGAAGGAAAGACGACTTGACATGTTAAATTCTGTTTTCTGGGAAAATAAACAAAAAATATTTCAGAATGGCGTCTGCTGTGAAAACAAAAAAAAACAGCGTGCAAAGTATTAAAAGATTCTGATCATGAATACCTCATAAACCTATGCTGTATATTAACGCATGCCAGTTCTCGGGCCCATTAGGAAAACATGTCCGTAAGAAATAATGGCGTCCAACATGTTGTCAGAAAATAATAAATATTAAGTAAAAAGGATTACATACTTATTATTTCTGCTTTCAACATAGATTATGTGTGCTCGTTAGAACCGCCTCAGTGAGGCGGTTCTAACGAGTACCCACAATCCATGTTTTTGAGATTAAATAAGGCAGATAATATATACCTCCGTAAAACCCAATTTTCTCCATATAAAGTGGGGTTAAGGGGGTCTTCGTTTCACGGACTAGTTATCGTGATGCGATATAGGTGTATCAGACCTACTGATTAGGCCTAATTGGCCGAAACTAGCTAGTCTGGCGCAGAAAACATGCACACTTCATATTTTTTCAGTTCTGTGGTGTATTCCTTGCTTCCAAAGGATAACCCTTCTTTAGAACATATTTAACGTCACTACAGCTGGGGTCTAGGAATGTGTGGCTGCCGTAAAAAGTCTCCCTGCCCTACATCATAGTGTAGTTTATATTTTCTTGTTCTTTGGGATCATTGATTCCATTGTGGAAATTTTAAAATATTTGAGTGTCACTAATGAGGCTTTATTGGCCGAAACTAGCTAGTCTGGCCCAGAAAACATGCACACTTAATATTTTTCAGTTCTGTGGTGTATTCCTTGCTTCCAAAGGATAACCCTTCTTTAGAACATATTTTACATAAAGTTGAATGTCATATTCACTTCTTTCAGGGCGACCAGGGACCACGGGGCATTAATGGAGAGAAAGGAAATCAGGTTTGTTTGCATAAATCACTTATTTTGAAATCCACACCATTTACTTTATTACGTATGAAGGGCCCTATTTCCTTTTCTAACCTAGACACACCGTGATGTATTTGTTGGGTGGGGTAGAGAATCATTTCACGTTCTGATCAAACACATGGTTTTATACCAGAAATGACCTCCTGATAATTGAAGAAGGGGAGTTGTCAGTTTCTGGCCAAAGAATGCACTGTATTGGTTAGCTGCTTACGTATATGCCTGCCCAGGGAAAGTGTGGATAAGTAAACTGGCCGCTCACAAATGACCTAAAATAGTGTTGACTGGGCCGTTACACTCCTATACAAACAAACAAACAAGCAAACATAACCCGAAATGAGCGTCAGAGATGATCAAATATGGATGTAAAGTGTCCCTTATTGACAAATTAAAGGTTTGATTTGCAATTTAAGATCTAGATCAGCCTCATTTTCTTTAGTTTCCTTAACCCTGTCTTGCTGAATATTCATTTAAGCCACACCCATTTCTGTCAATCAACCAATCAAATTACTTGATGTAATTTATTGCCACAAATCCATAAACTGAATGCCAAACAGTGTAGATCCTGATCAGATGGCTTCTTCAGATCTACACTGTTTGCAAAGATGGGATTGTCGTGAACAGCAAGATAAGGGTAAAACGTATATTTTGGGTACGCTTTAGAAATGACCTATGGAAGAGCACGCAGAGAATAACTGCGAAGACCTACATTTTTTCTCTCTTGCATGGACATATATGCATTTAATGTGCACACTTTAAGAAGAACTATGTGATTTGTTATGCTCTCCGAAGAATTTCGCTGGAGCATATTATCGCCGCTTCGTCGGTCATTCCGTCCGTTCTTGCATCAGTCCGCTCGAATTCCAAGCAACTATTGGTCAGATATCAGCGAAACTTCATGAAAGATGGATGTGCATATGACCTGCATATTGCGGTCTGGTGATTTTTCAATAGTTACAACCCTTTAATGAATACTATGCATACTTACAGCACGCAAATACTCTGCAACTACTGGTTGAATTGCAACGAAACTTCAAGGGTAGATGCGCATATAACCTGAATGTTTTTGTTCAGTGGCTTTTTCGATAGTTATGACCCCTGGTTATTAAACTACGGCGAATGCTATAACTGTCCCTGAGACAGCCTTCTTGTTTTTGTAATATTTAGCTTGTCCGGAACATATCTCTAAAAGTATTGCAGATAAATAAATGACACTTGATATGCAGGTAGTCATAGAGGGCTATGAAGGGAACTAGAGAATGCAAGAACCATAGCCCCGTTTACAGTATTTATGGAGCTACTTCCCTTCTTAATTGTTTAAATAAAAAGCTCGTCCGGATATCTCTGAAAGTATAAACTGGGATTA
Source organism: Lucinisca nassula (assembly GCA_963580285.1). Lineage (NCBI taxonomy): Eukaryota > Metazoa > Mollusca > Bivalvia > Lucinida > Lucinidae > Lucinisca > Lucinisca nassula. Next base: position 125,903,995 of record OY757010.1, on the reverse strand, counting down.
ACTGAAACTTGATACATTGATAGACGGCTATCAGAGAAAGTGCAGAGTGCAAGAACCGTAAAGCTGTCACAAGTAATACAGATTTGTTCCCCTTTCTAATTTTTGCTTTGGTAAGCTTGTCCGGAACATATCTCTGAAAGTATAGAGGAAAAATAAATGAAACTTCGATTTAAGCCTCCCAGTGGAATTCTTTCCACTGACCGTTCCAATGCGGTTCTTCTTTGGCGGTTTATTTATGTTGTTGTTTGTTACTTACTGTGTGTATCAATTGTGTCTCTTTATTTTGGATGGTCATTTGGCCATTTTGTGGAAAAGTAACTGTCCTTATGACCTTCCTTTGTTTAGGTTTCCATTCTGGTCTGGTCGCTTCATAGTTGTGTTTCTTTCTTTTGGTGTCTTTGATGGGTGGAGTAAGTTAATTGTACCGATGCCTGAACTTCTATTTTGATTCATTGATAGAGGGTCATAAAGGGAATCGCAGAATGCAATAACTGTATCCCTGTCAGCAGTATTTACAGAGTTACTTTCCTTCTTAAGATTTGCAGTAAAAAGCTTGTCCGGGGCATATCACTGAAAGAGAATTAAGTGAAAGTTGATACACTGAAAGATGACCACCAGAGGAAGTGAAAGTAAAAGGTGTCTCAGAGTCTGTCTGTCCGTCTGTCTGTTCGTCTTGCGTTTCCTCCCATAACTATACGCTGGATGAAGGACTTATATTTATCATATTTCTTACAATTTGTTGAAAATCACTTTCTAAAGAACAAAAAACAGAGTTTCTTAGCATTATCGTTTACTTTGTTTCGCTTTTTGGTAGTTACGCGGTGGGCTAGACTCCGGCCTCTTTGATGACAGTCCCACCCCAAATCCTTTGAATACGGAAAGGGTGGAGCCGGATATTTCCTAGGTTCGGCCCTCCGTTATCTAACTGGTGGTTTTCTTCTGCGTTGGGGTCAGATTGTTGTTGAGTCCTAAAAATAGAAGTGAGGGCAATGATCAGGAATCGATACAATTAACCCACATCTCCCATCAGAGACACCAAAGGAAAAGAAGCACAAACTTGAAACAACTAGACGCTAATGGAACCCTGATTAATGATAATATTAATCTATACATAATCATTTTACCATGTATTCTATCATGACTCACTGTTGAGCTAGAAAGCCTCAATGCGGATCAATTTTTTATTGTCATTTTTATCCCCCGACCGAATAGGTTCGGGGGATATAGCGATCAGCCTGGCGTCCGTCCGTCTGTCCGGGCACACGAATGGGCACTAGTTGGGTAGGACGTTGTTGAGTATTTGCCGTTTATTCCGTTAGAGTCCGAAAAAAGTAGCCAACAAGATTTTCTGCTTTGTTGGGTAGTTTAGGGGTATTTTTGTGTCTTGTTGGGTACTTTTTAACATGGAAGTACCCAACAAGTGTCCATCTGTGAGGACGTCCGTCCGTCTGTCCGTCCGTCCGTCCGTCCGTAGACGCAACCTTGTGATGGCCATAACTCCTATACCCTTTGAGATTCATTGATGGTTCTTGGCACAATTGTTCACAAAGCCGAGACGGCGTGTCTTGCGCAAGAACCAGAACTCTGGATGCCATACTTTTTTAGTTACCTCCCCTTTTAATAAAATAGAATGACTACTTTGTGATGGCCATAACTACAATACCCTTTGAGATATATTGATGGTACATGGCACAGTTGATCACAAGGCTGAGACGGCGTGTCATGCACAAGAACCACAACGCTGGTTGCCATGGTTTTGGAGTTATCTCCCCTTCCAATAAAATAGAGTGACAACCTTCTGATGGCCGTAACTCTTATACCCTTTGAGTATCATTGATGGTTCTTGGCACAATTGTTCACAAGGCTGAGACGGCGTGTCATACGCAAGAACCAGAACGCTGGATGCCATATTTTTTAGTTATCTCCCCTTTTAATAAAATAGAATCACTACTTTGTGATGGCCATAACTCCAATACCCTTTGAGATATATTGATGGTACCTGGCACAGTTGTTCACAAGGCTGAGACGGCATGTCATGCACAAGAGCCACAACTCTGGTTGCCATGGTTTTGGAGTTATCTCCCCTTCCAATAAAATAGAGTGACAACCTTGTGATGGCAATAACTCCTATACCCTTCGAGAGTCATTGATGGTTTATGGCACAATTGTTCACAAGGCTGAGATGGCGTGCCATGCGCAAGAACCAGAACTCTGGATGCCATACTTTTTTAGTTATCTCCCCTTTTAATAAAACAGAATGACTACTTTGTGATGGCCATAACTCCAATACCCTTTGAGATATATTGATGGTACCTGGCACAGTTGTTCACTAGCTGAGACGGCGTGTCATGCACAAGAACCACAACTCTGGTTGACATGGTTTTGGAGTTATCTCCCCTTCCAATAAAATAGAGTGACAGCCTTGTGATGGCCATAATTCTAATACCCTTTAGGATATATTGATGATACCTGGCACAGTTGTTCACATGGCCGAGACGGTTTGTTATGCACAAGAACCACAACTTTGGGTGCCATGGTTTTTTAGTTATCTCCCCTTCCAATAATATAGAAACACTACCTTGTGATGGCCACATCTCCAACACTCATTGAGATATATTGATGGTACTTTGTACAGTTGTACATGAGGTTAAGCAGGTGTGTCACGTGCAAGAACCACAACTCTGGGTGCCCGGGTTTTTTTAATTATCTCCCCTGACAATATACTTTTGTGCTGGCCATAACTCCAATACCCTTTGAGATATATTGATGGTACTTGGTACAATTGTATACAACATTAAGATGGCGCTTCATGCCTAAGAACCACAACTCTGGGTGGAATGTTATTTGAGTTATCTCCCCTTCCAATATAACAGTATGACAACCTTGTGATCATTGGACCTCCAATACCCTTTGAGACATACTTGTGGTACTTGATGCAGATGTACATGAGGTTAAGCAGGTGTGTCATGCTCAAGAATTACAACTCTGGGTGCTCTGTTTTTTTAGTTATCTCCCCTGGCAATATAACCTTGTGATGGCCATAACGCCAACACCCTTTGAGATATATTGAAGGAACTTGGCACAATTGTTTACAAGGTACAGAAGGGATGTCGTGTGCAAGAACCACAACTGTTGGTGCTGTGGTATTTGATTTATCTACCCTTTCAATATAACAGTATGACCTGCTTGTGATCACCATATCTCCAATACCCTTTGAGACATATTGATGGTACTTTATACAGAAATACATGAGCTTAAGCAGGCATGTTACGCGCAAGAACGACATTTCTGAGTGCCCTGGTTTTTTAGTTATCTCCCCTGACAGTATAACCTTTCGATGGCCATAACTGCAATACTTTTGTGATATATTGCTGGTTTAATTCTGGTGCACTTTCTATTGGTGAACAATCTTCTGAAGGCCATATTGGCTTTTGGTCGGGGGATTTGCCATCTCTTCCGATGGCTATTTTTGATATTGTACTGGAACTGAGTGCGAGGGTTGAATTTCATAAAATCCGGAGTTGAAGCCCCCAGTAGTTTTACTACTGACCGTCCCAAGACGGTCGTTCTTTTGCAGTGTCTTATTTGTTATTTGGTTTCGTGTCGTTGGTTCATGTTTCGTCTGTTTTTTGTGTGTGCCTCCGTTTCACTTTCTATAGGTGACACGAGACGGCTGCAGTCTTGGATTGTGGCCTTTCCTGAGTGACCTTTTCTTACTGGTTAAGAGTTACAGACCTTGCCGGGAAAGGGTCATACATTCTCCTTACTTTTGCATTCTTTATTGAAAATCGCTTACTAAAGTACACAAAACTGGCTTTCTAAGTCTTGCGGTTTAAGAGTTACAGGCCTTGCAGGCAAAGGGTCTTATATGTCTCATTATTGTTTTTACTCTTTGTTGAAAATCATTTGCTAGAGAACACAAAATTGAGTTTTAGAGTTTCTGAATTTGAAGGCGAAGGGGCTTATATTTCTCATTACTTTTGGATACTTTGTTGACTTATTTAATATGATATTTCGGAACGCTTAAAGATAATACAGATTTAAATTACATGTGTTAAATCGGTACAGAGTCATATACTGTGATCTCAACCGGACATTTCAGATGAGGGGTCACAACTAATGTTTTTAATGAAAAACAAAAAAAATTTGACGGTAATTTCATGAAACTTGACACACTGATAGAAGGCCATGAGGGGCAAAGTAAATAGGACCACTATACTTTACTCTTTTACAAACACAGCCGTCTTACTACTGAGGCCGCCCCCGGGGCTTTGATAACTAGATTGCGCTGCATGGTGCTGAAACTGACCAAACTCTAGTACTGGTAAACCGCTTAGAAGAACTAAATAGAAGTGGAGGCAATGATCAGGAATCGATACAATCAACCCACAGCTCCAATCAGAGACACCAAAGGGAAAGAAACACAAACATGAAACAACAGACCCAAGTAAAAACAGCCAAAGAACAGTTACCTTCCCTCAAAATGGCCAATAGGCTATCCAAAATAATATAAGCGACACAAACACCCAAAGACAAACCATAACAGAAATAAACCGCGACAGAAGAACCGCCTTGGAACGGTCAGCGAAAACGAATTCCACTCGGGGGCTTAAATCGATTTTACGTGGCCACAATCCTCGCCCTTACTTCCGTCGCGATTTAGACAAATAATTTGTTCAGTCTGCATGAAAGCCTGCCCAGGCAAAGTGATGTGAGTCAGACCGTCTAGTACATATTAGCCTTTTGGTTTCATTGGATGGCAGGGATTGAGATGTAATTTCATCTCAATGTCGGGTAAAAGTCAAGCACAATTGGAAGCAACGTCTCCAAAATGACCTAATTCGTACTGACAGGGACGTAAAACCTCAATCCAAACAAATCGAAACTACTGCACATCTTCGGGGCGCATATTTCGGTTTCATCGATTTGCTTGTTTCTAATGGCTATCCATACTTTTCTTTCTTAGATAAATAAAAACAACTCTTCTATAGCAAGATTACAGCTAGATTTCAAACATCCAACAATTAGCGTACTCCGGTTATAGCTGATAAGCAAGGTGCAGATTGCCTGCGGTACAAAATCTGCAAACTTCAGAGCCAATATACCGCTTCGGTAGCTCAGTTTGATGCAAGTCTGACTGGTGATCAGGAGGACGCGGGATCGATACCTGCGGGATTCGGCAACATTCTTTCGTGGATATTGGTCATTTCTACGGTCATTCTCTCCCTTCCGCTGATTCAAGAAGTGCAGTTGTCATTTTCTGGCGAAAGAATGTGCACTGTACTGATTAACCGCTTACGTATAAACCTGCCCAGGAAAAGTGTGGATAGGTACACTGACCGGCTCGAAAATGACTTAAAATAGTGTTGACTGGGCCGTAAAACACCAATACAAACAAACAATGAGCCAGTACACTATATCTGGCGTGGGGTGACGTTGCGGTTAACTGCATGTATTACTTATTAAAATCCATTCCTGGAGTAAAAATATGAGAAAACTTCAAGCACATTAACATTCTTTCATTTGTCTTTGCATATGTACCATGAAACTGTTTGGATTTGGTGGGTAAAATGCTTTAACAATGGTTTCAAAACAATAGACCTAGGGAAAATGTAACAGTGAGAATATGCTTCAGTATAGTCATAAGCCATATATGCAGGAAGTGACCTTCATTCCGTTCCCAAAGCCAAGTGTAAACTATGAAAAAAGTAGGTTTAAAAGATTAAATAATGGAATAGTCAGATTGTTTGGACTGATAGAGTAAAATGACAACCTTTGATTTAGTTTTGCTCTTGTAATATCAACATTTTTCATCACCATACAACCAATCTTTGATCCTGTGTATATTTAAAGCCTGGTAGATTTTACCAAGTAGGCACACAAGATCGAACTAACATCGATTCGATATTGAATAGACCTTGGTACGACGTTCATGTAACGGTGTTTGCCTGCTGGGTATGCTTTTAACTATCGAACAGTTGTCAGTATGGCGAGAAAAATTACATCAGGATATGTCGTCTTATTCTTATGATGTCTGCTGAATCTTCTCGCAAACTTTGCATACATGCAAGCAGTGTGGACCCAGATCAGATTGCTCCCCTGCTGCTCCTGGGGTAGTAGTGTGATCTGGGTCCACACTGTTTGCAAAACTGACTTACTTTTAGTAACCGGAAGACGACAAAACAGACTATTTTCACAATTGGCAATGGCATCAAATTTTATAGGTTATGCTTAACACTTTTTACGCCCAGTCCTGCAAACAACTTGACAAATACAGTTACATGAGCATTGGGCAGAACAAGTAGTCCCTGTATAACTGCTTCCTCCGTTTTATAGGGGACCACCCATAACTTATAGTATTGGATTCGTCTTATCTGTTCTTGGACTATAGATTCATGATGAAGCACACAGCTATCCAGAAACATTCCATGATCTTACATCTTATGATAGTTTCTTAAACTGGCAAGATCATATTCAGCAGACGCCAGGTAGTTATAGATGCCAAAAATATCCACATAAGGCAGAATAGAAATGTCACTGCACCCTGAAAGTTTGTCAAGATTAGGAAGATTTGTTCCATCCGGTTGCAATAACTTATAAATCAAAATTTCAGCCTGATTTGTTTGTTTTGTTTGTTTTGGCGTTTATCGGCCACAGTCAAAATAGAAGTGGAAGCAATGATCAGGAATCGATACAATCAACCAACAGCTCCCATCAGAGACACCAAAGGGAAAGAAACACAAACATGAAACAACAGATCTAATGGAAATACCAACAGCGGAAAGCCAAAAGGACAGTTACTGTCCCACAAAAAGGCCAGTAGGCTATCGAAAATAAAATAATATAAGCGACACAAATACCCAAAGACAAACCATAACAAAAATAAACCGCAACAGAAGAACCGCCTTGGAACGGTCAGCGGAAACGAATTCCACTTGTGGGGTGGGGTTTAAATCGATTTTACGTGGCCACAATCCTCGCCCTTACTTCCGTCGCGATTTAGACAAATAATTTTTTTCAGTTTGCATGAAGGCCTCCTAACTCATCAATGCAACATCCCCGTGAACACAAATAATCAAACAACTAGAGATGAAACAACGGTGAGGACTCGACAGCAAGAAACCACTGAAATACTGGAGCGAAAGAAAACCAACAGTTAGACTCCGATTCTCAGCACTATTTTATGTCATTTTTGAGACGGTCAGTTTACCTATCCACACCTTGCCTGGACAGGCTTATACGCAAGCGGTTAACCCGTACTGTGCACATTCTTTCGCCTCATTACACAATCTTCTTATTGCTACAAACATCTTGAGGAAGTATTCGAAAGAATGTCTGAAGACCAATATTAAAAGTGGCGAATACAACAGGAGTTCCTTTCTCAAACAAATATATGGAGACACCAGATAGCAGAAAGTCATTTTAAGCATGTTTGTTTTTTTAAAATTGTTCAAAAGAATTACCAAATTTATAAAGGAATTATGCAGAAAAAAATGACATTGAAATTAGCATATAAATAATCCGATTAATATATGAATGACACAGTAGAAAAATACAATGAAGTTAGCGTGTAAAATATCTTGTAATAGTTGATCTTTAGACATTGGATTCCTGCGATGCTTTACATATAGTAAATACATGGTTTGTGTATTTAAAAATAAAATATAATTTGTTAGCCTTTGGCGATTTCACAGGTGCGAGCCCTATAAAATTGTAGCGGTGAACCGATTATGTTTTATTATTAAAGGCATTTATCATGTATTTAGTTTATACCCCAATCCAAACAATCAAGGGGCTTTGCAATAATAAAGCAAATTTCACTAAAAAGACTGCAGACAGTGTGGTATGTTGAACGACATTCAGTGCCATGGCCAGCACACGTAGCATAACGTGACGTCAAAGTGTGTAACGTTTCTGACGTCATCACGCAACAGAGCCGTCATAAACAACATGGTCGCTGGAATAGAAATTCCTCGGCGCGTTACATTCTGTATGAAATCTGCAAAGAAATAGTTTATTTTAGCTTTAGAAATTATTTTCTAACCATTTAAGCCCGAGAAGGTAAGAATCTAGCTGAAATTTCTGAAAATACATTTAAACGAATCTAGCAAAGATAATAATTTGCAGTTTGTTTGTTTGTTTTCTTGTATAAAGGGCGACATGCTACACTTGCAAATTAGGTACCTGTAAAGTAGATCTAGTCAATAGGCTGTCACTAGACGTATTGTGTAGGTGAGTAGGAGGTATTAGCGTGGAGTTATTCGACCCGCTTTAATAGGTTACTAGAACGGCTTATTGCGGTTTAAATTACCAATAATACTGAGTTTTCCTAACTTTTCTTTCTGATTGCCTTTTTAGGATTTTATCAAAAACCAAACGGTCATTAAACTAATTACAAACGCGCATTCCTTCTAAACTTTATTCACATATTCTTTGAGCAACTGTCACTGAATTTCACTGGTACATTTTTAACAGATCGTGTATCATTGATAACAAAAATCCATCTTAACATTATACACTGTAGCGTCGTTATAACGCTGTCGTCGGGATCCATTGACGTCGACCGCGTTATAAGTGGTCCAGCGCTATATTGATCCCGAAAATATAGCGTTGTATTGTTATCCCACCTCCTTTTTCTGCAAGCATGGTTACTGTTTCTGCCAGGTTATTATGAATATTACATACTGCATGTATTTTATAAATTATATAGTTACTAGATTAAATGTTTATCTGATTCTATACTTCTAGTGGTCATTTAGCTTTTCATCCAAACCATTGCTGAATTTACTTATTATTGTATTTTCGTTTCTGTATCTCTAGCCGCCATATTTATTTACCTCTTCCGGTCTCAAGAAGGTATCACTAAATAGTCAAGTAAAATGCAACTTGATAATTCCGAAAGGTTAGCTTGAAAGAGGGGCTATTAATGTAAGTGAACCAAGTTTAACATGGTGATTATGAATGTTTATTAATGTACCTTGCTTAATTTCCATTTCTTTGTTTTTATCTAGTGAATAATAAATAAATATCAAAAAAAATAAAAACCCGTCTGCTATGCTCTGTTTTGGCGTGAAAAATATTTAGCGTCTGCAAGTGACAATTTCAAAGGGATTAATTGAGACAAACTGGTACAAATACCTTGATTACCTGGTTTTCACACCTTACCACACTGTTAATTGCCATCTTATCAATAAGCCATAGGCTTATTCACAGTTTAATAGTGTTGACAACTTGAGTAAATAAGCGAGAATACAGGTATTGTCTTGGCTGATGGTATTCTGACTGCCGAGTTCGGCAGAAAATGGGAAAAAATTGACCATTTTCAAAACTGGCGGACAAAAGCAAAAAAATGGAGCAACAGACCAACAGCGTTATAACCCCCCCCCCCCCCCACCACCACCACCAACAAACGGCCCCACGGATTTACCGCATGCAAATGCACAGATGAAAACAGCGTCTGCATTGCTCTGTTTTGGCGCGAAAAATGTTTAGCATATACAGGTGTCAATTTAATTTCACACCTTGTCCGGCTTATTTTTAATGCCTAAGGCAAATATTCACAGTTTCATAGTGTTGACAGCTTGAGTAAATCGGCGAGTATACATGTCTTATCATGGCCGACGATGTTTTGACTGCCGAGTTCCACAAAAAAGGGCAAAATTTTCAGCCAAACTTTCAAAACTGGGGAAAAAACGTAAAAAAGGGAGCCACAGACCAACAGCGTTATAACGATTTCCGCATTTTAAGCATCAGCATTATAACGACTCTACAGTGTACCTATATTTAATGAAAAAAAAATATATTTGTTCATCATTTTTAATTTGGCGTTGACTGTTATGCTATAAACTTCTACAGTTAATTACAGCCCCAACCTGTCTGCAGTAATCTTATATTATTTTCATTAAATATTTCAAAAAAGGAACACGGAGATCTTGCTTTTGTTTTGTCAGTCTTTATCTAATTGAAACCGAATCTTCACTGTCAAAATGTGCATAAAAAATAAAAATATATTCGATAGCAGCGGCCTGCCCAACAGGGATTTGAGAAATAGATATGGTTGCATGATTATTCCAAAATGACCCAAATAGTGTTTACGGGGACGTTAATCCTCAACACAAACAAAACAAACAAACAAACTTTTCTACAGCAATCCAATTGTTCATCGAAATCTACATGAAGAAATAGGTATACTTATTTATCGGCCACACTTGATTTACATATTGTATTGGTCGACTTTTCACAGAGTGTATGTTATATTAAGGCGTAACTATACCAAATTTAGTGACACAGAGGCCTTTCTGATATTTAATCTTCATCAGTGTGTCTCAACCCCAAAGTTCTGAAACCGAAACGGATGATGGACAAGTCCCGGCAAACACACCACACACCCCCCCCCTCCGAGCACACACCGACCGACGCAGATCATGAGACAGGTCAACTGGAGGCATCAGGCAAGAGACGCCTACATCAGGACTAATAAGCGTCCCCCACCGAGCCAACATCAGCAAACATGACCCATACTCCACGGAAGTCCCGGGCATCAGAAAGGAGATGTCCAAAGTAGCGAGACTTGCAAAATTTTAAAATATAACAAAAAGTGGCAACCAAACCCGCTAAGATACATGTCTCACCTGACAAGTCAGTCTTAGTTTTAGAAAAATTAGAATTTTATGCTGCAAAAATTAAAGATATAATATAGTTATTTAAATCAGTACCTGAGTACTGACGTCAACACCGCAGTATCAACCTCAGCACTGAGGAACTGATACTGAGCTGATGATACCCTCGGGGACGAACGAATCATCCACTAGCAGAGATACCGACCCAGTGGTTGCAGTTAAGGCGTAACTATACCAAATTTAGTGACACAGAGGCCTTTCTGATATTTAATCTTCATCAGTGTGCCTCAACCCAAAGTTCTGAAACCGACACGGATGATGGACAAGTCCCGGCAAACACAGCACATCCCCCTCCGAGCACACACCGACCCACGCAGATCATGAGACAAGTCAACTGGAGGCATCAGGCACGAGACGCCTACATCATATTATATACTTTACAATAACATCACGATATTAATAAAAGAAGGTTTATTTGTTTCTGAAAATAAAGATAGTGTTCTATTATTATAGATAATACAATTTCAGAAACTGCTTATTCAGATAAACATATTATATTGACTCAAGGTTTCAATGTTCGTTGTACAATAACAGGAAACACATAGTTTTGTCCCGCACTTATGTAAATACATGACAAAATAAAGTATTTCATTTTTCGGAAACCTTTGCAGCAACATGCCGGAATTTGCTTAAAGGGAATGAATGGCAAATTTAAACTTACGATTTGGTATTCCTTGTTTGTGATGTTTAATGGCATGTGAAATAATCAGGAGATCCCAAATCCAACAATTTCACAAGGGAAAAAAAGTCGAAAATTAAACAAAATAGACAGCCGGTAAACCAAATCAGCATCTATTTCCCAAACAGGTGGTGATTCAGATAATCCAAACGTAACTACAAAGGAACACCGTACATAATGCGGGCAAGAATTAGAATCACCATTATAACAAACATTAAACAGAGAGAAACCAGAGCAAATGTTGAACCACAGCAAATGTTGTGTACGTTACTTTGTCATACAATTCACTTTCATTTTGAACTGTTCATGGTAAGCACATTCCATATCCGATGTTGAATTAAATATCAGGCGTCCGGCATATTGGAGTTCATCTTGAATACCGGAAAATACTGAAGATGGTTTCAGAGATAGTTTAAAAAGGAGTGTCTAAGCTACAATGATCGGCAATGAATAAAATAAACTTAAGGCGACAGTTCCAGTTTCATTATGCCCTCAGTTCGAAGAAGTTAGAGGGACATATTGCTTCTGGGAGGTTTGTGCGTTTGTGTGCGTCTGTGCATCCTTGTGTCCGTGCGTCCTTTACGCTTTTTGACGCATAGCATAACTTCTGACCCGTGCATGCTAGGGTTTTGAAATTTCATATATGGATTCCTCATGAAACAATATCTGACACATATTTTTTTCTCGTTTAGACTGTCCCTTTCCTGAGTTATGGTCATTTTAAAAATTTTGAAGAAATCTTGTTCTGCAATTATGGCCCTTTCAAAATATTGGCATTTTAAGGGGCAAGCTAATGGTTGGGGGCATAGTGTTTTACAAACATTTTACGGCCATTTCAAGATTATATCACTCATATCGAGCCGGTCGTTAATCAGAGGTGGACGAAAACCAGAGTACCCGGAAAAAAAACACCTGACCGTACGTAGCAGTACTAATACCATTTTGATTTTCTGTCGGCTAATTTTTTTTTTATATAATTCTATACAGTCCTTGAAATATCTGCCACTGCCTACATCCTGGATGTAGCTAGAATATCATTAAATTTCAGAGCTGTCAGTGATCTGTTTATCTTGCCATTAAATCTCTCTAGAAAGGGATCAGATGTTGTCTGGCTAACAGTTCTTGAAGTCAATGCTCCCAAACATAAACATAATGATTAATCCTACCTGGTTAGAATGAGACATACACAGACATGTTCCCTTTGTAATTTTAAGCATTTTACTTGCGTAGTTAGATGTCAGGCTGTGCTTTTCAGAACTACATGTACAAGTTTATTTATTTATTTATTTATTTTTTTTTTGTTTTGGTTTTACGGCCCTTTCAAGATTATTTCACTCATATCGAGCCAATCGTTAATCAGAGGTGGGCGAAACGGGAGTACCCAGAGAAAAACCACCTGACCTTCCGTTGCAGAACTTGGCGTCTCACATGTGACCCGAGCGAGGCTCGAACCACAGCGGTGAGAGACCTAATGATCAAGAGTCAGCGCTCTTAACCACAAGGCCACGGAGGCCCGTTATGTACAAGTTTAATGTGTCAATTTAGTTCAAAGGACTATTTTCAGAAAAGTAATATTTTGACATAAGAAAATATCAAACACAAATATTAACTGCAAAAATCTCAAGATATTAAAAGAATAGGAACTATCTGATGCAGAACATTCTGGAAACATCATTTAAAATAGAGGAATTTATGTCAAACATGCGGCGTTAACTTAATGCTTGGCGCCTCAACTTTACGGAAGCAGGAGATTGTATAAAATTAAAATATTTTCCATGAACATGACTTACATTTCATTTCGTGAAATGAAAAAAAAAAAAAAATTCACTGAATGAAATAGTCATTCTACATTAATGAATATGCATTTGCGAATATGAAAATGTTTTGAATATTCATATTTCAAGTGCATGTTTATATGTTTTTGTCTCCTGTTGGCAGATTTGTTTGTTTTTGGTTTATGATTTTGATGTGGGGTTTGACGCACCTGTCAACACTATATAGGTCATTTTGAAGATGTTGCTTCCAATTTTGTGGTACTTTTACCAGATATTGGAATGAAATGAGATCTCAAGCCCTGCCGCCCAATAAAACCAATAGGGTTTATATGCATGGACAGTCCGACTCGGGTAGGCTTAGCCCCTTTAAGTGGTTTACCAGTACTCATGTGCGGTAGGTTTCAGCTCTGCGTTGAAGCGTCATGCAACCCAAACTATTTCTTCAAGCCCCGATGGACGGGAACGTTTATTTTGTTGTTTATGAAGGTAGTTACAGAAGAGTATTGGGATTTCCCTTGTAAAGTAAATCTTGCATCAGATTTCTACCCCTGAATCACAATTTTGTATCAAACTCTCCTCGGCAGGCCCAAGAATATATTAAGACTTCCCCAAATGATTTCTCACTTAGGCTTTTATATACTTTACATTTTGAAAAAAGGGGCTATTCTGGCTACACTACCACCCTTTCAATGGGGCAGTTACTCTCCCTATTGACCCATTTGCCCGTTTACCCAATGTATTTCATGAGGTCTCCAAACTGGCTTGAAATGCTCACGTGTGAATGATATTACATGATAGCATAACCACTGTTTACTATCACTTTCCTAGGAATTGCACGACCCGCAGAAAAAGCGACCAGCTGAAGTCGGTTGATTTTCTAAGAGTGCCCTAAAATCACCGTGTCAGTCTGTCAGTCTGTCTGTCAGTCCGTAACCCGTTTGTGAAAATTGGTGATAGTGACTTAACCGCTTGGAATATTTAAACAATTTTTGGCATACTGATAGAGATATCAATGAGATCTAACCAATGAACTTGCGAAATATTACATTTCATTTAGTATAGCCTCGCCGAGGCAAAAAATGTGAACATTTTCGAACTGCTTCTCCTCGGAAACCGTTGGGCCCATTGAAGTCAAATTTCATATGGAGCCTCTATGGGATGGGGAAACCAAAATTTGGTCTTGGGCTCCAAGTCACATGACCAAAATGGCCACCAAACCATATATGGTAAAAACCCTTCAAAAATAGTCTTCTCCAGAACCACTGGGCAGATTTCCACGAAACTTGATAAATAGCATCTGGGACGTAGGCCCATCATAAATTGCTAAAATGGTGACCCTGGGTTGACCTTGACCTTCTTTGTGCCTAGGTCAAACTTTGACACATATGCTTTTGTATTGGAAAAGTGAGAATGCATTTTATCCTGCAAACGATTCAGAATACAGTACTAAAGTATAAGATATATTTTTGCTCCTTACGACAAGGCGCATTTATTGGGGGAACCGTTTCAGGTCCAGGTCACATGACCAAAATGGCCGCCAATACATATATGGTAACACTCATAAAGCTAAAAGCATCCGGCGGGTCGTGCACTTCAGCTGAAGCACTGGTTTTTAGCAGCAGAGGGGCCTCAGTTTTTTCTATTTGTGTCTGAATTTTTAGGGTACATTTAAAACAAAACAACATAAACATTGGGAATCAATATAAGCAAGCAAAAACAGATCTTCTTTGATGTTAATGTTTTTGATATGAACGGACTTGTTAGAAATGCCTAAATGTGGTGCTTTTAACAAGCACCCACATTCTATGTTTGGAACTGAAATAACAAAAATGTTATAAATTATCATCTGTTACTTCACGATAACACACCCATGTGACACTGTGCATTTCTTTCACATCTCCAAATGGCTACTTTTCTGATGAAAATCCGTGATATTTTTGTTATTTATACTGCTAAAATAGGTTGTGGGTGCTCGTTAGAACCGCCTCAATGAGGCTGTTCTTACGTGTACACACAACCTATGTCTTGGAGCAGAAATAAGATTATTAATGTAAAGCCCCATAAACCCCATTTTCTCTATATAAATTGGTATTTAGGGGGTGTTCATTTCACCGATTTGTTCATGTGATGTTTTAGGTCGATTTCATGCTGCATTATTTTACATAGGCATGTTATTGTAATATGAAACACTGAAAATAATAATATTTAAAACTAAAGTCAAAAATATAAAAAAGAGCACAGGTACAAAAAGAGGAGTTTGGTTGAGTTAACATCTGGTGAACTTCAGAGCACTGGGTTAATTGCTTCCTGCTGTGGCAATTGAAATAAATATGTCATGGTCTTTGAAAACCTCTGATAGCTTAACCAGAACTACAGCCAAGATGTTGGCAGTGGCAGATATTTCAAGGACTGTATATGTAATTTCCCATGAAATATCTTTTCTTTTTTTCAGTAGAAAAAGTTACTGAGGCCGAACCTCTTATTTAAAAGTATATATTTTGCGATTGTGAGAACGGCATTCAATATCGGGGTACCTACGGTCTATAAAACAAGGAATGTTTCATTCACCCGAAAACCTATCGGTCTATATGAATTTGGTTTTGTATGGCTTCTAGCTTTCATGCACCTTCCTTTCAAGTCTTACAGCTGTATTTTATTCACTGTCTAATATATATTTAACATGTCTAGCACTCGTGTTTTCTCATAGTTTATTATTTTTTCCATTAGGGACCAACTGGTCTGCACGGTGAGCGAGGCTTTATCGGATTAAAAGGAGACAAAGGAATGGTCGGAGACTTTGGCCCAATTGGACCTGAAGGCGTTGAAGGTCCGAAGGTAAATCGTTCACTTCAATGATCAATTGCATTTTTCATTGATTAATTTCGTGGTAGTTATATTACGGCATACCTACAAGATGTATCATGTTTACAAGACCGTGTAATGAATAAGCCTCTAAACAACACTTTTTAAAGAGAAATTGGATTAACACAGGTATTTGGTATTTTTCTAATTTCTGCTCCAAGACATAGGATGAGGGCATTCGTTAGTACAGCCTCAATGTGGCAGTTCTAAGGAGTATACTCAAGCTGTATTTAAGAAATAGATCAGCTCTAGCTGTGATTTGGTGAATAATAAATCACAGTTTGGAGGTCAGTTGTAAAGTAAACAAATCACAAGCGCGTAGAGCGTGTGATTTGTCTACTTACAACTAACCGACAAACTGTGATTTATTACCTAACAAATCCCTAGCTAGAGCATATATATTTCGATTCTAATACGCTGAAACTCGGCAATAATGCTGTTGTTTCCTTCAAATTCTCACAACTTTTCGCCATTGTTAGAAGAAATCCCGCTAAAATTATCGACTAAAACACATGCATTTATATCCTTTTCTAACGTTTTCGATGCGAGAAAATGACGCTACACCGTCCAACGTCAAGGAAATCGACTAGTGACGTCTTAACTTTGCAGTTTTTAATGACGTCACTCGTCACGCTCTTCCTTGCCGTGATCTGTTGTAGAATAAAACACAGTTATTTTCCATTGCGTATATACGTGCGCTGTCTTAGAATTGGCAATCAAATAAGTATGATACCAAAATTTTCATCAGAAAAATAACCATTTTTGTTGATATGGAAAAAAGTACTATGCACACGGGAGTCTTATTCCAAGAATTAAAAAAGAGTAAAAAGAAAACACAACACCCCAGTATTCGTCAGCAGCAGATACTTTTCTACTACTGCCGGGCTCGGTAGCTCAGTCGGATGCGAGTCTGACTGGTGATCAGGAGGACGCGGGTTCGATACCTGCCGGAATCGGCTACATTCTTTCGTGGAAATTGATCATGAAATCTTTTCTATATTCATTCTTTCCTTTCCGCTGATTCAAGGAGGACAGTTGTCAGTTTCTGGTGAAAGAATGTGCACTGAACTGGTTAACCGCTTACTTATAAGCCTGCCTAGGAAAAGTGCAGAAACTGACCGGCTCAAAAATAACCTAAAATAGTGTTGACTGGGCCGTTAAACTCCAATACAAACAAAACAAACAAAACTATACTACTACTACTAATAATAATAATAACCGACTCCATTTACAGAAGGTAATACATTTAGTAAACTAGTACTAATCTTCATTATGACCCTCATTTTTACTCTTAGGAGAAACAAGCTTGCTGTTAATTTGCAACTTTTTAATCAAGAAGAAGGTCAGCACTAGCAGTGATGTGTTGCCAAGAAGATGAAATTACGAGCGCATAGCACGAATTATTTTTCTACTTACAACCTACAGACAAACTGTCCGACACCCTGTGATTGATTATTCAACAAATTACTAGATATGATCTATTTAGGTTCTTAGGTACTAAAAATCGACAATATTTTTGTTGTTTCTTTCGTATTCCGCAATCCTTTCTCGATTGTTGGTGGAAATCCAGCAAACATTATTAATGTATTACACATTTATGTTTGGTGTTAATGTTATTGTTGCAAGAAAATAACGGTTTCACCGTCTATCGTAAAAATGTTTATGAGTGACTTCATTAACCGATGGCTTTTTACGACAGCACTCGCATCACTCTTTCTCCGCGGATGATTTAATGCAGAATTATGTCCCCCCCACCAGAGGGAGGAGGGCATATTTGTTTTTATAGCAGATCCCGTTTGCGTCGGCTTCCGTGTAGCCTGTTTGAAGCACTTTATCTCCTGAACCGATGGATGGATTTTGACCAAAGTGCAAGGTTACATCATTAGGACAGGGGAACACAGTCATTAGTTTATGATGACCTTGACCACATTTTCAAGGTCACACCCCCCCCACACACACACACACAAAACAGTCAGTTTTTAGGCCACAAATGGATTGTCTGCACTCTATCTCATCAGTGAACTGAGTAATTTGTGTCAAACTTGGTACAATATAGCTTTACAACATACCGCAGATTTGATTATATATCGGTAACCTTCATCTATTTAACAAGGTCACAGGCACCCAAAATAGTCAGTTTTAAGCTTGTCTGCACTCTATCTCATCAACGAATATATTAATATCAAACTTGGAACAATATATCATTACAATATACCGCAGATTTGATAAGATTTTGGTGACCTTGACCTTTTTCAAAGTCACAGGCCCCCAAAAACAGTCAGTTCTTGGTCAAAAATGGCTTGTCTGCAATCTCATTAACGGATTTATAAATCTTCACTTCATCTAGCTTGGTACAATATATCATAAAAACCAATCGCAAATTTAATTAGATTCTGATGTCTTTGACCTTTTCAAGGTCATACCCCACCCCCTAAAAAAAGAACATTCAATTTTTGGCCAAAACTAGCTTGTCTGCGCTCAATCTCATTAACGAATTTATTAATTTTAGTCCAGCTTGGTACAATTTATCATTACAGCATGCCGCAGATTTGATTAGATTTTGGTGTCCTTGACCTTTTTTTTCAAGATCACAGGCCCCCAAAACAGTCAGTTTTGGGCCAAAAATGTCTTGTCTGCACTCTATCTCATTAACGAATATATTAATTTTAGTCAAACTCGGTACAATATATCATTACAACACACCGCAGATTTGATTAGATTTTGGTGAATTTGACCTATTTAAGGTTGCAGCTTACATTTTGGTGACCTTAACCTAGTTATTAAGGTCAAATGTGTGTTTAAGACATATGTATGGTGGGGGGGGGGGCATTGTTTTCTTCTGCTCGGTAAACACTGTATCTTTCAATTGCCTCTATAAGCATGCTCTGTTAGAATATTTCAAATCTCACCGGTTTTGTCAGTGCAGTTATTGAAATCAACGGGTGATTAATCTTTGTATTTTCACAGGGAGACATGGGTCCACGTGGTGAACATGGGCCTCCTGGACTGACAGGTGAAAAGGTATGTTCTCTTTAGTTACGGGTGTTTCCAGAATAACAATAGGTCTCATTTAATAGATCAATGTACCATCGCGCAACTAGCAATTAAGCAATTCAACTATCATCGATTCATAAAAGTGCAAGTATGTCAAAACACTATTACACGCTGAACAAGAATTTGCATTACAAGTGACATGTTTGTCAAACAACAAAGAAACCGTAATCCATATTTAGAATATTGGATATCGGTCAATTTCCGCTTCACATGGGAAGTTGGGGCGGTGTTTATCCATTATCAAAAATGTATACCACTGCAACCCCGCTGCATATTCAAAAAAAAAAAAAAAATAACTTACGCCACTTGTCTGAAAGTGTCAGCCAATCACTTGAGAAGGACCAGCTACGCAATCGTTTCGCCCAAGTTGTCAGTCGTCTCTAAAATCTGTTCAGAAGTACATGACAGAAGGTTCATCGCGGTCCAACAAAGCTTTTGGAGCGTCTTTGATTTTCCTTGCAAACAAAAAGAACGTGCGATGGAGAGAAGTATTATTGCTAAACTGCTGGTTACGTGGTTGTAATGCCGTTTCAGTAAAAAAAACTAATAGGATTTTCCAAACTGGCCCCATTGCATTGATTTCTGACAAATTGATTATATTTTGGTTTCTTGGTTTTTATTTCGAAGCTTCCTATCTTTAATCAAACATAGGCATATCCACATGTTTAGCAGAACACTTAAGATGCTTAATGACTACCTTGACTAATTTGATGCAATTTTGTTAACACGATTTGGAAAGTCAACCGTTTTATCTTGTTTCCGAACTTCCATACTAAACCAAACACTTAAAGTTATATGGAAAATAGAAGTGGAGGCAATGATCAGGAATCGATACCATCAACCCACAGCTCCCATCAGAGACACTAAAGGGAAAGACACACAAACATGAAACAACAGACCCTAATGGAAACACCAACAACGGAAAGCCAAAAGGACAGTTACTTTTCCACAAAATGGCCAACAGGCTATCCAAAATTAAATAACATAAGCGACACAAACACCCGAAGGCAAACCATAACAAAAATTAACCGCGACAGAAGAACCGACTTGGAACCGCCAGGGAAGTTTGTTTATTATTATTGTACTTTTTCTTCTAACGGTTTCTTGTGAATTTGACATATCTTACTTATAATATATTATTTAACACATATTTAAGTGACATGCAGTACGATATATAGTCTTATACTTGTTTTAGGGACGTCTTGGCCCTGCTGGTTTACCCGGTTATCCTGGCCCTCCAGGAGAGAAAGTAAGTACCATACATACATAGGCATACATAAACAGGATGATACACCTGGTATAAACTTATACATTAATACAAGGAGAGCAATTTTCGTGTCCTTATGTCCTTCCTGTAAATTGTTTATCTATGAGACGGGTCGGGGTCTGTCATGCCTATCTCGAATATATTTCTTTAACTGTTAACCCTAATGATAAGCGGGTCAAATCACTTTTCAGAAAGTAACATTCCCGGTATTCCTTTTAAAGGTGCATTATTGAGCTACCGGGTCTCAATTTTTTTTCGGGTTTTTATCTTTAATGCATACTCCTCTGTCATGTGTACACTTTTGGAGCCAAATACAGCTTCAGAACTTTGTGAAAATGGTCGTTTTCATTCGCGTTTACCCTTCACTCTGAACATGTGTTCGGAATTTCTGTTCTAAAAATAAATCTGTCACTTTACACATACAAGGCGACAGTATCGTCTCTGAGTGTCGTTACTTATGGCATGGTATTCAGCGTCTTTTTTCTTCCAATTCAGGCATGGCCTAAGCAAACAAGGCCAATTCTGAACGTTGCATAACGTCATATATGGAGATTCTATTTTTATCACGAACTATAAATAGATCTAACTAGTGTGCGAAACCTAGTTAGGGAATCCCCGTCAAACTCGTTCACCTGTCATCATAATTGTTCGCATTTTTTGCATAAAATGCATTCATTTGTAATGTTTTAAAGAAAAATAACGGCTATATGTATTTTATTTTTGGAAGCATTTTTTCCAGATAGCTCAATAATGCACCTTTAAGTTCGCATAACATATTTGAGGAATATGGGTCATAAAAATCAGAGAACTATTTAGTCCTAGCCCACTCACAACGATTTAAACCAATGATGTCATATAGAAATTTCTCAGAAATTGCATGTATGTTAAAAGTACGATATCCAGAGGTATATGTCATATTTGTTACATTTCTCTTGATACCAATCGATATCTGTTTAATATAGTGCATCTATGATTCGAGTTTATGTTACATGCTAGAGACGTTGCAAAGCAAAATATCATATAAAACTAGGGTTTATTTGTTTGTTTGTTTTGGAGTTTAACGGCCCAGTCAACACTTTTTAGGTCATTTTTGAGCCGGTCAGTTTACCTATCCACACTTTACCTGGCCAAGCTTATAAGTAAGCGGTTTCGCCAGAAACTGACAACTGCCCTTCTTGAATAAGCGAAAGGAAGAGAATGGCCGTAGAAAAGATTGCATGATCATTCAAACGAGGGTTTATTGGGTATAAATTATATTCTTATTACTACATCTACTGCAAGACATTACCTTTGTTGGAGTATTATACTGTGTTTGTTGCATTGAATGCATTACGATAACACACCCGGGTGACATAATGCGTTCTTATCTCCAGAATGTCTATCGCTCTGATGGAAAGCTTGATGATTTTCATATGTCACACGAGTGCGTTTTCGTAATACATTCAATGATACAAACTCCTGCTGTACGCTGGAGAAATATTCTAAGCTTTTAAGGCAAGATATGATCCTAAAATTCAAGACACAGTAACCACATTGTGTTAGTTGCCTTCATAAACTTAAAATGTTTTATATTTATGACACTGTATCCGCACAAATGAATGTTCTTATTTTAACTGTATTCCGTCGGATTAGTAGTTTGGTAAATGTAAAATAGAAGTGTTATTTTCTAGGGTAACTTTGGACCAAGAGGGCGAAGAGGCCGAAGAGGAAGAGCAGGAAAGACAGTAAGCCTCAATTTTGTTACAGTTTCAGTATACAGATTGGTGAAAATTGTTCACATATTAGCGCATGGTAAATTTCTGTACAATATATTCTAAAAGTCTTATTTACAGACTATTGAAATTATCGTTTGATTTACGGTTGCATACTATAGAATAGATGACACCAACGCACTGAGAGTACTGGTGGGTCGATTGTCACAGAGTGTAGGCTTGGAAAATAGTCCTTGGACTGAGACTTGAGACTTAAAGTGTTTCGTCTAACCCTTAACTATATTTTTTGTAAAGCAAAAGGTTAAGACCATGATCGGACGCCAGAGAACAAGGCGTCTAATCTGGGTCTACACTGTTGGCAAAGCTCAGCCCATGATTCCAATCCAGATTCTATAGATAACCGTTAAGAACAGCGCGTCAATTTGCTGTAAATAACCGTTATTCAAATTTCCTACAAATCAGTCATGGTCACATGGATTTATGCCAATGACAATGCCAATGACAATGACAATACTTTATTAAGTACTCTAGGCCTCCGGCCCATAATACAAAACAATATAATATACATAACTATACAGACTAGTCGAGATCAAAGTACTTCTATAAAGACTCTCAATACTATTGTTATCTATTATAATATATGTGTATATACTAGTAATTCTGATATAAGCAGTTTATTCATATTTAACTGCCTACAGGTTTATGCAGTATTTAGTAGCTCACTCCTATAAGTAAAAGCATAGTATATAAACTTTCCTAGATTGAGTGTTTTTATGTGGTCATCATTAAATAGCATATAGAACTGTTCCGTGGTCCGATTTCCCGATATTATATCAGACAAATATATGTTTCTTAATTCTTCATACACAGGACAAATCATGACAAAATGAAACTCATCCTCTATTTGACTATTTTCACATAAAGTGCATAACCTTTGTTCAAATTCAACATTTTCATGTCTCTACTCCTATTTTAATGAACAGGACATCTTAATTTGCTAAGAGCAATTTGGAATTTTAATGGGATATTCATATTAATATACTTAGCTGTTTGTAATGTCGGCATAATAAATCTATAATGCCGAGGTTTATTTGACTCAGCGATTATTGCATGCCATTCTTGCTTACTGCAGTCAATCAGTCTCTGTTTGAAAGCTTTCATGAACATGTTAATATCTCCTACCTCTTCGTTTAGCCAAACGTATCCAAATCCGTAGTTGAATAACAACTGTTTTACTTTAGTGGCCCTTCATCAGATATTTGGATGCCACTGATACCAGATTGCTTCAATTCTTCTACTAGTTAATTAATAAACAGATTAAACAATATCGGACTGAGCTTACACCCTTGTCGCGTACCTATATTACAGCTAAAATTACTTGTACATTTTCCATCCTTCAATTTTACACAAGAACACAAATCACTAGACATACTTATCAAGAGTCGTAAAAATTTACCATGTACACCTTTACTTATTAAACAGTTTATAAGCTCAACATGATCAATGCTATCAAAAGCCTTAGAAAAATCGACAAAAAAGGCAATAAAATCTCCCATCCTTCTTGCTTAGATATTTTTGTCCCATTGACATCAAAGTAAATATATTGTCTATCGTAGAATAACCCTTCCTAAAACCGGACTGTGCTTCATCTATTTTCGAATGTTGATCTGCCCATGTATATAATCTTATGTATAACATATTAGTCAGAATTTTATTTAAAACATCTATAAGTGAAACTCCTCTAAAATTATTAGGGTCTAACAATGAACCAGATTTAAAGATAGGACATAAAATACTCTTCGCCCAGTTTTGTGGATACCATCCTACTTCCAATGTTTTATTGAAGAGAGTAAGTAGTATGTTGGCAATCTTACTTGAAGTACATTTTATCATCTCAGCAAGTAAACCGTCAGGTCCACTCGACTTGCCTAACTTAAGACTAGCTATGCCAGTCAGTAACTCATCCATTGTAAATGGTAAATTAAAATAATCATTATACGGACCATCATTATCAAATTCATGTGAATTATCTTTAAATTGTTCTGCCTGCTCACTGTATAAAAGATTTTTGAAATGATCTTTCCAAACTCTACTTTCTATGTCATATATTTGTTTTGGCTTATATCTATATCTTTTAACATTTTTCCAGAATAAATTATTATTTCCGCTTGCTGCTATCAATGTTTGTCTATTTTGTTTTTGTTTTGCAATTTGTTTCTTATTGCAAATATCCTTAAATCTGTTACGCTTCTCTTTAAAATTTCTTAAACTTATACTTGTACCTTCTTTTCTAAATGTGCGTAGTGCTTTATTTTTCTTGGTTTTCAGAATCT
This sequence comes from Lucinisca nassula, assembly GCA_963580285.1. NCBI lineage: Eukaryota > Metazoa > Mollusca > Bivalvia > Lucinida > Lucinidae > Lucinisca > Lucinisca nassula. Next base: position 125,879,634 of record OY757010.1, on the reverse strand, counting down.
TACATTGGTCATCCCACCAAGGCTTCTTCCTTGTATATCTTTTATGATTTGATTTTACTTCCATACCTTCTGCTGCCTTTTGGTATAAATCCACTATTTGGGTTACCCCTTCATCTATGTTCTCTTCAATTTTAACCAAAATACTGTTCGGTAATCTCTCCAAATTTGTATTAAAATTATTTATAAAAATATCTTAATACTCTTCTTTCCATTTATATTTCTTATATATCTTTTCAGATTCTTCATTTATATTGTTTATCCGTTCGTGAGTCATAACATTAAACTCAAATATACAGTGTAATGGAAAATGCACCGACTCTGTTCTATTTCCTACCTCAAAAAACTTTATAAAAGGAAACAAACTGGTGGAAGCAATAACGTAATCTACAATACTTGACCCATCATTGGCTATACATGTTATTTCACCGGTCTGATCCTTCTCTATTCTACCATTTAAAAAATGTATACCATAAGTTTTACACAAATCTATGAGAGATAAGCCAAACGAATTGCATTCTTATCTTTAGATTGTCTTTGAAAACGAAAATTATCAGATTAATACAGTACATTTTCATCAAAAATAAAATCTGCATTATCATCAATGTTAACATCTTGTATATTACTACACCTGGCATTAAAGTCGCCCGCTAATACAAGCTCAGCATCAGGATATTAACTGACAATTTGAAATAACTTTGTTTCAAAATTTTCAATACCATTCTTACCAGTTTCTTCATTATATATAGTAGACCCTTCAGGCGATATATATGTAAAACAAAATATGATATCATTTTCTATTTCTAGCAAGTTACCATTTAGCAATAATATAATACAATCTTCAAAATTGCTAAATATTCTCTTCACTAAATCTTTATTTACCAATGCATGTTTAACAAAAACTGTACTCCCCCAGAGTATCTATTATGCCTTTTCTTACGGACTGTTGAGAACGCCTTATAGCCATTGAAAAAATCATTAAATTGTGTATCACACTTCCCCCAAGTCTCACAGAAACCTATTAGATCAAATGAATTGACATATTTTCTGATATCTTCATCATTTTCATACTTGTCTAACCCTTCAATGTTCCATGAACCAATTTTCAATGTATATCCCGTGTCTGTTCGTCTAAGTCCATAATCATAATTACTGACTGCATCTGGGCGTCGGCCGTGCCGCTACTTGTCAACAATTACTATGTTTTCACTGGCTTCGTCGTATTCATACGTATCTCCGTCTATAATTAACTTGTCATATTTTAAATATGCTTCCCTTTTCTGGTTAAGGGCATCCCGTAAAAATCTACGCAGATCGTTTCTTGCCTTCATTACCCTGCTTGGAAAGTCCTCGCACACTGTTATGTCCTTACGAAATGTTTCAGTTTCGTCCTCGCCTTGTTCTGCTTCGCCTTCTCCTTCAGTATTTCTAACCTGTGCAGCCGCTGGTTTAGCATTGCTTTCTTTGCGTTTTTGTCTATATGTCTTCAGTATCTTCTCTTTATCTTTGTAAAAGCTAAACTTCACTATTATTGGGTGAGGTTTTTGCCCACTCATCATTCTATGTGCTCTTTCAATGCTAATCATCGATTCATCTAAATTCAAGTCCTTTGCTATGTATTCTTTTACTTTTTTCTTTTGAATCTTCCCAGCTTTCGTCTTTCTCTTCTGCTATCCCATAAAATCGGAGGTTTTCTCTTCGTGATTGTGCCTCTAACTTTTCGCGCTTCTTTTCACTCTCCTTTAGCTCTTTTTCTAACGTAGAGACTCTATGACTCAAATTGCCCACTGTCTCATTTATTTCATCATTGCTTTTTATCAGCCTTTTATTAGTCTCCTTTACCTCTTTAATAGATTTCTCCAAATCACCAAACTTATTTTCAACGTTTCTTACGCTTGACTGGACACTAAGCATTATGTCTTTTAGTTCTGCCATACCAAGTTCTCCGCCATAGTTTGACTGTCGTGTATCCGTGCGTTGAGAGTGAGATTGAGATAGAGATTGAGATTGAGGATGGGAGGAGTACGATGCATGTTGACTCGGACTCCCAAACCACGAATTTATTGCTGGTTGACTCCCACCCATGAACATACTCGAAGAAGCAGAAGCTGACGAACGCGGCGATACTGTCTCGCTACTACGCAACCATCGTTGTGATTCTCGTTGTGATTCGCCTCTACCACGACCAGAACCAGCACCCGAATTTACATTACCACCACCCCCATGCACTATTGATAAAGACCATTGTCTTGAGTGGTGCTCTCTAGCGATGCACAACGTCTGATTCCCCATTTCTGCATCAGCTCCATTACTACCGTGAATATGTGGTCATTTGCGATAGGTTACTTTGTTCTGTTACCAGAAAGAACTGTTACGATTCCATAACTACTTGCCTTTGCTATCTTCCAGCTCGAAACCCATTTCCAAGCAATACGATAGCATTCTGTGTCAGTCCATTCGTTTCAACTGAAATGTCTAAATAGTCAGCTATGATATCATGTGGAAATTAATACCTAGTTTATGTATGCAGATGTGTGTATATGTGTAGGGATGATAGACTCTTATAGAAAATGTGAACGCTAAGCGAAATATACTTTTGCTTACTATGCAGAATTTGCATTTGTGCAAATTGACTTACGTATACAAATTGGCGTATGTTTACGGTCCTTTATAATTAACAACGTATAAATTAAATTCTCCGTTTCCAATACCCGCTTAATTCTCTTAACACTTAAAAAATATCAACGAGACGACCCGGTTTTGTGATTTATTTGTTTGTTTGAGTTGGGGTTTAACGTCCCCGTCAACACTCTTTATGTCGTTTTGGAGACGTTGCTTCCAATTTTTAGGGACTGCCGTCGGTTTATTTTTGTTAGGGTTTTGTCTTTGGGTGTGTATATCCCTTATATTATATTGTTTTTGATAGCCAATTGGCCATTTTGTGGGAAAGTAACTGTCCTTGTGGCTTCCACTATTGGTCGTGTTTTTTCATGTTTGTGCTTCTTATCCTTTGGTGTCTCTGGTGGGAGCTGTGGGTTAATTTTATCGATTCCTGATCATTGCCTTCACTTCTATTTTTTACACGACATTGAGATGAAATGCCATCTTAAGCCCTGCCACAAAATGAAACCAAAAGGATTTATATGCATGGACGCTCCAACACGCACCATTGTGCCTGGGCAGGCTTAGACCTTCTAAGCGGTTTACCAGTACTCATGCGCGTGGTCGGTTTCAGCTCTGCGCCAAAGCAACATGCAGCCCGATCTTTTTATTCAAGCCCCGATGGGCGGGTCTTAAGCACGGTTTTGTGATGGTTTCCAGGACGAAACGCCCCGTTACCACGGTAGAAAGGGTCCTACCCTGACCCGCAACGCAATCGATATTTTGGATTGGTCTCCCCTAGTTCATTTGAAACTCTGCTATCCTAAACCAGTTCAATTCCGCAAAGGTTAACCAATTTATATTTAGCACAAGTCTATTTTAAATTTTAGGGGTGTCAGGTTGTGTTTTCTTCAACATTTATTTGAGAAATGGCTGAACTTTTGCAAATAGTGTAGGTCCTGATCAGACGCCGAGTTCTGTTGCGACTGACTGATCATCTGCAAATTACCCGTTTTGGGCATTCCAGTATAAAATGGGTTAATCCTTACACGCCAGGCGAATTAATCTACGGTGTTTGCATTCATTAGCAGTCCCTGTATACAATTAATAGTTATTGAAAAGTTACGGGAAGATAGGCCCTTGATGAAATTAATTTACAGAAAATACACACTTTTATATTAAGCTTCACCGGCAGTTTCATTTTTAGATATGAGGAACGTTCGAAATTAATTTGAATATGTAGCAATATTTTCTCACGGATGTATCTGGCGGTTATGCGGCCATCTGCATTTAGGTCAAATTTTAGTCTGAAGTTTAATCTGGGTTGATTGTAATCAACAATAAATAAGTATTAGTTTACTTTACTGGTTCGTTTCCTATATTATGACATCGTTAGCATGGTTAAATGTATAATTTTAATTTCATCTTCCTGCTTCTTTTAAACATACTGCTTTCAGGTAAATAAGACTATACTAAGCAATATTCACATTTTCTATATCCCAGAAAGTTAAGTCCAGGCTACAAAGAAAATCCTACAAAATCGTGTATGCATATCCTTCTTTGAGTCCAAATTTTACATACCTATAAAATGCCCCGTTCACTTTGTACAGAAGTCACAATTATGTTTCCATATTACCCGTAGTCAAGTGCATATTACCCGAAGATAAGCAGTCTCATGCACAATACAACTACTTTATAATATGTCCATTTCGAGGTTCAAAACAATGGGCAGCCATCTTGACATTTGTTTGTTTGAATCGAGGTTTTACGTCCCCGTCAACACTATTGAGGTCGCTTCTTCTTGTGGGAGCTTTACCCGACATTGTGATGAAATGACCTCTCAAGCTTGTCATATTGAGGTACATATCGACTGAAAGAACCTAAAACGAAACAAATACAGGTTGTGACACATTTTATGATGTCAAATATGATCTACCTTCAGTCTGTTTTGAATTTCAAGAATTCCTTTTAGGAGTATTTTGAAAAAATAAAACGGACACTTTGGAAAGCGGCGTCCTACTTTTGGCGTCAACACCTTCAAACGAGATCATCTCTGAAGCCACTGGGCCGATTCAGCCTAAATTTTATCTGTAGCATCCTTGGGCTCAGGGATTGAAAATTTGTGTTTTTAATGAATATCGGCTCATTAGTTTGGTTGCTATGACAACTTAGAATTTCCATTGACTTGTAATGGGAAAAATGGCATTTACTGCCAAACCTTTGCAGATATTTTGAAAAAACTTTTATAGAAATATTCCTTGAGTGAACATCTTTTAGCTACATGCTTTTATGCCAACCTGGGCGTCCCCTAGGGTGTGCCGGGGCCATGCCCCATCCCCTCCAGTGCATACAGGGCAATATATTGCAGAAACCATTCAGATCCCCACCCCTAAACCATATATTCTTTTTTCTTATGATAAGAGGCATTCAGTGACACCAACCTGGGGGTCCCCTAGGATGTGCCCAGGCCATGCCCCACCCCCTCCACTTCATAAAAGGCCAAATATCTCAGAAAGCGTTGAGATCCCCACCCATCAACCATATATATTCTCGATTCTTATGATAAGACGCATTCAGTGATACCAACCTAGGGGTCTCCCACGGTGCGCCGGGGCCATGCCCCACCCCTCCGCTTCATAAAAGGCGATATATCTCAGAAACCATCCAGATCCCCACCCCAAAACCATATATATTCTTGTTTCTTATGATAAGACGCATTCAATGACACCAACCTGGGGGTCCACTGGGATGTGCCTGTGCATTGTCCCACCCCCTCCACCCCATCAAAGGCCCAATATCTCAGAAACCGTTCAGATACCCACCCCTAAACCATATATATTCTTGTACCTTATGATAAGACGCATTCAGTGATTTCAACCTAGGGGTCACCCGGGGTGCGCAGGGGCCATGCCCTGCCCCTCCACTTCATAAAAGGCGATATATCTCAGAAACCATTCAGATCCCCACCCCAAAAACCATATATATTCTTGTTCCTTATGATAAGACGCATTCAGTGACACCAACTTGGGTGTCACCTGGGATGTGCCCGGGCCATGCCCCATCCCCTCCACTTTGTAAAAGGCCCAATTTCTCAGAAACCATGTAGATCCCCATCCCTAAACCCAGGGTGCGCCGGGGCCATGCCCCACCCCTCCACTTTTTAAAAGGCGATATATCTCAGAAACCATTCAGATCCCCAACCCAAAAACTATATATATTCTTGTTTCTTATGATAAGACGCATTCAGTGACACCAACCTGGGGGTCCCTAGGGATGTGCCCGAGCCATGCCCCACCCATCCACTTCATAAAAGGTGATATATGTCAGAAACCATTTAGATCCACACCCCAAAAACCATATATATTGTTGTTCCTTTTGATAAGACGCATTCAGTGACACCAACTTGGGTGTCCCCTGTGATGTGCCCGGGCCATGCCCAACAACCTCCACTTTGTAAAAGACCTTATATCTCAGAAACCATTTAGATACCCATCCCTAAACCATATATACACCTGTTATTTTTGATAAGACACATTTAGTGATACCAAAGTAGGGGTCTCCCAGGGTGTGCTGGGGTCATGCCTCAACCCTCCACTTTATAAAATGCCATATATCTCTGAAACTGTTCAGATCCCCACCCCTAAGACATGTGTATATGTGTTCCTTTTGATAAGACCCATTCAGTCACATCAGCCCTGGGTGTATTTGTGCTAGGGCAATGTGTCCCAACACTTTCATAGAAATGTTCCTTAAAAATGTTATATCTGCCATATGATCTTAAGGCTAATTGGTTGCCACAGATGTTGTCAATTGTCGTTTGTTGTCTTGCAACAACACATTCAAGAGACATCAGACTTTATCTGTAGTGTCTTTGGGCCCAGGGTTTCCATGGTTCATTAAAATACATAGCAGCCATTGGATAGTGCACCCTGAACTCTGGTGAGCATAGTGGCCCATGGGCCTCTTCTAAATGACGTCACATTCATCTTCACTTTGGCGCCATTTGGGCGTGGTTTTTCAACATGTAGGAAGACCCTTAACGACATGCATTATTTTCAATTTAAATAACTTACTGAAATGTAATCTGATTTTACGTTCAAATTTCTATGCCAGGCTATCCTGAATTCTAGTAGACAGTTCAAGTAATGGGTATATAACAAACAGTAGGCCCATGGGCCGCTATGCTAACCAGAGCTCAGGGGATGAGAGGCATACTGCCCACTGACAGCTAAGTGTTTTAATAAACCACAGACGCCCTGAGCCCAAGGAAGCTTCAGATAAAATTTGAATCCATCAGCCTAGTGGCTTAAGAGGTCTGATGTTGCTTGAATGTGTCGTTGCAAGACATTTGACATTTTCCCATCCGTGGCAACCAAAAGGTCTAAAATGATATGGCAGATAGAACATTGTTTAAGGAACATTTGTATAAAAGTTTGACAAAATATCATGAAAAGCGTAAATGTCAGTTTTTAATGTTCCCAATTATAAGTCTATGGAAACTCTTTATTTGCCATAGCAACCAAAGTAAAGAGCCAAATTTCATAAAAAAACTCACAAAACCTGTAAAGGCAACTATGCTGATTATTTCCATAAGTATATATATTTTCCTTTTTTGAAAACTTTAAGTTGCCATTGCAACCAAACCAAAGAGCCCAATTTCAAAAACAACAGAAATCTTTTGAAGCAAATATGGTGAATATTTTCATAAAGTCTTAGAGCATATGGTTTGTGAGGAGATGATTTTTTTCAGTATTTTTGTTTTCTTTTTTTTTTCATTTCCGTTTCCATGGCAACCAATAAAAATGAGCAGTAGGCCTAAAATCATATGGCAGACAGTAAATTGCTTAAGGAACATTTCTTTGAAAGTATTCTCATAATATCTGTAATGGGTTGGCAGTTAATGCCATTTTTAAATTTTCCCAATGGAACAGGCCTCCGTGGCCTAGTGAATATGAGAGTTGACTCTTAATCATTAGGTGGGTTCGAGCCTGGCTCGGGTCACATGTGAGACGCCAAGTTCTGCAACGGAAGATCAGGTGTTTTTCTCAGGGTACTCCGGTTTTCGCCCACCTCTGATTAACGATCGGCTCGATATGAGTGAAATAATCTTGAAAGGGCCATAAACCCAAACCCCCAAATAATAAGACAATGGACGCTCTAAGTTGCCATAGCAATCAAGCAAAAGAGCTGAATTTCTTCAAAAACGTAAAACCTGTTGAGGCAAATATGATGAATATTTTCATGAAGTGTAAGCCTCAAAGAGCAGATGGTTTCTGAGGAGATCATTTTTTTTAGTTTTTAGCTCACCATAGCCGAAGGCTCCGGGGGAGCTTATAGTAAAGGCATTGGTCGGTCGTCCGTAGTTGTCGTCGTCGTCGTCGTCGTCGTCTGCGTCTGCGTCGTCAATATTTTCAAACAACATCTCCTTTGAAACTACTCGGCCAGTTGAAACCAAATTACATGTGGAGCCTCTATGGGAAGGGGGAACGAAAGTTTGTTCGGGAGGACTTGGTCACATGACTAATATGGCCGCTATGCCCATACATGGTAAAACCTTTAAATATTTTCTTCTCAAGAACCGAATAGCCGATGATCTTGAAACTTGGTATGCAGCATCGGGGACTTTGGTTAAACTTGACCTGTTTTACGTCAGGGTCAAATTTTGTCACTTAGACATTTGTATGGAAAAAACGGCAAAACAGTGGATTTTTCTGATTGTATGTTAGCTAGTGGCATCAGAAATGGTATTTGCAATCAGCTGAATGGAAATTTATCAGTTTCAAAGGTCAAGGTCAGTTATCGACCTTTGTCAAGGACGGCTCAGATTCAGTATTTTTATCTTCCTCTTTACGTAAACTACTGGGCCATTTGAAACCAAATTACACGTGGAGCCTCTATGGAATGAGGGAACGAAAGTTTGTTCGTGAGGACTGGGTCACACGACCAATATGGCCACCATGTCCAAATATGGTAAAAACCTTTAAAAATCTTCTTTTCAAGAACCGAACGGCCGATGATCTTGAAACTTGGTATACAGCATTAGGAACTCTAGCCCTACCAAGTTTGTTCAAATGATGACCTTAGGTTGACTTTGACCTGTTTTACGTCAAGGTCAAATTTGGTCACTTAGGCATTTGTATAAAAAAATGGCAAAGTAGTGGATATTTCTGATTGCCTGGTAGGCTGTGACAACAAAAATGATATTTGCAGTTAGCTGAATGGAAGTTTATCATTTCCAAAGGTCAAGGTCATTACTGACCTTTGTCTTGGATGGCTCAGATTCAGTATTTTTATCTTCTTCTTCACTTAAACTACTTGGCCAAATTAAAACCAAATAACATGTGGAGCCTCTATGGAATGAGGGAAGTTTGTTCGTGAGGACTGGGTCACATGACCAATATAGGCCGCACATATGGTAAAAAACTTAAGAAATCTTCTTTTCAAGAACCGAATGGCCGATGATTTTGAAACTTGGTATGCAGCATTAGGGACTCTGGCCCTACCACGTTTGTTCAAATGATGACCTTTGGTTGACCTGACCTGTTTTATGTCAAGGTCAAATTTGGTCACTTAGACATTTGTATGAAAAAAAAATGGCAAAGTAGTGGAAATTTCTGATTGCCTGGTAGGCTGTGACATCAAAAATGATATTTGCAGTTAGCTGAATGGAAGTTTATCTATTCCAAAGGTCAAGGTCATTACTGACCTTTGTCGTGGATGGCTCAGATTCAGTATTTTTATCTTCTTCTCCAGTAAAAGAGCTGTGCTGATTGAAACCAAATTACACGAAAACCCTCTATGGGGCTGAGGGAATTAAACATTATCCGTGGTATTGTTGTCACATGACCAAGATGGGCACCTTGCCTGTATATGGTATAAACCAAATGACCTCTGGTGAGCGTAGTTGCCAATGGGCCTCTTGTTTTTCCATGGCAACCAACGAAAAACAACAGCAGGCCTAAAATCATATAGCATATAGAAGTTGCTTAAGGAACATTTTTATGGAATTTTAATATCTGCAAAGGCTTGGCGGTTAATGCCATTTTTCAATTTTCCCCAATATAAGTCAATGGAAAATCTATGTTGCCATAGCAACCGAACTAAAAAGTGGAATTTCATAAAAGGAAAAACACAAAATCTGTTGCGGAAAATATGGTGATTTTTTCCATCAAGGCTCAGTCTCATAGAGCATATGATTTCTGAGGAGATGATTTTTTAAGAATTCTTTCCATTGTTTTGCATTTAGGTCTCCATGGCAACCAAACAATGAACAGTAGGCCGATAATCATATGGCAGATAGTAGATTGCTTTAGAAACATTTCTATATAAGTTTTGTCAGAATGTCTGCTAAGGCTTGGCAGTAAATGTCCTTTTTTTAATTTTCTCTGGAAACTCTAAGTTGCCATAGGAACCAAACTTATGGACCGATTTTTATTAAAAAAGTAAACTTTCAATCCCCCAGCCCAAGGGTGCTACAATAAAATTTGGACCCGATCGGCCCAGTGACTTCAAAGAAGATGTCGCTTGAATGTGTTGAGCTCAGACGACGGCGATAACAACAGCGACGACGGAGAACTGCCTTTTCTATAAGCCCACCCGGAGCCTTCGGCTCTGGTGAGCTAAAAATGTCATAGCCTTCGCCAAATGAACTCGTGCCAAATATTTCACAATATGAAGTCAATAACCTATAAATAGTGTGTGTTTGCAAACTCTGAGGCACGCCAACCTTTACTAGTCATATACATGTATGCACATAACTTATGTTTTGTTGTTCCATTATTTCCTTATTTTCATTTAAGGGAGCACCCGGTCCAGTTGGTGATAGAGGCGAGAACGGACCAATAGTAAGTTCTTGGACCAATATAATATATGACAATAGAATAATCCACCGAAAATGTTTGCAGTGGTCCATTTTCAATTATAGGCATGTTTGTTTGGTGTGTGGTAATTAGGGCCCCGCACTGAAAGTGTGGGTGCCCTATAGTAATGACTCTGTCTGTCCGTCTGTCCGTCTGTCTGTCCACAAATTTCTGATAGCGCTGCCGGGGCCCTAGTCAGTTTCACTGACAGCTCTAGTTTTTACAAAACTGTACGTACTTTAGGCAAGCAGTGTAGCCTCAGATCAGACGCCGCGTTTTGTGGTGCCTAAACTGGGTTTGCACTGTTCGCCATTGTTCCAAAGTGTCATACAAAGGGTCACTAGGCATGAATGGTTGAAGAGACAATGTTAGCAATCAATTCCTTTTCTGTCCTTTCTATGGTGAGAGAAATAGATAGGAAATCAATTAACTTGCAGTTATAATTAACGGTGATGATCAAGAACTCTGGTTAAAGGATGCTTGTGCAAAACTCCACGCTGCTGTTCTTTAGTGGTGAAAGACACGTTTTCTGTAAAAACCAAATCAACCACTTGGTTCATAAGTCGAAGTTTGTATGAATGAGTATGAGTATGACGCTGACTGTCGATTTAGACAATGTATGTTCCGATTAAACCTTTAATACGAAAAAATAAATGTTCATGTTTGAAATCGTAAATGGCAGATTTCTTAGAATGAGGTCTCTCGATGTGTTATAAACACATGCCGTGTTTTTCTCTTAGGGAAATTGCCCCCACCTTCGCCTACCCGACTAATATTTATATCAAAGTCGGTTAGTAGGGTATCGCATTTCCACATGTTTCTTACGACTGAGGCTATAAAATACCAAGGAGCGACCCTAAATATGATGCTACTTTACGCAACTGCTAAATAATGCTGATAATCAGAGGTAATTAGAAGTTTTTTTAGGTTTAACGTCCCGTTCAACATTATTTAGGTCATTTTGGAGACGTTGCTTTGAACTGCGTGGGACTATTACCTGACATTGAGATTAAATGACACCTCAAGCCCTGTCGCCCAATGAAACCAATAGGATTTCTATGCATCGACCGTCCTACTCACTCCACTTTGCCTGGGCAGGCGTAGACCTCCTAAGCGATTTAATGGAGGTTGGTTTCAGCTATCTAATTCCCCAAGCACCAGTGGGCGGGGCCCCAGGTAATAAGAAGTCTATATTAAAATTGTGAAAATAAAAATTTAAAATTTTAATCAAAATACAAGTTTAAAACGTTTTTCTATTTTGAAAAATGAGTATTTTAAGATCAAACATTTCGACCGGAACTGACAGATTTATTGAATGAAAGTATTCGCCCAGGTAAAGCTAGTATTGTCACCTGTTGTGAGCAGAGTCATAAGCAGAGACAGATGATGCCAGTAGCCATAAAACATATGGCTAAATTATCAGTTAAGCATGAATTTTGGGTCATTATTCTCTAAGAGAAAAACACGAAATGAGTACATTTTATTCTGTCACATTTATTTCCTATAACAAACCAGATGTATAAACAGACGTCTATCAAATACTTGTAGGATTCCAATCAAAGTACCTTTAATGGATGAATTTGGCAGTTCTTTTATTGAACTATATTCTTTTAAATATTTTTCCTATACTATGAATTGAAAACATTCTTAGATGTGGCGAGGCCATCATCTACTCAAATATAATTAAAATGTTACCACCAAGCAGTGAAAGAAATATCAGATAAAACATACTGATATTTTTTATATTCTGCTCAAAATATAGATTTTGGGAACTCGTTAGTCGATTGTTATGAAGAGATATGAAACAAAAATGACATATCCCTCTCGACATCGTACTTTTACTTGCGTGTGTTTTCTGGGAAAATTTCTATTATGGCTTCATTGAGTTAAATTGTAGCAAATGGGCTGGGACTAACTTGTTCGCTGATTTTATGAACCATATACCTCAAATGTGATATGTGTACTTAAAGAGAATAAATCTAGGCGAGGCAACTAACAAGTTCCCCAGTCTATGTTTTGAGCAGAAATAAGACAAATAATGTATATCCATGTAAACCCCAGTTTCACAATATGAAAGTGAGGTATAAGCGATCAAAATCATCGTGTTTTGCCGATATCTAGAAATTAAGTGTCTGAACCCACACACCAAGTGACCAACGGTGGCATCTTTAAAAGAGATATCAAAACAAAACAGAAGCACTTAGAAGTTATCTGATACTACACATCACGAAAACACGCCTATATAATGTTGACCCCTTTGAACACCAGTTTTATATATTAAAACTGGACCCCAGTTTTATATAGTAAAACTTGGGTTTACAGGGGTAAATCTTATTTTTCTTATTTCTGCTCTAAGATATAGATTGTAGGTATTCGTTAGAACCTCCTCCTCAAGGTGGTTCTTACGAGTACCCACATTCTATATCTTAGAGCAGAAATAAGAAAAATATCAAAATTTATCATCTTAAAATTTTCATTTTTACGGTGGTAAATTTTATAATGTATTTGTATAGGCGCGTTGTCGTAATGAGCGGGTTAGATTGACAGCAAACACAAATGTTTATTTATACTTGTTTATGTCTCCACTTTAGATGCAGAATAAGAAGTTGCTTCCATTGCTGAGGGAAAGAGTTATAACTCAGTAATAATTAATAATTACAAAGCAAAAATAAATAAACTTTCTAAATGCAGATTGTGCTGTACTGTCGAATAGCTTTATAAGCGCTATCTGAGTATAATTTTTGGGATGAAAAGCACTCGTAAAGAACCTCCGAAGACTGCAAAATTGTGCCTTTTATCATGTATTCAGACCTAACTGGGTCTTACCTCACTTCCGTCTTTTCATTTGGTCTATCAAGCAAACCTGCAGGAAATGACTTACTTAAGCAGTATGATAACCGTCAAGTCCTGTCTCATTTTACATACATATTTATGTATCTAATCTATATATGTCTTTGCTACTTATTTTTAAAATAAATATTGTTTAAACCAAATTTATAGGACGAACTTGAGGACATATTTTACAAGTGTTCTGTTTGGACATTGGTTTCCGCCACGCGCCCCTCACCAAACTAGGTATTTTAAGGTACTAAAATGCTGAGTCTGGCGCGGACACGAAAAATTCCAGTGCGATCTTAAACGCTAAATTTTCATGATGTACATCTCTGTGATAAAGCTTCAGACTGTTATCTTTTAGCATGACAAATCTGTGCTGACATCCAATAACGCCATAACACTGACGATTATACTTTAAAATCACGCCGAATTTTAAACTTAAGAAGAATGCACTTCACAAAGTCTTCGGCATGTTACTAGATCTTAATTTCATTTATTATTATCTTATCTGGCTGATTTTAGCAAATAACTTGCTGTTTCGAAATACCTGTGTTTTTTTTTCTTTTTTTCTTTCTTTTTTAATTCTGCGATAGTCAAGAGATCTATTTAACATGTAGTGTATATATTTGTGGATATGTTTCAATTTCAGTTTGTGTCATTGGGGCCGAAACTTTAATCAGCAATGCATACATGTTCATATAATTAGGGCCCCGCACTGAAAGTGGGGGTGCCCTATAGTAATCACTCTGTCCGTCCGTCTGTCTGTCTGTCCGTCCACAAATTTCTGATAGCGATGCCGGGGCACTAGTCAGTTTCACTGACAGCTCTAGTTGTTACAATAAGGACCTTATGTTAGACTGGCACTCGTGCCAAATATGCTATCCTCTTGAAATAAAGTTATTATTATTATTATTATTATTATTGACAAAAGTGCTGTAAATTAAATTCTGGATTCAAACTTTTCCTGAAAATGTAAACTAGGCAAGATGATTCTTTTATGTCTGAGAACGAACTGTATACCATATTTCCTTGATAGTTGAATTCTGACTTTAAAAATAACATATAACCATTCTGTTACAGGGACAGCCAGGAGAAACTGGTAAACCTGGAATACCAGGGCCTATTGGACCGAAAGGTGATACAGGAGCCGCAGGACCACCAGGGTTCATGGGAGAACAAGGCATTCAAGGGCCTCCAGGGCCGCCGGGGGCACCTGGAACAACTGGGCCACCGGTAAAGTACAGTAGTTTCATACATGTTTTACCCATGTGTAATAAGACTATCCGTTATAACTGGGAAAAATCACTTCACTAAGTCTCACAAAATTAGTGATTTAACAAGTATCTTTTTGAATTGAAGATAGCAACTTTGTTATCAGTAATAATTTAAAACATAATCTTTGATTCCTACCATCCTGTTATAAACTGATTAATAGAGTTAAGCATGTACAGTTACACCTGTCATAGTGGCCACCTCTTTTGAACAAGCAACCTGTCTTAAGCATTTATGGTTTAGTTCCCAAAACAGGCAAATGCATTAAAATTCACCCGTATTAAGCAAACACCTGTCATAAGCAAGCACATTTTGGTTATCCTTTAGGTGCTTTCTTAATAAAGGTTGGGCTGAATTTAATTGACAAGTAAATCGAATTTGACTATTCATTGTCAAAATGACTGTTTAGGCACTTGAGCAAATCAAAAATGATTCGCTACAGATTGTTCAATAGACCTTATCATAATTCTATCAATTTACTTCATTTAACAAATGTTTCAATTCTATAAACATGCGACAGCAAAATGCTTTGAAGTATGCACTTCTCTTAAAGAGACAAACATGTAATTTAATAAATCATTTTGCCTTATATTGCTAGGGTCTTAGGGGCAGTGATGGCCTGAGAGGACCTGCTGGAGAGAGAGGAGAAGTGGTATGTATTAATTTGGCGCGATTGTTTTATTGCCATAGGCTGGCATAACTGCATATTGCCACAGCATAACTATACAATATAATATAAGGCTTACTTACCAACATATTCCAATCTCATAACAATGGTATTGTAGGAGGCTGACATAATTACATATTGCAATATCATAACATTGCTATATTATGTACAGCTGACATAAAACTACATATTGCAACTACATAAAATGACATATAATACAGTAAAATTCCTTTATTAAGGCCACTTTTGGAACTGTTCAGAAGTGGTCTTTAAGACCGCTTTTGAACAGTCCCTAAGGTTGTCTCTGATCAGATGACACTGTATGCAGAAATCGTAAAAAAGAATAACTCAAGCCTTCAAAATAAGCTTTTTAAAGCAGAACTAGTTTGAATTTTAGGTGGTCTTAATAGCGGAATTTCACTGTGTAAGGCTGTATGACTGTATGCTTCACCATCATACCAGTGTTATTTTATATAAGAATGGTGTGCCTTCCTGACCATGCTTTATTACATAAGGCTGGTGTAACTACATATTCCAACACCATAACAATACTATATTGCATACGGCTGACATAACTACATATTATAACATTTCCTTCATTCAGTTAAATGACCAAATAAAATGGCGGTAAACTTGAATGATTTAATTTATGATGTACAAAACTATTCAAAGGATGCTTCTGTTGCATTAAATGGCTTTTCCATCCTTTCTTTTGATAAAATGTAAAATGGCACTATATTTCAAGAATAGCCTACATGTAGGAAAGGATACGACACTGAGATCCATTACAGTAACACACCCGTGCGATTTAGCACATTTTTTCACATCTCCAAAACGGCTACTTTTGTGATGAAAATCCATAATATTTGTCATATTTTTCTTATTATTTATACTGCAAATATAGGTTGTGGGTGCTCGTTAAAACCGCCTCATTGAAGCGGTTCTAACGTGTACCCATAACATATGTCTTAAAGCATAAATATAACAAATAATGTATAGCCCTACAAACCCCAGTTTTCTCTATATAAAGTGGGGTTTAGGGTGTGTTCATTTCACGGACTTGGTCACGTGATGGAAAGTTACTTTCTGTAACTGGTAGAAGTACACATTTATTATTGATCGTGAATTTGAACAGTAGTTTGTGTTATCCATATAATGTCATGTCATGTCATAATTTTCAGGGCCAAACGGGAGTACAGGGTCCACCTGGACAGGCCGGTATCATGGGACCGACTGTAAGTTAACATATAACATAAAGTTTTTCAAAGAAATGACCATTGACGAATAAGTGGTACGAATGGCCATGCATATAAACCCTTTTGGTTTTATTGGGTGGCAGGACTTGGGATGTCATTTCATCTCAATGTCGGGTAAAAGTCCCCCAAAATTGGAAGAAACGTCTCCAAAATGACCTATACTGTGTTGACGGGGACGTCAAACCTCAAGTCAAACAAACAAAATGTTCGAAGAAACTTTCAATGTGTTTATAAAAGTTATATAAAATTGAGAGTCTGTTAAACATATCGTCACTTTTGAAAATTTTCAAAATAATTCTTACATTACCACATTAGGCATCATAACTATCAATGACTCACTGACAAAACTAAACAATTTGTTAGTTGTTATCACATGAGTTCATCACGTTAAAAGCCATTGTAATGAATGAGGGTCACTGATGAGGCCTTATTGGCCGAAACTTGCCAGTCTAGCCCAGAAACTGATTTTTTTAATGTACGTGTTTTTTGTTTCCAAATGCAACCTTTACTTTAATAATTACATTTCTCCATCATTATTTCGAGCTTATATAAGTTTTATTCTACAATAAATACCATTAGCAAGAATCCCGTAGGTATTTCACACAGCGACAGGTAGTAAAATAAAGTGACGTAAAGGAACATGCTTAGAACCTCGCGTTACGTCATTTTGTTTGAAGCGACGTCAACAGCATTTCATTAAAGGATGGCATACTGTTGAAAACGTGAATGTTTCAAAACAAATAAATATAATTTAAACTGGTAAGAAAAGCTCACTCAGGAAAGGCCATAATCAAAGAACGCAGCCATCTCAAGTCTCAAAGTAAGTTAGTGACATGGTGGCACACACAAAAAAGACGAAACATGAACCAACGGCTTAAAGCCAAGTAACAAATAAGACACTGCAAAAAAAACGACTGCCTTGGGACGGTATGTAGTAAAACTACTGGGGGCTTCAACTCCGGAGTTTATGAAATTTCAACCTTGCCCCCAGTTCCAGACTTTACGTTTTTTTCGCTTGGTTTCTTTCAAAGATGGCAGCTTCTAACTGAATAATCATTCCGCCGTGGCTTACGCTTTTGAAACAAATTTCAAAAGATTCCATTTTGGTGGCATTTAAATATTTTGATGATAAAGATGAAATTATGAGGAACTGATTATCATTTTTGTGACTTTAATCGCTGTGTAAACTCTGATGAATCGCTCACAAACTTAGCATGAAGCTTTTTAGGCTGGGCATCTCATTAGAAACCATTGTTTAAGGTGTTTCATCTCCAATGTTTGATCTGCTGTGTTTTTTCAAGAACTTGTCATTTTGCTTTTGGCGGTTATCAAGAGCTACATGATGTAACCGTGAGTCTGGGCATACTTAGTTGTAATAAACGTGTCATTTGTTACTGTACTGTAACCGAACATGGGTCACTTTTAGTTTTTGAGGAATATTCACTTACCTCATAGCAATTATAATTTCCTCCTAATGCAAAATGTAAACATTTCCAGAAAACAAAAAAAATCTGTCTCAGTTAATTGTTTTGCCCCCCTTATGAATACAAGTCTAACTCCTAGAGCAAGCAATTTATCACCTCGAGCAAAATCGTTCTATTAAGAACAGATCTCTATTTGGAGACACCCAAGTTAGAGCAAATCAATCAGCCATTTCTTCTTGTAAAATCGGTGGGTATAAACAGTTAAACTCTATAGCAAGACCACATAGCAGTCTCTTCTTTTAAAATGCAGTTTCTGGATGCCTTCAAACGAAGATAAGGACAAAATGAACCACTTTCAATTTATATTAACTGTTTAGTGAATAATCTTTGACTTGCATGCATGTGCTTACTCACTGCCGGTTTCGCTGTTTTATCCAATATCGCCATATCTATATATTTACATGGAATGATTCAAATACATTCATGTCTCTACAGGGTTTACCTGGTGAACTAGGACCTCCGGGCGAAAGAGGACCCCCGGGCAACCCAGGGCTACCGGGAGATACAGGATTGCCAGGACAAACTGGGAATGATGGTGAGAGGGTAAGCAGTCTGTCACAAATCAGCTACATGTGGAAACTTCGGCCCAAGGGCAAATCATGTATGACATAGCGACACATTGTGTAATGACTCTTCGTATTGAGATTGGTAGTCTTGGGATCTGCCGACACGACAATCCTTAAGAGTCATTTTGTGTCGTCTCCGACAGAAAAGGAGAAAAGAGAGAGAATGATGGTAGAGGAGATAAAAGAGGCGGCGGCGAGGAAGGGGACGATAAAAGAATTTTAGAAACAGAAGAAATAGCATTCACGTTCTTCCCTACTTGCTGCAAGGACAGCAGGTTTTTTTCCCAGCTGTAAACCAATATGTGTTGGAGGCCTCAGTGATGCAATATACACGACATTGTAAAAAACGCCCAGCTAGAATAGTTTGAGACCTACATAAAATTTCATTCTACATATATTAGGAAATGAAATTTTTCACTATCCACGACTTGAATTTTTCATTTTCCACACTTTTTGTAAGTTTGACATCAGTAATTAGCAATAAACATTGCACAGGAAAAGGACTAACAGTAAACATTTTCATGTCAAGAAACATAATAAATAGAAAAAAATCAGTGATTGGAAGACACGCAGAATCAAACATCAAAGAATGCGTGTAAAAGTCACAGAAAGTCATTTGACATATAAGAATCCGAAATTTCGGACAGTCAGCAACAAAACGAGTGGGCGGGGCGAGCTCAAGCTCTTAAATTTATAAATATTCAGCGCTCGTCCCCAGTAATGAAGCAATTCTCTACATTATACAAAAACAATTTGATATGCATGGAGGAATCCTATCTTGGCAGAAACATGCAGAGCAAAACGATAATTTAATGAATATTGATAAATATCTATCAAGATTATGTTGGAGTTGATTTGAAAGTGATACATTTGAGACTGTATTAAATATATTCAGCCCATAAGAAGTAGAATTGTATTTCATAAATACATACCATTACCAACTTCCTGAAGTTTACTAAACCATAGTTGTGCCATTATTAAAGCATTAATTAAACATACGTCAACAATTTTAAATTGTGATGATTTTATCCCTTATTATTTTACAGGGGCCTCCAGGTGTTCCAGGAGATATGGGTTTACCGGGTCCTCCAGGACCACAAGGCTTCCCAGGTGACAGAGGATACCCAGGACCTCAGGTATATGATTTACATCACGATAACAAGCACGTGGGGTTGACAGCCTTGTAAATCCAGTTTTACTAAAAGACAACCGGGGTTAGGACAAGTGATGATTAAGGAGGCCTTCATGCGGACTGAACAAATTATTTGTCTTAATCGCGACGGAAGTAAGGGCGAGGATTGTGGCCACGTAAGATCGATTTAAGCCCCCCCCCCTCTAGTGGAATTCGTTTCCGCTGACCGTTCCGGGGCGGTTCTTCTGTTGTGGTTTACTTTTGTTATGGTTTGTCTTTCGGTATTTGTGTCGCTTATATTATTTAATTTTGGAAGCCTTTTGGCCATTTTGTGTGAAAGTAACTGTCCTTTTGGCTTTCCGCTGTTGGTGTTTCCTTTGTGGTCTGTTGCTTCATGTTTGTTTTTCTTTCCCTTTTGTGTCTCTGATGGGAGCTGAGGTTAATTGAATCGATTCCTGATCATTGCCTTTACTTCTAATTTACAAACGTAAACAATAGTTTACATAAGGTAAAAGAGGTGTTTATAAAGGCATATATCATTTGTCTCGTACTTCTTTCAAAACTTAATGAGGACTTTTGTAAGAACCGCATCGTTGTGAGCCAAAAATCTATGTTTTATGATCACATAACAAATTGTCACCTGAAAACTCTATTTGTAAGGACAATGAAGAAATATTTTCTTGCACTCCAGATAAGGAAATCCACAGTTTTAGCTTGGGATAGAAATTGTGTTCTAACCTTCGTGTTTTTACCCAAAATTGAATATTCTCTCGTGTTTGGTAAATGCATTGGTTGTGCGCCGTCGTTGAACGTTACATGACAACGTTACATGACGTCACTAAACATCACTGCAGTGTCATCACAATATTGCGGGCGTCGGCAAACGAAGTAATTGCAGTATTAAAAAACCCACGCTCAGAAATGGAAGGTATACAAGAAAAGGAATCATACATGGGTGTGAGGGTTGGATAGTAAAATCCGTCCCTCGGTATCACTGTCCGGCATCATTCGGCAAGCCTCATGATGCTAGACAGTGACCCTCTACCCCTCATACCCATGTAGGATTCTTATATCCTTAACCATAAGACATGGTTGTTCTGCTTCTTACGATGCTGGGATATTTTGCTGAGAAAGCTCACGCGCAGCGTTAAAAGTGATGTCAGAATCCCTACTTGTTTAACTGCTGTCATTTATGTGCCTTCCTGTATAACACCGAATAACGTTTGGAGAATGCCCTTAAGATACCAAGACTTAAGGAAAGCAAATGCAAAAACAAATGATCACATTACGTTCCATGTTATTTCTTAGAACATAGTCAAACATCCGTCTTCGATACAGACTGACAATTCCAAAAGTCAAGGTCAAGGGATCCAGTTGGAAACTAGATAAATCTCGCTTCGACTCTCTGTTATCACTCGGGTAAGGGTGTCTATGCCTGCGTTGAAGATGGATGATAGATTCTATTAATCGTATATGGGTGATTATCATAATGGCTTGCGTTATTCGTTTCTCGTTATAGAAAGATGCGATTCAGGTTTTATTCGTTTGCTATTGACTGGGTTACCCAGGTCGTTATTCCTTTTCAAGCCCTTAGGAATGACAGAGATAAGGCATTAAATATTGCTTGGGTTTGCTGAAGGGTTAATTGTGTTTAGTTTAAACATATTTATTTCAAAACAATAACATTTTGCAAATGCAACTTAAAACATGTTATACAAATATAGGTTTAGACCGAAAGCTATTTTATAAGCGGATTTCAATTTATCTGACACAACAGATAAACCTAAACTGATCTACGGTGGCCTTTTTCGATATTAAGTCGTATTGGTGCAATTTTAAAAGTAAGGGAACCTTTTCATTCACACTTATAAATAGAAGTGGAACTCTTGAACAAAGGATATAAATCAGCAAAATTGCCATGCCGGTGCACGAAAAGTGTCACTACAATTAGAAAAATACAGACAATTACCTCAAATAAAGTAATGTTTAATTTTTAAATCGTTGCATCACCAAATGGAATCATGTTATTATCCATAGTCAAATAAAATACTGCTCATGTATGCTAGAGGGCGGACGCATTCCTTCAAACTAAAATGATGACACTATAACACACATGCTTTTTACAGATACAATATGGCGAAACGAGTATACGTTTATTTTCTTAAGGTTTGCTCTGGCATCGAGGCTGTTTCAATTATTGGCGTCCCTCGAATCATCAGAAAATGACATTTTTGAGACAGTCAAAACATTATTGCGTATTTGTATGTTATCTTTATGTAAGGGCGCAATGGAACCTTCCTTAATGTGTTCTTTGATTGAAAAATTACAACTTTTATTTTTTCTTCTCTTACAGATCCTCGCTTTCAGATTATTGACTGCAAAATCAAGATTGTGAAACATGAATTACACATATATGTAATAACACAAAAGCCTGCTGAATTATGGGATACATAATGTTTGTCAATTTCAGGGTCGTGATGGCGCTCCTGGAGCAGAGGGCCCACTAGGTCCTCCTGGATCTCAGGTAGGTGAAGGTCAAGTATTCGATATCACATACTAATTGTAACGACAGATGAAAGGTATCTTTACTCATTTTTTTAAATATAATAAATGCTGGATCAGTCTAGCATATAACCCCACCAAACTGTACAATTTTTGTACAGCCACTCCGCTGCCTTATCAGTTATGATAATCATTTAACCAATTCCACTAACCACAAAATATTTATCTTAACCAGCAGGATATCTGATCATATTTCTACTTTCTCTCTCTTTTTTTAAGTTTTAGAAAATACTGTATATACTGACCAGTGTTGGTTAGCAGTTGGATAGATTTGTTGTATAATGTTTTAGCTCACAAGAGCCGAAGGCTCCAGGGGAGCTTATAGTATAGGCAGTGGTCCGTGATCCATCATCGTCTGCTTCCCTGCCGTCAACATTTGCAAACAACATCTCCTCTGAAACTACTCGGCCAATTTAAACCAAATTACATTTGGAGCCTCTGTTGGAAGGGGGGCCCCCGCCCATTGGGGCTTGAAGAAATAAATGGGCTGCATGATGCTTTCACGCAGAGCTGAAACCGACCCGCACATGAGTACTGGTAAACCGCTTAGAGGATCTAAGCCTGCCCAGGCAAAGCGGTGCGAGTCGGCCCGTTCATGCTTATAAACCCTATTGGTTTCATTGGGCGGCAGGGCTTGGGATGTCATTTCATCTCAATGTCTGGTATAAGTCCCACAGAATTGGAAGCAACGTCTCCAAAATGACCTTAACAGTGTTGATGGGGACGTTAAACCTCAAATCAAACAAAATCTATGGGAAGGGGGAACGAAAGTTTGTTCGTGAGAACTGGGTCACATGTCCAATATGGCCACCATGCCCATATATGGTAAAACCTTTAAAAATCTTCTTCTTAGGAACCGAATGGCCGATGACCTTGAAACTTGGTTTTCAGCATCGGGGACTCGGGGGGCCCTTTCAAGTTTGTTCAAACGATGACCTTTGGTTGAGCTTGACCTGTTTTACGGCAAGGTCAAATTTGGTCACTTAGACATTTGTATGGAAAAAAGTCAAAACAGTGGATTTTTTGATTGCATGGTAGCTTGTGGCATCAGACATGATATTTTCAATCAGCTGAATCCAAGTTTATCAGTTCCAAATGTCAAGGTCATATACTGAACTTTGTACTGGATGGCTCAGATGATAAATATTTTATCTTCTTCTTCACCTAAACTGCTGGGTTGATTGAAACCATATTATATGCGGAGCCTCTATGGGAATGGGGGAACGAAAATTTAGTAATTACTGGGTCACATGACCAATATGGCCGACATGCTCATAATTATATGGTAAAGACCTTAAAAAATCTTCTTCTCAGGAACCGAATGGCCGATGACCTTGAAACCTGGTATGCAGCATTGGGGTCTCGGGTCCTACCATGTTTGTTCGAATGATGACCTTTTGTTGGCCTTGACCCATTTTACGGCAAGGTCAAATTTGGCCACTTAGACATTTGTATGGAAAAAAGACAAAACAGTGGATTTTTTATTGCATGATAGCTTGTGGCATCAGACATGATATTTGCAATCAGTTGAATCCAAGTTTATCAATTTTAAAGATCAAGTCCATTTACTGACCTTTGTCCTGGATGGCTCAGATTAAGTATTTTTTTTATCTTCTTCTTCACTTAAACTGCTTGGTTGACTGAAACCAAATTACATGTGGAGCCTCTATGGGAAGGGGAGAACGAAAATGTGTTAGTAAGGACTGGATCACATGACCAGTATGGCCGCCATCCCCATATACACGTTTTGTAAAACCCTTTAAAAATCTTCTTCTCAGGAACCAAACGGCCTATGACCTTGAAACTTCGTATGCAGCATCGGGCACACGAGCCCTACCAAGTTTATACAAATGATGACCTTCGGTTGACCTTTGGGGGGGGGGGGGGGTCAAACCGAGGGGCTTCGGTTTAAAGAATCATCCGAAAGTCTGGGGAAACCCGGGATCGATCCTGCGACCCCTGGTTTACAAAGTCAGAGTATCATAACCACTACACCATGGAGCCTTCTAATGAAATGTAGAATACTGTGATGTAATAAATTAGCCCCAGGGGCAAGACTAGAGGTCACTAGAGGTCCAAAAGAAGGATTTTCTGTCATTTTTGTTATTGTTACACACCTCCTCCTGGGCTCTTGAAACTGTCACAGTTAACAGCCCAATGGATGAGAACTCAGAAGTTTCATGTGACCCCCACCCCGGGGCGAGGCCAGTGGTGGAGGGTCGAGGAAATATATTTCATACAAAATAGTCATGTTGCATATGAATGCAATGAAGAGTAGAATAAAAATACTGAGAGTAACGGTTGGTCGATTGCGGCTATTTTCTATAAAAATGGTTATTCCGACAAGTCACGTTGACTTTAGCACTGAAGAGCTTTTCCGTTTATGTTTGCCACAGCTAAGGTCATACAGAGATGGGACCTCGGCTTAAAGACTCATCCGAAAGTCCGGAGAGGCCCAGGATAGATTGCCTCTGGGTGAATGTCAAAGAAATAGTCCTGGACTGTGATTTTAACTGTTTCATTTAACCCTAAAATTCCGGTTTTTAAGCAAATAGTGTAGATCTTGATCAGACGCCGCGTTCTGCGGCATCTGGTCTGGGTCTACACTGTTTGTCAAGCCCAGCCTATGATTCCAAGATAACTCACTTACGCAACACTCTATCCTCACTACGGCTATTTTCTATAAAATGTTTATTCCGACAAGTCACGTTGACTTTAGCACTGAAGAGCTTTTCTGCTAAGGAACTTTGGGTCGATTGTCAATCTACCCCAAAATAGCTGTGTTATTCCATTCTGAGATCAGAGTGTTGCGTACATGTAAGAGAGTTATCTGTAACAGGACTGGAATCATGTGTTGGGTTTGGCAAACAGTGTAGACCCAGATCAGATGCCGCAGACGGATCAGGGTCCTCACTGTTTGCAATATGAACAAGAATTTAAGGGTATATCGAAACAGTCCAAATCCCTTTCAAATGACCATCGGGCAGTCAGTGCTGCCAGTGCTTTGATTTATTTACCCTTCAACCTCTCTCGCCTTTGTGTTTCTGAAGTGCACTCGACCATTACTGAAGCTAGGCATGTCCATTCTAGTAACTAGGGCATCTATGGTGAATCTCTGAATAGTAAGTAATATATATCCCGATAACATGACTCAGAGCCATCATATCAGGATCTACACTGCTTGCATAAGTATCTGTTTTGTTTGTTTGTTTGTTAGTATTGGAGTTTAACGGCCCAGTCGACACTACTTAGATCATTTTTGAGCCAGTCAGTTTACCTATCCACACTTTTCCTGGGCAGGCTTATACCCAAGCGGTTAACCAGTACAGTGGACATTCTTTCGCTAGAAAGTGACAACTGCCCTTTTTGAATCAGCACAAGGACGAAATGATCGTAGAACAGATAACATTATCAATCTCTAGGAAAGAATGTTGCCGACCAGGCAGTTGTCGAACCCACTATCTTGATCACCAAGAAAGAAGTACTACCTTAATCAAGTAGTTTTTGGGGTCGATTTTTTTATCACTCGACCCAGTTACTAAGCATGGACACTTTTTAATGCTGATGTCCACGTTACTATCATTGATTAGAAAGAAATCCAGGTAATGGTTATTTATAGAAATTAGCTGTGCTGTTCTTATTGCTGTGAGGTCAGTGTTGGTTAGAGGAATTTATATAGAATCTGGACTGGAATCAAGCATTGCATTGGGCAAACAGTGAAGACCCAGATCAGGGTCGACACTATTTACTTAAAATACTGGAATAAAAGGGTCAAACAAAACAGTTTAGCTATTTTCCCAGTCTAAGTTCAGAGACAATCTACCCACCATTGCTGTCAGTTGCGCTTTGATTTAGCGTTTTGCCGTTGCCAATATTTTAGGTAGTATAATTGACCTGGTCAATGTTAGAAAGGTTCCAAAATTTTCAAATTGCTCACTCAGAGAATTTATCTCTGCGGGATCAGTTACTAGGTAATCCTTATACTGTTAAATAAATAATCTACTTGGAGAAGCCAGAAACTGGCAAAAATCGAGAAATCTGGGGTTATATTCTGAAGTGGGATTGTAAAAAGATAAATCTGTTATTCATCTTTCAATAAAAATATATGCTGGGTTTCGAAGAGATTACTATACCACTCTTATTGGTGCCCTATAGTAATCACTCTGTCCGTCAGTCTGTCTGTCTGTCTGTCTGTCTGTCCGTCTGTCCGTCTACAAATTTTTTTATCCTCCATAACTTTCTTATTCCTGGATGGATTTAAATATTACTTGTCAGAAATGTTAACCATAATGTGATGGAGTGTTGCGCGCAAGACTCAGGTCCGTACCTCAAAGGTCAAGGCCATACTTAGAGGTTAAAGGTCTGTCTGTCCGTCTGTCCGTCCACAAATTTTTTTATCCTCCATAACTTTCTTATTCCTGGATGGATTTAAATATTACTTGACAGAAATGTTAACCATAATGTGATGGAGTGTTGCGCGCAAGACTCAGGTCACTACCTCAAAGGTCAAGGTCATACTTAGAGGTTAAAGGTCAAAAAAGGGTCTTTCCTGTGTCCAATTAATAACTTTGTTATTATTATTCCTGGATGGCAGAAGTGTTAACCATAATGTGATGGAGTGTTGCGCGCAAGACTCAGGTCCGTACCTCAAAGGTCAAGGTCATACTTAGAGGTTAAAGGTCAAAAAAGGGTCTTTCCTGTATCCAATTAATAACTTTGTTATTATTCCTGGATGGATTTAAATATTACTTGGCAGAAATGTTAACCTTAATGTGGCCCCGCACTGAAAGTGTGGGTGCCCTATAGTAATCACTCTGTCCGTCCGTCTGTCTGTCTGTCCGTCTGTCCGTCCACATTTTTTTTTATCCTCCATAACTTTCTTATTCCTGGATGGATTTAAATATTACTTGGCAGAAATGTTAACCATAATGTGATGGAGTGTTGCGCGCAAGACTCAGGTCCGTACCTCAAAGGTCAAGGTCATACTTAGAGGTTAAAGGTCACAAAAGGGTCCTTCCTGTGTCCAATTAATAACTTTGTTATTATGAGGGCCCCGCACTGAAAGTGTGGGTGCCCTATAGTAATCACTCTGTCCGTCCGTCTGTCTGTCTGTCCGTCTGTCCGTCCACAAATTTTCCTACTCCTCTGATAGCGCTGCCGGGGCCCTAGTCAGTTTCACTGACAGCTCTAGTTTGTTAATACGTCAATAAAAGCAATTACTACAGGACAGTACTTAAAAAGCATGCTGCCGGGTTAACTTCTTGGATTCTTAGGACAATATGCCTTTAATTCAATCAAACATTAATATCCAATTCACCTTTATTTATTATATTAAGTAGTAGTGTCAGTAGTAGTCGTAGTAGGTGTAGTAGCGGTAACAGACGTAGTAGTGGTAGTAGTAGTAGTAGAACTGTTGTTCATTTCTTCATTGCACATACGTGCAGCTCATATATTTGTTTCCTTTTGGATCAATGAGCACATTTAAATATGTGTGAAAATGGTGTTCTTCTGGTTTATAATTCCTTGATTGCTTATGACATTTCCTGTCTGTGTGTTCTTTGCTTTAAACTTTATTTTAATTGCTTCAATGACATGTATATGTAACAGACAAATATATATTACCCAGGATTTGACATTAAGCCAAAGGCTTGTGCAGTGGCCATCTCCTGTGTGTTCTTTGATTACAAATGCAAATTCTATAGCTTTATTTAATCGTTTATGATACGAAAAGCCTTACCAATTACAATTATGTCTGCGGGTAATGCACAAAGTGCAACTATAACTACGTCCACGCACATACGCTATCAGAATACAAAACTCTTTTGAATTTCATTTGAAAAATAGTTCTACCATATTAAGTTTTTGCTCGCAAAAGTGTTGCATTAAAAAAATATAAATTAATTTTGGTTTGGTTTGCAGTTTAACGGCCCATTCAACACTATTTACATCATGTCGAGATGTTAAGATTACCTAACCACACTCTTGATAAGCAGACCTATGCATATACGGTTAACCATTTGAATGTTCATTATTTCGCCTGAAACTGCAAATTGCCCTTCTTGGATCAGCGGCAGGGAGATAATTACAGCAAAAAAACATTCATGAAGAATGTTGCCGAACCCGGCAGGGGTCGAATCCGTGACCGTTTTAGTACCATCTGGAAGAACCACTGGTGCCGGTTCTAAATTACTTAACCCATAATATATTTCATATGAAATGAACATTTATTGATTATCCTCTTTATGTTTGTATTAGGGAGAGAAAGGTGCTGAAGGCCCGTCAGGAGAAGAAGGGTCACAAGGTCCTATGGTAAGATTTAAGTATTTAAATATTTGAACTTTTGTCTTGTCTCGATGAAAGACAATACTCCACAAAACTTGTATTATTTCAACACTTAAAATACATTGTAGGTCTTCGAAAGGCTGCTCGACAGACTGCTTCAGTTGTTTTGAGCCAATACATCTACACGTTTTGTTATTTGACCCCGTCTGCGATTTTTGTACAATTTTCAAAACGTTTATAAACTTTACTAAATACAGTGAAACTTCAATTACTCGAGCCCTGGTGACTCGATTACATAGATGAGACAATCCTAATGAGTGTGCACTACAAACTTTAAGTTTATGGAAGATTTATATAATATATTAAGCTTTCTTGCACAGCAGATAAGGAAATGCGTGATTTAAGCCTGGGATTGAAACTCTTACTTACCCTTGTGTTCTTACGTTAGTCTATTTCGCGAAAAATAACATGTAAAATAAAGTAAAGCGAAAATGTTCGGTGGTGTTGTGCAAGAAAAAGAATCTTATATGGTGTTCTGTAGAAGATGGGCGTTTCCAACACTCGGAATGACCATGCTGAACGTAACTGAGGAGTTCCGCTCAGCACAGTCATCCCTCGTATTGGTTTATTTGTTTGATTTGAGGTTTAACGTCCCCGTCAACACTGCAGAGGTCATTTTGGTGACACCGCTTCCAATTTTGTGGGACTTTTACCCGACATTGAGATGAAATGACATCTCATGCCCTGTTGCCCAATGAAACGAATAGAGAAAGTCCGACTCGCGCCGCTTTGCATGGGCAGGCTTAGATACTATGAGCGGTTTACCAGTACTCGTGTGCGGCCCGATTTAGCTCTGCGTGAAAGCATCATGCAGCCTATCTATTTCTTCAAGTCCCGATGGGTGGGGCTGGCCCTCGGATTGGAAACGCCCTTCTACAACATAACTCCATATTAGATTCTTATAGTATAATCCCCACCATGTCACCTATACCTCCTGACCTGGCGCTATGATTAGCCCTCAGTCGTTCGAACCACGCTATCCATTTAAGTTGTTCGGAGAATGTAAAATAGAAGTGAATGCCATGATCAGGAATAGATACAGTTTACCCACACTTCCATAAAAGCATATTTTAGAGCATGTAGCAATCTGACACAATTACGAAAAGCAGGTATGCTACCTGTATAAACTTATCCATATGCAAATAGCGCAGCTCCTAGAAACAAAGATGCGAAATGCATTTCTTGGTGCTGTGGAAAATTATGTTTGTGGAAATATTTTAGACATCTGGTTGTACGAAAAGCTTACCTCTATAGGCTACCTAATGACAATGTCGAAATAATATATGTGTACCTCTATCTTCATTTGTATTTCAGAAATTTTGGTTGTTCGTTCGAAGTGATTAATTGAATCCCATTTTCATCTGCATTTTGTAATTTGTTTTCAAATGCAACCTTTATACATTCATTACATAATGGAACCTAAATTCGGGTCTCAGAGTACTAAGTTAAAATATGTATATATGTGAAAAACACGTTTTTTCTCCAAATAATTGACAACATACATGTCGTTCATTACAGACTATAAAAACAGCACACACCGTAAAGAAACAATGGACGGTCAGAAGAAAAACAATTTGGGCCTTCCTTATTATCTGGAGTTCACGAACATATAAGCATCGCCTCCAATTCCGATTAACTGCCTTCTTATACTGAGTCGGTCATATTTGGCCATTACCTCAGTTGCAAGATTAAGATTCCAACAATTCAGAGACTTGTTCGAGTGATGCCGGAAAGCTCATTTTATCTTTTTTTTTTTCAGGGTGCACCAGGTCCACCTGGATTTGAAGGTCGAAGAGGATCAAAAGGAGATATGGTATAGCATATAAGAATCTTACATGGGTGTGAGGGGTGGGTAGAAAAATCTACCCTTTACGAGGCTTGGGTCGTGATGCCGGACTGTGATCTCGAGGGATGTTTTTTTTCTTTCTACCCCGCAATACCCATATTTTTTTCTTCAAATCTAACATTTCTGAGCGTGAATTTTTAATAATAAAATTACTTAGATTGTGTCGACAGTCATCCTATTGTTATGATGGTCCAGTTAGCATTGCCAAGATGGCCACAATGCCAGATATGGTAAAAACCTTAAAACATCTTCTCCAGAGCCACTTGGCAGATTATCTTCAAACTCAGTATGTTGCATCGGGTTACTGAGTACTACCAAGTTTGCAAAGACCCTAGACTGACCATGACCTATTTCAGCAAACTTCCAATTTGATTCCTTAGGCTTTTTAGTGGGAAAAGGGAAAACCAATGCATTTTTTCGACAATTATTGTGGTCTTTGTGATGAGAATGGTACAAAATAAATGTTTATAAGTGCTTAAGTTCAAGGTCATTTTGGTCACCCAAGGTTCCTTGAATTGCATGTCCTTTTACATTTCAAAATGCATATTCTTTGAAACCACTGATCCAATTTCAATTAAAATCCAAATGCAGCCTTCTGACAGTAGGTGAATGAAAGTTTGTTAGAATGGTTTAGGTCACAAAACCTAGATAGTTGCCATAGCCACCTTTCAAATTATATGCATGTTTTACATTCCAAAACCAGAACGAGGCTAAGCTGGCAAACAGTAGTAGAGTTAATAATGGCTACAACTGAAGCTTCCCTTGCTACTTTTTCTGAAACAAAATCAACTTATTTTCATTGTTGTATACCAAGTTGTACTTTGATGGTAGGTATGATACAGCCTTGTCTATTCAATTGCTAACATTGAAGTGTATAGGAAACAAATTATCATTAAAATAAGATGAAGGGTCCAATTTAAACGTTAGAACAATACTGATGATCCATAATATTTCTGTAGCAAAGTTTAAAAAAAAGAAACAGCTGAAATACCTTTCAACAAAATATCCTTTCTTTTATGTCTAAAGTAGAGCAATTCCAGAATTGATATTAACCCTTTTTGTACCAAATGCATTCTTCCTACTTATATAAAGCAGGAGTCCATTTCAAAATTTAGGGGTGCCATATTGTATTATCTTTTAAGATTTATTTGAAAAAAAAAAAAAAAAAGCTGAACAATTTGCAAAAAAAACAGCTGAACTTTTTGCAAACAGTGTAGGCCCTGACCAAGCACTGCATTTTGCAGCAGCAGTGTTTGCCAGTATCCCATTCTGTCACATAAGTTAAGTTTCTGGTACAAAATGGGTCATTTGTTAATCTTAATGTTACCGTAGAAAATCCAAAGATGCCACGTACAGCCATCGCGTCTAACTGCTCAACTGTTGAGAACATGTATATATATGGCTGATCTGGATGATTTTTTTTTGTTTGTATTGGAGTTTAACGACCCAGTCAACACTATTTAGGTCATTTTTGAGCCAGTCAGTTAACCTATCAACACTTTTTCTGGGCAGGCTTATACGTAAGCTGTTAACCAGAACAGTGCACATTCTGGAAACTTACAACTGCCCTTCTTGAATCAGCAGAAGGCAGACAATGACCGTAGAAAAGATTTCATGATCTATCTCCACGAAAGAATGTTGCCGACCCCGACAGGTATCGAACCCGCGTCCTGCTGATCACCTGTCAGACGCGCATCTGACTGAGCTACCGAGGCTGGCCTGATCTGGATGAACAAACAACTGCAACATTAAAATTGAGTCAGCCAGGACAGAATGTCAAACACTTAAACAACAGCTATATTTAGAAAGTTTGAGTGTAGCAAGATTTTCCACAGACAGTAGTTTGAAAAACTTTTACACATGGTTTCCTTCTGAGCTGTTCCGTCGTTTACTAAATGCATTGAGCCAAGGGCTTCAAACATGCAAAGTGCTTACTACATGGCCAGTTAAATGTCCAGTAGGTTCAGCCAGGTGTAAAAGATGCATGTTTTTATATATAATATTATATAGATGGGTTTATCATTTTATCATGTTTACGTTTTGGTTACGGGTTGTCCTCCTTTTGCAAGACTTAAGTGTTCACTTCAATTGCTCAGTAGCAACAGTAAGCAGACAAATTGTCATTAGGGGCTTATCCATGAGCTTATGCCAGACTTCTTTAAGCAGTTGTGTCCGAGAACCAGGGTAATAGCAGACTGCTGAGATACAAACTCAACAGCCTTCTTCATTAGTTTTTAACGTTCAGTCCTGCTCAAATTACATGTATATAGGAACCAACACTTTTACATGCCCCCTTCCCATAGTGCTGTTACATTCATATCTTCTTTGTATACAGCCTGCATGTCAGATGTTGAAATAAAGTTATCTGGCCTGCTAGACTTGCGTGAACCAAGGGATCGATGATGTGATGGTAGATGACTGCTTCATTTTGCGTAAATTGTTTACTGCAAAAGGCATCAGACTCCACATTTCTCACCTTCAGATCAGCAAAAAAAAAAAAGTTGAATAAATGGCAACGAACCTAGAATCAATACCGGCGAATCAAGGAAACCGTTTATTTGATGCACCCTTCATTAGCATTTGTTTTATAACCCACCTTTAATACATATTTCTTAGAGTGCACATCCTTCCATTTGGGCAGGAATTGTTGTTTACCTCTTTTTCCATAGTCTACAGGCTACAGAAGATAGAAGTGAAGGCAGTGATCAGGAATCGATACATTTAACCCACATCTCTCATCAGAGACTTTGTTTGTTTGTTTGTTTGATTAGAGATTTAACTTCCCCGCCAACACTGTAAAGGTCATTCTTCAGCTCTGCGTGGAAGCATCATGCAGCCCATACAGTCGAACTTCGATGGCTCGAACTCGCCGGGACCGCCGTAAAAAGTTCGAGTCATCGGTAGTTCGAGCCATTGGAGTCCAACTCGGCAAGATCCATCTTTGTGTGCTATGATTTTTTATCATAGCTGCGGCGATTTTGGTGACTTCCCGTACATTTATCGGTCATAATTTAAGCCACATAGTATACCTTTCGCACTTTCACGTAGGTTACCTTTCTTATGATGCTGCGTGACTTGACCGATAAAACTGGAATTTTTAAAAAGGTAATTAGTGCGAGCCATCGGTGGGATTTTACATAGAAAATGCACTCTGGGGACCAGGCTTAGAGTTCGAGGGTTCGAGCCATCGTGGTTCGAGCCAAGGGTGGTATGTTTAGTTAAAATGAATAGGGATTTTGCCGGGACTGAAAAGTCAGTTCGACCCAAACGTGGTGTTCGAGCCTACCGAGTTCGACCCATCGAAGTTCGACTGTATATTTCTTCAACCCCCCCCCCCCCACACACACACACACAAATGGAAAGACATATGGACATGAATTTGATTGGTTTGTTTGAGTTGTGGTTTAACATCCCTGTCAACACTGTATAGGTCATTTTGGAGACGTTGCTTCCAATTTTGTGGGACTTTTATCTGGCATTGAGATGAATTGAAATCTCAAGCCCTGTTGCCCAATGAAACAAATAGGGTTAACCGTTTATAAGCATGGACGGTCCTACTCATACCGCTTTGCCTGGGCATGCTTAGCTCCTCTAAGCGGTTTATCAGTACTCGTGTGCGGTCGGTTTCAGCTTTGCATGGAAGCATCATGCAGCCCACCTATTTCTTCTATTAATTAAGTAAATAAACCCTAATGGAAACATCATTAGGGGAAAGCCAACAGGACAGTTACTTTCCCACAAAATGGACAATTGACTATCCTGTCATCATTGAAGGTCCTGACCAGACTGTGTAGATGCACAGTCTGAAATGAGTCTTCACCAGTTGCAAGTTTTGTTTTGTGATGCACCGGCTCAAATAATACTAAAGCTGACCAGCCGTATATAATGTGATGTTAGTGAGAACACTCTCCGTTAATGAAGCAAGTTGCCACTTAAATAGATAGGTGCCTTAATCAGAAGAAGTACGGTACACTATATATCCATAGGAAATATGATATGTAGTTGTTTACATTTCTTAGCTTAACATGATTATTTTTCCATGAATTTGTTTGATAAGTCAAAAGAGCAAAACAAAATGGGCCTTGTGTCAAAACACTTAAGCAAAAGTAGGAACTTAGAAGAGAAAAAAGTAAGAGAACCAGCCTCTGTAACCTAAGCTGAAACACTTGTCCCCTTAACTTATATGACTTTCTCCTGAAGATTAATTTTTGGATTTAAAGAAGCAGGTAATGTTAGGAATTAATATTCTAGCCTGACCTCTTTCATTATATGATGCTAACATTCTGTTGCTAGTAATCTCAGCCAGCTTATATGTTTGCCAGCTAAGCCTCGTTCTGGATATATATTAATATTAATGAGCTATAATATTAAGAAAGGTCTATGCCCACATATGGTAAAAACATAACATGGCAGCAGAAAAGGTAAGTATTTTGTGATAACTGAATGATAGTTTTCCATATTTCTCGACGAGGAGGTTCTAATGAATGTCCACAACATAGGTCTGTATGGAGAATAAACAAAAAGTATCCTTCAATTGTCACAAACTACTTCCCTTATGTGTAGCTATGACATAAAAATATTCTTCTTCAGAACCACTTGGCCGAGTGTCTTGAAACTTGTAATGAAGTTTTGAGTAACTAAGTACTAATATGTATGCAAAAATGATAACCCGAGGTTGAATTTGACCTAACGGCAAGGTCAATTTTGGTTCCATATGCTTTTAAATGACATTACGAAAAAACGCCTATACAATTGCATTGTAAACGTTACCGTCGAAAAAACGAAACTTTTACGGTGAAAAAGTGTGATATCTTTATTATTTCTGCTCAAAATATAGATTGTCGAGGCGGTTCTAGAGAGTATCCACAATCGATATTTCAGAGCAGAAATACGATGAGGCGTTTCTAACGCGTACCAACAATCTATATTTTGAGCAGAAACAAGAAAAATAAGTTTTACCCCTGTAAACCCTGCTTAACCATATAAAAGTGGAGTTATAGGGGTCAAAATTATATAGGTATGTTTTCGTGATGAGAAAAGGGTACACTGGTGCATTTTTCGAAACATATTGCGGTATATCACATGAGAATTGATACAAACTGAAGGTTAATGCATGCCAAAGGTTAAGACATTCGAATACCTTGGTCGAAGGTCATTTGGATCGAAAGTCAGTCAACATTTCAAAATACTTTTTTTCTTGAACAGCAGGACCAATTTCAATTAAATGTCACATGCTTCCGCCTGACAATTGGAGAAAATAGCCTTGAATAAACGGTTCAGATCTCATTCATGATGGCCACCCATGCCTGAAATATAGTAAAACCCTGTAAAATATTCTTCTCCGGAAGCGCTGAGCTAAATGTCATTTTATGTAGCCTTAGTGACTAGATTAATTGAAATATTGACTTTTGTTGACCTTGACCAATTTTGAAGCAAGGTCAAATTTGGTTCTTAGGCTTTTAAATGGTAAAATGGAAAAAAATGCATTCGAAAGCTATTTTGCTGTATGGCATAAGAGTAGGTACAATATGAATTTCTACGAATGCCAAAGGTCAAGGTCATTCGATGACATTCGCTCTAAGTCACTTGGATTGCAGTGTTATTGAATTTTCAAATGACAGTTTCTCTAAAACTGCAGAGCCAAGTTCAGTTAAATTTTATATGCAGCTTACTGACTATGACAGAACGGAAGTTTATTTGAATGGTTCAGGCCACATAACAAATATGTTTTCCACGCCCAAATATGTTAAAAACCCTAAAATACCTCTAGACCAATTACCTTGATACTTAGTGTGTAGCTAAAAGTGACTGATTGTTCCCGGTATGACCCTAGGTTGATCTTTACCTATCTTTGGACAAGATCCAATTTGATCTCTTAGGCTTTTGAATAGAGTAAAAAAATATGTGCGATTATGAAATTAGAGTGGGTACTTTATGGATGTCTGTGAAAACTTTTTAAATGTAAAGGTCATTCAGCGACCTTGGCCCCAGATGTCGATCAACTTTTAAAAGTACACGTTTTCGACAATTGCTCGGCAAATTTCAGTACTGCTACCTGGAAATGGATGAACGAAAGTACTTCACGTCACATGATTTAAATGGCTGCCATGACCATATATAAGAATAAAAATCTTCTCCTGCTGGGCCGATTTCCTTGAACCTTCGTATGTTGCTTTAGGTGATTGGGTACTAGACTATCACAAATAATGTTCCTAGGTTGATCTTGACTATTTATCAGTACCAAAGATCATAGTCACTCAGATGAGGAAAAAAGAGACCAAATAATATTTAGGCCGTAAAAGTCTCCCCGGATCATCGATTCCATTGTGGAACCTTGAAAATAAACGAGGGTCACTGATGAGGCCTAATTGGCCGAAACTAGCTAGTCTGGCTCAGAAAAATGTGCACTCCATACTACATACTTTGCGTTCTGTGGTGTATTCTTTGCTTCCAAAGAATAACCCTTTTATAGAACATATTTAACGTCACAACTGCTGGTGTTACGGGAATGTGTGGCGGCTATAAAACGTCTCCCCGCCTTTCATAATAGTGTAGGTTATGTTTTCCTGTCATTTGGGATCATTGATACCATTGTGGAACCTTGAAAATATATGAGCGTCACTGATTAGGCCTAATTGTCCGAAACTAGCCAGTCTGGCCCAGAAAACTGTTCACTCCATTCATTTGAGTTATGTGGTGTATTCTTTGCTGCCAAAGGATAACCCTTTTATAGAACATATTTAGGGTTCAGGGGAGCGATCAGGACCTCGTGGTCTTCTTGTACCAATTCGATGATAGAGCGTAGTATATACATAGTTTTACGATTGACGTTTTATGTGCACCTTATGGAAATACCAGAGTACTATGGCATGAAATGCTCATCTCAACAATTCCCTGTAATGAATTTACTTTTTAACCCTCCCCGGCCCCATATGTAGCAAAAACTGTTGTAATTGTAAATACTAAATATGGCTTGTTGGTACTTGTTAGAATGCCTAAATAAGGCGGCGTTAACGAGCAATTTATGTTTGAGAAATAAATGAGTAAATCATTATTATTTTCATTAGATTTCCCCCATGGTGTGATATCCTAATGAAGCGTCAAAATTGGAAAATACTAGATTTGAGTGATTGAGTTATGTTGTAAAATTTAAGTGAAGGCAATGATCAGGAATCGATACAATTAACCCACAACTCCCATCAGAGACACCACGGAACAGAAACAGAAACATGAAACAACAAGACCCTAATGTCTAATGAAACACCACTAGGAGAATGCCAAAAGGACAGTTACTTTCCCACAAAACGGCCAACCGGCCATCCAAAGCCTAACAACACAAGCGACACAAACACGCAAAGACAAGCCATAACAAAAATAAACCACGACAGAAGAACCGCCTTGGAACGGACAGTGAAACGAATACTAAAGACTATAACAATGCTCGCGCATTCAAACATATTTTGTCGACTCTCTGCCTTAAATGTTATATTGTGATACTAGATTTAAGCATCATATATGACTAATTATTGCCAGAAGTGTTTCATGATCTGACCATTATTCAAAACGTGTGCAAGTGTTGAGATTCCTTTACGTAGCCCCTGTTCAAAACACCCTTTATAATGCCGTTATTCTAACGCCTATAGTTTTATCACATTTAGGTTACACCTGTGATTCCATTTTCCAATTAACTAGCATTAGTGATTATAAAAATGCAATATTCTCCGTTCAAATCAGACTCCCATACTATGTTATCCATAACTAATAAGAATCCATTTGTATGATTTTCATGTTTTATTTAGTAATATAATCTACCCGATCTTCGCAATATATTATATATTTAAGGGTGCAGAGGGTCAGCCAGGCATATCAGGACCTCCAGGACCAGAGGGCCCAAGGGTAAGTTAAATCCGCAACAATGCACTTATTCAGGACAATTTTATGACTTGGCGATATCTTAAGATTTATGGTATATAATTATCATTTTAAAGTCAGTATATTTGTTATCAAACTGCATTTTTCAAAGAACAGTTTAATATGATGAAATAGATTTTAATTGGTGTTCAGAAATATAGAGCAATTTGAGTGATTGAAACATATGTGCTTTGATGGTTAAGCATTGAGATTGCAGCACAAACTGGCTATCCTAGATAAATATAAAGAAACGTTATTTAACATCGTATATTAGAAACAATTAAGGTAAGCTCTGAAGAGCTTTTTTTCGACAAAGTATCCTTTTACAAATATTTACCTGCCTTCATTTATCTTCCTAGGACTACCCCTGATAATGCGAGTCAAAGGTGCACCTAGTACCATGTTTCAAGCATTTGGTATGGCGCGGCCGAGGATCGAACCAGCGACCTCCCGATCCCGAAGCAGACGCTCTGCCACTATGTTGAAGTTTATCTATATGTCTTGTAATGAGCAAACTTTCACATTTAATTATGTGGACATTTATCCACATACTTATTACATCCTGTTTCATATTGTTCGTTTATCCTATCAAAATGGTGTTACATCTTTGACGTGGTGAAAAATGAATTTGATTTAAGGATTCATCTTAATATACTTTGCAATTGTGTGACCTGTTTGAACATAGTTGATTTGCATTATAGGGACATCCTGGACCTATGGGACCAGTAGGACCCCCGGGACAAGATGGAGATAAGGTAA
The DNA here is from genome assembly GCA_963580285.1 of Lucinisca nassula. Classification (NCBI taxonomy): domain Eukaryota; kingdom Metazoa; phylum Mollusca; class Bivalvia; order Lucinida; family Lucinidae; genus Lucinisca; species Lucinisca nassula. The sequence continues at coordinate 125,840,545 of OY757010.1, read as the reverse complement.
GTTTTAGCATACGAGGTAAGCATGTCTATGAGCAGTGATGTTAATGAGAGATACCGATAAACAGAAGTGAAGGCATTGATTAGGAATCAATAAAATTACCTTTCAGCTCCCATCAAAAACACCAAAGGGAAAAATAACACCAACATAAAACAACTTCACCCTAATTAATAACTTCACAAGCAGAAGGACAAAAAGAGAGTTTCTTTCCAATAAAGACGTCAAACAGCTATCTAAAATATAAAATATCAGCAGTACATACATGCCTGATATTTTGGCAATGCAGTCTCATCTCTGTTTTTGGATAAATTATACCTGAAAACACATTTTTACAACGCTTTGTTATTCGATTATTTGTCATTTATATACCATACACATTTCGATACATATACATTCAAGCGTTAAAGTCCAAAGAAATGCAATTTAGATATTATATCGCTCGACGGGACTGCAGTGCAACTGTAATGTTTGTAACGTTGTAAACCCTATTTAATTGGGCAGTTATCACATGCCATTATCTTATGATAACATGGCCGACATACCTTCATTATAGGTCAGTGAGATAAATGTAAGAAACAGAATACAAATAATAAACCGTCTAGTCTGAATGTCTGAAAGTATTAAAATTGGTTTTTGCAATGCTATTATAATTGGATACTTTGGCCACATATAAATGGTTTGTCTGCCCATTTGATGAGCTTAGTGCGAATGGTGTAAGTACTTAATAGTAACTACACCTAGAACTAAAACAAAACAAGAAATGAAACTAATTATAATTTCTTCAAATTTCTTTTGTTTGTTGGATTGTTTGCTGTTTTTTCATTGTATCAATTATAATTTCAGGGTGACCAAGGGTTCCCCGGTGAACGTGGGGCTAAGGGTGACCACGGAGCACAGGTATGTAAGGCAGTTCCTTTTGCTTTATTTTCTTAAGGGAAATTGAAATTATTTTCCATGTACACCATTTGTACTTAAGACGATTAAACTTGAGAATTCCTTTTGGTTTCTTCTAAATCTAGAAACAAAACATCCCCTCTTAAGGGGAATGGGACCAACTGGCAGATTTTACCGCCATTTTTCAAAGGGAAACATCTTTCGGAACTTCCTGTTCGCTTTTTTACAAGCCCTGTCCCACTGAAAAAAGGGGTCTCCCCGGGAAAAAAAATCTTTTCTTTGAGATTCGACCCCTATTGACATTGGAGACAAAAATACTTTTGCAGGATTTGCCTCCCCTGATGGTTTATCATGACCCCTTAATTGAAAAACTATCCTGATCAGGTTATTTTATCGAACGTCAAAGATTAAATCCCTATTGCCAATGGAGAAGAACTATTTATAAGGAGTTGCCTCACATGGCGATGTATCTTTTCCCTTTGGAGTGAGATATCAGGCTGTAAAAGTCCGTAAAGTGATGCTTCATAATATGTCATCCCAGTATTTGCTCCCCTTTATTAAGCTACAACGAAATGTTCGGATTCCCAATCCTGATGTAATGCTTCGACTCACCTCGACAAATATTTACTAAGAGAATTATATCACTTAACATGTCCATGTAATGAACACCCCTCTAAACCCCATGTATATAGAGAGAATTTCGGGTTTACAGGGTATACCTTCGCCCACGCCCATCGCGGCTTGGAGAAATAGATTGGGTTGCATGGTGCTTCCAGGCAGTGCTGAAACTGACCACTCAGGAGTACTGGTAAACCGCTTAGGACTGAGCCTACCAGGGCAAACTGATGTGCATCAGACCGTCCAATACATAAAAGCCATTTAGTTTTATTGTGCTGCAAGGCTTGAGATGTCATTTCTTCTCAGTGTCGGGTAAAAGTCCCAAAATTGGACGTTAAACCTCTATTCAAACATACAGAGGTATACCTTATTTATGCTTGAAGACCTAGGTTGTGGCTAGTCGTTAGAGCCACCTCAACGAGGCGGTTCTAACAAGCTTTTACAACCTATGTTTACCCACTCGCTGGAATAAGGCTGTTCTTACGAGTACTAACAACCTATGTTTTGAGTAGAAATAAGAAAAAAGAATACATATCAGGACTTTTCATAAAAATAACCGTTCTTGAGATATGAAAAAATGCATTATGTCACACGGGTGTTTCAGAGCAAAATATCACAAATACGATGATAGATTGTTTTATTATAGTCAACATTTCCACAGCATTCCATTACATTATGAAAACACGCCTATTCAAATATATTGAAAATTTTACCACCGAAAATTGAAAATTTCCACATAAAAATTATAATTGTTTTTATATTTCTGCTAAAAACATAGCCTTATCAAGGCGGTTCTAACGAGTATCCACAATCTATGTTTTTGAGCTGAAATATGAAAATTATTGTAAACCCTCGTGAACCCCAGTTTTACCATATAAAAATGGGGTTGGGGGGGGGGGGTAAAAATTATGTAGACATGTTTTCGCATTGGTATGACATTCGAAACCCTGTAATTCCAGATTAAACAGCACACACTGGGGCAATGAATCAGAATATGCATTGTTTTCGTAAAGTACAGATTTTAGTAAAGTTTTCTACAAATGAAAAACGTTTGGCAGTTTTAAAAGTTGATTCGGAGCTCTCTTATGTCATTAAAGGGCAAATGCGTCATTTCATCAGGAAAACACGCCTATATAAATTTGACCCCTTGAACCCCACTTTTATATAGTAAAACTGGGGTTTACAGGGGTAAGCCTTATTAGGGCCCCGCACTGAAAGGGTGGGTGCCCTATAGTAATCACTCTGTCTGTCTGTCTGTCCGTCCGTCTGTCCGTCCACAAATTTCTGATAGCGCTGCCGGGGCCCTAGTCAGTTTCACTGACAGCTCTAGTTTTTCTTATTTCTGCTCTAAAATAATTGATTGTGGGTACTCGTTAGAACCGCCTCAATGAGGCGGTTCTAACGAGTATCCACAATCTATATTTTGAGCAGAAATAAGCACAATCTATATTTTGAGCAGAAATAAGAAAAATATCACTATTTTCCATCTAAAAAGTTTCATTTTTTCGGTGATAAAGGTTACAGTGTATTTGTATAGGCATGTTTTCGTAATGTATGGGTAATGTAGTGTCTGTATGACCAAACGTTCTTAAATACACACTTTCCTCATCCTTCTAGCAATGAAAGGTTTAAGTATAGATTTAATAAATTTGAAACATGTTTTATCTTTAATTGCAGGGTCCACCAGGCCCGAGAGGACCACAAGGTGCATTGGGCCAGAGAGGACCCGCTGTAAGTATTTTATAAAACTCATCTTGTTTTAGTAAAAGTTTATTTTAAGCTTACTGTTACATCATCTTGAACTTTCAATGTTAATATCTTAATTTATCATATGACGTCGATGATAAGCAATGGATAACGTAGTGTAATTACAGTCGTATGACCACACGTGTTATAACTCTCTAGCGGTTTAAGTGATGTCATGACGACGCCCGTGTCAGCAATGTATTTTTGTGGAAAAAATGATCAAATTCAAAGGCAATAAAATCCAATTTAAAGTGGTCATATGATAAATAGAATCTTACATTCGTGTTCATTTCATAAGAAATTTATGAAACTTGCCGAAGGCTCGTTTCATAGATATCATATGAAATGACCATTCGTTTACGATCCTCTTTGTATAGCTTTAAACCTGGTTTTCATATTTGACATTGACACTAAGTTTGTCAAAATAACTCCTTTTACACCTGTAAATTGCTACGTCTATACATTTCTCTTTAACAGATGCATGCGAAAATTATCAATGAAAACCCGATTATATGTAGGGAAGTGGTGTTAACGACGATGATTATTATTTTGCTTATTATTTTGCGTTTCGATGATTTTTTCACTTATTTTGAAAGATAACTTGTATCTGTTTATATATTATATGTGTTCTAGTGAGTATTTATGCATTCGCTAACCTCGTTTTCTGATTTTACATCACTTGGATTGGGAGAATGAGTCATAACATTTGATTCACTGAACTCATTTTCAAGGACGCAGTGCCCCGAAAACTGTCAATATGTGGCCAAAATAATACTTGAACGAATAAATAAATTTGGTCAAATTTGGTACAATATATCATTGCGACCTGCCAAAGATTTGATTAGATTTTGGTGACCTTGACCTTTTATTCAAAGGCACGCCCCCGAAAACTGTCAATTTTGGCTTGTCCGCACGAATAGGAAGGAATTTGATCAAACGTGGTACACTATTTCATTGCAACCTATCAAAGATTGGATTTTTGTGATTTGGCCTGATTTTCAAGAGCACACGCTCCCCCAATAACTTTCAATTATGGGTTGTCTGCACCCTATCCTAAAAACTGATGGAATCTGGTCAAACTTGCTACAATGTATCATTGCAGCCTACCAACAATTTTTTTAGATTTCGGTGACTTTTTTTCTTATTTACCAGGGCACAGACCCACAAAACTGTCATTTTTTACTAGTCTGCATCCTATCTCATGAGCGAATGATGAAATTCGATCAAACTTGGCACAATATATCATGAATTACTAAGATTTTGGTGACCATCGCCTTATTTTAAGTTCACAGCCTCGCGAAAACGGCGAATTAATGGAAATGCTGGCTTCTCTGCATTCTATCTCATGAACAAATTGATGACATTTGGTCAAACTTGGTGCAACCTACAAACGATTTAATGATATTTTGATGACTTTCTTTCCCTCTGGTGTCTCCGATGGGAGCTATGTGTTGATTGTATCGATTCCTGAGTATTGCCTTCTCTTCTATTTCGAACACAGACTCCCGAAATCAGTCATTTAAAGTTTGGATAAATTATGGGGTGTCTGCACTGTATCTCATTTAAGAATTGATGAATGCTAATCAAACTTGGTACGATATATCATTGCAATCGCCAAAATTTTAATTAGATTTTGGTGACCTTGACTTTATTTTAAGGACACATGCTCTCAAAAGCTATCATGTTTGGCTTGTCAGCACCCTGTCTCATAGACGAATTGATGGAATTTGACCGATCTTGGTACAATATATCATTCTAACCTTACCAGAGACAGAATTGGATTTTGGTGACCCATCACGTTGAAAAGTCTGTGTCATGATAACCCATTGCAAACCCACTTTATATAGAAAAATCTTGGGTTTAAGGGGTATATATTATTTGGCTTATTTCTGTTCCAAGCCATAGGTTGTGGGTACTCGTACTTCTAACGAGCACCCACAACCTATGTTTGAAGTATATATCAGGAAAATATCACAAATTTTCATCGAAAAAGTAGCCATTTTGGGGATACACTATGAGTGCACTTTGTCACTCGGGTGTGTTATCGTAATGTTGATCTTTTTATGCCCCCGTAGAGGCGCATATAGTTTTTGCACTGTCCGTTTGTGGGTTTGTGCGTTTGTAAGCCCGCATTTTTTTGCGATGGCTCCCACGGGGGCATTGCTCAATTATAGTGACAGCTCTTGTTCCAAGGTCAAAGGCTCCCGAAACTTGTAGGCACCTTAGATTTTGGTGACCTTAACTTTGTTTCAAAATAGGTGTTTAAGTTATATTTATGATGGGGGATATTGTTTTCTGAAAACATTTCTAGTTTGTTATTGGACTTTATATCCTTGTTTCGCTTATTGTTGTTTTGTGTACCATTATGAAAACACGCCTAGACTAATACACTGTAAATTAAACCGCCGAAAAAAAAAATTTAAGATGGAAAATTGTGATATTTTTCTTATTAATTATCTGCTCAAAAATAGATTGTGGGTGCACGACTCCGTAAGGTGGCTCTAACGTGTACCCACAATCTATATTGGAGGCGGTTCTAACGAGTAAAAAATCAACATTTTGAGCAGAATCAAAATATAGATTGAGGATACTCATTAGAACCGCCTCCATGAGGCGGCTCTAATGAGTACCCACAATCTATGGAGGCGGTTCTAATGAGTATCCTCAATTTATATTGGCGGCGGTTTTAACGAGTACCCACAATCTATATTTTGAGCGGAATAAGAAAAATAAGGTTTACCCCTGTAAACCCAAGTTTTACAGTATAAAAGTGGGTTTCATTGGGGTCAAAATTATATAGACGTGTTTTCGTTAGTTTTTCTGTCGGTAAGTCTTGCTATTCGTCCGATGGTTTGAGATAGCTGCTTAATTGTTCGTCGTTGCTTTACTTCTTTGTTTGCCGTGATACTTTTACACATGCTGTAACAAGCGAACACAATACTTTTTTCAGGATACATGCATGTATTTCACAACATTTCAAGCTCTATACCTGTCTGTCTGATGAAGTTTATGATTATTGACGGAGAGTCACTCTTACATATCCATCGTTATGTCTCGTAATGAGGAGGGAATTCTTATTGTTGTTTTGTTATTGAATGACTAGTTGTATTTAAATACTCAGTCTCATGTTCAACCAGATATGTCCTTAGTCGATATCAGGAGCATATCGTTGAACCTGACCGTTTGTTATACAAGAGGATTTCCGATCGTGTTTTATGATTAGAATGAAAAGTTTACGTGCACTTTGCATATGTTAGTATGTCGAATACAGTATTTTGATCGGAGTCTACACCGACAGCACATTAAAGCAGGTTTCCTTGTAGACTATGTATATTTCCAAACGAACACTTAATTTAAATCTTCAACCTTTGTGTTGACCATAGTTATAGAATCAGCAGATACCAGTGCTCTTCTAATGCAGGAATTGTTTCTCTTCTTAGGGATCCGTCGGTGAACCGGGAATCCAAGGCCTTCAGGGACCCATCGGTATTAAGGTAAGCCTTTTATTTTTATGCCCCCGGAATCGAGATTCCGGGGGCATATGTTTTTTTTGGTGTGCCTGTCTGTCTTTGTGTTTGTTCGTTTGTCAGTTTGTCCATTTGTCTGTTTACAAAACTTTAACATTGGGCATAACTTTTGAATGGTAATAGATAGAGCTTTCATATTTCACATGTCTATACCTATTACAAGATTTTTCCAGTGGTACCATAATATTTGATCTCGTGTCCTTGACCTTTGACCTACTTTTTATAAAATTAAAAAAAAATTAACATTGGCCATACCTTTCGATTGGTAAGTGATATGGCTTTCATATTTCACATGTGCATTCCTTGTCACAAGACCTTTGTAGTGGTACCATAAATTTTGACCTCATATCGTTGACCTTTACATTTGACATACTTTTTAAAAACTTTAACATTGGCCATAACTATCGATTGGTAAGTGGTAGGGCTTTCATATTTCAGATGTGCATTCCTTGTCACAAGACCTTTCTAGTGGTACCATAAATGTTGACCTCGTGACCTTGACCTTGATGTTTGACCTACTTTTTAAAAACTTTAACATAGTCCATAACTTTCGATTGGTATGTGATAGGGCTTTTATATTTCACATGTGCATGCTTTTTTAACAAGACCTTTCCAGTGGTACCATAATTTTTAACCTTGTGACCTTTACCTTGACGTTTAACCTACTTTTTAAAAACTTTAACATTGGCCATAACTTTCGATTTGTAAGTGATAGGCCTTTCATATATCACATGTGCATTCTATGTCACAAGACCTTGTCTAACAGTCTCATAGTTTTTGACCTTGTGACCTTGACCTACTTTTTTAAAACTTGAACATTGGCCATACCTATCGATTGCTTAGTGATACTGCTTTCATATTTAACATGCGCTGTCCGGGGGCATCAGTGTTTCACAAACACATCTTGTTTTGCTCATGTAAGCTAAACAGGGAGAAGATAGCGTCTGGACCTGCCTTTGAAACTACTTTAACACATCGCTTGAACAAGTCTGTGAAATGATGCAATAAATACCTTTATAAAAGTTAAATTAGGGTTTACAATTTTGTTCAAAAGCATAGTTATAACCATCCAATCGGCGTGGGGGATCGTCTGACGAGCACTCACAGCACATTTCATGTGAACAGCATATAGAGGCTTCCGTGTAATAGTGGTTATGCTACTCGTCTTGTAAATCAGGGGTCGCAGGATCGAACCCGGGCTCCTCAAAACTTTCGGATGAGTTTAAACCGAGGATCCGTCTCCATATGACCTTAGCTGTTGAAGAGACGTAAAACTCAAACACTCACACATGTGTACAGCAAAAGTTAGACAATATTCACATGTTCAACAGAAGAACCCCAGCTTTCCTGAAATGAGGAGTGTACTGGCTCGCACGACTGTGGTAACCTAAAGAAAGCGGTAAATCACGGGTTGTGCTATTCTTTATTCTACCGTAGACCATGATCGGCGGATGACATACACATTCTTCTATTACCGTCGTATAAGGCATAGCAGCATTTCACACTCAGCCATCCCTTGGTAATTCGAAACAGCGGATTCGATCCCACGCCCTTGAAATCTTTTTGATGAACATTTTTACCACAGCACCGTCGCCAAATACCCTAGCGGTTGGAAACTTTATGATTTAACGATCACTGCAAAGGACATTATACATCATGCGAGTGTGTTCCCTTAACACTTGGAGTATTCACTCGTGCATTGTTTAACCGAAAATTGGCCGTTCAGTCCAACGATCTCAAGTCAAATATTAATGACTTGATTCTGGTCAGTAATCATTTATGATTTTTTTTACATTTCTGTTTTTTTTTTGTTTTTTTTTTTTTGGAAAGGCATACAGGCGTCTGATGATACAACCTGTTTCATTTCCAGAGAAAGTCAACAGTGTAAGGTTTAATGGGTGTAGCTATAACATTCAAGTTTAAAGTTGGACCTGTCTTCTTCCGATATAGCTTACATTACATGTGCCGTGGTTCGGATTGACGTCAATATCAGTTCGGACCGCAAGAATATTAAAAGATAAAAACCGTGGTTTAGTTTTTTTTATAAGAGGTGTAAATATTATTACAAAAGCAGGTGTTATGTATATGTTCCTGTAACGATAATGCACTCAGTAAAATCTTATTGTGCAGCACCTTAGCAGCATCCTGCCAATCTCAACTACGATTAACATTCCGAACATTTTTAGTTGCTAAAATTCAAGATCATATATTCTTGCCATTTTGATTTTCAAGTACACATGCATACAGTCGGCCTAAGTATTCTACCATAACCAGCTTTATTGCTCAATCCTATTATGTTTCCTTTCTCATGTAATAGTATGTTGTTTACATTGAAGAGATTACCTTTCAAATGTAAACAAATAGTTCTTATTTAGGTCTTGGAACTAAATTCTGAAAATGAAAATAGGGATAGGCATTGAGGCATAGCATTACGGAAAACCTTCTTCAAAACATTTAAACTTTACAACGCAGATGTATATCCGAGAAAGCATTACATTGCTTTCTTATTACTTTATAGGCTGGATAGCCGGAGAAAACCGTATTGGACTGTTTGTTGCGGGCTGCAACGGCGTTTAATTGTCTTATTGTTTCACTGAGATTCCTATATTGGCTCCAACTTAAAATAGCTAGTATTAGTAAGATTATACATCTCGTTTCCTGTGTATGCTGATATTCCACGGGAATGTGATTTTTTAAGGAGTGGTCAGAAACGTCTGCTTATTTTTATTGAATTCAAGACATTTTAGAGACCAAGGATCGGTATATAAACTTTATCCTTACTTACAAAACATGGGAAATGAACCTTTCCTTTTCTGACTGTTTTATTCACTACAATATACATACTCTTGGAAAATACTCATCAAGAGATAAGAGTTCAACATTTGTACACTACGTATGGGTTTTATTTTATTATGAATTATGGCATTTGTTATCTTGTTTTAATCCAACGTTCTAAACAAAGTAACACAATTAAGATTCTAATAATTCTTTATCATTCTACTATAGTTTTTGTATGATCGATGTTAAAGATTAAAAATATGAATTCTTTTCGTTTATCTGCTACAGGGTTCAGAAGGACCACGGGGTCAGCCGGGCCCATCGGGACCGTTAGGTCTTCAGGGATCCCCAGGAGAGCATGGAGCGAAAGGAGAGCAGGGAGACTCGGGCATAATGGTAAGTTGAGTGCCCGCATGCAATACCTCTTGTGCTTTTCCACAGCAACTAAAATTAGAATACTAAATAGAAAATAGAAGTGAAGGCAATGATCGATATAATTAACCCATCCCATCAAATACACCAAAGGGAAAGAAACACAAACATGGAATAAATAAACCCTAATGGAAACATCAATAGCGGAAAACCAAAGGTACAGTTACTTTTCCCACAAAATGGCCGATTGACTAGCCAAAATAAAAAGATATAAGGAATACACACGCCATAAGACAAACCACAACAAAAACAAACCGCGACAGAAGAACCACCCTGGAACGGCCAGTGAAAAGAACCCTGCTGGGGGTGGGAGGGGGAGGGCTTAAACCGACCCTACGTCTGACTTCATTCTGATGGTCATTCAAGCCTAGCTTTTTCGGGTGCAACACGGACTAATGTTATCAATTTCGATAGAGTATTATACAGTAAAATTCCGCTATTAAGACCACCTAAAATTATGACTAATTCTGCATTTAAAAGCTTATTTAGTAGGTTGCAGTTATTCCTTTTTTGTATTTTCTGCATACAGTGTCATCTGGTCTGAGACCACCTTTGGGACTGTTCAGAAGTGGTCTTCAAGACTACTTTTGAACAGTCCCAAAGGTGGTCTTATTATAGGAATTTTACTGTACTTTGTTAAAAAAATTAGGAATAAGCAAATGATGCATATCCTGTCATATCAAGAGGTTTGAAGTTTTCATGAGTTATTTATTTTATTAAATATATATAATAGGTATTGAGAATTCCCCTGTAATAACTTTTGGGGGAAAACAAAGCCTGGATCTGAAAGATTTTCTAGTCCTAGACAAGAACTGAACTATAGAGGAATTCTAAATAAGGGGTGTAATAAATGTATTCTATAGTTTAAAGTATAAACATTGAAAATGTGCATGTACAATACTGTGAAAATTAGATTAGTTCATGAAAAAATATTACTTATTAACGCATGCCAAAACTTATTCAAGAAGTACAAGTTACATAAATCAAACGCGCCAGATATTGCAGTTTAAAACGTGTTGAAAGATCATATAAATTATTATGTTTTAGTGATTAAGATAGTTACATTGCTAAAGTCGGTAAAAGAATCATAAGGTTGCGACTGATTATATGCTTAGTAGAAGGACTTTCTCGTACGAGCGTATTTTATGATAAGAACGAAATGTGTCAAGTGTGTCACAACAAATACTGTCTACCAGTGACAGCGCAAGCGAAATTTATATACTGCAAATGATATATTCAATAAGATAACACACACACATTTAAGATGTTGCGTAAAATTAATTTTTAGTCCTGTCTTTAAATATGCCTGATTGAAAGTACAAATAAATCATGTATGCTTGTTAGAACCACCATCAGGTAATGCCTGTACCCACGATATTTGTGATATAAACAAGATATATGATCTAATTTTGTAAAAACTCCTCTTCCTTGTATAATCTGAAGATGTTCGTTACACCGAGTTGCTAACATAGTTACCGTCACGTGTGTTCATATTTACAGGGACCGCCTGGATCACCTGGACCACAAGGACCGCCCGGACCTACCGGTGCTGCTGTAAGATATTTTTTAATTGTAGACAAAATATCTTTTGTGTCTGATCTTTTTATGATCCAGTCAACTCTATTATGGTCGACCGATCAGGCTAACACTTCCTAAGGTTTAGGACTCGATACATTGGGCCATTTTATGTGCCTGTAACTGATGGCTTTATTTTAACTTGCCAAGCACAGACAAAACTTATTCAGTCACAATACTTACAAATTATTGTCTTTCATGAATAAACACTTTTATATAAAACAGCTAACAAACAAATATCTGTTGATATTCCTTTGATGTTATACATTGGTTCAGGAAAGGCAGTATCATCGTACTCTTATAAATGAGGCCGTTCCTAAACTAAACTATAAAGAACACATTTGGTTTAGAACTAATTGACTCAGTTAAAGTTAGACTATTAAACTGGAGACGCCAATGTCCTTTAATCTTCATAACAATGGATGTATTAATTCTCTGTTTCGAATTAAAGTTTTATGGGCCATATTTTTACAGAAATATTTCTTGTCAACACTTTTATGCAAATGCTTCTCGATTTTTTAATATAATATCGGGAGCTATATTGCTGATAAGCAATCATAAAAGATAATGCGACCGATTTGTTCATTATATTTAACACCAGTTTTTGTGGAGTCTTGTAGATAATTTGAAATAAAAGTTATATAAAAGACATGCTATGTAAGCTGCATTAAAAGAGAGCAACTGACCGTATCAAAACCATTCATATTTATTCAGGGAGGACCAGGTATGCCGGGTGCTCCTGGATCAGAGGGGCCACAAGGAGCAAAGGGTGAAGAAGGGCCATCGGGTCCACCAGGGCCAGCAGGATTGGATGGGACAGAAGTAAGTATTAGCAGTAGTGTTTCAAATATGATGAAAAATAGAAGTGAAGGTAATGATCAAGAAATGATCAGAAATCGATACAATTAACCCACATCTCTCACCATGTTAGGAAGTATAACGACAATGTATGACAGCCTGATGGTACAGTTGTCTGCATGTCTATGTTTCTAAGGTGACAGAGAAATGTTCACCAGGATAAATGCACCTGTATAAATGATCATGTCCGAATATGAATACCCATCACAACCCCACTTTAAATAGAGAAAACTGGGGTTTACGGGAGAATACATAATTTTGCTTATTTCTGCTCCAGGACATAGTTTGTGGGTACTCATTAGAACAGGTTCTAACGAGCACTCACAACCTTTGTTGGGAGCATGAATGAGTATCACAAATTTCATCGGAAGTGTAGCCATTTTGGGGAAATGAAAAAATGCACTATGGCACACGGGTGTGTTTTTGTAATTTTTAGGCTTAAATTACGCTATTACATGGGCCCGCCAAGCAAATCGGGTGTTTTAGCACGTGCGCCCAGCAAAGACTAAGCTCAGCGTGTGAGTCGTCAAAGTCTGACCAGGATCTTTGCAGTGCACTATTTGGATGTATGTTGACACAAAGCTCATATATGCAGATTTGGAAGGCTACATTCTAATGCAGACTGACTTCAACCTTCGTAAAACGAACATATTCGGAAAACCATTTTTGCATGACGCGGTCTGATTATGAGAATTTCGTCTTAAAGAGCTACAAAGGATATGTAAATTTACAAATCAATAATTTGTTTCATTGTAAGATATTCTAAAAGTGTCAACACATTATTCAGTTGTGCTGTTGTATCTTTTAAGGGCCCACCTGGACCACGAGGTGCTGATGGTGATGAAGGCAGACCCGGATTGCCGGGGGATCCGGGACCGAGAGGACCACCTGGCCTTGATGGACCAAAAGGACACCCGGTGAGACTTCGCATTTCCCTATAAGATTTATATTATACTAAACATCAAAAGCAGCGACACTTACTACAACTATGATTAATCTGTTTTATAAAGATTTGAACCTTGTAAAATGAGTATCCAGGCCAGAATTAAATTGATATGTGTTTACGACAGTCTTAGAATGCTCATAACCCAGCATTTAATTTGTATCAACTGAGAGTTTACCAGGACTCCTCAACAATTTGGGGGCAGAGGGATATATGACGAACCGTAATTCATATTTAGTCAGCTGTCTTGTTTATGTTGAGGTGTTTACGTTGAATCCATTGCTTGAGAAACTTAAATTCTTGCACATCAGATAAGGAATTCCGTGGGTATAGCCTTGGATAGAAATACTGTTCTAAATCTTATTATTTTTACCCACGGATAGGGTAAAAATCAAATATTATCATGCCTTTGATAATCACTAGTTGAATACGACCTGATATGCAGCGTCGTTAAGGCTGACGTCACAACACGTTACGTGACTTCACTAAACATCACGGTTGTATCAGCACAATATGGCGGAATTCAGCAGTCGAAGCGAGTGCATTATTGAAAATCTGCGCTCAGAAATGGAAGGTTTGTAAAAAGAAAGAAGCTTACATGGGTCTTGATGGGTGGATAGAAAAATCCGTCCCTCGGGATCACTGTCCGGCATCACTCGGAAAGCATTCTGATGACGGACAGTGGCCCTAGGGACGGATTTTTCCATCCGACCCTCACACCCATGTAAGATTCTTTTAGGATCATTATATGGACCTTCGTCATGAGAAAACTTTTTTTTTTTTTTTTGATTATTTGTTTTTAGCTCACCTGAACACGAAGTGCTCAAGGTGAGCTATTGTGATCGCTTTTTGTCCGTCGTCCGTCCGTTCGTCCGTCCGTCTGTCCGTCAACAATTTCTTTAAATGACAATTCCTCCTCCTAGGCAAATGGCCGGATTTCAAAATCATTACACAGAAACGTTCCACGGGTGACCCTCTACCAAAATTGCTAAAATGGTTCTGCTCCGCTGAACGAAATGGCTGCCAGAGCTAAAAATAGAAAAACCTTTAAACGGCATCTCCTCCTAGGCCAATATTCCGATTTCAAAATAATTTCACAGAAATGTTCCTTAGGTGACCCTCTACCAAAATTGCTAAAATGGTTCCGCTCTGCTGAACACAATGGCCGCCACATCTAAAAATAGAAAAACCTTAAAACGACATCTCCTACTAGGCAAATGGCCGGATTTCAAAATCATTTCACAGAAATGTTCCTCTGGTGACCCTCAACCAAACTTGCTAAAATGGTTCTGCTCCGCGGAACAAAATGGCTGCCAGAGCTAAAAATAGAAAAACCTTTAAACGACATCTCCTCCTAGGCCAATGTCCCGATTTCAAAATAATTTCACAGAAATGTTCCTTGGGTGACCTTCTACCAACAGTGCTAAAATGGTTCCGCTCTGCTGAACAAAATGGCCGCCACATCTAAAAATAGAAAACCTTAAAACGATATCTCCTCCTAAGCCAATGGCCGGATTTCAAAATCATTTCACAGAAATGTTCCTCGGGTGACCCTCTACCGATATTGCTACAATGGTTCTGCATGGCTGAACAAAATGGCCGCCAGAGCTAAAAATAGAAAAAACCTTTAAATCACATCTCCCCCTAGGCCAGTGGCCCGATTTCAAAATAATTTCAAAGAGAGGGTCCTTGTCTGACCCTCCACCAAAATTGCTAAATTGGTTTCGTTTTGCTGAACAAAATGGCCACCAGAGCTAAAAATAGATAAACATTTAAACGACATGTCCTCCTAGGCCAATGTCCCGATTTCAAAATAATTTCACAGAAATGTTCCTTGGGTGACCCTCTACCAAAATTGCTAAAATGTTTTTGCTCTGCTGAACAAAATGGCCACCAGATATAAAAAAGAAGAACCTTTAAACGATATCTGCTCCTAAGCCAATGGCCCGATTTCAAACTCATTTTACAGAAATGTTCCTCGGGTGACCCTCTACCAAAATTGCTAAAATGGTTCTACTCCACTGAACAAAATGGCCACCAGAGCTAAAAATAGAAAACCTTTAAACAACATCTCCTCCTAGGCCAATAGCCTGATTTCGAAATAATTTCACAGAGACAGTCCTTGACTAACCCTCTACCAAAATTGCTAAAACGGTTTTGCTTTGCTGAACAAAATGGCTGCCAAACTTTTGTAGAAATGTTCCGAGGGTGACCCTCATCCAAACTTGCGAAAATGGTTTTATTCCAATGAACAAAATGGCCACCAGAGTTAAAAAATAGAAAAGACCCTTAGATGACAGCTTCTCCTAGGCCAGTGGCTAGATTTCGTAATAATTTTACTGAAATGTTCCTTGGGTGACCTTTTACCAAAGCTGCTAAAATGGTTTCCCTTGCTGAACACAATGGCTGTTGGATATTATTATTTTAGGTCTAGCCTGCCCAGGCAAGGTGGTGCAATTTGGACCATCTATGCACATGAACTATATTGGTTTCTTTTGGTAGCAGGGCTTGAGATGTCTTCTCAGTGTTGGGTCAAATTCCAACAAAATTGGATACAACATCTTCAAATTGACCTAAATAGTGTTGACTGGGACGTAATATCTCAATTTAAACAAAAAGGGCATAAGAGGACCAGTCTGATCTGGATCCACACTGTTTGTAATAATGACTTTAAAGTAACCGGCCAACACAAAGCAGAAGATAATTCTGAAGGGTTAAACAGAAACATCGTAATCACTCTTTGAAATTGTACATTAATATAAAAGCAACAAGGTTTTAGACCTGTCAAAATATCAACAGGCAGTTGAAGATAAGACTATTATACATAGCTCTGTCACTGCTTGCATAATATGGTATGAATCAGTAGGACTCAAAACAAACTGTGAAGTGACTAATATTGTTATGCCAGAAGGTATACATATTAAATTGTGCAGTGACTCTGGCTCTCATTGTATAATAGAAGTCACTTAGAGGTTAGGACCCAGGTGTTTGACCTAGTTATAAACAGAGCTGCAAACATAAGCTAGATACGAGGACTGTTCATGTAGAGTAGAACGTTTTCTCATGCACTAATGCGAAAATCACCTGGAAATAAATATCACAGCGTAGAAAAACATTTAACCTATACATTGATACCAAACCTGTTAAAATCCGTCCACTGTAGCCATGTATATCGTTCGATAAACACTGTCTACTCTTCTTGGTGCACTGAACGCGTGTCTTTTTCTGCTCATCTGCCAACAGATGGGGAATCCATCTAGCACAGATCTTTCTCATTTTCAAATCTCGTTTCAGAATTGTATGAGATGCTCCTAATGAGATGCCAACCATACTAGCTATTTGCCTAGTGGTGTATCGTGCATCGGTAGCAACTATTTCTTTCACTCTAGCAACCATCTTGGCAGATGTTGCTCTTTTCGGCCGACGATCATGTGGTGCATCTTCTATTGAGCCTAGACCACAGCTGAATTTCTTACACCAACGAAAACCTGTTGGAAAAGACATTTCATTATGTCCATAAACCGAACATATTTCATCAAAAATGTCTTTGCACCGTATACCAAGAATACAACAATTCTTAATATAGGACCGGATTTCAACGGCGTACTCTGACCTTCTTCCAACCATGTTTTGTATTAGTATACAAGAGTAGAAAGTGTTTATCGAACGATATACATGGCTAAAGTGGACGGATTTTAACAGGTTTGGTATCTATGTATAGGTAAAATGTTTTTCTACTATATTTATTTCCAGTTGATTTTCGCATTAGTGCATGAGAAAACGTTCTACTTGCATTCATATTTGAACAGTCCTCGTACAACAGTGATGCAAGATACACTTTTAGAGATTTAATTTAATTACAGTATTAATAAATGAATTCTGAGCCAAGGCACAGAAAAGAATCAAGCTGGCATATAGTATTGGCATGCCTAAATAGTGTTGACATGGATGTAAAGCTCAACACAAACAAACAAATTAACCATTGCCCTGCTGAGCCTGGGTATGCCTTATCTTTCAAACAATGTAGATTCTGATCAGATGGCTTCTTGGCTTCAAAAGAAGCAATCTGATCAAGATTTATACTAACATTCAGTTTGTGAATTTATAGGAATAAATTACATCATTTTAACCCAGTTTGTGCCGAAAACTTAGAATGGGATACTGGCAACCCGGGATTGGCGAACAGTGAAGGCCCAGATCAGATGCTGCAGAACTTGACGTCTGATCTGGGCCTACATTGTTTGTAAAAGGTTCTGCCATTTTCCATATTAGGGGTTGAGGTTGACAAAACAGTATAGACCTAGAACAGATGTCACAGAATATGGCCTCTGTCTTATCAAAGTCCTCTTTGTTACTTACAGTACAGGAAATTTTGAGTCAGATGCTGCAGAATGTGGCGTCCAATCGGAATTTAAACATTTTGCTTACAGTACAAAAATGTACAAGTAATAAACGAAATGTAAACAGTTTATACCGCAGTTCAGGATCATTTTCCTAGCCTACATTCCGACACAATTGGCCCACCAGTGCTGTCAGTGCTTTGAATATGCTATTGTTTCCCAAAATAAAACTGACTTCATAACGAACTTAAGTGTTTATGCTCGAAAATCTAATGTCATTATTTCCAAAAACAAAACTTAACGTCATTTATATTCAAATACAAAAACTCCAGTGCAAACTAACACAATTTCATGTTATCAAAAAATTAGTGTTAGAAGCTTCTATGGTGAAATGGTTAAACTACTTGCCTAATAAACCAAGTTTCGTGGGTTCAGTCCCAAGCTTCTCCACACTTGAGGCGTTTTTGATGCCGAGAATCCACATCCTTTGAACACAGTGACTGAATTTAAGAACATTTTTACAAAATCTCCACCTAAGTTCTTAAATGGTTCTGCTACATTGAACAAATAGCACATAGACAAAAATAAAAACATCATCAAAAGATAATCCAACTTGACTCAGGTGAGCGAATTAGGTCCATCATGGACCTCTTGTTTGTTTGTGTTTTTTTTTTTCATTTGCAAACAGAAAACCCATCTACATCCACACAATCTGATCAGCCCATTTGTTTTGCAGCTAGGAATGTTTTATATCTCTAGTTGCTGTAATTTTACTTTCAAGACTGTTCCAAATGTTCTATAAAAGGGTTACAAATACACCAACAAAATGAAAACTATAGAGTGGTAATTATTTCTTGGCCAGACTCGCTCTTTTCGACCAATTAGGCCGCATCACTGAACAACATATATTTTCGAAATTCCACAATGGAATCAATGATCACAAAGGACAAAAAAAATAAAAATAAAAACTACACTGTGATGAAGGGAATGGAGACTTTTTTACGGCCGCCAAACATTCCCTTAACACCTAAATATGTATCCTTTGGAAGCACAGAATAAACCGCAGAACCGAAAAATATAGAGTGTTTGTTTGATATGAGATTTAACGTCCCCGTCAAACCTTATGGGTCATTTTGACGACGTTGCTTCCAATTTTGTGGGACTTTTACCCGACATTGAGATGAATTGAACTCTCAAGCCCTGTCGCCCTATGAAACCAATAGGGTTTATAAGCAAACGCTTTGCTTATGCAGGCTTAGATACTCTAAGCGGTTTACCAGTACTCGTGTGCTGTCGTTTTCATCTCTGCGTGGAAGCACCATGCAGCTCATCTATTTCTTCAAGAGGGTGAAGTATTTATCAGTTACCCCCTATATCTATTGCATTGTAACGCATTGACCTGATAAAGATATGCTATCTCAGGACAAGTGAGCTTTATCACGTCAACGTGACATCGCACGTTTATGAATGAACCGGACTGCTAGAAAAATGAAAAAATATGTTATTGTAACTGGGAAAAATGCTAAAATTCCTTGAAAAAAAAATATCATAAAAAATTATGGTCAGCTGATACTAAATATATCGACCCCCAGAATGCTGGGACGTACTGAGGACCACCGATTTCTTATCGTTCATTGCTAATTTAAGAGTGTACAAGAGGATAAACTGATAAATAGAATACCAGATTCGTGTCATTTAATATCAAGTTTATCAGATTCGGCTTCGAGAACGCATGTAGAATCGCTCGGCAAGCCTCTCGATTCTAAAGTGTTCTCAAAGCCTTGCCTGATAAACGTGATATCAAAAGACACTCACCTGGTATTCTCTATTTCTGGTCTGTGAAGACTAGCGGTCTGGTTTGTGTCTTACCTGTTGCAAAACCCCGAATATAGGCTTTTTGCTTATATGTACATTCAGGAAATCAATTACAGTCAAACTTCAATGGCTTGTATGGGACCATGAAAATTTATTCCAGTTAAGGGTATTTCGAACTACCGAGGGTTACCTATAACGCCGGGTCATAAGGCATCATGGAGATAACTTAAAGATATCTTTTTGATGTACAAAAACATACCATTTCGAAATAAAACCAGGGAAAACCTCTCTCAATTATCCTAAATGTATTGATATCTGTAGCCATTGGAATAATTCTCTAGCATTACGATAAGCTACCATTCGACATTGTGCATTTTTAACACCTCCAAAATGGAACTTTTTTTTTTTTGCTCCAGCAATTCTGTTGTTGTATGCTGTCGAGTCCTCAACGTTGTTTCATCTCTGTAGTTTTTTTATTTGTATGTTCTCGGAGATAATACACTGATGAGTAAGGAAAAGTAGAAGTAAAACAAAGATCAGGAATTGATACAATTAACTTACTCCACCCATAAAAGACACCAAAGGGAAAGAAATACAAACATTAAGCGACCAGACCATAATGGAAACCTAAACAAAGGTAGGCCATAAGGACAGTTACTTTCCCACAAAATGGCCATATGGCCATCCAAAACCAAAAGACACAAGTGATACACACAGTAAGTAACAAACAACAACATAAATAAATCGCCACAGAAGAGCCGCCTTGGAACGGTCAGTGGAAGATTTCCACTGGGGGTCTTAAATCGATTTTTCGTGGCCACAATCCTCGCCCCCACTTCCGTCGCGACTTACACAAATAATTTGTTCAGTCCGCATGAAGGCCTCATAACTCATCAGAGCAACATCTCCGTGAACACAAAAAATCAAAAGAACCACAGAGGTGAGGCAACGGTGAGGACTCGACAGCAAGAAACCACTGAAATGCTGGAGCAAAAGAAAACCAACAGTAAGACTCCGATGGGCCCGACCAGAGACAGAGCATCAGGCACCAACCAACATTACCTTGAATTAGATCTCTGTAATTCTCAATAAGCCTTTACGTTGGAGCCGTCATAGAATCTGAGGCATGACCCACCGCCGTGCAATTAAAGAGGGAAGCAAAGCTGCCAACCACTAAAATGTAATGTAAATTAGTTTGTTCTAGGAGATGATATATATAAGCCTCAGGCTTACTGTCAAATCCTATTTGTCAGTTCCAATGTATTTAATTGTACACGATATTTGCTAGAAATAAATTATTGTTTAAACCAACCGTGATTGGGTTAACTACCATGCATAGCCTTCATGCGGACTAAACATAATTATATACCGCAACAGAGGTAAGGGCGATGATTATGGCCATGTAAAATCGATTTAAGCCCCCCAGTGGAATTATTTCCACTGACCGTTCCAAGGCGATTCTTCTGTGGCAGTTTATTTATGTTGTTGTTGGTTACTTACTGTGTGTATCACTTGTGTCTTTTTATTTTGGATGGCCATTTAGCCATTTTGTGGGAAAGTAACTGTCCTTATGGCCTTCCTTTGTTTAGGTTTCCATTATGGTCTGGTCGCTTCATGTTTGTGTTTCTTTCCCTTTGGTGTCTTTGATCGGTGGAGTAAGTTAATTGTATCGATTCCTGATCTTTGTTTTACTTCTACTTTGTTCACGTGATGGGGAATCAAACGTGAGTTTGAATAAGCCATGATCGCATTATGCAAATGATTTGCGACTCGATTAAATATTTGTTTGGACACGTGAGTTCAGTGGATACTCAATCCGGCCCTTGAGGCCATCCGTCACGTTAATAAGTCCGTGAAATAATTATTTTTCTTCTCCAAGATATAGATTGTGGGTACTCGTTAAAACCGCCTCAATGTGATGGTTCTAACAAGCACTCGCAACCTATGTTTACAGTATAAAGAAAAAGTATCATGGGCCTTGATCAGAAAAGTAGCCATTATGGAGATGAGAAAAAATGCATTACGTTAAACGGGTGTGTTACTATAATGTATTCTTATCTCTATCTTCCTTTTCCGCCTCGAGAAATAGAGTGAAGGCAATGATCAGGAATCGATATAATTAACCCACAGCTCCCATCAGATACACCAAAGGGAAAGAAACACAAACATGAAACAACAGACCCTAATGGAAACATCAATAGCGGAAAACCGAAAGGAGAGTTACTTTCCTACAAAATGGCCAATTGGCTATCCAAAACAAAATAATATAAGCGATGCAAACACTCAAAGACAAACCATAACAAAAATAAACCGCAATAGAAGAACCAGTTTGGATCGGTCAGTGGGGGATTAAATCGATTTACGCGACCAATCCTCGCCCTTACTTCCGTCGCGATTTAGACAAATTATTTGTTCAGTCCGCATGATGGCCTTCTAACTCATCAGTGCAACATCTCCGTAAAAACAAAAAATCAAACAATCACAGAGATGAAACAACGATGAGGACTCGACAGCAAGAAAACACAGAAATGCTGGAGCAAAGGAAAACCAACAATTAGACACCGATGGGCCCGACCAGAGACAGAGCATCAGGCACCAACCATCATTAAATAGAATTAGATCTCTCTAATTCTCAGTAAGCCTTTACGCTGGAACCGTCATAGAATTTGAGGCCTGACCCACCGGCGTGGACTTAAAGAGGGAAGCAAAGTTGTCAACGTGATTTGGTTAACTATCATGAATGCGGTCTGTTGTATAACGTTTATGTTGTACCCAATCTTTTTATATCGAAGAATGATATTACGAGATTGGGTGCTGAAGTCATTGCGGTTATATATTGTTCTGAATTTATATACTAAGTCACCACAAAATTCGGTTTCCGATAGACCTTGTTGCAGAAGAGATTTAAGTCCAATATTGAATTTTAAAATTAAATCAGAATGACGTCTATAAAATGTTGAAAAGGCTTTGCGTAGTTTATGGTACCGATAACCCTGATAAAGAAGTTTACCAGTTAACAATTTATTACGAGTGTTGAAGTCAGTCACATGACTACACACTCTTGCAAATCGAATTAATTTCGAAATATAAACGCCATAGGATGGCGCACGAGGAACATAACCATCAAAACAAAAGGAAAATTTACAATCTCAAAATCATAATCATCGCGTTTATCATAAATTTTGCAAGAAAAGCTGTTGCAAAATGGCTATCCATACAGCGCACGTTAAAGATTCTATTCAGATTGTGTGGCTCCGATACAGATAATTTTAATAGTAGTAAACATACTAAATGTTTCAGTTTTCTTTTTAGGGAGGTATTGGTCCTCCGGGAAATCCTGGTTCCACAGGAGCAAGAGGTCAAAAGGTAATTGATGCATTTCTCTTATTTGGCATACTATTAATTAAAATACATGATACTGATATAACACTCAGCTACGTATCAAAATTCTAACGCGTACAGCTATGAAACTGTACAAATACATTCAAAATAGCAGAGAAGGCAATGATGAGGAACAAATACCTTAACCTTCATTCCAAGACACAAAAATGAAATAAGTACAAGCACAAAACAACTGTAGCGTTATTTAAACATACCAAGTAGAAAGCCAACTTAATTTATAACTTTATTTCAGATGATCACGAAAGCACGCCTATAACATTTTGATCCATTTAAACCCCATTCCGGGGCTTACAAGGATAAACCTTATTTTTCTTATTTCTTACCTATAGATTGTGAATACTCGTTAGAACTGCCCCTCGTATGTTTTGGGCAGAAATAAAAAATATCAGCATTTTTTATCTGAAACTTCACAGGTTTTGGTGATAAAATTTTCAGTATATAGAGAATCTTACATGAGTGTTCATGTATTATTGAATTTATTGAACGAGTTGAGGAAAAGAGATAAAATGCGAGGCTTTGCCGAGCATGTTATCCCTTTTCCTCAACGGGTTAAATGAATTCAATAATACATGAGCACGAATGCAAGATTCTATTTATCATGTTTCATTTAAAACGCATTTTATTCTCGATTGTTTACGAAAAGTGTCAATTTTCCGCCGCTAGTAAACGCGACGTCGTTCAGGACGTCGTACATGTAACTTTACGGGACGTATCTAGCTAATTTGCATATTCAATCCACTAGTGGATTATCGAAAATATTACATGACGTTATTACACTCTCAGACGCGACGTCATATGATAATTCTTAATACGCATGTTTTCGTAATGTGAAGAGATAAAGAACCTATCTTCTACGCATCCATATGCTGCAGGTCTCGCGGAAATCCTAACTTAAATGTTTTTAATCTTATTGGTAATACTTGTGGCACATTTCACTGGGAATTTCGGTCAGTCCTTTGATGTCCGTAAGCTGTGCCAAATCTTTGTATAAATACTTGAAATACTAAGATAGATTTTCCTGGCCGGCCTTTTCCTCAGCTTTCTGCCGTATCAGGCTACAAGGCAACTGCATGAGGAGTTTTTATGTATTATGATACATTTTCAGGGAGAACCCGGAACCGATGGAAATGAAGGAAAACAGGGATCCCCAGGACCCATTGTAAGTTTGTCAAATCAACAAATGTTATTCATAGAGAAAAATACCAATTTCTAGATATCATTCACCAGGGCCCACTTTTAAAACATTAGTTTAAATGTCATTTATTTTATTTTTATCATTTAATAGAACTGTTACAAAGGCTACTCACATTTTATAGCGAAACTAAATGACGTTTAAGGGGAACGGGAACACCATCAGAGTAGAAAACTCAAGCAAAAGTATTTTTGTCTCCAATGTCAATATGGGTCAACTCTTAAAGCAATGAATTTGCTCCTGGGGAGCAACTTCTTTTCTTTAAGAGTTGACCCCTTTTTCCGAGGGACAGGGCTTATATAAAAGCGAACAGGAAGTCCTGAAAGTTGTCTCCCTTTGAAAAATGGCGACAAAAAATGTGCCAGGTGTTCCCATTTCCCTTAAGATAACAGTTAGCATTTTGACAACAAACAACTGGGCCATCAGATACTTCAAACTCTACCATACGAAACCTAGAAAATAAAAATGTGTAAATTGATTTAAATGAAAACAAGAAGAACAATCAGTTGTTTCATTAGTTCAGCTTTTCTTGATTGGAAATGATTCACTTACTTAATACCACTCAAATTACAGATTTAGGGTACTCTTTGAATCGCTTCCATTAGAAAACCAATCCAGTGCATTTATCAAGCAGATACTGGTTAAATAATGTCTTCGGTTATGACTGCAACACATTTAGTACTAAAACATTCGAGATATGAGTCTTACTTCTCTGCAAACCTAGACTGATGCAATCGATAGAATCGTATTAATGATTCAACGGTATGTGAGCAGAAACAAACAAATATACCTTCCCCTGTACACGCCACTTTCACTCCCTTTTGCAGACAGAGTTTTGCAATATTGTTTAATTACACGGACTCCTTTCCCAAGCTATTTCAAACTGATTCTTAAACCTCCAGGAAACAATTCATTTTACTGCATATACTAATATATTTTGGATTATTTCTTTACTTAATATTTAAATGTTTTACTTTGTAGTCATCTCGTTGAGGTGATTCTAATGACCACACACGATATACCTTTATTTAAGGAAAATCGGAACGATATCCGTATTTTCCCTCCTGACCAGGCACTATGATTAACCCTCAATGGCTAGACATACCCTGTCTCGAACTAATTTTCATTGCCACTAAAGTGTTCGATACATTGAAGTTTATCTGTATGGTATTTTTTGTATTGTAGGGTTCAGTTGGAATCCCTGGAGAGCCTGGACATCCGGGTCAACCTGGAAAGCAGGTAAACACACGTTTTCATTAAAGTGGAATACACACACATTTTGTTAGGTAACTTTTTCAAAACTCCTTTGGCTCCCTATGACATAGACTCTATTCTTAAAGGTCAATGTTAAGAGTTTGCTCCCATACTCACGAGAACCAAGTTATTTCCCTATAGACTACCCCCCCCCCTCTTGCCAAAGGATCTTAATGCAAAGCAGAGCAAGCTTCATTTGACAACATAGTTGGACAAAATGGTTGTCTATCATTCTCTGGTGCTGGCAACATCGCAAAATTAACCAGTTTCATCTTGTGTTCACTGCACAACATGTAGTAGCTTTGTTCAAAATGCATTAAGTATATACAATGAGTATTCCTGATAATTCATAAATATAATCTATGCGTTTTTTGTTGTTGTTTTTTCAAGTGGACTTTCACTTGATCATATTGGAAAAGAAGTGAAAGCAATACCAAGGAATCGATAAAATTACCTCACATCGCCAGTCAAAGACACCAAAGGGAAAGAACGACCCCAATGTAATGATAAACGTTACAAGCGGAAAACGAAACAGACAGTTATTAGCCCACAAAATGGTCAAACGCCTATCGAAAAAAAATAAAAAAATAAGCAATACATACAAGCAAAGACGAACTTTTACAATGATAACCGTATGATTAGAAATAGTGCAAATAACTATTTCTGGCATTTTCATTTATTAATCAATGATTAATCGATCGTCTGTATAAACCAGAGAGCGAAAGTAAAAGACTTTACCGAGTCCAACCACTGTAATACACTGATCCAGTTACATGGAGATGGTTTACCAATTGATGCGGCACAGACTGTCCTGCTCGGTAAAATGGACTACAAAGCGTATTGAAATTTTATATTCATCTAACACTTGTCATCATTTTAACAAGTCCATGTAAAGAAAACCCCTCTAAGCTACACTATATATATACGGATGCTAGGGTTTACAGGCGTAAATATTATTTTTCTTATTTCTGTTCCTAGACATGGGTTATTGGTACTTGTTAGAACCACCACAGGTTCTAACGAGCAAGGGAGACATATGTTTGGAGTGACATAAAGAAAATATCACAAATTTTCATCAGAAATATTACCGTTTTGAGAAATGAAAGAGCCCTGTCGATGATTAGTCGATCATCGGTCACATGCATAAACCGATGATCGATAATAAAGACTTAACCGAGTCAATTCACTGTAATCCACTGATCAAATTACAAGCGGACGGTTTGTCAAATATAGCACAAAACTGGCTAGCTCATTTAAACGGACGAGCAACAGTATTGAAATTTTAAATAAAGAAACTCGATGTTTTTCGATATCCAACCAGTGAGCACAAAGATGCTGATAAGACTGCACAGTTTCACAGCCTGATCTGCGCTTTACTGTTTGCAAATGAAAAAACAAGCACAGTTTGACTCATGATTATATATTTTCAGGGAGAAATCGGGTCTCCAGGACCTGCAGGACCTCCAGGTGAAATTGGGGCAAAAGGCGAACGAGGACCTCTTGGTCCTTTGGGACAAAGGGGCGCACCAGGTGCTCCAGTAAGTATATGTTGGAAAGAGTGCGGGAAAATTAGGTTGTTCATGTCATGATATTTATCAAATGAGTTAAAAGTTCTGTCTTTTGTATGCCTCGGAGTGCAAAAGATGGAAATTAACGAATTTAATTAATCTCACAGGAACCTGAATGAAGATTCTGCTTATCAGGTGAGTCTTATAAAAAAAAAGAAGTGACGGCAATGATCAGGAATCGATGCAATTAACCCACAGCTCCCTTCAGAGACACCAAGGGAAAGAAACACAAACATGAAACAACTAGACTCTAATGGAAACATCAATAGCGGAAAGCCAAAAGAACGGTTACATTCCCACAAAATGGTGAATGGGCTATCCAAAGCAAAATAATATAAGTGATACAGGCACTCAAAGACAAGCCATTACAAAAATAAACCACGACAGGAGAACCGCCTTGGAACGGTCAGTGAAACGAATTCCACTTTTTTTTGGCGGGGGAGGGGGGGGGGGGGGGGGTTGGTGCTCAAATAGATTCTACGTGGTCACAATCCTCGTCCTTAACCCCGTCGCGATTTAGACAAATAATTTGTTCAGACCACATGAAGGCCTCCTAACTCATCAGTGCAACATCTCCGTGAACACAAAAATCATTCAACCCCAGAGATGAAACAACGGTGAGGACTCGACAGCATGCTGGAGCGAAAGAAAACCAACAGTTAGGCTCCGATGGGCCCAACCAGAGATAGAGCATCAGGCACCAACAAACATTACATAAAATAAGATACTCTCTAATTCTCAGTAAGCCCTTAGGCTGAAACCGTCATAGAATCTGAGGCCTGACCCACCTTATATACATCTTCTGTTGGTGATGTCACATTTGTTCCATCAGACCATAATACGTTGCTTCGGTTGACTTGTCATGCAGTCAGGTGTCAAAACTTATAACGTTTTTTATAAAGTAACGAACGCATCGTCAAATATTAATATTTAATTTTCTCGCAACTTGCTTTGTATGCTAACTGTTTAGTTACTCAAATGATTTGCTTATGACGTTCGATGTGAAGGAAATCAAAACGTAAGCAGTACATAAGCTATCACTGACATTCTGTTTGTAAGTTGTCGTGAGACAAGATATGGAGTATATTAAATGTCACATTAATAAATAGATCTTTATCTGACGTGCAGATAAATTACTCAAAACCTAAACTGTAGCATGGTTTTCTAACTTATTGAAATAGAGTAAAATATTGTTCGTTTTGTTTTGTTTGAGTTGACGTTGTACGTCCCCGTTAACACTATTTATGTCATTTTATAGACGGTCCTCCGATTTTGTGGGACCTTAACGCGACACTGAGATGCAATTACATCTCAAGCCCTATCACCCATAAAACAGCTACGGTTTAAGGAACGGTCCGTCTCGCAACATTTTTCTTGGGCAGGCTAAGACACTGGTTTACCAGTACTGAAGTTCGGCCTGTTTTAGCTCTGCACGAAAACACCATGCAACCTAATCTATTTCTCAAGGCCCCTATTGGCGGGGCGCCTTGTTCGTTTTAGGAACTTAAAAGGCAATGTTAAATATAGCAAGAAAAATGAGTAACTGTTTGCAATTAAAACCTTTCCTACTCAGAAAAGTGTACATTTTTGCATATGCGTTTTCACCCGGTTTATTACATTATCAAGCCTTTATCCTTTAAAACCCCTATAATTCCAATTCCCCATCAGTATGTACATTTCAGGCGATTTGATTGGTTGAAATAAAAGGTTTTTACTTCGACAAATTCCATGAGCAAGAATCTCAGAACTATTTCACATAGCGGCAAGTAGTAATCCAGCGTTGTGTCAAAGAGCATGCTTAGAACTTACGAATAAAGTAATTGTATATGGTGTGACGTCAACAGCGTTCGATCAAAAGTTTTGAAACTGTAAAAACGCAAATGTTAGATGAATAAACTGAATTTAATTTGGGTCCCTTTTAATGACGACAGCTTCTAATTGAATGGTAAGTTCATTCTTATACTTTCGAAAGAATTCCTAAAATTTACCACTTTGGTGGCAGTTTTAAAATTTCGATGACAAAGTTGGAATTATAAGGAATGTATTATCATTTTTGAGGATTTTATCGACGTGTAAACTCCGGCAATTTACTCACATACTAGCATAAAGCCCGTCGTGTAAAGCCCTTGTGAGATATTCGCCGGATTAACACATCGATAAAATATCCACAAATATGATTCTTTATGCTAAGTTTGTGAGTGATTTGCCGGTGTTTACACATCGATAAAATCGACAAAAAAAGAGAATTAATTCAAAGAGTATATGTTGTGGAAAGTATGTTGACAGAGGATTTATTGAGTTACTTCCTTATACTTATTACACTGTTTTTGTATTCAGGGTAAGCACCAAAACTGCGTGCGCGGGGTATCAGTGAGACAGAAAACATATTACATGAATATTATTGCTAAAGCAATGGAAAGAAACATTATTGTACACAGAAACGTTTACTTATGTACACGTATTTACAGGGAAAACAAGGTCACAGTGGACATCAAGGCCCTCCAGGACAACCAGGACCAGTGGTAAGGAAACATTTCATACAAATAAACTGGTCAGAATTATATGAAACACCTATTACGTATTGTCAACAACCGCCTTCAGCGTCCATATCAGGCAACTGGAACGTCTGGAAACTTACAAATCCGTACAGAATTTACAACATATGTATCTTTTTTAAGTTTGAACTTCCGATTTCTTGTCACTTAAAGTAAACACGTCTGTGTAAAGACGACCGTGAGAATCTCATTTTATTTTGAGAAAAGTGTGGTATATTTTACATCCTATTTTGCTAAAAGATTTACGATACTTAAAGGAACCTCCGCAAGAAGCTTGTACTAATGAGCACCTGATTTATGTTCGGAATATGCATGCATTTCAAGTTTTCTTCATGAATAGGTTATATTTATAAAGCATTTCGTTGCACACCAGATGGCCCGGCCTCGGTAGCACAGTCGGATTCGGATCTAACTTGTGATCGGGAGGTCACAGGTTCGACACCTGCCGGCGTAGACAACATTCTATCGCAAATATTGATCATGAAATCATTTATACGGTTATTTTTCTCCCTTCTGCTGGTTCAACAAGTTTAGTTGTCGGTTTCTGGTCCAGGGACAGTGGTTAGGTAAGCTTACCAGCTCAATATGGCCTGTTTAGTTTTTACCGGCCATTTAAACTCCTTAAACATACAAGCAATATACACAAGATAAGGAAATCCTGGATTTTACGGTAGTATAGAAATCCTTATCCTACTAAGTAGAAGTAAAACAAAGATCAAGAATTGATACAATTAACTTACTCCACCCATAAAAGACACCAAAGGGAAAGAAATACAAACATTAAGCGACCAGACCATAATGGAAACCTAAACAAAGGAAGGCCATAAGGACAGTTACTTTCCCACAAATGGCCATATGGCCATCCAAAATTAAAAGACACAAGTGATACACACAGTAAGTAACAAACAACAACATAAATAAATCGCCACAGAAGAGCCGCCTTGGAACGGTCAGTGGAAGATTTCCACTGGGGGGCTTAAATTGATTTTACGTGGCCACAATCCTAGCCCTTACTTCCGTCGCGATTTAGTCAAATAATTTGTTCAGTCCGTATGAAGACCTCCTAACTCATCAGTGCAACATCTCCGTGAACACAAAAATCAAAGAAACACAGAGATGAGACAATGGTGAGGACTCGACAGCAAGAAACCACTGAAATGCTGGAGCAAAAGAAAACCAACAGTTAGACTCCGATACGCATATTATACTCGAGTATTCTCACGTGTGTTCAAATTACACTGATTCAGTACGATCTCGTGTTCACTTTTGTTGAAGTTGATGTCACTGCACGTAGCACGACGTAACAAAACATCGCAGTATTGTGATAGTAACACGGCGGGTGTCGACAATCGAATGGACTGTAGCTAATAAATGAAAAAAGGATGCAATTTACAAGGACTTCTGGTGTTGACAGAAAAATCCGTCCCTCGAGATCACAGGACAGTGATTCTCGAGACGTTTTTTTTTTCTACCCACCCCCATACGCGTATTAATTTTTAAAGCCTTACACGGGTGTGTTTTCTTAATGAAAAATAAATCAACAAATGAAGACACCATATAATACGTTCATTGGGTAATGGTTTGTTTATCCCATAAACCCTTTGATTTTCAGATAACTACTGGGAGCAAGATTCTGACTGCTGCTTTACTTATCATTTCCGTCACTTCTATTTTTCATAAACACATTGATTACAAAGAGGATCTTACACGAGTGGTCATTTCATATTAAATTTATGATACGAGCCTTCGGCGAGTTTCATAAATTTCATATGAAATGACCACGAGTGTAAGATTCTGTTTATCATATGACCACCTTAATTTGGACTTTATCGCGTTGAATTTTGACAATTGTTCCACAAAAATGCATGGTTGACATGGACGTCGTCATGACGGTACCTAATCCCGCCAAAGTGTTATTACACATGTGGTTATACGATTTTTATTACATGACGTTATCAACTGATTATCAACGACGTCTTGTGATAAATATTTGTATTTTATTAGGGTGAAGCCGGTCCTTCAGGACTCCCCGGTCTATCAGGAGATCAAGGTCTAATTGTACACTTCTATTTTTCATAAACACATTGATTACATATTTGTATTTTATTAGGGTGAAGCCGGTCCTGCAGGACTCCCAGGTCTACCAGGAGATCAAGGTCTAATTGTAAGTAGTGCATACTGTACACAATTTAAGAGCCATATCCATGTCAATAAGTGTAAATTAACGATCGTCCTTTATAGTGCCATAATAGTGTACCTGCTTTATAAAGCAGAAACAACTAGTTTAGCAACAAACAGGACCCTGTATAAAAGTACAATGCTGGGTAAAAATAGCATACATTTTTTATGCTCTAAAGGTGACCTCTAGTTTACGGGCCAGGCGTTCAAAAGTAATGATATTCATTGTTGTTAGTTAACCCTTTTAGTACCAGAAACCCCAAACTGCTCTTAGGGCAAACAGTGGAGGCCCAGATCAGACGTTGCAGAATGCAGCGTCTGATCAGGGCCACCACCGTTTGCTAAAAGTTCAGTCATTTTCCAAATATTTTTTGGATGAAAACACAACCTGACATCCCTTAATTTTGAAATGGGCTCCTGCTATATATAATGAGGAATATTCCATTTGGTACAAAAAGGGTTAAGATGTTAAGAAATTTATTGGTGCCACTCAGATGAGCAAAATGGCTGCCAATATCAGAGTGTCAAATTGGTCCTGTTTTATATGTTTCTGCAAAAACAATATTTATTGAATAGATTATCAGGCATACCAACAAAGTTCGTTTTCATACAATGGAAGGAAAAGGTAAATACACCTGCAAGTCCTAAGCTTTATAATTTTAGCAAAATTATGTTTGTTTTAGAAAAAAGGCACAATATAGTATCACTGGCACATATCTGAAAATCTTGTTTAGTGGGGATACAATATGTTTCATGAAAAAAAAAACGGGTTGATGTCTTTAATGTCACAATGGATCCGTGTTACTTTCAATAGGTGACTTGAGACGGCTGCGTTCTTGGATTGTGGCCTTTCCTGAGGGACCTTCACTTACTATTCTGCTGTAGCCGGCATCAAAACTACAGTATACAACAAGGCAGTGAAGAAAAAAAGAGCATTGTGTCTTAATAAATGCTTGAGTACTAGCTAATATTTTAATGAGATTCCATACATATGTGCGATCATACTATGATCTGTAAATAATACATTCTCAGAAACAATCTTTTCATAAGCTTATTAACTACACATCTTACACTCAGGAGATTCAAGACTAATTGCAGATGAATTGATGTTTTCTACTAAATACCTGAACAGTTTGATCTTCAATGAAAACAACAAACAAAAGTTCAGTTTACTATTTCCCTTTCATTCAATTCATCCCAAATTACACATATTGCATGTTATATTATAATCTTCGATCCTTCTTTCTCCATTTATACCGTTGTCAGCAGACACCATATATATGGTATATCCTCAATTTCTTTATGTAAATCTTAGGCTTGCAGTATCAAAAAACTGCTCTTCCGGATGTACTGTATCTATGCTCTTGTACAAACATGACCATATATGTGTGCTCTATCTTATACCCCTTCACTCTTGATAAACAAAATTGAAGACAATGATCAGGAATCGGTACAATTAACCCACAGCTCCCATCAGAGACACCGAAGGGAAAGAAACACAAACACGACACAAACAGACCCCAATAGAATCACCAATAGCGGAAAGCCAAAAGGAGAGTTACTTTCCCACAAAAAGGCCAATTGTCTGTTCAGAACAATATAATATAAACGATACACACACTCAAAAGACCAACCATAACAAAAATGAAGCGCGTCAGAAGAACTGCCTTGGAACGGTCAGTGAAATGAATTCCACTGGGTCATCACGTGAACAAGTCCGTGAAATGAAGACCCCCTAAACCCCACTTTATATAAAGAAAACTTGGGTTTACGGGGTATTCATCATTTTTCTTATTTCTGCTCTAAGACATATGTTGTGGGTACTCGTTAGAACCGCCTCAGTGAGACGATTCTAACGAGCACACACAATCTGTGTTATGATCAGTTATAAGAAAAATATCAAGGATTTTCATCAGGAAAGTTGCTATTTCGGAAATGTGAAAAATGCACTATGTCCCACGGGTGTGTTATCGTAATGATTAATCGTGTACGCCAGGATGTGTAAACAAGTGATAACCCTTTTATACAACATATTGCTGACTACAGTTATATTCGAAAAGCCTCATTCATACCAGGCCCCGATGTTATAAAGCATTTTTACACTCAATTCAGCTGAGCATGAAACTTATAAAGCCCATAGCTATTAAAATACATCCTAATCATGCAATTTTACTGCTCAGGTCAGCAAAGAATGTCATTTATCCTGCTCATAAATTTTAAAATGCTAACATTTGTTGGCTTTTTAAAATTTATGAGCAGGATAAATTTCATGCTCAAGTGAATTGAGCATAAAAATAGAAATGAAGGCAATGATCAGGAATCGATTCAATTAACACACACCTCCCATCAGAGACACCAAAGGGAAACACAAACATGAAATAACTAAACCCTAATGGAAACATCAATGGCGGAAATCCAAAGGGACAGTTACTTTCCCACCAAGTGGCGAATTGGCTATCCAAAACAAACACGATATAAGCGATACACACATTCAAAGAAACAATAACAAAAATATACCGCGACAATAAAAACAGATATAAAACAAGTTTATAACCTCAGGGCCTGAATTTCCTTTTATTTTGGAATCTGCATCATGTTGTTTGTTTCTAAAGGCAGCACCCATAGCTTTCTTAATCAACGGGAATAAAACATATAAGGTCAGACTAAAGGCAAGGTTTATTAAGCGTCCCTGGTTTGTCGAAATGGGCATTTGGCCACAAAATGAGATGAAAACATTTATCTCACAGTCTTTTGAGAATCTTTGTCAGACCATAACGGAATCTTTATCCGCACTAGTTTGTATCTAGCATTGGGTACTCGACAAGGTGCGGGTGTATACAAATGGCGGTATCAGTTTGAATTCTGACCTATTTACATTCGGGTCAAATAGTGTTCATTGTGATGCTATATGTATCCTTGATTTAAACAAGAAAGTATTTGCTTTAGATCTGTTTGGATATTTGGTATTTATTCTCTCTCTTGGTAAGATTTAAAGCTAATGGTAAAATTTACTCTGAAATATATTAACGCTTTATATTGCGCTTTATTTCAGGGAGCAATAGGTCACGATGGACCAAAAGGAGATCGAGGACTGAAAGGTACAAAGGTAATGTAAGAATATGTTATCCAGATACAAAAAATACAGTTTTATTTCTACATTGGTTTGACATCATGAAAGTAATAGATTATGGGTACTCATTAAAACCGAAAACTGCCTCAGTGTGAGGCGGTTCTAATGAGCTCATGTTTGAGTATAAATATGGAAAATGTCACACATTTTCATCAGAAAAGTAGTCACTTGGGAGATATGAAAGAACGCACTATGTAGCACGGATGTGGTATCGAAATGAAACCTTTACTTTTTACCCGAATAAGTCGTATAACGACGACTCAACGTTGCCAGAAACGGAATATATGTGACTTGACCAACAAACCGATAGATTAACAACCCAAATGTCGTCCTATCTCCGTGCTAATCTCTGCATCCATTTCTTCTGTCATATAGGTTTCTGTTTGCTCAAACCGGTAGCACTTTCAGGAGCGAAAGAATGTACAAAAATAAAAAGCGACAATTTTGAATCTGCGATTCCTGATCAATTCTTTCACTTTTACTTCAAGAGGTATATCATACAGTTAAATATATTCCGATTATAACTTGCATTTAGATTCAATTTGTATCAGTCTCACTTAAGAAAAAAAACATTTGATTCCGGCATTTGGAGTAATATATCAAAACTACAAGACATTATTTTAAAAATGAACAGTACCAGGGGTTTCAAGAGTCAGTTTAATGGAATCAGTTTTAATTTTAGATCGGTATTTAGAGAATGAGATCTGGTACAAACCACTGTGTAAAACCTGATGACAGCAATGAAGTCTTCTCATTTAAGCAGTGGTGAGATCTACTTCTCTACAATTTTGTTGATAAATTTCACCAGAAGCATATATTGGAAGAATTTTGTGATTGTTTTATCGTTTTATGTCGGTTAACACAAGATGCGTTCGATGAAAGGAGATCAAACAAGTACTCGTGTGTGAATTTTTAATTTTTTGACAGTCAAAACAACAAGAGCCCGAGATCCACAATAAGCCTCAATATGGTTCCTCTTCTTCTGCTGTGTGACACCATGCTTATATCTGATGTTTATGTTTTAGGGTCATCATGGCCGTGTGGGTTTGACAGGTCCTCTAGGAGATCCCGGACAGAAAGGTGAACCAGGTTTACCAGGCCCTCCTGGCATTAAAGGGGAGAGAGGTGATCCGGTAAGAAATATTGCTACTATAAGAAAATTGACAGTTTAAACTGCTTTTAACCCATATATGCCTAGCGGCCCTTTTCTGGGACATTGGCAAACAGTGTAGATCCAGATCAGACGCCGCAGAACGCGGCGTCTGATCTGGATCTACACTGTTTGCTTAAGGAACATTCGTTTTTGTAAAATTTGCCACAAAGAAAACCAAACATGACACCCCTATAATTGGAAATGGACCACTCCAAACTAACTAGGTGGAAGATTCCATTGTCATATATGGGTTAATATCAGCCCAGTTCCTACGCGCCTGAATATGACATCTGACCCTAGCATGCAGTGGATATTTGCTTGAACTATAAGTTACACGTAAAATGAAACAAACAAAATTAATAAATCAAAATATTGCAATTGTACCTGCTGTAAATTAGTTGATTATCATCACGAAGCGCACTTTCGGTATTTCTGTTTTCAGCTACGTTTTTGCATATGAAAAATGCTTTTCGTTTGATATCTTTTGAAAACATTAGTAGATCAGATTCATATTTTAAATTTAGGTATATAGTCATGAATTGTACTTCGGGTTCGAGTTTTGCTAAACTCTACAGGTTATTATTTCAAATTCATTTTGGTAAAATGCTTGTTTCCGATTAAGTAAACGATTTTCATTTTATTACCTTAAGTAAGATGATAGAACATTTCCACGTGCTTGTAAGAATAAGAAAATTGACGTATTATTTCAGGGAGTCCCAGGACCTCCAGGACCACCAGGAGCGGATGGAGCTCCAGGATTACCGGTAAGCTGACCTGGTAAAAGTATTTCATACACAGGCAATAGTTAAAGGTTATCGCTTTTATATTCTGAAATGTTCTGCACGGGTGCATATGTTGAAGGACGCACGAGCTTGCGATTGCCAAATGTATAGTCAATAACCGTATTACAAAGTACCAAAAAATCTAGCTTTAAACGAACCATGTCATAGATCTTTAAATTGTTGTGCAGATCCCTAAGTGTCTCTGGCACTTTGAATAACCACACGCAATGACGCCTCAGTAAACCTGACGTCATGATGTCGATTAACACGTTGACACTTTAAAACACATTGCGACAATTTTCAAACTTGCCTTTTT
This sequence comes from Lucinisca nassula, assembly GCA_963580285.1. Taxonomy (NCBI): domain Eukaryota; kingdom Metazoa; phylum Mollusca; class Bivalvia; order Lucinida; family Lucinidae; genus Lucinisca; species Lucinisca nassula. The sequence continues at coordinate 125,803,492 of OY757010.1, read as the reverse complement.
TCTTTCAGGAAACTATTGTTACTTCTAAGAAATCTATTGAAATTACCGATGGGTCATAATTCGCAGCGTTACGTGCACTCTGCGCACTAAGTCACACCCTGTATTTTGTGTTTTTGAACATTCTATCAATCGATTTGCAAGACAGGATTGATTTTTCGATTTGAATTCTTCACATCGACACATAATTTGTTCTTCTGTGAAAGATTATGCTTATCAACTGGCAACATGCTCTTACTTCGGACAGTATCACTTGACTACGGGCAATATGATAAAATAGACCGTGACTGATATACAGTAAATGGGGCATCTTCTGGTTACAAATACGAGTTGTAAAGTATTGAGAAATATTTGATATATTTCTGAATAAAGAACCGGCAAACATAAGACTTATAACAAAGGGGAACAGTGTGCTTAAAGCAAGCCTGATATTTATGGGACGATAGGTCTTGCAAAGGTCCAGAAACTATATAAAGATAAATAATCGTTTTAATCATTATATTGGGTCGATTTTAGTAGTAGGGGACCCATGCCGAAATATAAGAAAAGAAGTTATCTGGAAAGATGTATGATTAAATTTGGTATGGCTACAAAGTACATGCTAAGCCGTATAAGTAGCAACTGCAGAATCAAACGGCTTGCATTTCGTCACAATGATTTTTATGCGAAGGCCCATCAAAAGCTTACCAACGCGCATATTTATAAAATATAGCCAAGTTTGAGAAAAGTGATTCAAGTCTAAAATTTTCTTGTTTGATATGAATCTCTGGTTTCTCTGGCATGTCACGGTTGCAACAGAAACCAATTATAGTAGATATATGTTCATTTATTTAGTTTTGTTCCCAATACCTTGGTTTTAAGCGAAAACAAAAAGGTTAAACTTCTTTAGCAATGTTATTATTACAATTAAGGTGTAACTATACCAAATTTACAAGTGATTTATAAAAGAAGCTTTTAAAATGACCGAAAAGATTTTTAAGCCCCCCCCCCCCCCACCTACTCAGTGGCATATGCTGCTGACTGTTCTAAGGCGGTAGTTTTGGTGTTGGTTTTTTGCTGATATTTTTGTTGAATGTCTGTGAATTTGTTGTGAGTCGTGAATTTTATGTTTTCTAATGGTCTGATCACCCCGTCTGGGGAAGTGAGGGCTGAGTGTTCCATTTCATTAACACTCGTATTTTTTCTTGTTTTGTCCACTTGGTGTCGAAAGTGGGCTGCGTTTTGTGATTGTGGCGCTGCCTGGGTCTTTCTGTTAAATTTTTGCAGGAAACATTTTATGATGGCGTTGCATAAGATATCGTAAATAACAGTATGTTTAATTAATTAATTAAGAAAACACGCCTATTCAAATAAATTGGCAACATTTAACCACCAAAATGATGTTTTTCTTACTTCTGCTCAAAGCATAGATTGTGGGTACTCGTGAGAACCGTTCTAACGATTACCGACAATCTATGTTTTTTTTTTTCTAACAGAAATAAGACAAATAGTGTATACCCCTGTAAACCTCAATATAAGAGTTGGGTTTAAGGGGGTCAATATTATGTAGACATGTTTGCGTGATGTAATGTCGCAAACGAGAAGTACAGGCAATGATCAGGAATCGATACAATTAAACCACAGCTCCCATCAGAGACACCCTAGCAAAGCTAGGGAAAGGATACATAATCAGTGTTTTATGGGTGTTGTAACAGTTCGAACTATATTTACTAAAATCTTTTCAAAGTGCGGCAGAATGTCCGTTTCAACATTTCAATAATCGTTCTAATTTCTATACATTAAAATTATTGCCAGAACAAAAAGAATTTAATATATACAAGATTTTAAGACTTAAAGATCGATGCTATCTCACGTCGTAATTTTACGCTGGATATAAATTTTGGGACCAGATATAAGCATAGTATTTGTATATAAATAATTCAAATAAAACAAAGCTACTAACGTGGTTTGAAATGCACTACATATATTATGTTTAACTTTGAAGCGTGCGACAATTAGTAACATTGACTATAATCACCAGTCGATGGCCCACGGAAGGGTCGAAATAGTTGTTTGATGTTAAACTATTGCTCGAATGCAACGACCGTCCAAAAGCAACAGAATTGATTTTATTCCCAACAGAAAATAATTCTCTTTCGGGATTAGCAGCAAACTATTTAGCATTGTACAAAACATAGAAGCGAATGCAATGATCAGGAATCAATCCAATTATCCCACAGCTCCCATCAGAGACACCCAAGGGTAAAAATACAAGCATGACATAACTGGACCCTAATGGAAACATCAAGAACGGAAAGCCAAAAGGACAGTTACTTTCGCACAAAATGGCCAAATGAGTATCCAAAACAAAAAACTATAAGCGATACACACACACAAAGACAAACCATAGCAAAAATAAACCGCGACAGAAGAACCGTCTTGAAACGGTCAATGAAACGAATTCCACTGGCGGGTGTGGAGGTGGGGGCGTGCTTAAATCGATTTTACGCGGCCGCAATCCTCGCCCTTACTTCCGTCGCAATTTAGACAAATAACCCGTGCTTCAGCTGAAGTGCACGACCCGCCGGATGCTTTAAGCTTTATGAGTGTTACCATATATGGGTATGGCGGCCATTTTGGCCACGTGACCTGGACCTAAAAAGGTTCCCCCAATAAATGCGCCTGATCGTAAGGAGCAAAACTGTATCTTATACTTTATTACTGTATTCTGAATCGTTTGCAGGATAAAATGCATTCTCACTTTTCCAATACAAAAGCATATGTGTCAAAGTTTGACCCAGGCACAAAGAAGGTCAAGGTCAACCCAGGGTCACCATTTTAGCAATTAATGATGGGCCTATGTCCCTGATGCTATTTATCAAGTTTCGTGGAAATCTGCCTAGTGGCTCTGGAGAAGACTATTTTTGAAGGGTTTTTACCATATATGGCTTGGCGGCCATTTGATCATGTGACCTGGACCCCATGAGCAAATTTTGGTTTCCCCCATCCCATAGAGGCTCCATATGAAATTTGACTTCAATCGGCCCAACGGTTTCCGAGGAGAAGCAGGTCGAACATTTTCACATTTTTCGCCTCGGCGAGGCTATTCTAAATGGAATGTAATATTTCGCAAATTCATTGGTTAGATCTCATTGATATCTATCAGTATGCCAAAAATTGTTTAAATATTCCAAGCGGTTAAGTCACTATCACCAATTTTCATAAACGGGTTACGGATGGACAGACAGACATACCATATATGGCTTGACGGCCATTTTGGTCATGTGACCTGGACCCCATGAGCAAATTTTTGTTTCCCCCATCCCATAGAGGCTCAATATGAAATTTGACTTGAATCGGCCCAACTGTTTCCGAGGAGAAGCAGGTCGAAAATTTTCACATTTTTCGCCTCGGCGAGGCTATACTAAATGGAATGAAATATTTCGCAAGTTCATTGGTTAGATCTCATTGATATCTATCAGTATGCCAAAAATTGTTTAAATATTCCAAGCAGTTAAGTCACTATCACCAATTTTCACAAACGAGTTACGGACGGACAGACAGACTGACAGAATGACACGGTGATTTTAGGGCACTCTTAGAAAATCAGCCGACTTCAGTCGGTCGCTTTTTCTGCGGGTCGTGCAATTTGTTTAGTCCGCATCAAGGCCTCCTAACTCATCAATGCTACATCTCCGAGAACACAAAAATCAAACATTCACAGAGATGAAACAACGGCGAGGACTCGACAGCAAGAAACCACTGAAATGCTAGAGCAAAAGAAAACCAACAGTTAGACTCCGATTGGCCCGACCAGAGACAGTGCATCAAACACCAACCAACATTTCATAAAATTAAATTCTAATTTTCCGTAAGCCTTTGCTCTTAAACCGGCAGAGAATCTGAGGCCTAACCCACCGGCGTGAAATTAAAGAGGGAAACAAAGTTGTCATTCGTGATTGGGTTAACTACCATGCATGCAGTCTGTCGTATAACATTTATGTTGTACCCAATATTTTTTCATCGAAGAAAGATTTTACACAATTGGGTGCTGAAGTCATTATAAGTATATATTTTTCTCAATTTATATACTAAGTCACCATCAAATTCGGGCTCCGATAGACCGTGTTGCAGAATAGATTTAAGTCCATAGTTGAATTTTGAAATTAAATCGGAATGTCGTCTATAAAATTTTGAAAAGGATTTGCGTAATTTATGATACCGATAACCCTGATAAGAAATTTTGCAGTTACCAGTTTATTACGAGTGTTGAAGTCAGTTTCATGACTAGAAACTCTAGCAAATCGAATTAATTGCGAAATATGAATGCCACAGGATGCCTACTTTGATGGTTAAGCCACTTACGATTTGGAAGTAGAAGGGAGACAGTGGTGAAGTATCAATATAATTATCATATGCCTTCTATCCAAGGCCCCAACAGAAATGAAAGACGCACATGCAGGTGAAGCAATGCCATCATTATTGAATCATTACAAGCAGACAGTAAAAAGGGCAGGTTCTTTCCCATTAAATGGCCAAAATGCCAAAAATGATAAAGAAAAAGTATTACCAGGAGTACATACAAAGTCATACAATAGCAAATGACAAGAATGGTTTATAACAAAATACTGCCCTCCTTGAACGGTCAGTAATTTTGGGGAGGGGTTTAATCGATTTAACGTGGCCATAACTTGCGCCTTTGGTTTTGCTGTGGTTTGCACATGTTATTTGCTCGGTCCTAGTGATGGCTTTCAAAACCATCAGCGCATCATCTCCAAGAACATACAACTCAAAGAAATTCAAGGATGGTTCAACAATGCTGTCTAGACAGCATGGTGATGCAAAAGAATGCCAACAGTTTGGCTCCGCTGGGCCGAAGCAGATACAAAGCATCAGGCACCGACCGACTTATTCAAAACTATTGAGGCTGGAGCTATCATAGAGTCTGAGGCCGGGTCCGCCGGCGGTCATCCGCAACCTTTCAGTATCATTTATTTTAGCAGCGGCATGCGTAGTGTTATTAGTATTAGTATTAGAAAGTTCTCGGAAATATTAATTTTACTATTAAACATAAGAGCAAGAAGAACAACTTGTCAACTTTATCATATTCCCAAATGTAGTACAGTTAAACAGACACATAGATGACAATCTTGCTGCGAAGCAACTGTCAGTAGAGCAGGGCTTTCAAACGCTTTATTTCATCCGAAGGTAATAGCCGTGTGAAATACTTGTATGCTCCTATGCCTGCTAAATACTGAGAAGACTGAAAAAGTCGAAATATATGTCCATGTAGTTTGTCGGTCACAAAATGGGACACTTTACTCGTGTGTGTCCAGTAATAGCATATGTTGGTAGCGAAACGGTTTCCCATAAAAATAAAAAGTGAAGATTTTGGCAAAGTGCAATTAGTGTCGAATACAATGGTTTTATGTCAGTCGATGTCCAGACGTATAGTATGAAAAAACGCAATTGTGCATCTTTCCATATAAGTTCCTATCTGTTTTTTCCGACCTACGGTAATTTGAGTCCCCTACTATTGCGTAGTTGTATTACTTATTAACTTGCATGCTTCGTTGGTCTCTTCCTTCGAGAAGAATGAAAATTTATTTGACATGTTATATTTATATACATATAACAAAGAAATAACGTAGTTGTTCGCATCGACTGGCTGAGATTCAGAAAATTTATTCTGTTCATAGACATGAATATACTGTTATTTGAATAATTTACAGAACAGACGTGAAGGCAATGATCAGGAATCAATACAATTACCCCACACCTGCCATTAGAGACTCCAAAGAAACACGAACATACAAATAACTAAACCTTAATGAAATTTTCGGCCCTTGGCATTCTTTAGGATTCTATTAATTCATCGAACAACTAAGTGACATCCATCTTGTGATGCTGACAGGAAGAAAGTAATGATGATCTGCCGTAGCCAGGGACGACGTCGTGTCACTTCCTTAAAGATGCAGACAAGTTGGAGTAACGTCAGAAGACACGACGTCATATCCCACCAAAACTCGGGAAAGCACCATCACCAGCAGCCCACAGCATCACAAGAGGACCAGGCAAACTCACAACCATGTTATGAACTTACATTATAGAAAACACTCAGATAAATAAATAAATAGATAAATAAATAAATAACAGAATAAATAGATAAATAGATAAACAAATAGATAAATGAACAAAAGTAAAAAAAAAAAAATATAGAAAATAATAAATATTAAAATGCAAAAAAAAAGAGGAAAGATAAATAAATAAATAAATAATTAAATAAACAATAATGATAAAAAATTGGAATAGAATAATAATTATGCATTAACTAAAGCTAAAATGTGTAGCAGATAAATAGGAAAACGTACGAATAAATAAATCTGTACAGCTAAAAGAACCATAATAAACCATAACACACTGCAGGCAAATTAATCACTTGAATGCCCAATAAAGGCAGTCCATGCACTTGTGCACTTGCGCAGAATGATGCGAGTTTACACTGGACTTCCACTGAAACGGAGGTCACGGCGGGAGCCCTATGTCACGCCCTATTCCCGTACATGCAATACTAACAGCCCAGGGAGGAACCAGATAAGACTGAACATTAGTACAGTCTGATAAGGGTCCCCGACGCGCATGCCTTAGACATCTACATACACCTTCCCGTGCTGACAACCAGGACACAGATCAGTTGCACGTCGGTGCAAGCTGAGCCGTGCCCTTTCTGGGCACACAGGCCTAAAACGGTCCCCGCCATGACCTCCGTTCAAGCAAGAAGTCCTTGTTAATGACAATAACTTAGTAAAGTTTGATGTTACATCCTTGAGGTGTTTTAGTTTTCAATTTCACTATCCACTGTTCCTCTGCTAACTGCCTATATATGCGACCCTCCTGATACATTCTCTGTACTGTGGCAACTCGCAAGTGGCCTTCACTATGCCCCTCAAAATGCTTCATTATAGGCTTGTTGGCCTGCTTGACATACTCTGCACGAACATGTGTTGTAAGCCCGTTTCAGCACCTTGTTCGTCTTTCCATGTACAAGAACGTCACATAGGTTCTTGTCACGTCCGTACGCCACTATTGGTGGAGCCTGGAACACTCGAGCCATCCTATCATATTTGTGTAGCACAGACATGTATTTTCTTATGATCTTATGGATATCAGGGAGATGTCTTGAGTAGGTAAGGACCAGGGGTACTCTGTCTTCCTCTTTATCCTTGCATCTTTCTGCAAGTAAGTCGGATCTTTTCAGCGTATCTACCTTATGCAACTGTCGCTCAATATCTCTTCCACTGTACCCCCGCTTCCGTAACTGGATTTTCAGATCTTTTCTGTGAACTTGATAGTCTGTATCCTTCTCACAGATTCTCCTTAACCTTAAACCGAGACCATATGCTAAACCTGATTTTGTGCTAGAAGGGTGACTGGATGTCTTGTGTAGGTAGAGCTGTTTATCAGTACGTTTACCCTGAATTGGATAGGCTGAAGCAATTCGCCAAATACGCCAACAGCATCCACAGCAACATCCAGATAGAGCTCCGATATAGTACAGAGAAAATAGAAGTTATAGACACATGGGTTAAGCTGGCTGATGGGAAAGTCTTCACAAGTGTTTACAGAAAACCAACTGATAAACAGCTCTGCCTACACAAGACATCCATTTTTTTTTTTTTTTTTTTACTTTTGTTTATTTATTTATTTATTTATTTATTCTGTTATTTGTTTATTTATTTATTTATTTATTTATTTATCTGAGTGTTTTCTATAATGTAAGTTCATGACATGGTTGTGAGTTTGCCTGGTCCTCTTGTGATGCTGTGGGCTGCTGATGATGGTGCTTTCCCGAGTTTTGGCTGGAGATGACGTCGTGTCTTCTGACGTTACGCCAACTTGTCTGCATCTTTAAGGAAGTGACACGACGTCGTCCCTGGCTACGGCGGATCATCATTACTTTCTTCCTGTCAGCATCACAAGATGGATGTCACTTAGTTGTTCGATGAATTAATAGATTCCTGAAGAAGGCCAAGGGCCGAAAATTTGAAGAGTGATTTTTGATTCATAGACTAAACATACGACATAAACTACGACAGAAGAACTGTCTATAAAACAGTATTTCACAGAAGGCGTTTGAGGGGGGGGGGGGGGGCGGCTTAAATAGAATTGACGTGGCCACAATCCTCGCCCTTGGTTTAGGCCTGGTTCTCGAGGAGACTTTTTAAACATATATGAAGGCATCCTGACCCCAGAAATACAGGGTTTTACAATCGGTACGTTGCGAGGAAATAGGCTATTCATTTCTTTTGTATAGCTATTTCAGTCGTTTTGCATTGCCAAGCTATAACTCAAAGATGTTCCATAAAAGGGTTATCCTTTGGATGCAAAGGGCTCACCGTAGAACTGAAAAGTATGGAGTGTATAAGATTTTCTGGGCCAGACTTGCTTAATTCGGTCAATTAGGCCTAAACAGTGACACTAAATTATTTTCAAACTCAACAATGACATCAGTGACCAAAAGGACAAGAAAATATCAACGTCACTGTGATGGATGGCATGGAAACGTTATACGGCCGCCACGCATCCCCTTAACAGCAGGTGTAGTGACGTTAAATATGTTCTATAAAAGGGTTATCCTTTGGAAGTAGGGCGTACACTGTAGAACTGAAACGTATGGAGTGTACGAGTTTTTCGGGGCTGTACTAGCTAGTCAATTCTGCAAATAGGCTATCAATAACAACATGTCATGTAGCGGTTTTTATATATTTCAGGGTATTGAGGGACCCCCAGGACCAAAAGGCGAATCGGTATGTCATTTCAGAGATTCTAAGAGTTAAACAAAGTCAATAGATATATGAGCCAGCGCACGACAAAACCTACAATAAGACATGTGGGCGAATCAGATCAGCCTGTGCATCCATATAGTCTAACCAGAGACTTCTCTTGCTGTATGAAGGAGCATTGGGCCCTTAGCTATCCTTAGAGCGCACAACGAAGACTCTGATCAGACTGCGCGGATGAGCAGGCTGATCTGAGTCTTCGTTGGGCGCACATGTCTTATTGTAGGTTTTGTCATGCGCTCGCTCATAATTCTATATAGTATATTTACTCTTTATTTCCTTAAAAAACACTTTTTATTTGCCAGAGTTCCAACCGTAATTTATATATTCCTACTTCACAAACATATCATAATGGTACAAAGTTCATAACAACAAAAATATTCAACTTTACATATTTCTGTTTAAATAGATAAGGCACCTACGTATTGTCTAAGCGCGGATATCACATGCAAGAAACAAGATGATGTTCTGTTTTTCTAAATGTAAACATTATATTTCAGGGCATGGAGGGTTCTCAGGGCATTCAAGGACCAGCGGTAATTATTATGAGCTATTTGTCCTCACTTGTATTCTGTCTCTCTAGGTTTCAGAAATACGATATAGCATTACTAGGTATTCAAAGTAAAATCAAGACGTTTTCCAGAAACAATCACACACAAAAATTACAATCAAGCACAATTAATACAAAACATATCTCAAATGTTTTTGTATGTTTTATTCGTAAAGGTTACATATTTGTAAACAGTGTCAGCTGCACCATACATGAAAGGATACAAAGTTTATTTCATTTCACTGCAGTTTATGTTAAGTGTCGTATGGTGGTGGAAGCAATAGCAGTGAAGGCAATAATCAGAATCAATACAATTACCTAACACCTCCAATCCAAGACACCAAAGGTGAAAGAAGAAAAACATAAAAGAAACTTCACCATAATGAAAACTAACCAAGCGGAAAGCCAAAAGGAAAGTTACTTTCCAGCAAATTGAATGGCCAAACGGCTATCCAAATCAAAAATATATTAGCAATACAGACATGCAAAGGCGAACTATAACAATAATAAACCACAACAGTAGAACCGCCGTTGGACAGTCAGTACAATATTTTACTATTTTACTTGGGGTTGGGGTGTGTGGTTAAATCGAGTTTACGTGGTCACAATCCTCGCCCTTGGTTCTGTCGTGATTGACCCAAATAATTTGTTCAGTCTGCATGAAAGATTTCGAACTCATCAGTATAACATCTCCTAGAACACAAAAATCAAAAGAATACAGAGATGAAACAATGATGATGACTCGACAGCAGGACTAACTAAAATGCTGAAGCAAAAGGAAATTAACAGTTTGACATCGGTGGGCCCGACCAGAGACAGAGCATCAGGAACCAATCAGCATTGCTTAAACAGTTTGTCTTTAGTCAGAAAGCGTCGTAGAATCTGGGATCTGACCAATTCAAGAGGAAAGCAACCGTGATTGGGTTAAACACCTTGCATGCAGTCTGTCGTATAGCATTTATGTTGTACCCAATCACTTCATATCAAAGGAGGATTAACGACATTTGGTACTGAAATCATTGCAGGCATATATTTGTCTTAATTTATATACTAAGCCACCGTAAAATTCAGGTTCCGATTGGCCTTGGTGGTGAAGAGATTAAGTCCAACATTGAATTTTGAATCTATATCGAAATTACATCTATAAAACTTAGCAAAAATCTTTACGATATCCTGATCAAGCAGTTTGGCAGTTAATAACTTATTACGATTGTTGAAGTCAGTTACATGACTAGACACACTGGTACACCCAATTAACTCTTTCCATAAATCATCTTAGTACAGCTTGTATTTTATTTTCTTCGGATGATTGCTTTCATTCACGTATGCTTATATATGGAAGAGGGTTATAAGCATTATTGCAAGCTGTTTATATAGTGATTTTGAAGCCAAGCATTTCATTTGGCTGCACTTTTTTCCAAAGCAGCTTTGTTTCACAGTGCAAACAACAGATCAGAATAATGCTGTACATTTCAGCAAGTGTCGTTTTTGCAAAGGCAGGAAGCAAAGGCTCGGGCACACGTGCAGTATCGCCAAAGCCTTAAGAGCTTACGGGCACGTTATAGATCGCTTGGGTAGTTTCATGCAGAAAGCATGCGCCCAGCCCTATAATTTGGCTTGAACCACCAGTTAAAGAACATAAACTGAAGAATGAGAGGGACTCTTTTCTCATGTTTAGGCTCGCCATGATTTTTAAGCAAGGCCAATTTTAATATGCACAGAGATTATATGTAGCTATTGCTGATAACACCGTCGCCTTGTTAGCTGTTTCTTGCTGTTACACTTTAACTTGTTTATTTAATAAACTTCACTACTCAGCTGAATGTTTTATATTTCAGGGTCCCATGGGGCCACCTGGTCCACCGGGAGAAGCTCAAGCTTATCCGTCGGAATTATTGGGTGGTGGTCAGCCCCTTCTTGTGTCTGGTAGACGTAAGAGGAGTCTACCGGACCACGCCCCCATATTGGATCTGCCGGATTTAGAAGCCGACTTTGAAACTGTAGTATTTGACATCTCTGAGAAACGCCTCACACTGAAGGAAGGAGTCCACATGTTTGTAGATAAAATGTGGAACCATATTGTGAAAGTAGGTTGTGTTCTATAGTTTATAATGCACTTGTTATGTTTATTTTTTAAAAAAAATAAATGTATATGCCAATTTTTGGTGAAAATTATAGAACTTTTGAGAGGGTGTGATAATGTAAAATGTTCTTTAGAGGTCTTTTTAGTTCGTGCTCATGGTGAGCTATTGTGATCAGTGAATCTCCATCGTGCGTCGTCCGTTGTGCGCCGTCAACCATTTTATTTAAATGTGAACGCCTCCTAAACCCTTGGGCCAATTTGATTCAAACTTCACAGGAATGTTGCCTTGGTAGCTCCCTACCAAAACAGCTATAATCGTTTCGCTCCAGTGAACAAGATGGCCGCCAGGGCTAAAAATAGAAAAATCTTTAAACGTCGAATTCTCCTGTGTCCTTGGGCCAATTTCATTCAAAATTCATAAAAAATGTTGCTTAGGTGACCCTCTATCAAAACAGCTAAAACGGTATCGCACCAATGAGCAAAGTGGCCACCAGTGATAAAATTAGAAAAAAAAAACACCTAAAGTTGCTTCAAACGCGAACTCCTCCTACATCCTTGGACCAATTGGATTCAAACTTCACAGGAATGTTGCCTAGTAGGTGACTCTCTACCATAATAGCTAAAATCATTCCGCTCTGACTAAGAAGGTGTCCGCGAGTGCCAAAATAGAAAAAAAACCTTCAAACGACAACGTCTCCTGTACTCTTCGGCCAATAACGATCCCGCTCCCTTTAACAAAATGGCCGCCAGAGCTAAAAATGGGAAAACATCGAAAAGTTGCTTCAAACGCGAACTCCTCTTAAACCCTTTCGTTAATTTGATTCAAACTTACAGGAATTTTGCCCTACCAAAATAGCTAAAATCGTTTCACGCTGACGAAAATGATGGCAACCAGAGCTAAAAATAGAAAAACTCTTCATATGATAACTCCCCCTGTACACTTTGGCCAATTTCATTCAAACTTCATAGGAATATTGCTTAGATGACACTCTACCAAAATAGCTAAAATGGCTCAGATCTGATGAGCAAACTGGTCGCCAGAACTAAAAATAGAAAAACGTTGTAAATGTGCTTCAAAGACGAACTCTTGCTCAACACTTGTTCCAATATGATTCAAACTTCACAGGAATGTTGCCTATTCGATTCCCTACCAAAATAGCTAAAATCGTTCCGCTCTGACTAAGAGCTAAAAATAGAAAACTTTAAACGACAACTCCTCCTGTACCCTTGGCCAATTCCATTCAAACTTCAAAGAAATATTGCTTAGATGACCCTCTATCAAATTGACTAAAACGCCCCCGCTCCGATGAACCAGAGCTCAAAATAGAAAAACAGCGTAAATTTGCTTTAAACGCTAACTCCTCCTACACTCGTAGGCCAATTTGATTCAAAATTCACAGGAATGTTGCCTATGTGACTTCCTACCAAAATAGCAAAAATCTTTCCGCTCTGCCAGAGCTAAAAATAGAAAACTCTGCAAACGACAACTCCTAATGTACCTTTTGGTCAATTCCATTCAAACTTAATAGAAATGTGGCTTAGATGACCCTCCACCAAAATAGCTAAAACGGTTCAGCGCTGATGTACAGAATGGCCGCCAGAGCTAAAAAAAAGAAACAAATCGTAAATTTGCCTTAATATCGAACTCCTCCTAAAGACGTGGGCCAATTTGATTCAACTTCACAGCAATGTTGCCTAGGTCACTCCCTACCACAAACGCTAAAATCGCTCGACGAACAAGTTGACCACAGAGCTAAATATTGAAAAAAATTTAAACGAAAATTCCTCCTGTAGTCTCGAGTCAATTTTATTCAAACTCCTAAGGAATTTTGCTGAAGTGATCCTCTACCAAAATAGCTTAAATGGTTCTGCTCAGATGAACAAATGGCCACCAGAGCTAAAAATAGAAAAAAACTAAATTTGCTGCAAATGCGAAGTAGAAGTAAAACAAAGATCAGGAATTGATACAATTAACTTACTCCACCCATAAAAGACACCAAAGGGAAAGAAATACAAACATTAAGCGACCAGACCATAATGGAAACCTAAACAAAGGAAGGCCATAAGGACAGTTACTTTCCCACAAAATGGCCATATGGCCATCCAAAACCAAAAGACACAAGTGATACACACAGTAAGTAACAAACAACTCCTCCTTAAACAATTGAGCCAATTTGATTCAAACTTCAAAGGAGTGTTGCTCAGATGGCTCCCTACCACAATAGCTACAATAGTTACGCTCTGACGAAGAAGATGGCTGCCAGGGCTAAAAATAGAAGAATGTCGTAAATTAGTTTCAAACACGAACTTCTCCTGAACCCTTAGGCCAGTTTTATTCAAACTTCATAGGAATGTAAGCGCAACAGTTATGCTTCATGGAATGGCTATCACCCACATGACTTTCAGAAGCTATGTGACAACTTGACATCAGGTGAGCGATTCCGGGCCATCCTGGTCCTCTTGTTATAGCTGTAACGCTTTAGAAATTGCACTGAGACTATGCATCTGTCGATGTTTTCACCAAGTGTAGTCCGGTGTTTGTTTTATAATATCTGGTTTTATTGCAGTAAATTATTTTTTTTGGACAAGGGCAAATGTCGTTTGTCCTTTTGTTAGTTTAGTTAGAACTAAAAAAGCATCATATGCGTCCAAAAGTTTAATTTGTAGTGGCTGAAGGGCGTTGGTTTCTCATATAAACCGTCCTCAGCAGCTCAGCCGGAAGCGTGTTTGACTGGTGATCAGGAGGCCGTGGGTTATATACCGGTCAGCAGCATTCTTTCGTGGCGTTTCTTCGGCTGTTCTCTACGTTCCACCGATTCAACAAGGGAATTTGCCAGTTTCTGACAAAAAAGTGAACTGGTTAACAACTGGTGCATAAAAACAGCAGTGAAGACAATGATCAGGAATCGATCTAATTACCTCACACCTCCCATCCAAGATATCAAAGGGAACGAAACACTAACAAAAATAACATCACTACAATGAAAACGTCACTGGCGGATAGCCAAAAGGACAGTATCTTTCCCACAAAATGGCCAAAAAGCTATCCAAAATAATAATGTTAGCAATACACTAATAAAAGGACCTGCTTTAGCAATTATAAACCACGGCAGAAGAACCCCTTTGGAATGGTCAGTATTTTTTTTACTGGGGCGTATAAGCCTTCCGAAGAAAATGTTGATTAGGTAAAGCTAAATAGTGTTTGTGTCTAAACCAAAAAGAAACAAAAAAAAACTCTGCAGATCTTGCAGATGACAAAAGTGTATTTACCATGTGACCCATTATTCACTGTTCACTGACTTTCACATCACGTGACCAAGTCCGTGAAATGAACACCCCCCTAAACACCACTTTATATAGAGAAAACGTGGATATACATTATTTTTCTTATTTCTGCTCCAAGACATAGTTTATGGGCACTCGTTAGAACCGCCTCAATGATGCAGTTCTAACGAGCACCCACAACCTATGTTTGCGGTATAGATAAGAAAAATATCACAGATTTTCATCAGAAAAATAACCATTTTGGAGATGTGAAAAATGCACTATATCGCACTGGTGTGTTATCGTTATGAGTAAGGTTACTTTTTTTAAGTGGTGTTCAGAAGTTATGAACTAGTTAGCTTAATTTCACAATCAAATATTAGAATGTTTTTCATAAGTCTTGGTCCAACTGATTGATACTACTTTGCAAATGACTTTGATATAGGCCAAAGTTACCGAGACCTCATTTTATGGTTCTGTGACTTTGCGTAATGTCTCAAACAGTATTTGGTGAATCTTCATGAATTTTTAGCATACCTTTTTACGGAATAAAGATTTTGGTTCATATCTCTTTCATTTTATGCTGCAGTGATGCTGTGACAATATAAAACGGTAATACAGTATACAGTTATCAATCCACACAGGCTATGATATAAGACAATGCTACTGAATCTTAGGTAATAGGAAAGCACCTATCGTTTTTCGCAGTTAAAAGCCACACTAATAAATATACAGCATATATCAGTGTCAAATTTTAAAGGTAGATCTACAACGGTGAAATGCCTATTGCTATAGGCTGAAACGTTCAGTTTTTATTGTTACATAAGATTTATAGTTCAGAGAAAGATGTATTATATTTACAAAGGTTTATTTAGTAGCAGTATATATATTTATTTTATACATAGCATTGAAATCAATGCATATTGGAAGCAAATAACAGTCTTTTCTCGCCAAAATTCATATATGTTATCTACAAAATAATTCTGTAAAATTCCTTGAAAAGCACTCTTTGTACTGTAAAAATGTTGTATTCAAAATGGCGGTCTGTTTATGTTTAGAAACTGGCAGTTGTGGCGTCCTAGCTAAATCAAAAATTGTGACGTAAGGTTCGATTAAACAATTACACTAAGTGTCCTAAAATTTTATAAAATAAAGAGAAAATTTACATTTTTTTTTTTCGATAAATATCAAAAATATTTCATCTCGTGTGTTGAAAATATAAGAATTTTCACGAGTGTCTCACACTCGTGAAAATTCTGATAATTTCAACACTTTCGATGAAATATTTTTGGTATTCATCTCAAAAAAGTAAATTTCCTCTATATATTTAAAATGTATGCGTTTGATGTATGAAACTAGTTTTTATCTATACTCAGCTTCAGTAGACACTTCCTTATTGTCCTCAACAAACAAAAGAAATTAGGAATATCTTATGATGTCAAGATAGTTTTAAATTTCCGATTTTACCTGATATTTTATCGCAACATCCATTCATAATAGCCGGTTATTAATGTTATTTGTGACAAAGGAGTAAATTCGTCGTGACAAAAAGCCATACGTCTTGGCAATTTTGTATGAAAGGAGACTTAGATTTGTTTCAAACTTCGAGGTACAGTGTAGATAATGAGATCTGATTGTTTACGTTTCTGGTCATTGCTTTGTCATTTTACTTTTCATATGAAATAACCATTTCTGTGAGAGCTCTTGTTTTGTTTGCCTGCATAGTAAACGTGCTTTCAAACTGTAAACACTCACATAAAAGAAATATCGAAACCATATCATCAGATATTCACTTTATCGGTTATTTGATTTATTGTTGTGTCTTAGATTGAAATGAGTACAAAACACTTCGAATGTGCCTGTCATGCTACTGATATTTTACCTTTCTTAAAATACACTCTTTTTCTAGAAATTACTACATTCTGAAGAATTAGCGATATGATTTTTATAAAGCTCGGATCATGTTATACACCACGCCAATTGTCCGTCCGTCTGTAATATCCCACCACTGGTGCTAGACCATTTAAGCTTGATTCCCTCTTTCACATGCATTAGCCCTGTAGCTGAGGACTATAACAATGTATACAGAAATTTTATGTGACCCCCCCCCCACAAGCAGGGGTGGGGCCCCACACTGCCGTTGGGGTCAAAAATCTATTTTGTATACTCCTAGTCATTTTTGCCTTTCAAATCCAAGCTAATGAAACGTAGACTACAGTAGTGCAAAACGTTTGCCCTGAGGCAAGTCTGGGGGTCACCAGAGGTCAAACAGTAGCACTTTGGGTCCTTTTTTCGATTGATACACAACTCCTAGGCTTTGTAAATCGCGACGGAAGTTAGGGCGAGGATTGTGGCCACGTATAATCGATTTAACCCCCCCCCACCCCAGTGGAATTCGTTTCAATGACCGTTCCAAGGCGGTTCTTCTGTTGCGGTTTATTTTTGTTATGGTTTGTCTTTGGGTGTTGTTGTCGCTTATATTATTTTATTTTGGCTAGACTTTTGGCCATTTTGAGGGAAAATAACTGCCCTTTTGGCTTTCCGCTGTTGGTATTTCCCTTTGGATCTTTTGCTTCATGTGTGTGTTTCTTTCCCTTTGCTGCCTCTGATGGGAGCTCTGGGTTAATTGTCTCGATTTCTGATCATTGCCTCTACTTCTATTTTGTAGCCCTTATATTAGTTTGTTTTGGATAGCCAATTGGCCATTTTGTGGGAAAGTAACTGTCCTTTTTGCATTCCGCTATTGATGTTTCCATTAGCGTTTGATTTTACATTGTTTGTGTTTCTTTCCCTTTGGTGTCTCTGATGGGAGTTGTGGGCTAATTGTATCGATTCCTGATCATTGCCTTCACTTCTATTTTTTGAGTTAGAATTTCGATGTGACCACCCAAGCGGCTTCTAAATCTACATTGTACAAACTAAGCCATATTGCATGTCAAATCGGTGTAATAAACGGTTGATACAGTAGTTTAAAGCTTTTGCACTGGGGCATGTCTTGGGGTCACCACAGTTCAAAGGTAGTATTTGGGGTCCTTTTATCGATTGTCACATAACTCTTCCTAGGCTTTTTTAACTAGAATCTGTAAACTGTCACAGGTAATAGTCCTATGGATGAGGACTAGAGAAATGTATTTGGAATTCTCAAAACCTAATTTGTTCAAACATAGTCGTATTGCATATCAGATCAAAGGCTATGAAGAGTAGAATGCAGTTATGCAAAATTTGCCCCTAGATGAGGGGAGCATGTCTTGGGATCACCAGAGATCAAAGAGGAATTTTGGTCCTTTCATTGTCATATGAAATCCGCATCAACTGGTTCTACTTATTTTGGATGTCAATGCATAATTTTTTTGGGATGGTCTTATTCAGACAGCTCCAGCGAGCTCTTACAATCTGTCTATTTCATTTAGCTGATTAAAACGATTAACTTCAATCTTTCTCCTCGACTGACAGGCTCAGGGATATAGCGGAGACACAACCTAACTCCAATACCCTTTGAGATATATTGAAGGTACTTGGTACAGATTTAAGAAGGCGTGTCATGTTCTGGTTGTGGTATTTGAGTTATCTCCCCAGAAAATATAACGAGATTGCCATAACTTCAATACCCTTGGAGCTTGATAGAATTGTACATGCGGTTTAGAAGGCGTTCCATGAGCTTCTCTGGTGATGTGTGTAGCCAAAGCGCTGTCCAGTGGAATAGGATTTTTTGGGATAATAAATATTTTGCATTTTGTACACTTTGAACTTTAGTAAATCTTTTTGAGCATTTAAAACGGAGTTGTCTCCATGAAACATGAGTCTTACATTTTCAGACCTAAAACACAGTTTAAAAAAATTGCTCCTTTGTTATATTACTTTCTGTTGTAGTTTCCTTGTGGAAAGCCTTTATAATGTTATCATACTGTGCAAACAAATTTCTGCATTTGCGCATTTACTAATGAGCCGCACCGCGAGATATTCTATTTCCTGGCATTTTCGAGCAAAAAAGTGCAACGTTCGCAGTCTGATCAGCTAGAAAGGAAATGTCTCTAGTTTCTATAATTTATCTTCTGAGACTGTCGCTAGTCTGTGTAGCTGAGGATCCGATTTGTATCTTGCCTTGTCAAAAAAAAGAACAGGGCTAAAGTGTGACTTTTAATCTTCTAAAGGTATCAAATGTTGTGGAGGATCTGAGATATCCAAAAGGAACAAGAGACAGCCCAGCCGTAAGCTGCAAAGATATCAAGAAGGCATACCCATATTTTAACAATGGTATGTATAACTGTATTTTGTTTAATGGTTTAAAACTGCCATGGTATACCGTGTTTTTGAAATTTCGCGAATCGTCGTCGAAAAACATGTATTTGATATTGACATGGAAGCTTTGCAATATAGCTTCGCCATACAACAGTTTGTGTTACAACAGTTTGTGTATCCTTTCCTTTACGGACATTACAATTCATTTAGTACTTCACAAAGAAAGTTATGTCCACATGCGCTAGTTGGCTTTAGCAAACTGCATTACTACACCAAAACGAGCGTTTTGTATCGATAATGTGCTCGTGATAATTATGTTCAAAATAAAAATTAAAAGTTTCTCGGGAAAAACATGGCCACAGATCACAGAACAGTCATTTCAAACCTCGGAAAAAATAAATAAAAAAAACAGTCTTCAAGCATTATAGTGGTAAAGCAAATTATGGTTAACAACTGCTTCCCCCCGCTTGGTTAAAGTGAGTAATCCAATCATAGTTAACAACTTCGCTTCCCTCCGCTGGATCCGGATTCAGAGGGAATCATTGTGCTGACATAAAGCTTGTATTTCCTTTGTTTGGGGTCGGAGTTTGGACGATGTTTCTCAAACTTTCCTGGCACACCGAGGTCATACTATGTTTTCGACCGAAGATCCATTGTGCATCTGCAAGCTGTGACACGAAGAAGCCTCAGATCTGCTTCATAATAGTCTTTATTGATTAAATTGGTGCATGTGATGACTCATTGATGAGCCAGGAAGCCATCATATGGTCCGAATTTCCAAGTAAATGTTCTGAACTCCAGTGAAAACTAAGGATGAGGTTTGGACCTCGTAAAGCTATCTTCGCCCATTGACAGTTCCAAAGGGTTCCGGGTCGTTTCGCCCGTGGGTCATTTCGCCGGGTCGTTTCGCCCTGAGTCGTTTCGCCCTGATTTTGGGGTGGGTCGTTTCGCCCTTACCTGGTGAGTCGTTTCGCCCGTGAGTCGTTTCGCCCGTGGGTCGTTTCGCCCCAATTATATTTTAAGGGAGTGACAAACGGAATGGATGAGTAAATGAACAGATGGATGAATAAATAAATGAATAAATGGATGAATGGAGTTGTGCGTTGGTAGATGGACGGACGTACGGATGAACGGACGGCATTTTGAATATACGGA
This sequence comes from Lucinisca nassula, assembly GCA_963580285.1. NCBI lineage: Eukaryota > Metazoa > Mollusca > Bivalvia > Lucinida > Lucinidae > Lucinisca > Lucinisca nassula. The sequence goes on along the minus strand of OY757010.1, from coordinate 125,783,385 downwards.
GACAGATAAGTGAATGAATAAATGAATGGAGAGTATTGGTAGATGGACAAACGGAAATGAATGAAAGAATGTGATCTTCGCAAATACAAACCACAGTGTCAAAATGTGTTAAGTATTTGATATATGGGTACTCGTTAGAATCGCTTCGCCGAGGCGGTTCTAACGACCACCCACATTCCATGCCTGGAGCAGATATAGCAGACTATGGGTACTACCCACAAAACACACAACGAATATGCAACACATTATTTTTCATATTTCATCCCTAAAACACACAGACCGTTGGTGGTCGTTAGAACCGCTTCGCCGAGGCGTTTCTAACGAGCACCTGAGCAGAAATATGAAAAATATAAGAATCTTTAATCAGAACAATTTTAATTTTTTTATTTGGTGGTGGAATTTTCCAGTATTTGAAAAAGCATGTTTTCGTAATGCAAACTATTAAACAGACCAGTACGATAACACAGCCGTGCGACATAGTGCAGGTTTTCACATCTCTAAAATGACTACTTTTATTATGAAAATCTGTGGTATTTTTCTTATCTATACTGCAAACGTAGGTTGAGGCGGTTCTAACGAGTACCCACAACCTTTGTCTTGTAGCAGAAATAACAAAAATATTGTATACCCCAGTAAACCCCAGCTTTCTTCATATAAGGTAGGGTTTAGGGGGTGTTCTTTCCACGGACTTGTTCATGCGATGCTATGATTTCAATGTTATGCTTTGTTATATATTTATTATGTAAAATGTGTTTTGTTATGCATAAAGTTATGGGGAAAAAATGAAAAGAAAGTATAAAACGTTATGTTTATATTCCTCCCCAGGTTGAGCTACAATAGAGTCTGTATAAAAGTTAAACCAACTTTTTACACAGAGCACTTAATGTGTAATATTGATTAGTACTCTTTAAGTGACATTTTTGTAAACTCAGACACCGCTGTTTAAAAATATTTTGTTCGTTGGAATTGAGGTTTAACGACCCCGTCAGCACAATTAACGTAATAATGTAACCAGTTATATCACGCCACTATTTGTGCAGAAAGAACAACTGATAAGTAAATAAAACATCATGTTAGCAAGTCTTTACAATAACGTCCCCACTAAACCCAACTTTATACAGTGAAAATGGGTTTTCGCATATACTTTATTTCTCTTATTTCTGATTCTAGAACATAGACCATTAGACGGTTCTTATCCATAATCTATGTTTTGAGCAGAAAAAAAAATATGTCACATTTTTAAATATAAACAGTCATTTTCACAGCCATAAATCCCATGTTATTGCAAAGACTTGTTAACCTTATGTGAGCTCGAATATCTTTCTCAAAAAGGTGGTAGCGCAGTCGCTCAAACCTGAAGTAGAAGCCGTCAGTAGGTCATCCCGCTGCACCAAACGAGGGCAAAACCATGTTTTCCGGAACTCCCAATACCCCCATCAATCCCTTTACAAATCAAAACAAACATAACCTCAATCAATAGGGCTTGACAAAATAAGGGCGAAACGACCCACCTAATCAGGGCGAAACGACCCACGGGCGGAACGACCCAGGGCGAAACTACCCAGGGCGAAACGACCCACGGGCGAAACGACTCATAGGCGAAACAACCCACAGGCGAAACGACCCGAGACCTTCCAAAGCCGTTCTCTTATATGTTAAGCGTGGCTTACTGGGTGACTGTTTTATATTAAACATATTTTCTTTTTTCATTTAGGATTACTGAGTTGTCAGTGCTGCTAACTGTTTGTCATTCGTGCTTTTGTTAAGTAATGTTACTATATATTTGTCTCACCCATTTGGTGAATAGAACAGAATGTTAGGTCTGATTGCCTCAAATCTTGGTCGTAGCTTTTACATTTTACATAGTAAACTGAAAGTGCACAGAAATACAAAACCTTTATTAGTATTTGTTGTTGTTTTACGGCCTTTAAAACATTATTTCACTTGTTACGAGCTGCTTGTTTATCAGAGGTGGGCGAAAAACGGAGCACCCGGAAAAAACCACCCGACCTTCCGTTGCTGTACTTTGCATCTCACATGTGGCCCGAGCGAGCCAAAGTTGATGAGAGATCTACTGATTAGGTACCTACTCGGCCACAACACAAACCTGTACATGAACCAACAACATATAATCAATTTATCAGGTTATCAAATCCTTGAAGTAAACGCACATGTATAGAGAAACGTAAAATCGACTTAAGCTCCCCGGTCGAATTCGTTTCCACTGACCGTTCCAAGGCGTTTCTTCTGTCGCAGTTTATTTTTGTAATGGATTGTCTTTGGGTGTTTGTGTCGTTTATATTATTTTATTTTGGATAACCTATTGGCCATTTTGTGGGAAAGTAACTGTCCTTTTGGCTTTCCGCTATTGATGTTTCAATTAGGGTCTGTTGTTTCATGTTTGTGTTTCTTTCCCTTTGGTGTCTCTGATGAGAGCTGTGGATTGATTGTATCGATTCCTGATCATTACCTCCACTTCTATTTTACAGGCGTAATCATTTTTACCCTGTATTTGCTCATAATCCTAGGACGTGGGTTCCCGGTTCTTATGAGCACGCAGAGTATATAGGCGGACCAGAAATAAACAAAAATATCAAAATATGCACCTGACAAATGCTAGATCTAGATATATGCTAGACGCCATTTTAACGCACGGGGTGTAGACGTAATGCAACATATTGGGGCGGTCATTAGTAGAAGCTACTGGGGATTTGAACTTCGGGCGCTATGGATTTTTAACCAAATGCAATCTTGAGGCTTTTTTTCACGTTGTGAAATATTTTATTCTTTACAAATACTTCTGTGTTTATAGTGGTATAGCTGTGTTATTGTCGTACTATAAGCTGTGTTTTCTATTGACGCGATATCATTGGTGGGCTGTGGTTTTTAAGGTTTCTGTTTATTAACATATTTATAATTGGAACTATGCTCTTTACGATAAAAGATTCAGTGACATCACAATACATAAAGCACAAGAAGTTATGTAATGTCAAACTTAAACTAAAAAGTCATGCAAATACTTTAGTTTATTGACAGTAACAACCAGGATACCATCATAAAATATTTTAATAAAAACCTATGATTTATTGAGCTAAGCTCTTTTTTGTCATGAAACATAATGTTTTGCTTTTTTATTTAAAAAGCTTCGAAATACAAGACCCATAGACAGAATTCTGTTTTATCTTGATACTCTCAATATATTTGTTAGTAAAATCACTTATGTGCAGTCCCAAAGGTGGTCTTAATACAGGGTTTCTACTGTAAACAACACATACACACATCCAGATGCTATTCAGAACTATATCGCGGTGACAATTAATACGAGTGGTTAAAACCTGACTGCACTAATATTAAATATTAAATTTTTTTATTAGCTTCCATTAACTCTAGCTGCAGAAGCTCTAGAAATTGATACTATATACGTCTGAAAGAATATTATGTAACATCTGACGAAATATTTGAACAGCTTACGAGAAAGGGTACCTACCTCATAGACGATGAGCAAAGGTTCATGCGAACCTGCGCATAACTGCATAGCCATTCGAGACTTTGCCGCTTGCAGACATTGATTCCGTTGTCTAATTTCGAAAACATCATGGCGAAAACAAACTTGTCTGGTTTAGAAAAAACTTGTACACGCCACAATTTTCACTTCTCTGATGTACACTTTGCTTCCAGTAGATGCTCGCTTTAAAACATATGAGTTCATACAAGACGCCATTGGTCTGTTGACTTCATACATGCATATTTTGGTAACGTTCGTAAGAGAAGGCTAAGGTCCCTTTTCTCATAGGCCAACTCCTTTATACATTAGTCTTAGTCTTCATAGCATAATGTTTTGAAACTCGTTTAAATCTTGGTGCCTTTTTTATAGTGAGCAGTAAGTTACCCATCACACTAATTTTGGAGAATGGAGACATAAAGCTTTTTCGAAATTATTATCAAAACTTTCTTCAATCTTTCGCCTCTGCGTTTTTGAAGTAGGCCTTTCCCTCTTCATTTTGGACACGCTGTAACTTGTAAGCAGGGGGTTTAATGAAAGCCATGGACAGGATTGCAAACGGTTTTGAGCCTGATGTTATGAGTTGTCTTATCTGGATCTGCCTTACAGAAGTATCTGTACCATTCTGCAGGGTTGAACGAATTTATTCGATATAACTGGATTGCAGGATATGTCCAAAATACTCATTTACAATGTGGACAATATATTAACGTATTTCAGGAATGTACTGGATTGATCCTAACCAGGGTGGAATCGCTGATGCCGTTGAAGTTTACTGTAATATGACAGGCGGTGGCTACACATGCATCACTCCGACCGAAGATTCACAACAGGCAAGTGATACTTTTTTCACATCTTTTAACAAGTTCATATAATAGTCAGCCAACATCGCGTTAACATGTCCGTATGATGAAACCCAATGGAAACCCCGCGTTCTAAATACATATGCGGAGTTTTAAAATCGTATTGACCTCTCTTTAGACCTCTGGTTAGACACAGACTGTGGGGTACTCATCAGAACCAAAGTAATCAGGTTGTTTCAACAAGTACACAAACTCTGTAGTTGGAGTACAAATAACAAAAAACATCACCACGATCAATAAAAATGAAAAAGTTAGATTAACAAGGATAAATACAGTTCGTCTTACTTCTGTTCAAAATTAAAGATTGTGGCTCCTGTTAGAACAGTCACAGTCAATGTTTATAATGAACAAAGGGAGGTTTTCATGTATATTCTTACAATATCAGTCATTTCCGGGGAAACTGCAGCGATCATTATCTTAAACAGTATGTTACAATGACAAATTTTATTTGATATGTCCTGTTAATTAGCTAACAACAAGTAAGTTTAATTTATATTCAGGCGATAAATGTGTTGAAAGATGTTATTTTAGAGAGTAACTCGGCGGTTCTACGGTCGGAAATTTTGTTTTACAGCGACGCGTTAGTAGAGCCGCCAATTTGTGGTCGTAAAACAGACGATTTACATCCATAAATGACAATTTTCTTATAGTTATTCCTGTTCAAATGCATGTTGTCATTTGTTAAAGCTAGCACTGTAAGCTGCATTAAAAATAAATACCAGTCAGTGAAGCATATTACAGAATATACTGTCTTAACCTTTTGACGTCATCAAATTAGACGTTCATGGTTTGCGCGATATCTATATAGTGCCCTGTTCAGTGCAAATGCTCGAATAAACCTTTTCATATCAGAAAATTCCATAAAAAAGAAGAGAAGGCAATGATCAGGAATCGATAAATTAACCCACAGCTCCCATCAGAGACACCAAAGGGAAAGAAGCACAAACATGAAACAACTAGACCCTAATGAAAACATCAAAAGCGGAAAGACAAAATGACAGTTACTTTCCCACATAATGGCCAATTGGCTATCCAAAACAAAATAAGATAAGCGATACACACAAACCATAACAAAAATTAACCGCGATTGAAGAAACACCTTCGAACGGGTAGTGAAACGAATTCCACTGAGGGGTGCTTAAATTGATTTTTACGAGGCCACAATCCTCGCCCTTATTTCCTTCGCGATTTCCGTCTTCCTTCAGGTCTTATTTGCTTTCGCTATTTCTCAGGTGGAGGAAAGATACTGGGTGAAAAATGGAGATCCACAGTGGTTCAGTGAAATGAATGGAGGATTCGAGGTAAATAATCGTTACATATAATAGTTTTATATAAGAGCAGTTTGTTTAAGAAGGAATACTGTATCCTTGCAATTAATTCCTCTCGTTTCATAAGCGGTTAAATGGTGATTATGTAAAGATATCCAACTTTGGGGAGCATCCAAAAAAGGGTATTGCGTGATATGTCTAAAAGTATACACTAAATATGTTCTATAAAAGGGTTATCCTTTGGCAGCAAGGAATACACCACAGAACTGCTTAACCAGTCAACTGCAACACAATTTCTAGTAGCAGAAGACAAGCTGAAACTATTTTCATTATTCAATTAGTCTTGACATAACATATGAATCATCCGCTGGGCAGACGGTTTACATATAATGGCAAGCCTTATTTTACCGACAATGCCGTCTGATAGTCGTGACTAGCAGTTGAAGGGTTTACTTTAAGTTTATATACGACGACTAGTATTAATTATATTATTAGTGTCTTCTCCTGGTATATGTTCTTAAAAGGTTGCATATCATTTCCTTCAGATCGCGTATTCAGATCAGATGATGTCCTTAGCCACCAAAAGTGATCATGCAACGCAGCTGTTCATTTTCCACTGCTCGGGTGTACCAGCGTGGTTCGATCAAGAACTGTCTAGCATGGAAAATGCACTCACGTTGATGGGTAGTAATGAGCATGTGTTCCGAACGGAAGAGCTCTCGGGAGTTAAAGTTTTACATGACGCCTGCAAGGTAATGTAGTTGACTTGCGCAATAGGAGCACTCGCCTTTGCGAGACAAACTGTCTTGCAGGGCCTATGTAAAAGACGAATAACAGATCAAATAATTTATCAATGTTTTGTTGCTTATGCTGCAACAATATATCACCGGTACTATCAAGTGATTACAAAAATTACAAAGATGACCAGAAAGAGCCATGAACATAGACTACAAATGGCATCAAGAGGAAGAGTAGAATAAATATTACGTATAAAGAACATACCCAACGGAAAACAAATCAACTAGCTCCCCCTTCCCGGCGAGATGATCACAATGCTTCAAAGGAAATAATAAGAACTACGTTATATCAAACGAAACTTAACATGAAAACATAGGGTAGCAACGGACCACACAGTATGAACAGCACAACAGCCGACGCTAAAGATGAATTGGGACACCTGGCAGATTTTTCCGCCGTTTTTCAAAGGGACATACATTTTGGGACTTCCTGTTCGCTTTTCTATAAGCCATGTCCCACTGAAAAAGGGGTCTTCTTTTGGAGGAAAGAATCGGCTCCTCGGGAGCAAATTCTTTCCTTTATGAGTTGACCCTTATTGACATTGGAGGCCAAAATACTTTTGCAGGAGTTGCCTCCCATGAAGGTGTTCCCATTCCCATTAAGTCGCGATAAACACCACTGGATATTGATCGATTTTACAGGGGCAGATATTCAGCCTAAAATACAACTATCACAACAAGCGTTTTGCGGGTTTGAATTGTATACAAAAACCATGAAACATAATGAAATTTTTTGTAATTCAAATAGTAGAACTAATCGCCCCTAAGGACTAGAAAATTAAACGCACTCTGTGAAAACTGTTATAATAATATGCCGATGGGTATTTATTACGCTGTTACATTCCTGGATAAAATATGTTGTATTTAAACTAAGTAGCACTGAATGCTAACTGTTTCTTAATGCATTTTCAAAATACAGTGATCATCACAAGCAAGTCAGTGTATTGAATGAAAATGTCAATATTACTTTAATAACTTCATATAGAGTGAAAAGTGGGGTTTGCAACGGTATACAGTCATTTCAGTATGTTTGTTCTAAGGCAAAGCGTTGTTGGTACTCGTTAGAACCATCTCATTGTGTCATTAATGCATTTCTTACAAACGATCTATGTTTGCAGAAGGTATAAGGCAGAATATACAAGAAAGAAACCACAAAATAGCATGCCATTACGATAACAGATCCGTCAGGCATAGTGCATCTTTTCATTTCTGAAACTGGACATTTTTCTGGTGAAAATTTGTGATACGTTCTAATTTTACTCCAAACAAAGATTCAGGGGGCGGTTCTAACCAGTACCCACAACCTATGTCCTGGAGCAGGAATAAGGATAATAATGTATACCCCCGTACAACCCACGTTCCTCTATATAAAGTGGGGTCTAGAGGGATATTCATTACACACACTTGTTAACATGATGTAATAAGAAAGCGCTATGTTCCTTGGGCTTAAATAGAATATATAAATATTTGTGACAGCCAGTAACTTAAACAGAACATGTAATTGACCTATATATCACGTCAATTCAAGCAAAATTCCAGCATAAGTACTGTGCTCGTGAGCAACAACCGTATTGTGCTTGTGAGCAACAACTCTTAAGTTTAAATCTACCCTGATAAATTTATTGAATTTATAGCACACGATTTATGATGTTTTTTTGTTTTGTTTTTTTTTTTTCAGGAAAGGAAGATTGGCCAAACAGTGTTCGAGCTTAGTTCAAAAGCGAGCCGATTGCCTATTGTGGACTTTATGCCCAAAGATTATGGAAAGAAAAATCAGAAATTTGGCTTCAAATTAGGCCAGGTCTGCTTCTTGTAGATAGTGACTGTGCCGATGATTGACAGGACGTTGACTGTTTTGAGTGTGTTGAATTGAATATACAGACTTAAAAATCATATTCCGTCCAGTTTGTTTTTCAAATTATCAGCATTATATATCTAGTTTCATGTCTTATATCATCAAGCTATTGTTTTGTGTCTATAAAGTCTGTCTGTTTCATTCACATTGACAATCATATTTCTTTTTCACCACCAACACTACGTTCTGATATTGTCGAATGAAACGTCTATACATTTGAACTTTGAAATAGATTATAGGCTTGCTGTACCAGATGTTTTGAGTGTTTAGAGAAATAAGATTATGTTGAGGTTGCTATTTCTACAAATGAACATTTATGGTAGCATAAATGGCAGTTAATGGGAAATTATTCTGTTGATGATGGGTGAAGTATCTTTCTAATAGAGCATACACATCCTGCAGAGAACAATAGATGACCTTAAAGGAACCTGAGCTTCAGGTAAGGGTCAGGTGAATGTCTGGGGTAACAAAAGTCAATAACCTTTGGAAAAGAATCCCAGACTATAGATGTTCCAGCCTCAGTTCATTGTTGTCTTAGCATCAATTCTCTGTAGACAGGATATTTCGGTTTCATAAAATCATAGGGTTAGATGAATTGGTAGGTATGCATTGTTTTCATCAAAGTACGTCCCTACAATGTTTTAATCCATAATGACGTACCTTTCATCGAACATCTAGACAGTAACTAATGTCGATTACAGTTGCATGACTAATGAAGCTTCTCTACACAATATCTTGAATAAAATGCACATAAAGAATTCCACATTTCATTATTATGTTAGTTTGAAAGAGTTGAAAATGTGTCTGTGTGTCTTAGCTGAATCTGTGATCAAATGTAATTGGTATCACAGCACATGTCACGTGACAGATATATAATCGCAAGGCTTAGCAACCGTCTCCCGGGAGAATAAGTTCACTAATGCACGCTTTCTCTTTATTTTGCTAGCTTTATTTTGCTTATATAAATATTAACAGAAATTAAGACTTCTGTCTTTGTCTTTTCCTATACCAGTGCCCACAACTAAATAAAGATGCCATAACGTGAACAAGTCCGTGAAGTAAATACCCCCTAAACCCCAATTTATTTAGAGAAAGCTGGGATTTATGGGGGTATACATTATTAGGGCCCCGCACTGAAAGTGTGGGTGCCCTATAGTAATCACTCTGTCCGTCGTCTGTCTGTCCGTCCACAAATTTTCCTACTCCTCTGATAGCGCTGTCGGGGCCCTAGTCAGTTTCACTGACAGCTCTAGTTTTTTTCTTATTTCTGCTCCATGATATAGATTGTGGTGTACTCGTTGGAACCGCTTCGATGAGGCAGGTTCGAACGAGCACCATCAATATATTTGCAGTATAAGATTTTCTTCAGAAAAGTGGCCATTTCGGAGATGTGTAAAATGCGCTTTTTCACACGGAGATGTTACCGTAATGTTAATGCCGCCGATCTCGGTAGCTCAATCGGATGCGCGTCTGACTGGGGATCAGGAAGACGCGGGTTCGATACCTGCCGGGATCGGCAACATTCTTTCGTGGAGATTGATCATGAAATCTTTCATACGGTCATTCCCTCCCTTCAACAGATTCAAGAAGGGTAGTTGTCAGTTTCTGACGAAAGAATCTGCACTGTAATGGTTAACCACTTACGTATAAGTCTGCCCAAGAAAAGTGTGTATAGGTAAACTGTCCGGCTAAAAGTGACCTAAATAGTGTAGAGTGGGCCGTCAAAATCCAATACAAACAAAAATATCGTAATGTTTATTGACCTCCATCGTGAGAAAAGACCGTCCCCGATAGCTCAGTTGGTAGAGTGTCCGCTCCGGGGAACGGGAGGTCTCGGGTTCGATCCCGGGCCGCGACATACCAAAGTCGTTAAAAATGGTACTAGCTGCTCCTCGCTTGGCACTCAGATTTATGGAGTAAAGCTAGGACTGGTCGATCCAGTGTCAGGATAATGTGACTGGGTGTGGTATCATGTAATGTGTCTGGGACATGATACTTCAGTGAGGCAGCACTATAAACGTGAGCATTGAGCTCCCTGTCGCAACCAGACACCGTCGTGATATGACTGAAAAATTGTTGAAAGCGACGTTAAACCCGAATTCACACACACACACTCCGTCGTGAGAAAACCTATCTTTAAGGTCTGTGATCATGCAATACAAAAACCGGCCCGCTCAGCTACACAAACAAAATAAAAATTTAGATACAAAGGACCCTCGCTATAACGACAATATGTGTTTCCTATTAATTTGCCGCTATAATGAAGAATACTTATATTTTAGAGATTTGCTCCGGAAAAGCTTATATTGCAAACATTAGAAAGGGATATAACTCATAAATTTCTTGTCATATAGTTACTGTTCTTGCACTCTGTACTTTCTCTGATGGCCGTCTATCAACGTATCAGGTTTCATTTAATTCCCTTCTACACTTTCAGAGATACGCTCTGCTGCTTAAGAAGGAAAGTAACTCCGTAAATGCTTGTTACATGGTTGTGGGTCTTGCATTCTGTAATTCTCCTTATGGCCCTCTGGCAGTTGATCAAGTTTCATCAAAGAACCTTTAATACTTTTGGAGATACGCTCCAGTCAAAAGTGTGACGAACGGAAAGATGGGTTGACGGACAGACGGACGGTGATATGGATGGACAAAGCAGCAACAAATGCTGCGGGGAGCATAATGATGCAATGATGATTGATTTTGGAAATAAAAGTACATAATCTGTAGAAAATGGGATTCTTGGATTTTAGCTCATCTGAGCCTTTGGGCTCTCAGTTGAGCTTAGAGTCATGGTCCGTCGTTCGACCGTAGTCCGTCCACCATTTTCAAAGATCTCAAAACATAACTGCAAGCAAGTCATGTGGAGAAAATCTCATCAGTCCATATTGATTTTATCAGGCTAGGGTATTAGTGGCTATTGTAGTCAACAGGTCAAGTTATCTCCGGGACTTTCCGGCATTCTACGATAGGCTCTTACAGGTTATTCGAAAGGGAAAACGATTTAATACCATGTTTAAAAAATCATCAAAAAAGACCCTTTTTCTCAAATGTTGTTGAAACGAAACTTATATCATTAAAAAGGAGAGAGATTTTTGCACACGAAACCATTTGCAAAGCCTAACTGTCGCATTCTCGTTCAGAGAAATTAAGTGTGAAAGGTCTTTAAATCGTATTAAATTTATCGTTTAACTATATATTTATTGCATTCTGATGGTACTTCTATATTTCCTGAAAACAGACTTTTTATTCTTAACATAGAAATTTAAGACTTATAACAAAGCTGAAATAATAAGCTTTACAGAACTGTTTGTATAGAATTGGTAACCCTAATAGTAAATGCGATATTTAAGATTTAGTAAAATTTTCCGCAAGCGCCCCCTATAGAATTTTGCGCATAGCTGGCCACAGGTCATGGTGAGATTTTCTCCGTATGCAAAGCCCCTCATTTGGGCGGTTCTAACGAACATCCGAAACCTATGTTTGGTGTATAAACAGGTGAAATATGACACAATTTCATCAGAAAAGTAACAGTTTTTGGAATATGAAAGTATGCACAATGCCGCACGGATGGGTAATCGTAAGGTACGCGATTCTAACAGGTATCCACAATCTATCACGTGAACAACTCCGTGAAATGAAGACCACCCTTAACCTCACTTTATATAGAGAAAACTTGGGTTTAGGGGGTAACCATTATTTTTCTTATTTCTGCTCAAAGACATAGGTTGTGGGTACTCGTTAGAACCGCCTCAATGAGGCGGTTCTAACGAGCACCCACAACCTATGTTAGCAGTATTTGTAAGAAATATATCACGGATTTTCAGCAGAAAAGATGGCCATTTTGGAGACGTATTTAACTGCACCAATTCTCACGGGTGTGTTATAGTAATGCTATATTTTGAGCAATGTGTGTGTGTGTGTGTGTGTGTGTGTGTGTGTGTGTGTGTGTGTGTGTGTGTGTGTGTGTGAATTCGGGTTTAACGTCGCTTTCAACAATCTTTCAGTCATATCACGACGGTCTATATTTTGAGCAAGAACAAAAACTAAACAGTAAATCCCGAGTTCCTAAACTGGGGGTTTATTGGGTAATCGTTGCATGGACTTGTTATAGCGATGGGTCTCACGTTAACACGTTAATGTTATGAATACCCCCTACACACACATACACACACACACACACACACACACACACACACACACACACTAAACCCCAATTTATATAGAGAAAACTGGTGTTTATAGAAGTATACACTTTTTTCTTATTTCTGCTTCAAGGTATAGGTTGTGGTTACTCAATGTGGTGGCGGTTCTAACGAGCCTCCAGAGCCTATAAGAAAACACAGACACACACACACACACACACACAAACAAACAAACAAACACATACACACACACACAACTTTTCATCAGAAAACTAACCGCAACCGTTTCGGAGAAATGGATGAATGCACCATGTTACATGGATGTGATCTTGAGTGGCAGCCTGTTAAATCTCAAATTCCATGTACAAGCAAATGTAATGCTTGCCGATCTTTTAATGGCGTATACGAAACTGTATAGCCTTATGGGCGTACAGGGAGTAGCCATGTATACTTCATGCAAGTAAAAGAAAAAAAAGGAAAAAAGAGAAAAACATTTACAACAACTGAAATGACAAATACTATGACCTCAAAAGCACTGTCATAATCCATAATTGTCAAATAAGTAAACATAAACAACTGTGTCAAAACTACATGTTTGTATGCTTTTTGTAAGCTTTTTATGGCAACACTGAACACAGCATACATCTATTCATCATTATTGAGGCATGTTTGAATGCGGAAATCACTTTTTTTGTTCTTATTACAATACATTAATAGCAAGGTAAATATATTACCTGACGCCATTACAAAAACCAAAGCAGTGACACGCACAGGCGGGTCACATCACTAAAACACGTCTTATAAGTTTGCCTCTTGAACCACACTGAGTTAACAGGGAAAACCTTATTTCTATTCTAAAATATAGACTGGGCACTTGTTCGAACCGATGAGCCGACTGGGCACTTGTTCGAACCGATGTGCCGGTCTAGGGCGCTCAGTCGCATGCGCGCCTAACTAGTGATCAGCAGGTCGCGGGTTCGCTACCTGACGGGGTTGGCAACATTCTTTCGTAGAGATTGATCATATCATTCTATTCATTCCGCTGTATCAAGAAGGGCAGTTGTCAGTTTCTGGCGACAAATTGTGCACTGTACTGGATAACCGCTTATGTATATGTCCTACCCCCCCCCCCCACACACACACACATCCCCCTCCCAGAAGTGCTGATTGGTAAACTGACGGGCTCGATATGACCTAAATAGTGTTGACTGGACTGTTAAACTTTAAAACAAGCAAACAAAGCAAACAAACATAGCCACCTGACGTCACAGTGACATTACTATCGCACAACTTTTAATTTTCGAACATGTCAGCGATTGTCACTCGCTGTACATCACAGGGGGCAATTAAACAATTATTAACACACGGTGTATCCTGCTGTTACAAGAATAAATGCCTTTAACTCAAACTGTTATTTGCAGCTTAAAAATACAGTGGAATTCGGCTATTAAGACCACCTAAAATTCAGACCAATGCTCTTTTTAAAATATGTTCTATAAAAGGGTTATCCTTTGGAAGCAAATAATACACCACAGTACTGGAAAATATGAAGTGTACATGTTTTCTGGGCCAGACTAGCTAGTTTCGGCCAATTAGGCCTCATTAGTGACCCTCAAATGTTTTCTAAATTCCACAATGGAATCAATGATCCCAAAGGACAAGAAAATATAAACTACACTATGGTGTAGGGCAGGGAGACTTTTTACGGCCGCCACACATTCCCAGACACCAGCTGTAGTGACGTCAAATATGTTCTTTAAAAGGGTTATCCTTTGGAAGCAAGCAATACACCACAGAACTGGAAAATATGAAGTGCACATATTTTCTGGGCCAGACTAGCTAGTTTCGGCCAATTAGGCCTCATAAGTGACCCTAAAATATTTTCAAAATTCCACAATGGAATCAATGATCCCAAAGGACAAGAAAATATGAACTACACTATGGTGTAGGGCAGTGAGACTTTTTACGGCCGCCACACATTCCCAGACACCAGCTGTAGTGACGTCAAATATGTTCTATAAAAGGGTTGATTAAAAGGGTTTAGTCGTTCTTCCTGTACGTTTTCTGCACTCAGTTTCTCCTGGACAGAGACCACCTTTGGGACTGTTAAAAAGTGGTCTTAAAGACAATTTCGAACAGTCCCAAAAATGTCTTAATATAGGAATTTTAATTTATACAAGCTCTATAGCCGTGAATTTTTGAGGTTTCGGACATAGTAAATCCCGAGCGAAAAAAGCTCATTATTTCTCAACTGGAGTTGGTCTATTTCGAATTTAACACACAAAAGATGGACAATGTTGTTTCCTTCGAACTCTCCCAACCTTTCGAACTCCGCCAGACTGTAAAGCGTGCATTTTAGTACTTTCGTAAGTTAAGCAACAGTGATGGTTCTGAGAATCACCCATCTTCACTGTTCACCTAGAGGATCTTTCACGAGGGGTCATTTCATATGAAATTTATGAAACGAGTATGAAATGACCTCAAATGTAAGATTATGTTTATCAGATTTTATTGCCGAAGATGTTCAAAAGATTTTCAATACAAAACATAAGACTGTTACTTGTCGCGGAAGACGTCATGACGTTCCATTACGAGAACACATCTATATATTTTTTATCCCCTCATATCCCACTTTTATATAGTAAAACTGGGGTTTAAGGGGGTATACATTATTTTTCTTATTTCTGATCAAAAACATAGATTGTGGGTACTCGATAGAACCGCCTCGTCGAGGCGGTTCTATCGAGTTCCCGCAATCTATGTTTTGAGCAGAAATAAGAAAAATATCCCAATTTTTCATCTTCGTAAAATTTCTAATTTTTGGCCAAAAAATTGGCAATGTATTTGTATAGGCGTGTTTTCGTAATGGTCTTATTACACGTGCACATTTGAAAGTCATGCCATCGCATGTTGCAGTTGGTTTTTATTTATTTGATTCGATGTTTCACCTCCCCGTTAACACTATAAAGGTTATTTAGGAGAAGTTGCTTCCAATTTTGTGGGACTTTTACCCGTCATTGAGATGAAATGACTTCTCAAACCCTGTCGCCCAATGAAACCAATAGGGTTTATAAGCATGGACGGCCCGACTCGCACCGCTTTGTCTGGGCAGGCTTAGATTCTCTAAGCAGTTTACTAGTACTCGTGTGCAGGTCGGTTTCAACTCTGCGTGTAAGCATCATGTAGCCCATATATTTCTTCAAGCCCCCATCACGAAAATACGCCTATATAATTTTGACCCCCTCGAACCCCACTTTCATAGAGCAAAAATGGGGTTTACAGGTTTGCTCTAAGATATAGATTGTGTGTAATCGTTAGAACCGCATCGATGAGGCGGTTCTAACGAGTACCCATAATCTATATTTTGAGCAGAAATAAGAAAAATATAACACTTTTCATGCAAAGATTTTTATTTTTTCGGCGAATAAGTTTACAGTATATTTGTATAGGCGTGTTTTCGTAATGCAATGGGCGGGGGCCAACGTTTTCAGTTTGTAGCAAGTTGTTTATCAGACGTTTTATGGTCTGTTGCAGTTACATTAAGACGCATTCGTGGTGACATCAATTACAAAAAGCACTCCTTGTGAAAGGCATGTCAAGGTTTTGTTTGTTTGTTTATATTGGAGTTTAACGACCCAGTCAACACAAATTAGGTCATTTTTGAGCCGGTCAGTCTACCTTTCCACACTTTTCCTCTATTAAACTTTTTATTTTTGTCACATTTTTATTGATGGAAAAAGAGCAAAAGTCTTTAAAAGGGCTTACTTCCAGCCATATTACCATAGCACATTCAAATAATGAGGTTTAGAGTATCAAGGAATCAAAATAACAGGATTTTGAGTATTAGTTTTGCTTTTTTGACAGTTTTATGATAGTTTATCAAAAGTGCTAGAAATTAGTAAGGTCGGTAGACAACAACATAAAACATGCAGGGTCGGCACAAAAAATCAGGGTCGGTCGGGTTAGCGGAAACACAGCTATTTTTAGGCCTTAATGTTTTCGTCGCGCCTGCTTTAGTAGGCTGTATTTATAAGCGTCCAGATTCTCTCATCCGCCTGATCTTTCGTCCGTACACTCAGTATTCCGACCTTTTTCTATACCACCAAGCTAGACGTCTCTTTTAAACACTATACTGTGAGGTTAAACTGGGTATACGTGTTCTTTTATTGTTACCCGAAAATATAAAATGCTACTCGTTAGAACTACCACATTTCCTTTAATCCTAACCCCCCCCCCCCCCCCCCCCCCCCCCTGCACGCGACAACTCCTGCCTTTGCAAACAATAAAGATCTAAAGATCCAGATCAGATGGATTCTGACCAAGAACCACACAGTTTGGCATGCAGTGTGTGAACTGAACAAATATGCGCCCCGTCAAGCGATTTTGGTATTTATCGCCTATGCGAGCAGCTAAGGTTCAGGCGAGCCTGCGTATCGCGCAGTCTCGCCAGAACCTTCGCTGCTCGCTCATACAAGCAGTGAATCAAGAGGAACCTTCAGACAGAAAGCCATATCCCTGGCCCCTCTGAATGGCTGGGCATGCGCAGTTAAAATTTGTCATGAGTGAATGCTCGAAGACACAAATTCGCTTGGCGTGGCTCATATATTATATCAAGTGATTTGATTGGTTAATAGTCAGCAATGGGTTAGTCTAAATCACCGTTTATTGAGCTGAATAGGGGTTAAGACGAGATCTTTATTCACAGAGGTATTGTACTTATCGAGGGTTAAAGTCCCCGTCAACACTATTAAGGTCATTTTGGAGACGTTGCTAACAATTTTGTGGGAGTTTTACCTGACACTGTGATGAAATGACATCTCAAGCCCCGCCGCCCTATGTAACCGATAGGGTTTATAAGCACGGACAGTCCGACTTGCACCACTTTAGCTGGCCGGGCTTTGACCTTCTAGGCTGTTTACCAGTACTCGCATGCGGTCGGTTCCAACTCTGCGTGGAAGCACAATGCAACCCAATCTAGTACTCCAAGCCCCGATGGGCGGGGCCAAGATATGGAACTAAGGCCTAAAATATAGATGTGTTTCCACTCACGTACCGAAAACGATTATGGGTCAGTATGCATCAAGAACTTCTTTATTTTTGGTCAAAATTCTATTCGTTGGTTAAGAAAAAAAATTAAAACGGCTAAAATTTAACTATAATATCTGAAAATATTCAAATAACGAGGTTAAAAGCATCAAGAAAGCAAAGGAACAGGGTTTCAAGTATTTCCAGTTTAATTATTTTTTGTCAAAAGTGCTAGAAAAAATTAAGGCCGGTTGTTAAGAAATTATTTTTTATTTTCTCTGGTTGGCATTAAAAAAAATGCAGGGTCGGCACAAAAAATAAGGGTCGGTCGGGCTAGCAGGAAAAACGTGAACAAGTCCATTAAATGAACACCCCATTAACTCCACTTTATATAGAGAAAACTGGGGTTAACACGGGTATACATTATTTTTCTTATTTCAGCTCCATGACATAGGTTGTGGGTACTCGTTAGAACCGCCTCTTTGAGGCGGTTCTAACGAGCATCCGCGACCTATGTTTGCAGTATAAATAAAAAAATATCACAGATTTCCATCAGAAAAGTAGCCATTTCGGAGATGTGCCGCACGGGTGAGTTATCCTAATGTTAGGCCTAACTCAGAAGCGAACACTACGGTATCGATCAGATTGCCCGGATGGACAGGCTGAGCTTTACCTTTGCTGTTCGTAAATGACAAAAAAGGTGTTTTTTTTTCTCTCGTGACGTGGCTCATTATGTAGTCAAAAATATATTTTCAAAGACTAGGTTCCCATCACGAACACATGCCTATATAATTTTGACCCCTTTGAACCCCACTTCTATACAGTAAAACTGGGGTTTACAGGAGTAAACCTTATGAATCTTCTTTCTGCTCTAAAATACATATTGTGGGTACTCGTTAGAACCGCCTGTTTCTTCTATCTCTCTTTCTCTGTAAGACGACACAAAACGACCAACAAGGGTTGACGAATCGTAAAACCCAAACAGTTAGTCAATTAAAGCAATGCGGTGTCTGATCTGGACTTCACTGTTTGCCAAGGCTTTTGTTGGCGCTGTATATACATGTATGGTTAAAGTTTGTTGTTTTTATAACTTAGACGGGTCCGGTCTTTGTTGTTATCTTCTCATCTTTTCTACTTATTCACGGTCCGTCTTCATGCCCCTTCTACTGTTCTTTGAAGAATTTTCTTTGCCATGACAGAGGACCTACCATGGCCATCCAACCTTCGTTTTGTTTTACAATGTTAACCCATTCAGTAACAGAAACACCTAAACGGGTACCCTGGCAAACAGTACAGGCCCAGATCAGACTACCCAGAACGCGGCGTCTGATCAGGGCCCCCTCTGTTTGCAAAAAGTTCAGTCATTTTCCAAATCATGTTTGAAGAAAACACAACCTGACACACCTAAATTTTGAAATGAACTCCTGCTATATATAAGGTGGAAGATTCCATTTGGTACTTAAAGGGTTAAGGAGACGTTCGTGACAGTCAAGCAGACAGCAAAGACTGTAGGGCAAGCAGACAGCAAAGACTGTAGGGCCAACATCGGTTACTAAGCCCCCCCCATAGGGGCTTGAAGAAATATATGGGCTGCATGATGCTTCCACGCAGAGCTGAATCCGGCCCGCACACTAGTACTGGTAAACCGCTTAGAGGATCTAAGCCTGTCCAGGAACCGCGGTGCGAGGCGGACCGCCCATGCTAATAAACCTTATTGGTTTCATTGGGCGACAGGGCTTGAGATGTCATTTCATCTCAATATCAGGTAAAAGTCCCACAAAATTGGAAGCAACGTCTCCAAAATGACCTTTACAGTGTTGACGGGGACGTTAAACCTCAAATCAAACAAACAAACCAACATCGGTTAAACCCTTTTAAGACCAAATGGAATCTTCCTACTTATAAATAGCATGAGTCCATTTCACAATTTAGGGGTGTCGGGTGGTTTTTTCATCAAAATTTATTTGGACAATGCCTGCAATGCCTGAACCTTTAGCAAACAGTGGAGGCTCTGATCAGACGCCGCATTCTGCGGCGTCTGATCTGGGCCTGCACTGTTTGCCCGGGTACCCGTTTTGGGGTTTCTGGTTCTTAATGGGTTAACATCGATATCACGCGTCGTATCGATGTTGACCGACGACGGTCCGCATTACTGTATTGGCTGGGCAGTGTCATCTTGGATTCGCCTGCATTGTTGCACATAGCGAATTTCAGAGGATTCAACAAAATCCTTTTACTTCTCTAATGTCGGCTTTACAAAAAATGCTAATTCTTGTTTTTTTTTTTTTTTTTTTTTGGTTTTACGGCCCTTTCAAGATTATTTCACTCATATCGAGCCGATTGTTAATCAGAGGTGTGCGAAAACCGGAGTACCCGGAGAAAAAACACCTGACCTTCCGTTGCAGAACTTGGCGTCTCACATGTGACCCGATGCTAATTCTTGGACAAATGACATATCACATGGGCTTGAAGAAATATATTAGCTGCATGATGCTTCCACACAGAGCTGAAACCGACCCGCACACGAGTACTGGTAAACCGCTTAGAGGATCTAAGCCTGCCGAAGGTAAAGCGGTGGGGGTCGGCCCGTCCATGCTTATAAACCCTTTTGATTTCATTGGGCAACAGGGCTTGAATTGTCATTTCATCTCAATGTCGGGTAAAAGTCCCACAAAATTAGAAGCAACGTCTCCAAAATGACGGGACGTTAAACCTGCGCCCCCGCCCATAGGGGCTTGAAGAAATATATGGGCTGCACGATGCTTCCACGCAGAGCTGAATCTGGCCCGCACACTAGTACTGGTAAACCGCTTAGAGGATCTAAGCCTGTCCAGGAACCGCGGTGAGAGGCGGACCGTCCATGCTAATAAACCCTATTGGTTTCATTGGGCGACAGGGATTGAGATGTCATTTCATCTCAATGTCGGGTAAAAGTCCCACAAAATTGGAAGCAACGTCTCCAAAATGACCTTTACAGTGTTGACGGGGACGTTAAACCTCAAATCAAACAAAAACAAACAAATCAAATCAAACAAACAAATAACATATCACATGGGTGTCATTAAATACCTGTCATCTCCTTTTACTCTGTCAGCTCTCGATTTAATTTTTCCACATCTTTTAAAATGCATTTTCGCCGCGCCAAGAAAAGATGTGTCAGTGGACGACTGTTATAGGACACCGCACCGTCATGCGGTTGGATCAAGGTCTTTGGCTACATGCTATACAGATGTCCGTTTATGTTGTTGTTGTTGTTGTTGCTTGTATGCAGACAGAGAACGTTGGTTTGTGGCGGCTTGTCATCTTACACATGGCGAGGCCCGTTTTATAGAACGTAAAACACTTTTCATTTTCTTATATTTTATTATACGTAGTATTCTTATTTATGTCTGGCTATGTAAATAAATTGTATACTTGTAGCTTGTCCAGTGACAGAAACAAAATCTGCCGTTTCTTTGTTTATTTATAAATGACTATGTATCCAAAAAGTTGAAAAAAAGTGCACCCATTGATTAAAGTCGTGTAGAAAAAACCGTCACAGGTAATCATATGGTAAAAGTGGTATCATGTCTCATGGTAGCTTGTCCAGCGACAGAAATAAAATCTGCCGTTATTTATTTATTTAGAGAATGACTATGTATCCAAAAGTTGGAAAAAACGTGCACCCATTGATTGAAGTCGTATAGCAAAACACGGCGGGTAATCATATGGCAAAAGTGGGATCATGTTTCATGTCAAATCAAGAGAACTAACCTGTACTCAGTGGCAGTATTTCCAGGTCCGAAAATTCCGAAAAAAAAAGTGTTTCATGTCAAATCAAGGGAACTAACCTGTACTCAGTGGCAGTTTTTCCAGGTCCGAAAATTCCGAAAAAAATACAACCTTAAAATGACCCTATCATCGCGAAAACACGCCTCTATATATAATTTTGACCGCCTTGAACCCCACTTTTATAATGTTATTAATCAAGTAATTTCGTATTGGCCTGTAACTTGGCCAATACGATTAATGACAATTTTATTAATTTACACAATTAAAAAACATTATTTATGATTTTTGACCCCCGGTTAATATTGGTTAATAATCAATTAATAATATAATGTTATTAATCAAGTAATTTCGTATTGGCCCAGTTACAGGTCCGAGGTCTGCTGTATTGGCCCAAGGCCGAAGGCCGAGGCCAATACAGCAGACCGAGGGCCTGTAACTGGGCCAGTACGAAATTACTTGATTAATGACAATTTTATTAATTGACACAATTAAAAACATGATTTATGATTTTTGAATATTGGTTGACCTTGTATAAAATAGGATAATCAATTAATTATATATAGTAAAACTCGGTTTTACAGGGGTAAACCGTATTTTTTTATTTCAGCTCTAAAATATAGGGTGTGTGTACTCGTTAGAACCGCCTCGATGAGGCTGTCCTAACGAGTACCCACAATCTATATTTTGAGCAGAAATAAGAGAAATATCATAAAATTTTCAGCTTAAAATTTCGTTTTAAAGTTTACATTGTATTTGTATAGGCGTGTTTTCGTAATGTGTTTTTACTTCATTTTATTAAATTTGATGTTGTACATATAGGAAGGAAAAATTAATTTTCTACTAAAATTTCCATGCACGTTTTGCATGGCATTATGAATAATGTAATAACTTAAGTTTAAAGCGTGTTTTTGCTCATTTACTATTGAAGTACATTAAAGGAAGGGTCCCGTTTTATTCTAAAATTGATCCATCTTAATGTGATGCAAAAAATATATTATCATATTCAAATTAACGGTAAAAGATTCATTTTTTATAACCTTCATGCACGTTTTCGCTAGCTAGTGTAGTAATGAATAAATTTATGTTATAGAAACATGCTCCCTATTAACTTTTATAAAGTTTCGCGCCGCTTATCTATAGTAGTCGACTAGGCAGAGCTATTCAGGTGTTGTCAATACAAGTCCACCTGAAGATTCGGTAGAGTGCCTTTCGCATGCTTTCTTCAAGCGGACCAAATGGTCATATACACCACAGCTTTGTTCGTGTTAAAGCTGAATTCACACAATCGGGTGATTTTGTTAACAGAACATTCCAAGGGCAGGTTTAAACGATATCTCCGCCTGCGATTTCTATATTTTTGTAGTGTCAGCAAATACACAAGACAAAGATGTTATTTGACATGCAAGATACGCCTAAGTAAAGATGTGAAGTAAATATCATCAATTAAGACTCTTTAAATGTCATTTCTATTTATAGAAAAATTGAATCAGTATATTCGGCATGTCTATCAATTAATAAGATTTATCACATAACGTCGCTGTTTTAATGGCTAACGTCATGTGACATGGGGTAGGTTTGGTAAGGCAATAGTGATGAGTAGCTTGCATCACTGGGGAGTCCAACTGATATTGGCTTACAGTTGCAGCGGCTAGAATGTTATTTCTTCTATTTCTATACGTCCATTCATTTTCCTTTTTCTCCTCTGCCCCTCACGTTCGTCTTATCAACTTTCTCTTCTCTCTCTCTCTCTCTTTCTCCCATTCTCAGGGAGACAACACAAAATGACCCATTAGACGTGTCGTTTACCTCAAAACAATCAATCAACATATATGTAATTACACACACGTATAATCTGTGTGCCCTCCGCGACAACTCTTTGTTTTGTTTTAATTTCTTCAGTGATAAAGTATAAGTAAAACAAAGATCAGGAATTGATACAATTAACTTACTCCACCCATAAAAGACACCAAAGGGAAAGAAATACAAACATTAAGCGACCAGACCATAATGGAAACCTAAACAAAGGAAGGCCATAAGGACAGTTACTTTCCCACAAAATGGCCATATGGCCATCCAAAACCAAAAGACAACCAAATAAAATCCGATTTAAAATCCTTAAATGTAAAACATGATCTTACCCTCGTGATCATTTCATATGAAATTTAAGAAACTCTCCGAAAGATTGTTTTATAAATTTCCTATGATAACCACTCGTGTTAGATCTTCTTTTTCTACAAGTATGTTGATAAAATTCAAGACTCAAACACCAATGACTTCTTAACCAGACCATGGTAAAGAAGTCTTCAGTCGAAAAGGGGTTCGTTTCAACCCTGATAAAGAAGTCTTGAGTCAAGAACGGGTTCGTTTCACCCATGGTAAAGAAGTCTTGAGTCAAGACGGGTTCATTCCAATTATGGTAAAGAAGTCTTGAGTGAAGAACGGGGTCGTTTCAACCATGGTAAAGAAGTATTGCGTTAGGACGGGTTCGTTTGAACCATGGTAAAGAAGTCTTGAGTCAAGAACGGGTTCCTGTCAACCATGGTAAAGTCAAGAGTGACCCGGTTCGTTTCAACCATAATCAAGAAGCCTTGAATCAAGAACGGTTCGTTTCAACCAGAGTAAAGAGGTCTTGAGTCAAGGACGGGTTCGTTTCAACCAGGGTAAATAGGTCTTGAGTCAAGGACGGGTTCGTTTCAACCAGGGTGAAGAAGTCTTGAGTCATGGGCGGGTTCTTTTCAACCATATTTAAGAAGTCTTGAGTCAAGAACAGGTTCGTTTCAACCAGAGTAAAGAAGTCTTGAGTAAAAAACGGGTTCGTTTCAACCAGAGTAAAGAAGTCTTGAGTCAAGAACGGGTTCGTTTCAACCAGGGTAAAGAAGTCTTGGGTCAAGGACGGGTTCTTTTCAACCATATTTAAGAAGTCTCGAGTCAAGAACGGGTTCGTGTCAACCATTGTAAAGAAGGCTTGAGTCAAGAACGGCCGGTTCGTTTCAACCATAATAAAGAAACCTTGAGTCAAGAACGGGGGGTTCGTTTCAACCATCATGATAAATAAGTCAATAGTATACGAGTCAATAAAATTTCACTTCATACCTAAGCGACAAGGATACATATACCAAAGATGCATGAGCTTCAAACCGGATATGCTTATTTATGTACGAGAGAGCGGATTCAACTTCTAAAAGTTGAAACGACATGTAAAGCGACTTTGAATTGTTCTCCTAGCTTTAGATAAGAACTCCGTGGCCTGTGTAGTGGTGCTGTCTTTAACGGCCAAAAGGCGGTTCTGTGTGATCATACACACTGAATGTTCTTTCGTCTCAGATGCTGAGTATGGCACTTTGATGAATTCAAACTCAAACTGCTCATGGACTTGCCCAATATGTGAGGTATGCAACTTTTCAGACTCTTTCTTCGGTGAATATATAGAACTGGAACAGCGAAACAAATTTGAACCCTGTCAAAGGATAAGGGGTTAAATGTCCGTCTACTGACCCAAGTAAGCCAAATTTTGTAAAAGGTTTGAAACTTAGTATAAACATCAATGGAATAAAAAGAAAAATACCTGAACTCTTAGCTTTCCTTGATACTCACCAACCACATATCGTGGCTATTTAAGAAACAAAGACTGACAGTTCAATAATGACTTCGGAGCTTTTCCCTGAAACTTGTGATTACAGTGTCTACAGAAAAGATAGAAACTCTCAGACTCATCGTGGCGGGTCGATGTTGCTCATTCACAGGGACATCCCCCACATGCAATTCATAGAATTGGCAAACGCAGTTCTCAGAAACTGTCTGGGTTAAGGTTTTTGCAAACAAAAATTCCTGCTTCTTAGCCAGTTGGTATCGACCACCAAATGACACGGTCGGAAACGTCCATTTGTTAAAAGATCAGCTTGATCGCATTAAGTCTCATCATAAATGTAAAACTCTTCCCGCAGAACATGTTCTAGGCGAACAACTTCAGCTTCAGAGACATTGTTTGGTCCGAAAGGCTCAGTAAACAAGGCACGATGCTGAGTCAGTCCGAAGGATAAATATTAATTGACTTTATGAATGATCATGGCTTAGAACAAATTGTTGATGAGAACACTTTGGATTTGATTCTTTACAATTTTACCTAGACAATTTGAAGATATTCAGTCTCAAGACAAACCAAGTGATCATAATATTGTTTCCAGATTTTTTTATCTCGTCTGTTTTTCGAAGAAAAACCTTCGAGCTATTGTCGTCACTCCGGTGTCTGCGTTGCCGTTGTCGTCGTCGTCGTCGTTCCGAATAAAAAACTTATCCTTGGCTATAGCTTCAAAAGTATTTGATCTGACCTCATGAAACTTCATACACATTCTCGCCATCACAAGAGCTACATTTTGACCAAGGGCCATAACTGTTTTATTGGTTTTGGCTGAATTATCTCCCCTTTCTATTTTTTTCTGAAACACATTTTTTCCTCACATTTCAATACTGTTTACAACAGAGTCATCAAACTTCACATGTGTGTTCCTTAGGACAAGTCCTTTCCATTGATGGCAAACCTTTTGACCTGTGACCTTGACCTTTAAACTTTGACCTATTTTTTCGAACATTGAACCAAACACTTAAATCTTGTTCATGTTTCCAAAAGTATTTGACCTAGCTTCATGAAACTTCACACACATACTCACCTTCACAAGAGTTACATTATACTTAAGCTCCGTGACTCTATCATGCAATTTAACTGAATTGTCTCCCCCTTTCTTTCCATTCTTTCCATTAAAATCGTTTTTTGGCTTTCATTTTAATACCACTAACAATACAGCCTTCAAACTTCACATGGATATTCCTTGGAACAAGACCTTTTCATTAATACCAAACTTTTGACCTATGACCTTGATCTTTGACCTATTTTTCGAAAAAGTAGCCAAAAACTTTAATCTTGGCCATATTTCCAAAAATATTTGGCCTAGCCTCATGAAACTAGAAACAGATCTGTATGATCACAAGAGCTACATCGTTACCGAGTTCCATAACTGTATCATGCAATTTGACTGATTTACCTCCCTTTTTGACATACGGAAAAACCCCAGTAAGCATTCTACATAAACCTACAGCGGGCCGTTAGCGGCCCGTCAGGGTAGCTGACGGGCCGCTTACGGCCCACTGTAGATTTATGTAGAATGCTAGCAGGCACACTGGTTGCAAGAAAACGTTTTGGTCTTTCATTTTATACCAAAAACAATATAGCTTTTAAAAGTCACATGTGAATTCCTTGGGGCAAGACCTTTCCATTGATATCAAACTGTTTGACCTGTGACCTTGACCTTTCAACTTTGACCTATTTTTTTAAATTTAACAAACCACTTTAACCTTGGCCATATTTCTAAAAGTATTTGGCCCAGTCTTATGAAACTTAACACACCTCTTTATATGTCATCACAAGAGCTACATTCTGACCAAGTTTCATAACTCTATCATGTAATTTGACTGACTTATCTCCCTTTGTGACATACGAAAAAAAAAAACAAAAAAAAAAAAACAAAAAAAAACGAACGAACATGGCACCCGCTACCATTGCTTTGGTTAAAAATTTTCATTCCACCTATAATAAGGAAACCTCGTAGGAAGGTGAAGTTATATATCAAAAGGGTAACTATGAAACAATGAGGAAGGGTGCGCTAAGATTTGCAAACGAGAATATAAGAATCTTATATGGGCGTGAGGCGTGGATTGAAAAATCCGTCCCGAGGGACACTGTCCGGCATCACGAGGCTTGCCGAGTGATGCCGGACAGTGATCCCAAGGGACGGATTTTTCTATCCACCCCTCACACCCATATTGGATTCTTTTTCTTGCATACCTTCCATTTCTATTGCGAAGTTTTAATGTTGCTGTCACTTAAGCTACCGACGTCCGCCATTTTGTGATGACACAACAGGAATGTTTAGTGACGTCACGCATGACGACGCCGCACATGAGGTTGTAATCAACCAGTGCATTTATCAAACACGCGATTATATTCGATTTGGGGTTGGAACACAAGGGTCAGAACATAAATTTCTATTCCGGGTAAAATCACGGATTTCCTTGTCTGGTGTGCAAGAAATACTTTAATGATCATTCAGATGCTCGATCTGTCCAGGAGAACTTTGATTTGATAACCCTTTCATTCAAACGTCGTTCGAAAATTATATCCCCTCCAAAACTAGCAGATCTGTATCTTCGGCGGACCCGCCGATCGGGGCTTGAAGAAATAGATAAGCTGCATGATGCTTCCACGCAGAGTTGAATTCGACCGCACACGAGTACTGGTAAATCGCTTAGAGGATCTAATCATGCCCAGGCAAAGCGGTGCGAGTCGGACCGTCCTTGCTTATAAACCCAATGGGTTTCATTAGGCGACAGGGCTTGAGATGGCATCTCAATGTCGGATAAATGTCTCACAAAATTTGAAGCACGTCTCCAAAATGACTTATACAGTGTTGACCGGGACGTTAAACCTTAAATTTAACAAACAAATCTGTATCTTCGATTCCCTGGATCACACCAGAGATAAGAAAGAAGATTCGCTGAAAGAATAAGTTTCATGCCAAGGCAAACAAGTTGGGAAATGGTAAACTCTGGGCAAAATTTGAAAACTTGAGACAAGAAATTAAAAATGGCATCAATCATCAGCACGATCTGTATGTGAATAAATTGGTAGGTGATGTAAAGGCAAATCCCAGAGACTTCTACAGATATATCAATAGCTAGAATAAAGAAAGGCAAGGTATCCCGCCCCATATCAAAAGAGGAGGGAACGGGGTTGCTGAACCAGACGCTGAGAGGGCAGAGGAACTAGTTGGTCAATTCAATGATACGATTAATAAAACTGGGTTCAAGGAGTTGCCATTGACTGGAATATCGGCTCCTTGCATGGATAATATTGTTGTTTCATCGGCGGGAGTGATCAAGTTACTTAAAAGTCTGAATCCATCAAAAGCTTCAGGGCCTGATCAGCTTCATCCTAGAGTCCTGAAGGAACTAGCAAATGAGTTAGGTCTATTTTTGCACAGCTGTTCCGACAGTCTCTTGATACGGGTGAAATCTTCAAAGAATGGCTCCAAGCAAACATTTGCCCACTCTTCAAAAAAAGGGAGATACAGCTTTTGCGTAATTATCGCCCTGTGGCCCTGACTTGTGTTCTATGTAAAATGCTTGAATATATATTCTGCTAAAAAATCATTGTTCATTGGGATGAACATAAACTTTTGTCAGACAGACAACATGCATTTAGGAAACGGCAGAGTTATGAAACGGTTTTTAATGATTGGGTAAACATCTTGGACAAAAGGAGACAGGTGAACACATTTATGCTTGACTTTGAGAAGGCTTTCGATACCCCACTATTTAGATTCAAATTGATGGCGAAAGACTCTCAAATGGCTAGATTCCTTTCTTTGCTGCAGAAAACAGCACGCTGTTGTTAATAGTGAATCTTAGAATGGGCTCCAGTTTAGTCTAAGCTCCCACAAAGAAATTTTCTTGACCCACTGTTATTCTTCCTGTACATTAATGATATTTCCACTAGTGTCATCAGGATGTAAAATAGGCTGGATATAGAGGACTTGTTCGAACCAATCTTGGGATATGATGATTGTATCTGGGACCCCAGTGGAGTGGTTCTTAATGAAGAAACTGATAAAAAAGTTCAGAATAGCGTTACAAGCAATTACTGCTTTGAAATTGGGAGCATGGCTGGAATACTCGTTCTAGGAAAACTAAGATGGGAGTCTCTCAAGAAAAGGAGAGGATACAATTGTCTCATGCTTTTATACAAAAGGTCTAAAGGGTGTTGCCAGTTTTTCAACAGATGACCTTGTTCTCCCAGCTAGGCAATGTTAAAATCATCTTTCGTTGGCCTTCCAGAGCCTTACTGCAAGAACTAACATTTATACAGAATCGTTCTTCCCTCGAACCATTAGTGATTGGTATGCCCTTCCCAATTCGATCATTTGCTGAGGATTGTGCAGCCAAGTTTACCTCTGTGGTGAAGGCTAAGGAGTTACTTCCCATATCACAGGTCCATTTGGTTGTTTGTATTGTAGTTTAACTGCCCAGTCAACACTATTTATGTCATTTTAGCTGGTCATTTTGCTTATCCACACTTTTCCTGGGCAGGCTTTTACGTAAGAGGTTAACCAGTAAAGTGCACATTCTTTGGCCAGAAACTGAAAACTGCCCTTCTTGAATGTGCATGAATGCTATCTGACAAATAATCAATAATTTTATATCATTATTTAGTATATAAATATTTGTATATATATCAAACGGGCTCTGTATATATACAACAGTTAGTATAATGCGTAGAATTGTATTCTAGCTCAGCCGGGATAAATTGATGAGACAATTCAACGATGTTTCATGTTTATTGATGATTGGTATGGTAACCAATAAAATCAAAGAGGGTGTATCCTACAAGGAAACAACAACAACAATAACTATAGGATAACAATGCCTTAACAGGCTTATCAATATTTGGTCAACGGACAAGTCTGACGGATGCAAATAATCACATGATAATGATCAACTTTATGCATTCATCTCTAATTCAAAATATTCAGCCATGTTTCCATGTAAACATACAGTATGCCTACTGACATGAATCGATGGAAACATGAGCACAAATGAACATGTCGTATACGGCATAGTTACGCTTATGCGTCTAATTGACAGGACTCGAGCAAAACCCTATTGTCAGGTTGTCTGTATGTAACGGGATAATTAGTATATGATTCATATTATGAACATAACCAATGCATGAAATATTGCTGCCACCTTTTTGTTATTGGTCTGATTTAAACCATGAATATCTGTGCAACCTGCAGCATACTACAAGAAATACTAATAAATGTATTCAGGTTATTCATATGGGTATTCAAGGACCGGAAAGTCAGACAACTAGTGCATTTTTACGAAACAAGATTGTCACAGGTAAGATTTCCATTGTTGTCAATGTCGTGGCAATTTCAGAGGTAAACTTATGGATAAAATGGCAATCATTTCACATAAGGGATTATCGGGGATATACCTGAACAATAATATATCAGTAAATGTCAAAGTAAACATTTGAAAGGTTATGACATTGTGAAATATTAAGATTCTTCTTTGTCAACTTTCTTCTTTCTTTTCTCTATTTTTCGTTCGCGGCGGAATTGTATCTAATCTATAAGCGTGCCTGTGATTGGTTAGTTTTGTGAAGGAAACCCCGTTATCAGGCAATCAAATTCACTCTTTCATCCATCTTAAAATCAAGGGAAGCAACTACTCGAGAAAGCATAATGAGCGAATGGAACCGCAACACATTGAATATAATAGAACAGGAACTGGAGATAGTGCAGAGATGGACCACCAGCTATATCACAGAATATGAACTATTGCAGAAAATGTCTAAAAGGCTAGAAAATATAATCTGCACAACAAAATGCGCTGTGTGACATATAATATATAAATATACGTTCTTTCATTGGTTTAAAAGCGCAATCTGTGACGCCTGGCATTTCTATATGTCCGTCTCGTCATGAGGCATTAGTTTCAAAAATAAAATTTTCCATACGATATCAGTTTCCAAAATTAGAATTTCTATGCGACGTCTACGGAACCCGGGAAGGGAGACATTTCTGTTCCAGTACCTAACAGAACAGAAATTAAAACAATAAAATTAGAGTGGAAAAGAAAGCAAAAACTATGTGGTTTAAACGATATAATATGTCGTTAAAACAACACATTTCTTGTTTCATTTTGCACTCTGAAAACGTAGGGTGGAATCTAAAACAATAAAATTAGAATGGAACAGAAAACAAAAATATGTCGTTTAAACGATATAATTCTTGTTTTCTGTTCCACTCTGAAAATGTAGCGTGGAATTTAAAACAATAAAATTAGAATGGAACAGAAAACAAAAAGGTATCGTCTAAACGACAGAATTATTGATTTCTGTTCCACTCTGAAAAAGTAGCGTGGAATTTAAAACGATAAAATTAGAATGGAATAAAAATACAAACATATTTAGCTTATGCCGTGGTCTGTTGTCCGTCCGTCGTTAACTTTTCACATTTTCGACATCTCCTCCCGAACCGAAAGTCAGATTAAGCTGATTCCTGGTGGAAGGCATTCTGGTGACATTGGGATTAAGATTTGCTAAAATGGTTCCGTTCGGATTTCGATGATATCGCCATGGCGGCGGCCATCTTGAAATTCTTCAAACCACATCTCCTCCCAGACCAAAGTTCGAATTAAGCTGAAACATGATTGGAGGCATTGGATTGACATGGAAATTCAGATTTGCTAAAATCATTGCGTTCCGATATCGAAGCTGGCCGCCATGGCGGCCATCTTGAATTTCTTCCAACGAAATCTCCTCCCAAACCAAAGGTCCAATTGAGCTGAAACGTGAATGGAGGCATCAGGGTGACATGGGTATTTAGAATTGCTAAAATTGTTCCATTCCGATATCCAAGATGGCCACAATGGCTGCCATCTTGAAATTCTTCAAAAGACATCTCCTCCTGAACTAGAGATTGGATCCAGTTGACACTTTGTGGAAGGCATCGGGACGAAATGGCGATTCAGAGTTGCTAAAATTGTTCCGTTCCGATATCTAAGATAGCCACTATAGCGGCCATTCTGAAATTCTTCAAATGACATTTCTTCCCGAACAAAGGGTAAGATTGAGCTTAAACTTAATGAGAAGCATTGGGGGACATGGAGATTCAGACTTAGCTAAAATTGTTCTGATCCGATATCCAAGGTGGCGGCGCACAGAGGCCACCTTGAAATTATTCAAAAGACATATCCTTCCTAACCAGAGGTCAAATCAAGCTGAAACTTCATGGCAGGCATTTGGGGCGACATGGAAATTCGGATTTACTAGAAGCTACAAGATGGCTGGTGGCCATCTTACAAATCTTCAACTTACGTCTCCTCCTGAACCAAAGGTCGAATGGAGCTGAAACTTGATTGGAGAAATCTGGACAACATGGAGTTTCAGAATCGCTGAAATTATAATGTTCTGTTGTCTAAGATTGCTTCCATGTGGGCCATCTTGAAAATCTCTTCCTGAATCCTAAATCAGACAAAAATGTCCAGACACTTAAGCAGAAGCATCAAGATTATTTAAATATCCAGAAGGCAATATGATCTGATAGACAAAAAGGCCACCAAGACGCAATGTAATTTATGATCAGCCTCATCCAGGTGAGCGATTCGGGCCCACTTGGGCCTCTAGTTCTTGTTTTCTGTTCCACTCTGAAAAAGTAGCGTCGGAAAGAAAAACAAGAAATATGTCATTTAAACGACATATTTTTGTTTTCTGTTCCATTCTAAGTTTATTGTTTTAAATTCCTCGCTACTTTTTCAGAGTGGAAAACAAGAAATATGTCGTTTAAACGACATATTTTTGTTTTAAACGACATATTTCTTGTTTTCTGTTCCATTCTAATTGTATTGGTTTAAATTCCACGCTACGTTTTCAGAATGGAACAGAAAACAAGAATATATCGTTTAAACGACATTGTTTTTGTTTTCTGATCCATTCTATTTATATTGTTTTAAATTCCACCCCACTTTTTCAGAGTGGAAAAGAAAACAAGAAACATGTCACGACATATTATATCATTTAAACGACATATTTAATGTTTTCTTTTCCACTCTAATTTTATTGTTTTACTTTCTGTTCTGCTAGATACTGGAAAAGAAATGTCCCTTCCCAGGTTCCGTAGACATCGCTTTCGAAATTACGCTACTTACCAGTGAGCTTGTCATCGTTGTGTCTGCATTACGAATACGGAAGCCAGCAGTATTAGTTTGTCACTTTTCCTTGATAATGGCGGACAAAAACAGAAGAGTGCAAAAAGATAGAAGCAGTAATGGTGGGACAGCGGGTGTTTCGCTTATATTATTTTGTTTTGGATAGCCAGTTGGCCATTTTGTCGGAAAGTAACTGTTTTGGCTTTCTGCTTTTTTTTTTTTTTTTTTTTTGGTTTTACTACCCTTTCAAGATTTTTTCACTCATATCGAGACGATCATTAATCAAAGATGGGCGAAAACCGGAGTACCCGGATAAAAACCACCTTACCTTCCGTTGCAGAACTTGGCGTCTCACATGTGACCCGAGCCAGGCCCGAACTCACAGCGGTAAGAGACCTAATGATTACGAGTCAGCGCCCTTATCCACTAGGCCATGGAGGTCCGTTGCTTTCCGCTATTGATGTTTCCATTAAGATCTAGTCAACGTGCATTTTTTTCATGTCTCCAAAATAGCTATTTTTCTGATGAAAATCCGTGATAATTTTTTCATTTATACTGCAAACATAGGTTATGGGTGTTCGTTAGAACCGCTTCAATGAGCGCAAAATAGTGTAAACCCCGTAAACCCAAGTTTTCCCCTATACAAAGTGGGGTTTATGGGGTGTTCATTTCACGGACTTGTTATCCTAATGTATGTTTTTACTTTTTTTTTAGGTAAATACCAAAAATATAATTTCATCGATCGATTGAAAACATAAAACTTTTCACTCGTGCAAAAAAAAAAAAAGAAACTTTTCTAATGAGTGCGTTGAAAACGTCATAGTTTTCACGAGTGTTTCAGATATGCAAATATTTCACTGCTAATAGTGATTAACGCATTTCAGACGGGAAACCCCTAAACGGGTACCGTGGCAAACAGTGCAGGCCCAGATCAGTCGGCCCAGATCAGACTGATCTGGGCCTACACTGTTTTACAAAAATTCAACCATTTTCCAAATAGGTTTTGAAGAAAATACAACCTGCCACCCCTAAATTTTGAAATGGACTCCTGCTATAGGAGGAAGATTCCACTTGGTACAAAAAGGGTTAATTGATGTTATGCCAGTATGGGTTCAACGGATTAAAAACCGATTAGTTGTCAAATGAAATGATTAAAAATGAAACAGTTTGCTTACTGTGTTCCCCTTTATTGCTTCACGAGGCCAACAGAGCTTTTGTTTGTATTGGAATTTAGCGTTCCAGTCAACACTATTTTAGATCATTTTTGAGCCGGTCAGTTTACCTATCCACTCTTTTCCTGGACAGGCTTATACGTAAGCGTTTAACCAGTTCATTGCACACGCTTT
This sequence comes from Lucinisca nassula, assembly GCA_963580285.1. Taxonomy (NCBI): domain Eukaryota; kingdom Metazoa; phylum Mollusca; class Bivalvia; order Lucinida; family Lucinidae; genus Lucinisca; species Lucinisca nassula. The sequence goes on along the minus strand of OY757010.1, from coordinate 125,749,050 downwards.
CGCTCTCTGACGTGCGGCTTAAAATAGCCGTTTCCCATCACGTAAAGCAAGTCCTTGAAGAACCCCTCAAAAACACGCTCTGTATTAACAGGGGCATACATTATTTTGCTCTTTCTGGTCCAAGACATAGATTGTGGGTACTCGTTAGAGCAGTCTCAATGATGGGTTTCAAACAGACCAGTGAAAGGCACGTGGAAATCAGCAGTGCAAAGCAACTGTACTTAGTAGCGTTTGTCAATCCGTCTCAAAACTATCAAAACTTTTACATTGAGTCAACTACGTTCTACTTAACACACATTGATCATCAAGGCCAAGTTGTTCAAAGCAGCGTAAGTTAACCCTTTTTGTACCAAATGGAATCTTCCACATTATATACAGCAGGACTCCATTTCAAAATTTAGGGGTGTCAGATTGTGTTTTCATCAAAATCTATTTGGAAAATGACTGCACTTTAAGCAAACAGTGCAGGCCATGATCAGACGCCGCGTTCTGTGGCATCTGATCTGGGCCTGCACTGTTTGCCTTTAGGTGTTTCTGGTATACTGAATGGGTTAATGAACTCGTTAATGGTCAAAACGTTAACTATTCAATAGGTACCTAATACTCTTGTATTTCTACTGGAAAATGTGAGGAGCTTTTTTGCAAATTTGATGCAAACCCTATTCGCACTTTTTTTTTTTTTTTGCTGTACAAAATGATAAAAAAATTAACGACTCGTTAACTAACGACTTCGCAAAAAATAAAATAAATAAAATAAAATAAAATAAATAAATAAAATAAATAAATAAAAGTGGCATTAGGTTATTTTATAAATGCGGCATAAAACAAACACTTTCCCTTACAATACTATAATATTTGAAAAGCAATTTAATCCGTATTATATATGGACCAATAAATCATCATATTTAGTTAAAACAAATATGCCACTGTATTACCCTTAAGCAATTGTCTGAGACAAGGATTAACGGTCACAACCGATATTCATCGAAAACTGCCGACTATAGCCGAATTGCTTTAAACAGGTGTCAAGTAGCGTAATTCTGAAAGCTACCTGGAAAAACTGCCAGTACAGGTTCGTTCCCTTGATTTCCCTTGATTTCATATGGCCGAACTTTTCCCGTATGTCATTTTTTGTATTCCCTTCCCTTTGGTGTCATTGCTGGGAGCTGTGGGTTAACATCATTGTCTTCACTTCTATTTTATTATACTTGTAGAGTGGCCCAGATTTCCCTCATAATGCTGTAATGTAGTTTTTTATGTCTGTAGAACTAGCAATAGTGATATTTACTTATTTCTTCTCAAACAGACAGAGCTACTCCAGCGAGTACATACACATTTCCTTGGAGAAAAAAAAAATGACGAAAAAATTTAGAGAAGATTTCATAAGTGGAAATGTATTATTGCATTTATTAAACGAGTTGAGGAAAAAGGGATAAAATGCGAGGCTTCGCCGAGCATTTTATCCCTTTTACCCAATGAGTTTAATAAATTCAATAACACATGAACATTAATGCAAGATTCTGTTTAAAACGCATGTGATTTACGATTTTTTGTACAAAAATGTCAATATTCCGCCATTAGTAAACGCGACGTCGCAAAGGACGTCGTATATACAACGTTAAGGGACGTATATAACTTTTTTGCATATTTATTCCACTAGTGGATTCCTAATTTAATTCATGGCGTTATTACATTCTCAGACGCGAAATCATATGATAAAATATATACTATTATAAAAAATAGAAGTGAAGGCAATGATCAGGAATCGATACAATAAATTCACAGTTCCCATCAGAGACACCAAAGGGAAAGAAACAAAAACATGAAACAACCAGACACTAATGCAAACATCAATAGCGGAAAGCCAAAAGGACAGTCACTTCCCACAAAATGGTAAATTGGCTATCGAAATAAAAAGCTATACTCACACTCAAAGACAACCCATAACACAAATACATCGCCTTGGAACGGTCAGTGAAACAAACTCCACTGGGGAGGGGGGGGGGGATACACACACTCAAAGACATACCATAACAAAAATAAATCTCAACTGAAGAACCGTCTTGGACCGGTCAGTGAAACGAATTCCACTGGCGGCGGGTAGGCATGGGCTTAAATCGATTTTACGCGGTCGCAATCCTCGCCCATTCTTATGTCCGATTTAGACAAACAATTTGTTCACTCCGCATGAAGGCCTACTAAGTCATTAGTGCAACATCTCCGAGAACACAAATATCAAACATCCACAGAGATGAAACAACGGTGAGGACTCCACAGCAAGAAACCACTGAAATGCTGGATTGAAAGAAAACCAGCTGTTAGACTCCGATGGGCCATTTTATGTCTATTTGAAGTAGGGTTTGTAAAGTATTTCATTTCACGCACTTTTTTGTTTATTTGTTTGGTTGGTTTTTGCTTTGATTACTTCACTCATATCGAGCCGGTGGGCGAAAACCGTAGTACCGGAGAAAAACCACCCGACCTTCTGTTGCAGAACTTGGCGTCTCGCATGTGACCGGAGCCAGGCCCGAACTTACAGCGACTAGAGACCTAATGATTAAGAAGAGTCAGCGCTCTTATACATCGGTAAAACACGCCTATACGAATACATTGTTAATTTCACCGCCGTAAAAATGTAAAATTTAAGATGAAAAATTGTGATATGTTTTCTTATTTTTACTCAAAATATAGATTGTGGGTACACGTTAGAACCGCCTCAGCAAGGCGGTTCTAACGAGTAGCCACAATCTATATTTAGAGCAGAAACAAGAAAAATAAGGTTTACCCCTGACAACCCCAGTTTTACTATAAAAAAAGTGGGGTTCAAGGGGGTCAAAATTATATAGGCCTGTTTTTGTGATGCGGCCCGTCACACACTTTTTAACGTAATGAGATGCATTGATTGTGAAATCAAGCTTTCATTCTGTCCGTACCCTAGGACTGAAAGTGTCAATTATATTGCAAATGTATGAATATTAAAAAGAAAAACGGTTCGCGATTACAGAGTAACATACATAACAATATGTAAGAGTTTACATAATTAGGCGAATTAGCTGCCCTCGGCATTAGCTGATTTCTTTGTTATGCAAATTGATACATACTGTCGAATTAATGTGGAATCTGTCGCTAGATGGCATACCAGAAACAATAGTCCTAAGGGATGTTCAGTTGATGGATCCTATGTTAAATGTTCAATTAAAATTATTTCCGACTTCATTTAAATCTTTTTAAATTAGTTTGTTTTCTCGCAAGCTTAATGTCTTAAACATATGTTGGATTTGAGGTTTTACGGACGTCCCCGTCTACACTGTTTGGGCCATTTCGGAGACATTGCTTCCAGTTTTGTGTGACTTTTACCAATATTGAGATGGAATGACATCTCAAGCCCTAAGGGTTTGTATGTAGAGACAGTCCAACTCGCATCACTTTGTCTGGGCAAGCTTAGATCCTTTAAGCTGTTTACCAGTACTCATGTGCAGTCGGTTGTAGCTCTGCGAGGAAGCATCATGCATCCCAATCTATTTCTTCAAACCCCGATGTGGTGGGGGAGGGGCATAATATCATTATACAACGGGTTGAAGACCGCGTATTTTTCGAAAAAAAAAAAAAAGATAGATGCATGATAAAAGCAGAAGCACTTAGACTTGTTTTCTGAGAACACAGATGTCTCCCCTCCCAACCACATACCCCAACAAAACAAGCAATTCCAATCCGTTCTTTATCCAAGTCACATTATATCCATGCAAATTTGAATAAAATCCAGCCAGTAGTTCATGAGATATGCTGCACATAACCTAAATTTGGCATAAATTTGACCTATTCAGCACGACTGTGACCTTGAAAAAAGTCAAGGTCACCAAAACCTAATGACTTCTGCAACCTCTCCTGATATTATATCCATGCAAATTGGCCCCCGCTCATCATGGCTTGAAGAAATAGATGGGCTGCATGATTCTTCCACGCGGAGCTGAAACCGACCAGCACATGAGTACTGGTAAACCTCTTAGAGGATCTAAACCTGCACAGGTAAAGCTGTGTGAGTCGGACCGTACATGCTTATAAACCCTATTGGCTTCATTGGGCGGCAGGGCTTGAGGTGTCATTTCATCTCAATGTCGGATAAAAGTCCCTCAGATTTGGAAGCAACGTCTCCAAAATGGCCTTTACAGTGTTGACGGGGACGTTAAACCTCAAATCAAACAAACAAATATATCCATGAAAATTTCATTAAAAACCACCCAGTAGTTCGTAAGACAGCTTGCATACAAGAAAGTGTCACGCCGACGCATACGCCTACGCGGACGCCGACGGGATCCGCACCAAAAATTATATGTCCTCCTCCCTTTCGGTGTGTATGTTGTGGGGCGGGGGGGGGGTGTGGACATAATTCGTCCATACCTGTATCGAAAACAAAGAGTACATAACCGTGGATCTCTATTGATCTCCACTATTAAGGGGATGGGTATTCCTGAAGTGGAAGGCAGGAAAATGTTTCTCCTGTCAAGAAGGAACTACTCTGAAAGGAGTAGATTGTCAATATAGGGGTCTTCTCTGAAAGAAAAGAATTTGCTCCTCAGGAGCAAATTCTTTTCTTTTAGGCTAGACCCGCTTGTCAAAGGAGTTTCAGCTCATGTTTTCCTGCATGATCCGTCAGATAGAGTTACACAATGATAGGTACCGTACATGTAATGCGTTGGCACACTCGGATTTATATGATGGAAGCCTGGATCCTATGGATGCCGAAGCTTGAAAATATTATATTGTAGCACTCAGACCGAAGGATTTGCTTGTCAGGATATATGGCTGAGCGGCCTTATAGTGGGGTACGAGTACTACACATGTTTGTGGGTCCGACTGGTGCAGATGAAGTTTATGAAGTAGGGATTAAAATGACAACTACTAGTGCTCGATATTTATAACTTTACCCAATGAATCACTAAATCAAATAATACAACAAAGGTTACAAGAAATACATGTTTGAATTACCACTAGTGCAAAATGAAATTACCACTAGTATAAGTTGAACTTTAGACTTGCATAAAATTACCATTGGTATAAATAACCACTAGTATAAGTTTTTAAGCATACAGATTTAGATTATAACTGTGTCATTATGCTTTAAAACATGCATGAAATGGCCACTGTTATAAGATGAAACTACAACTGTGGCAAGATATTGCTCCCAAAATTTACATTAAGGAATGATATAAACAGATACCCACAGGCTTAAACACTTACATCAAAGAAACAACCCCTGCTAGATGTAGCGAAATTGTCCCTCAGTGTGAGTGCATCAAAATTACAAATGCCTCACCACTCTTGTCTCAATGGTCCTGCTAATTAGATTAAGACTGTCATTAAGGTAGATCTAAAACCTGTGTCAAAGTACTGCTTAGCTAGGTTATGGTAGGTTAGAGTAGACTAGAATAGAATAGAACCGGCTAGAATAAGATATAACAGGGAAAATATTTTGGTTGAAAATGTCTTAACCCTAATGGGTAGGGTAATGCAACCTAGAAGGTGCTGGTTGGGATGTAAACAATAAAGAAAAAGATAATAACCTCTCCAAAAGTATGCCGGTTGCTGGTTGACATAATTTGGTGACTTAGTTCCACTATATAGAATCACTGGGTAGGCTGAGACTTTAGTTATTATTTCTATTTCTGGTGATTTTCAACCTTGGTTGCAATCGAGAGCACAAGCTCTAAGAGGCCTATCTACTAGGAGACGCTGCCTGCTGGTTGCGATTGCGGAGGGGTTGGCACGTGATACCGGTACGTCACATCCAGTCGTGACGTCGTCCCGGACTTTAGACCGGGAAAAACGCACGCGACGATTAGTGATATGATGGTCACGTGACCATTTCAGACAAACAAACATGGCGGCCAAGTCTGTGAATGCGGTAAATATGAGAAAGAATAATGAATCTTATGGCTAGAAAAGCGATTGTCACATAAATTCAACGATAGAGAGATGTAGAAAAGCGGCCAAATAATTGATCTGGACCGTGAATATGGTCAGGTATTACGTCTATAGATATTTATACGGGAGCGGTCAAAAGTAGCAAATTCTTGACTTTTAATTTTTCGGTACAAAATTATTATACCGGACGAACTCAAACAGGCGGGCCAGCGTGCTACAATACCTCCCCACCTTAGGCATTTGGTCCCACAAATAGGTGGGTATTGTGGTAAGTTATCACTTGGATTGGCAAATAATTCTATTAAAGAGGAAATCTCTGCCAATTAGTAAGCACATGTTTGTCACATGGCACATCGTAAGAGCTCGTCCAGCACAGTAGCAGTTTATCTTAGAAATTCAAGCATAATATTTAAATTGGAGCTACAGTAGGCATGCAAAATGGGCAACATCTTGACCAAACCAGGTCCACTGCCAGTCTGTACCTCTGCACAGTCCTGCCAGAGACCTGACCAGGTTCAGATATATATCATAACTGAAGACTGCTGATGCAGAACCATGACTTGATCATCCGTTCCAAACAAACAAGCCGACACGTATTAATTACTAGTGCCCACTTTCCATTATTTCAAATAGTTTCAATTTGAAATGTTTCAATATGAAATAACATACACAGAGTTTCAATATGAAACAAACGACAAACATGTTCGAGAGACTGTAGTCAGTATGGCTATCAAACAAAACACTGACGCATTTCCGTTCCTCCGTATGCATATTCTCTAATATTTGGACACTACGAGAACACACCTATAAATTTTTAACCTACCTAAGCCTAAACTTTACAAAGCAAATCGTGAGTTCAGAGGTTTGAACATTGTCTCTATATATACATTGCATACATATAAACAAAATAAACATAGACTGCGGGTGCCGGCGAGAACCGCCTCGTCGAGGAGGTCCCAACTAACTCCCACAATCTATGCTCCTGGCATAAATAAGCAGAATAACAGGATTTTCATCCGGGTCATTTCAACTGTTGTTATAAAATTTTCACTAGATATTTGAATAGGTGTGCACTCGCAGTGGTACGTCACATGCAAGAGGGCAGGTGGACACATCCCATTGCCACTTCTACCCCTGCAGTAAACAGAAGACACTTACAGACTGGGTTCGACAAATCCATTGCTCAGCCGCCCGGGACAAGTCAAATATATATATATATATATATTTTTTTTTTTTTTTTTTTTTTTTGGCTGGGCGAGTGATTTTTCGTTTCACCCACCCAGACAAAAAAAATTAAATGGATAGATTATACAATTTAAAAAAAAACACCGTAATTCTAAGCTATTTCCAAGGTTGTGTTGAACCATCGGTCAAGCGGCTGAACTCTGGATCCGCCAGGCCCCATAAAAATCTCACGTGGTGGAAAATGTGTACTCTAGTGGGTACAAGGAGGTCTCGAGAAACATGCATGTGACCATTGGGTAAATTACAACAATAATAACTGCAAATTATGAACACTATTCCTTGATGACTTATTTAGTGGTACTCCAGCCGATACAGGGAGGCCTAATTTCACTCTGAATCCCTGCGTTAGCTCTCGTAGCCTTCAGTTGCAAGTACTATATATATTTTTCCAGACTAAAACACACAAACTGCAACAGCTGAATGCCTATGATTGGATGAAACAATTAAGCAAGCGATTTACAAGAGGAAGTTCAGGTTTTGCAGCCATGTGAACTTTGTGCATTCTAGGCCTGGAGACATCAAGGCATCATGAATTGTTTGTTATAATGAATGTATGTACCTATTTTGCTCTCATAGAGACAAAAGAAACATATCATCCTGTTGAGCTTTCTCATTAGTCATTTGTCCAACAACTAATATTCATAAATGTATGTGCATTTCAGTTAAAACGCTAACCAGAAAAACAGGGTGACATCTCCCACCATGAGACAAAGGACAGATAAAACAGTGGCACATGGTAAGAAAGGTAACCCAGTTAAGGTGGTATAATTCAAAAGCATGCTATGAAAGTATTAAAGGACATGACATACTGGTTTTAAAATCACACAGAGATGCACCGACTCACCAAGGCAAGAAATAGTTTAGATAAAATCTATGAACCGGCGAATAGCGCTATTTCGTATTAATGAAACGTTCATGTATAACAGGAATCTAACCCTGCCAAGACAAAGGTCATGACAAAGGCCACATTTCATAAATTTGTGAATCAGTGCAGCCCTCAAATCATATTCACAATCATTTATAGATAATTATTGCAATTTAAGTCAGTTCAATTGTTAGATTGTCTCCCTTGGATCAACAATCAATGGCATGACATATCTTAAGATTTGTTTAACTAGTTTTGTTGATAAGCTAACAGTAAATTCTTACTGAAGTAGTTCATAGCCACTGAATATTTTTTAAGATTATATAAATAGATCAGATGTTTATCTTCCCAGATTCTGAGCAAAATATAACAGGACTTGGTTAGTATTTATTGCCAGAATGGAAAGAAAAACATCCAACCAAGGCATCTGTCTCGGCAAGACTCTGCAGCTGGAGCTCCACATGAGATTGTATTTAATGACAACATGTTGCACACTTTATCATACAACAAGCAATCACCAAATACAACATACTCTTTACAAGGACATAATACAACTTGATCCATTCAAAACTGACTCCATCTGCAGTGCTCTGCCATAAGTAGACTAAGCTCTGTCAGGCTGATTTTATTATATCATAAGAATGCGCAATAGAGTGAGACATCTCACAAGAGTTACTACCAATCACGCAAAAATAGAGAAATGCTTCATGAAAAATCACAGATATAATGCTTTATTTCATACATAAAACAGTTTAATGGTGGTTGTTCACAGATTAACAGCCCAGTCAATACTATTTTAGGTCATTCTTTGAGCTGGTCAGTTTACCTAATCTATACCTTTCCTGGGCATAATATTTATAAGCGATAAACCAGCACAGTGCATATTCTCTCGCCAGGAACTGACAACTGCCTTTCTTGAATCAGCGGAAGGCTGAGGATGATCATAGAAAATATTTCAGGATCAATCTCCATGAAAGAGTGTTGCTGACTCCGGCAGGTATCTAACCCACATCCACCAGTCAGATGCGCCCAAGGTAGGTGTATGCTGTGTGTACTCATTAGAGTCACCACATTGAGTCCCTGCATCCTCAAGTCCAAGCGATCACCGGTCCGAGGCGCAACAGACCGAGTCACCGAGACGGACTTAAATGTCAATTAAGGATTGTCAATAATATTTATATCAATCAGGCTCATAATATGTTTTGCTACTACAGTAGAATGCCGGCTATCTACATAAAAACAAATGAAAGTGGCTCACCTTAAATTGAATGCCTTCAAAATTATACAATTATTCTAAGAATCAGCAAGTTCTTTCAATTACACCTGGCAGAATTTCATTCTGGCACTTCACACTGGAAATGCCAAGATGAAGTATCTGCCAATCGTCGGCAGTCCACGGCAGTAACTTCGTAAATTCACAGATAAAAGTGATGACTTTAATTCTCGTTTCAGACACCTGACCATGATCAGGCCTGGTTATAGATGGTCCACTGCCAGTCTGTACCTCTGCACAGTCCTGCCAGAGACCTGACCAGGTTCAAGATATATATCATAACTAAAGACTGCTGATGCAGAACCATGACTTGATCATCCGTTCCAAACAAACAAGCCGACACGTATTAATTACTAGTGCCCACTTTCCATACAGCGTCTCGAAGTAGTTTCAATTTGAAATAACATACACAGAGTTTCAATATGAAATAACATACACAGAGTTTCAATATGAAACAAACGACATACATGTTCGAGAGACTGTAGTCAGTATGGCTATCAAACAAAACACTGACACATTTCCGTTCCTCCGTATGCATATTCTCTAATATCTGGACACTACGAGAACACACCTATAAATTTTTAACCTACCTAAGCCTAAACTTTACAAAGCAAATCGTGAGTTCAGAGGTTTAAACATTGTCTCTATATATGCATTGCATACATATAAACAAAATAAACATAGACTGCGGGTGCCGGCTAGAACCGCCTCGTCGAGGAGGTCCCAACTAACTCCCACAATCTATGCTCCTGGCATAAATAAGCAGAATAACAGGATTTTCATCCGGGTCATTTCAACTGTTGTGATAAAATTTTCAGTAGATATTTGAACAGGTGTGCACTCGCAGTGGTACGTCACATGCAAGAGGGCAGGTGGACACATCCCATTGTCACATCTACCCCTGCAGTAAACAGAAGACACTTACAGACTGGGTTCGACAAATCCATTGCTCAGCCGCCTGGGACAAGTCAAATATATATATATATATAGACAAATGAATTAGCGCTCAAAAATCGGTCGCACCGCAACCGGGACTCGAACCACGGATCTCCTGCATTCCGGGCAGACGTGCTAACCATTACACCACCACGGCCTTCCGACATTGTACGCCAATTTTAACATTTATAAACCTTTAACGTCATTAGCGCTATTTAGAGATCTTTCATTTACCGCCATAAGCGACCCTATCATTTTCGGTTCTTTTTTTAACCTACGGACGGCGGCCATTTATTCTATTTATTTATTTATTTATTAGATTTACAAATGTTCTACTGTATCGGAGTAAGTATATGAAAATCAAAGTAAAGCACGATACAGGCAATTAAATAGACAAATGAATTAGCGCACAAAAATCGGTCGCACCGCAACCGGGACTCGAACCACGGATCTCCTGCATTCCGGGCAGACGTGCTTACCATTACACCACCACGGCCTTCCGACATTGTACGCCAATTTTAACATTTATAAACCTTTAACGTCATTAGCGCTATTTAGAGACCTTTCATTTACCGCCATAGGCGACCCTATCATTTTCGGTTCTTTTTTTAACCTACGGACGGCGGCCATTTTATTCTATTTATTTATTTATTTATTAGATTTACAAATGTTCTACTGTATCGGAGTAAGTATATGAAAATCAAAGTAAAGCACGATACAGGCAATTAAATAGACAAATGAATTAGCGCACAAAAATCGGTCGCACCGCAACCGGGACTCGAACCACGGATCTCCTGCATTCCGGGCAGACGTGCTAACCATAACACCACCACGGCCTTACGACATTGTACGCCAATTTTAACATTTATAAACCTTTAACGTCATTAGCGCTATTTAGAGATCTTTCATTTACCGCCATAGGCGACCCTATCATTTTCGGTTCTTTTTTTAACCTACGGACGGCGGCCATTTTATTCTATTTATTTATTTATTTATTAGATTTACAAATGTTCTACTGTATCGGAGTAAGTATATGAAAATCAAAGTAAAGCACGATACAGGCAATTAAATAGACAAATGAATTAGCGCACAAAAATCGGTCGCACCGCAACCGGGACTCGAACCACGGATCTCCTGCATTCCGGGCAGACGTGCTTACCATTACACCACCACGGCCTTCCGACATTGTACGCCAATTTTAACATTTATAAACCTTTAACGTCATTAGCGCTATTTAGAGACCTTTCATTTACCGCCATAGGCGACCCTATCATTTTCGGTTCTTTTTTTAACCTACGGACGGCGGCCATTTTATTCTATTTATTTATTTATTTATTAGATTTACAAATGTTCTACTGTATCGGAGTAAGTATATGAAAATCAAAGTAAAGCACGATACAGGCAATTAAATAGACAAATGAATTAGCGCACAAAAATCGGTCGCACCGCAACCGGGACTCGAACCACGGATCTCCTGCATTCCGGGCAGACGTGCTAACCATTACACCACCACGGCCTTACGACATTGTACGCCAATTTTAACATTTATAAACCTTTAACGTCATTAGCGCTATTTAGAGACCTTTCATTTACCGCCATAGGCGACCCTATCATTTTCGGTTCTTTTTTTAACCTACGGACGGCGGCCATTTTATTCTATTTATTTATTTATTTATTTATTAGATTTACAAATGTTCTACTGTATCGGAGTAAGTATATGAAAATCAAAGTAAAGCACGATACAGGCAATTAAATAGACAAATGAATTAGCGCACAAAAATCGGTCGCACCACAACCGGGACTCGAACCACGGATCTCCTGCATTCCGGGCAGACGTGCTAACCATTACACCACCACGGCCTTCCGACATTGTACGCCAATTTTAACATTTATAAACCTTTAACGTCATTAGCGCTATTTAGAGACCTTTCATTTACCGCCATAGGCGACCCTATCATTTTCGGTTCTTTTTTTAACCTACGGACGGCGGCCATTTTTGTGCGCTAATTCATTTGTCTATTTAATTGCCTGTATCGTTCTTTACTTTGATTTTCATATACTTACTACGATACAGTAGAACATTTGTAAATCTAATAAATAAATAAATAAATAGAATAAAATGGCCGCCGTCCGTAGGTTAAAAAAAGAACCGAAAATGATAGGGTCGCCTATGGCGGTAAATGAAAGGTCTCTAAATAGCGCTAATGACGTTAAAGGTTTATAAATGTTAAAATTGGCGTACAATGTCGGAAGGCCGTGGTGGTGTAATGGTTAGCACGTCTGCCCGGAATGCAGGAGATCCGTGGTTCGAGTCCCGGTTGCGGTGCGACCGATTTTTGTGCGCTAATTCATTTGTCTATTTAATTGCCTGTATCGTGCTTTACTTTGATTTTCATATACTTACTCCGATACAGTAGAACATTTGTAAATCTAATAAATAAAAATAATAAAATGGCTGCCGTCCGTAGGTTAAAAAAAGAACCGAAAATGATAGGGTCGCCTATGGCGGTAAATGAAAGGTCTCTAAATAGCGCTAATGACGTTAAAGGTTTATAAATGTTAAAATTGGCGTACAATGTCGGAAGGCCGTGGTGGTGTAATGGTTAGCACGTCTGCCCGGAATGCAGGAGATCCGTGGTTCGAGTCCCGGTTGCGGTGCGACCGATTTTTGTGCGCTAATTCATTTGTCTATTTAATTGCCTGTATCGTGCTTTACTTTGATATATATATATATATATTTTTTTTTTTTTTTTTTTTTTTGGCTGGGCGAGTGATTTTTCGTTTCACCCACCCAGACAAAAAAAAAATTAAATGGATAGATTACACAATTTAAAAAAAACACCGTAATTCTAAGCTATTTCCAAGGTTGTGTTGAACCATCGGTCAAGCGGCTGAACTCTGGATCCGCCAGGCCCCATAAAAATCTCACGTGGTGGAAAATGTGTACTCTAGTGGGTACAAGGAGGTCTCGAGAAACATGCATGTGACCATTGGGTAAATTACAACAATAATAACTGCAAATTATGAACACTATTCCTTGATGACTTATTTAGTGGTACTCCAGCCGATACAGGGAGGCCTAATTTCACTCTGAATCCCTGCGTTAGCTCTCGTAGCCATCAGTTGCAAGTACTATATATATTTTTCCAGACTAAAACACACAAACTGCAACAGCTGAATGCCTATGATTGGATGAAACAATTAAGCAAGCGATTTACAAGAGGAAGTTCAGGTTTTGCAGCCATGTGAACTTTGTGCATTCTAGGCCTGGAGACATCAAGGCATCATGAATTGTTTGTTATAATGAATATATGCACCTATTTTGCTCTCATAGAGACAAAAGAAACATATCATCCTGTTGAACTTTCTCATTAGTCATTTGTCCAACAACTAATATTCATAAATGTATGTGCATTTCAGTTAAAACGCTCACCAGAAAAACAGGGTGACATCTCCCACCATGAGACAAAGGACAGATAAAATAGTGGCACATGGTAAGAAAGGTAACCAAGTTAAGGTGGAATAATTCAACAGCATGCTATGAAAGTATTAAAGGACATGACATACTGGTTTTAAAATCACACAGAGATGCACCGACTCACCAAGGCATGAAATAGTTTAGATACAATCTATGAACCGGGGGATAGCGCTATTTCGTATTAATGAAACGTTCATGTATAACAGGAATCTAACCCTGCCAAGACAAAGGTCATGAAAAAAGGCCACATTCCATAAATTTGTGAATCAGTGCAACCCTCAAATCATATTCACAATCATTCATAGATAATTATTGCAATTTAAGTCAGTTCAATTGTTAGATTGTCTCCCTTGGATCAACAATCAATGGCATGACATATCTTAAGATTTGTTTAATTAGTTTTGTTGATAAGCTAACAGTAAATTCTTACTGAAGTAGTTCATAGCCACTGAATATTTTCCAAGATTATATATATATAGATCAGATGTTTATCTTCCCAGATTCTGAGCAAAATATAACAGGACCTGGTTAGTATTTATTGCCAGAATAGAAAGAAAAACATCCAACCAAGGCAGCTGTCTCGGCAAGACACTGCAGCTGGAGCTCCACATGAGATTGTATTTAATGACAACATGTTGTACACTTTATCATACAACTAGCAATCACCAAATACAACATACTCTTTACAAGTACATAATACAACTTGATCCATTCAAAACTGACTCCATCTGCAGTGCTCTGCCATAAGTAGACTAAGGTCTGTCAGGCTGATTTTATTATATCACAAGAATGCGCAATAGAGTGAGACATCTCACAAGAGTTACTACCAATCACGCAAAAATAGAGAAATGCTTCATGAAAAATCACAGATATAATGCTTTATTTCATACATAAAACAGTTTAATGGTGGTTGTTCACAGATTAACAGCCCAGTCAATACTATTTTAGGTCATTCTTTGAGCTGGTCAGTTTTCCTAATCTATACCTTTCCTGGGCATAATATTTATAAGCGATAAACCAGCACAGTGCATATTCTCTCGCCAGGAACTGACAACTGCCCTTCTTGAATCAGCGGAAGGCTGAGGATGATCATAGAAAATATTTCAGGATCAATCTCCATGAAAGAGTGTTGCTGACTCCGGCAGGTATCTAACCCACATCCACCAGTCAGATGCGCCCAAGGTAGGTGTATGCTGTGTGTACTCATTAGAGTCACCACATTGAGTCCCTGCATCCTCAAGTCCAAGCGATCACCGGTCCGAGGCGCAACAGACCGAGTCACCGAGACGGACTTAAATGTCAATTAAGGATTGTCAATAATATTTATATCAATCAGGCTCATAATATGTTTTGCTACTACAGTAGAATACCGGCTATCTACATAAAAACAAATGAAAGTGGCTCACCTTAAATTGAATGCCTTCAAAATTATACAATTATTCTAAGAATCAGCAAGTTCTTTCAAATACACCTGGCAGAATTTCATTCTGGCACTTCACACTGGAAATGCAAAGATGAAGTATCTGCCAAACATCGGCAGTCCACGGCAGTAACTTCGTAAATTCACAGATAAAAGTGATGACTTTATTCTCGTTTCAGACACCTGACCATGATCAGGCCTGGTAATAGATTTTGCTCCAGTCCTGTATAAGTGAAAAGGTAATGGTGCCAAAAACAACCACCTAATGACTTAAACTACCGTAAACAACTTATTTAATTTTTCATTATTCACAAGTAACCCAGTTCGCGATCTTGTAGGTGAAACAAGGTCCCGACTCGGCTATCCAGTGATCTAACATATGGAAGACATGGAAACAATATTTTTTTTTAGGCTCAAAATATTACACAAAATCAATACTTTTCCAATAGTAAGCTGTTTACGGTGCAAGGTAAGTATTAAGAAAACATATTATTGAACTGGGGCAAGTACATTTAACTCTCGTTGTCTCAAACACCACAAGTACAGTTAACCCCCATTATCTCAAACACCCCCTATTTCAAACCATTACTAAGTCAAAGTAAGTTTCAACACAACTCCCTAGTGTTCCCATCCATTATTATACCTCCATCTCCATTTTCTCAAACTACAGTTATCTCAAACTAAAATTCCAGTCCCTCGGAGTTTGAGGCAAAGAGAGTTGACTTGTAATGACAAATATGTTTATGATGAGGATTTCATGTTTAACGACACGTCAACCCCATTGTGGGTCATAAGCTACAAATATGTTTAAGTACTGCTGGTTAACCTGCAAACACCCTAACACTATGCAATTAGCAAACATGCAGGTTATCATGATAAAAACAATAATTGAAGAGAAAAAAACTTGATGGTTGCTGACCAGCATCTTTCCAGCTCAGAGACAGACCCTGCCCTCCCACGAGAAGAGGAACTCAAACACTCACCTGTAAAGAGAATCATCACTTCACCAAGGATGCCTCATATAACATCCATGGTGAAGCAGTGATCTCACAAAAATAAATTTGAGACTGCAAATCTTGAGGTGCAAAATCCTGGGATGATTGTGAATTCGGGACTGAACCAGACAACTTGAAATTCTACTGACCTATATTAACTTGGGCATCAGAATTGGTCAGTACCATATGTCTCTTTCAGCCTCTCCTTCACAATCCCCACCAGACCCTCTAGGCAGTAAAACCTTACCTCAGTCAAAATTTCCAGGAGGTACCTCTTCTCGTGAGGCAGCAGACAAGAATCCAGGTGGGCTCCATTTCTTAAATAATTCAGTATTATCCTGAAATTGGCAGGGTCTCGGTCAAAGTAGTAGATTCTACTAATAGGACGCAGAGGACATCCCTCCACAAACATAAGATTAAATATGGAGTGGGGGTCTGTCCTCAGCGTCACCTCCGAGCTAGTAAATCGCTGGCCACCAATATTTAAAGTCACCCTCTGTTCTTGTACTCTTTGCAGCGCGCTTAATGTTTGCATATGCTGCCTCATGGCAGCTTTCACGTCCACAGTGTCATTGGGCTTTGGCTGGGTTGCCTCTGAAAACTTCAGTCTTAGATTGGCTTTTAAGTGTGCATAAAATAGTTTGTTCGCTTCTTCCAGTTCAGGTTGGCTGTGACTTGTACTGGCTGCGCTTGTAGTACATAGGCTATTCATGGGAGTGTCAGCCTGAGTTTGAGAGCACTCGTTCTCAGAACTGATCCCAGTCTCACGTAGTACCCTCTCACTCAGCTGAGACTCCGCTGGATCTTCATTAGTACTGGTTACAGCAGTGGCAGTTGACATTATAGGGTTGGTCACTGCCTCTTCATGATGGTAGATATGTGTGTCTTCTTTTTCTTCTGTTTCATTAAGAATTTGCTGAGTGTTGGGAAGATCTTTCCTGCTCTGTATTTTGGTTGCTTCATTTTTATTAAGCAAGATTTCCTTCTTTCTATTTTTGCTACTGACTTCAACACTTAATTTCTTGCTTTTTCCTTTTATGCTTTTTCATTCTGCTGCTTGGTTTTTCTTTCTTTTTATTTTCCTTCCCAATTTTACTATTTTCTTTCTTACTCTTTTCTTTTTGTAATTTTCCTCTGTGTTGTTTGGAATCGTTTAGTTCATTCTCATTTGCTGTACCTTTCTTTCCATTCCCCTTACTTTCATTTCGCACTTCCTTTGAAATCAGGAACTTTTCTTTTTCCACTTTTTCATTGTGTTGCTCAATTATGACGATTTCATTTTTCTACCTTTGGTGTCTCATTTCACTTGATTCAGGGCATTTCTCTTTTTGTACCTTTTCACTGGGCTGCTTAGAATTAATTATTTCACTTTCATTTGCTCTGTCTTTCCTTTCATTTTCATTGCTTTGATCTTTAATTTCAGTTGACTTTTCCTTCAGTGCTTCACTTGGTTGCTTAGATTTAATTTTCTCACTTTCATTTGCTCTGTCTTTCCTTTCATTTTCCTTGCTTTGATCTTTAATTTCAATTGTCTTTTCTTTTAGCACTTCACTGGGTTTCTTAGATTTAATTGTTTCATTTTCATTGCGTTTTCTTTCCTGACACATTCCTTACTATTATCATTCATTTCACTTGTTTCAAGGAACTTTTCTTTTTCTGCTTTTTCACTGATTTCCTCACTTTGTCCCATTCCTGAATGTTCCATCTCAGTATTATTGAATGTGTCCACAACTGTTCTGATTGGTGAGGGAAAGAAAACATCTCTTGTCCTCACCTCAAACTCCTCCATCAAATACCTCTCCTCCACAGGTTCACTTATCTGTATCTCAACAGGATCCCAGTTGATATCCTCCTCAAGACTCCTAATAGAAGCAGGCTTCTTTGGAGGGACCTGTAGGTCAGGCATAGGAGCCTTTTTTTCCTCTGGGAAGAGAGTGGGGAGTTGACTGGGCTCCTGGTGGTTGCTGGAGGTGTTGGTGGGAGGGGACTGAGCTGTTTTGGCATAGATGGCGCACTAAAAAGCTCCTCCCACTGCTGCGGCATCTGATTCATTCTGTACTCCGTGTACAAACGCTCACCCTCCCGTCCTTTCTTCCCTGTGCAACGGTGCACTAACTCCATGTTCTGATACTTTCCAGAGCAGGTGCCATGTCTGGTTCCTCTGGCCAAGACTCTGCCGCAAACTGTGCATTTGTACGCAAACCCCGAGTGTTGTTCTTGCAGGTGCCTCAACACCATCCATCTCTTTGGGCCGTATTGGTCTGAACATACCCTGCATAGGAAGGTGGAGGCCTGTAACGATAACATGTAAAGAAGCAAGTCAAAAGGTTGCTTTTTCTCTTCTTAACGTCACTTTAATTTAACGCCATAGTTATTCATTGTGACTCTCATTCATATGTTGAGCCAGTCAGTTAAACAAACCATTCTCTTTCCTGGACAGGCTTTAAACCTGCTAAGCTGTTAACCAGTACTTCAAATACATCCTTTGTCAGTAGCTTACATCTTGTCTCGTCAGCGCTGGTTGGCTGGTTGATTTGAGGTATGATGTCCCCGTCAACACTATATAGGTCATTTTGGAGACTTTGTTTCCAACTTAGTGG
Organism: Lucinisca nassula; assembly: GCA_963580285.1. NCBI lineage: Eukaryota > Metazoa > Mollusca > Bivalvia > Lucinida > Lucinidae > Lucinisca > Lucinisca nassula. The sequence goes on along the minus strand of OY757010.1, from coordinate 125,730,316 downwards.
AACTTTTACCTGACATTGAGATGAAACAACATCTCAAGCCCTGTCGACCAATGAAACGAACAGCTGGTGCTGGTTAAACGTCCCCATCAACACTGTTAAGGTCATTCTGGAGACGCTGATTCCTATTTAGTGGGGTTTTAGTTGGATACTGAGACCTGACGACATCTCAGACCCTACTGCAGGCTTACATTGTCTGCTTAACCAAATGTTAAGAGGCAGAGTTCAAGTTAATAAATTTTTTGGGACTATTTGTATGAAGGCAACAGTTCTGCAAGACCACTAGCTCAGGTTGTTATTTCGCTTGAGTATCTTTTACTTCAAATGCAACCTTACACAATCATGTGTATGTATAATTCAAAAGACACATACCATTAATGACCCTGGGAAAAGTTATATTTATAAAAAAAAATGTATTAATGTATTTGATTTTTACGCCCCACCAACAACTACGGTCATACGGGTCCATAGTTGAAAGACTCATTGCAAAGTCTGCTATGAAACAAGTAAGGAAAAGAAAGGTTAGCTAGATACTACTCTTTCTTAAACCAAGTTGGTTTATTTTCACCCATGTATAACTTCAGACGGTCATAGTGAACCACTTTAGTTTTACTCCGTGGGGACTCCTGAATTCGGTACAGAACCTCATTGAGTTTTTCTACGATTACATATGGATCTTTCCAAGGTCTCTGAAACTTCAAATTAATACCAGGTTTTACAGGGTTATGAAACCATACTACATTTCCAAAAGAAAGCTCAGAAAACCGTGCGTTTCTGTCGTACTGAGTTTTCATTCCGTCACTAGAGATTTGCATATGTTTTCTTGCAAAATCATGAGTTTTAACTAACTGTTTTTCTAATGCATAAGCATAATCACTTTCACATTTACTGGTTCTCGTTTCAGGTATTCCTAAAGCCAGGTCTATGGGTAACCTAATCTCCCTCCCCAGCATCATGGCGCTTGGTGTACATTTAGTGGTTCATGTACAGATGATCTGTATGCCATCATTAACAATGGTAGGTATATGTCCCAATCTTTCTGGTTTTGCGAGACATATGCAGATAACATGGCCCGCACACTTCGACAAGCTCGCTCGATCATTCCGTCAGACTGGGGTCTGCCACTCGTTGTTCGAGTCTTGTGTATTCCAAGAAGTTCACAGACCTCCCTGAACACACAGGACTCAAAATTACTTCCTTGGTCAGAATGAAGCTCAGTAAGTATACCAAACACCGAGATGAACCTTTCAATAAGTTTTGAAGCAACAGTTCTGGAATCTATACAACATAAAGGGATGGCATCCAACCATTTTGTAAAGTAACACCCTATTAGGAGTATATATTTGGCTTTGTTTTGATTGGTTATCGGTAAAGGGCCCATTATATCTATAGCTATTCTTTCTAAAGGATAACCTACATTGTATTGTTTCATTGGTGCTTTGGCTTTCCTTTGAGGCTGTTTTCTAGAAGCACATATATCACCTACCTGCACCAATAGTCTACGTCTTCTCCACAGTTATACCAGTAAAACCTCTGCCTGATTCTACTTACTGTTTTCTGCTGACCTAAAAGGCCGGTAGTTACGGCTTCATGTAACAGAACAAATGCCTTCCTCCGCAGGTTTGCTGGTAAAAGTATCTGATTAATAACATCACTTTTCTTTTTACTATTTTCCCATTTTCTGTGCAGTATATTGTTAATCAGAGCCAGTGATTCCCACTGTCTCCAGTAAGCTTTAAGTTCTGCACCATATGAAGCTATCATTTCCCAAGTGGGTTTTTGTTCCTGTGATAGCTAGTTTCTTATCAGCCTCAAGTCAGGATCATTTTCCTGTTCCTTACCTATATTTTCTGGAGTCAAACAATCTAGATCAATGATTTCCAAAGGTCTCATGGCTATGGTTTCTGACATACCTGTCGGTTGACTAGTATCATAGTCTTCTCGGGGCCCGCACTGACTAATTTCTCCTACCTCAACCTCACCCTTGGAGGCATGATTTCCTTCATTACCATTCATCATATCATCAAGTCGCACACACAGTCATTTTTTCTCTGTGTGTGCAATCAGGAATTTCTTCAGCACTAGGGAGCTGTTCTTCAGACAGATAAACGGCCTAAATAGAACAGCCGCCTTGCTGGATATTTTCTCTTATTTGATTATTAATTAACAGTGGGGAAGTGTCCTGTCGGATCCCCCCTTAAAATATAATAAATATAAATGTTTATCTTGTTCATTTCTTTGCAATCTTTGTGATTTTTAATACAGTCTGATTAAGCCAAAATTCTATCCCACTCACTGACACCAAATTGTAGCACTCAGACCGAAGGATTTGCTTGTCAGGATATATGGCTGAGCGGCCTTATAGTGGGGTACGAGTACTACACATGTTTGTGGTTCCGACTGGTGCAGATGAGGTTTATGAAGTAGGGATTAAAATGACAACTACTAGTGCTCGATATTTATAACTTTACCAAATGAATCACTAAGTCAAATAATACAACAAAGTTTACAAGAAATACATGTTTGAATTACCACTAGTGCAAAATGAAATTATCACTAGTATAAGTTGAACTTTAGACTTGCATAAAATTACCATTGGTATAAAAAACCACTAGTATAAGTTTTTATACATACAGATTCAGATTATAACTGTGTCATTGTGCTTTAAAACATGCATGAAATGGCCACTGCTATAAGATGAAACTACCACTGTGGCAAGATATTGCTCCGGAAAATTTACATTAAGGAATGATATAAACAGATACCCACAGGCTTAAACACCGACATCAAAGAAACAACCCCTGCTAGATGTAGCGAAATTGTCCCTCAGTGTGAGTGCATCAAAATTACAAATGCCTCACCAATCTTGTCTCAATGGTCCTGCTAACTAGATTAAGAGTGGCATTAAGGTAGATCTAAAACCTGTGTCAAAGTACTGCTTAGCTAGGTTATGGTAGTTAAAGTAGACTAGAATAGAATAGAACCAGCTAGAATAAGATATAACAGTGAAAATATTTTGGTTGAAAATGTCTTAACCCCAATGGGTGGGGTAATGCAACCTTGAAGGTGCTGGTTGGGATGTAAACAATAAAGAAAAAGATAATATCCTCTCCAAAAGTATGCCGGTTGCTGGTTGACATAATTTGGTGACTTAGTTCCACTATATAGAATCACTGGGTAGGGTGAGACTTTAGTTAATATTTCTATTTCTGGTGATTTTCAACCTTGGTTGCAATCGAGAGCACAAGCTCTAAGAGGCCTATCTACTAGGAGACGCTGCCTGCTGGTTGCGATTGCGGAGGGGTTTATATAGTGTCTGGGGCACGTGATACCGGTACGTCACATCCAGTCGTGACGTCGTCCCGGACTTTAGACCGGGAAACGCACGCGACGACTAGTGATATGATGGTCACGTGACCAGTTCAGACAAACAAACATGGCGGCCAAGTCTGTGAATGCGGTAAATATGAGAAAGAATAATGAATCTTATGGCTAGAAAAGCGATTGTCACATAAATTCAATGATAGAGAGATGTAGATAAGCGGCCAAATAATTGATCTGGACCGGGAATATGGTCAGGTATTACGTCTATATATATTTATACGGGAGCGCTCAAAAGGAGCAAATTCTTGCCTTTTAATTTTTCGGTACAAAATTATTATACCGGACGAACTCAAACAGGCGGGCCAGCGTGCTACAATATTTATAATTTATGATCTCTCAAACTTCAAGAGATATCCGGCCCTGGATCATTTCTGTTGCAAGTACTTCCGTGGAGTGTGGACCATGTTTGCTGACGTTGGTTCGGTGGGAGACGCCTATAAGTCCGCGGTGGGCGTCCCTTGCCTGTTGCCTCCAGTTGACCTGTCTCATGCGCTACGTCGATCGATGTGTGCTCGGAGGGGGATGTGCTGTGTTTGCCGGGTCTTGTCCATCATCCGTTTCGGTTTCAGCACTTTGGGGTTTAGACACACTGATGAAGATTAAATATCAGAAAGGCCTCTGTGTCACTAAATTTGGTATAGTTACGCCTTAACTGCAAGTACATTCGCAAAAATTGTATAGTGGAGAAATAAGAAAGTACAAACTGAGCGGTGGTAGGATTCGAACTCACGCTGGCAATGGCTGTCGCACCTAGCCATACACGCATAACGGTCTAACCGACTGCACCGCTCCGCTCCTCAATATATGTCGAACACTTTGGGGCTCCACTAAGTAAGTGTCCGACAAAACAAAAATAAGTTTGTTTGTTTTTTCGCGCTGGGTATCAACTGCAAATATCATTTCTGTACATGCCGGCTTGCCGGACACTTAGGGGCCCATGGTAAGTGTTCTTCAAAGAAAACTGAATACTTTCTATTAGATGGTTCTGTGGACTTTAAACTTCATGTGTCATTTTTGAACATTCCTTACACTTTTCTGCACTTCCTTACACCTATCGAACACTAAGTGACCGGCAATACAGGTAATTTCTCAAAATTTCTAATTATCTTGTAATGAGATTTGTAAATATCGTAAACCAGTCCGAATAATAAAACCCCTAGAGAAAGCCCTTGTTTCTGGGTTAGCCAGAATGTACATAATATTATTTTTTCTCAAAACCTGGATAGTAGGTACTCTTGAGAACCGCCTCAGTGAGACGATTCCCGCCCCGCCCATCAGGGCTTGAAGAAATAGATGGGCTGCAAGATGCTTCCACGCAGAGCTGAAACAGACCGCACACAAGTACTGGTAAACCGCTTAGAGGATCTAAGCCTGCCCAGGCAAAGTCGTCCATGCTTATAAACCCTATTGGTTTATTTGGACGACAGGGCTTGAGATGTCATTTCATCTCAATGTCGGGTAAAAGTCCCACAAAACTGGAAGCAACGTCTCCAAAATGACCTATACAGTGTTGACGGGGACATTAAACCTCAAATCAAACAAAAGTGAGGCGATTCTAGCAAACTCATGTACATTTACGATGAATATCACACCTGTTTATCAGAAAAATACCATCATCACAGCCACGAAACAGAACATCATATTACACGCATGAGATTCACCAAAATTCTGTAACAAGAATTGTCAGGTTTCTGTCGCCATTGTAACACAAGTACCTAAACGTGGTGTATATAACATGTAACTGAACAAGAACACAATTTAATGTCTTTTCTTTTAATTTAGAAGACAATAACATGTCGCATTATGGCTTTCATAGATCATAATTTATCATTAAAACTAAATGTAATAGGCAAATTAGTTACATATATACTCTGCTGAAAATAATTAAGGTAACATTAATTTTCGAACGCATACTTCAGCTAGTCAACAGACCATTACAAAAACATACCTATCTAAAAATATTGAAAATTTTACCACCAAAAATGAAAATTTTCGGATAAAAAGAATCTGATATTTTTCGTATTTCTATGTTTTTGAGCAGAAATAAGAAAAATAATGTATACCCAAATGAACTCCAGTTTTACGTTTGGGGGGGGGGGGGGGGGTGTGGAAGTGGAGGTCAAAATTACATAAGCGTGTTTTCGTGATGCTTTCAGACTTGGCATCGGATGAAGTTTCAGACAAGTGTATGAAGTTGGCTTGGAGTCTGGAGTATTGAGTTTTGAATTCATATTATTCCATAGTAGTAAAGTAAAATATTAGTGAATGTTACAGGCAAAGTCGATATTCCAAGTCGCGAATCCCAAGCCAAGTTCACACACTCGTTTCAGACATTGATTTTTTACAGAATCAGTCCTACACGATAAGTAACACATGATGCCAGGATCGAACATTTTAACGGAAATACTGCAATATTTACACATGGGAATGTTCCTGCGGAGGCAGCATTAAACAATTAAAAACAACGGTATTATAATCACTGGATTTGCCCATGGGAAATGTCGAAATCAATATGTTTTGATAAAAATGTTCCTATTAGCTTAACAAAGGTCTGAACTATTTTTTCCGCCATAAAGACAAATGATTTGAGTGAATATATACATGCACACAATATTTCGTTGTTTATGCAAAGTCAGAGTCTGGTGTTAATATCTTTCTACTGTTATGCATAAGAATTTATTTTTCTGATTCCCACTTGCACCCCACTGTGACCTAATAGTGCTATAAATATCTTGTTAATCTTCTTATAGAAGATTCTAGAAAACTGAGTCACAGATTAATTTCATTTTTGTAAACAACATGTTTACAAGGGAAAGTACTTCAGAACCTTCCAGAAAGTTCTGGGTTGCATTATTTTTAGAAAATTACCTCATCTTATTCCACAGCCCTCTGGAATGTTCTAGAGAAATTTTAGGGTCTATAAAAGAGCTTGATTTTTCTCATTGAGTCAGACTTTGGAGTTTGATGTTTGGGCTTATAAGGAAAGTTATTTCTAAATTCTGTGTTGGATTGTTAAAGGATATTACTTTTCATTTTGGACTGTGAATTCTGTGGGATCAAGGAAAATAGATTCATTCAGGATATTTCATTAAGAGCTAAGTACATTTAGTTTTCTTACTTCTACAGGTTAAAGTTAACTTGTAAATAAATTTTGTTAAATTTTTCCAAAAGGCTTGTTTGCTTTTTCTTTCTGCTACGCTTGGCTCGTAACAGAAATTGGGGGCTCGTCCGGGATAAAACCATTTTAAGCATTTTAAAACCGACATTTCATGTGACGCAGGTAATTGTCATTTCTTATCAAATAGACTTTGCAGTTGCTTCACAGGATTGGTATTTCCCTATAGGCATATAGGGGATTGTAATTTCATGTGAACTGTCATTTCAGGTGAAATAGTACTTGTCATTTCATGTGAAATTCTCGTTGGGCTTGTCATTTCGAAGAAAAAAAAAACTTTGTAAAATTAACCTCAATCTGTATTTCCATAAATACTTTTTAAAACAAACAAAAAGCAAACATGTCGTTTGATTTGAGAAGCTTTTTGGCTCAGCCTACTCAGGAGTTGTTTAATCTGGCCAAAAGAACAGATTTGCTAGATATTGCTTCCCATTATGGGGTCACTGCTGTCAAAACAAGCATGAAAAAACATGAAATCAAGAATGTTTTGGTACAGTTTTTTGTTGATGAAGAACTTTTTGATCCATCTGCTTTGTCTCTCATTATGGTTTCACATACTGAATTGCAAATGAGACAAATTGAAATAGGAAGGCAAATTGAATTAGAGAAGTTAAGATTAGAAATGGAAGAAAGAGAAAAGGAAAAAGAAAGAGAAATGCAGAGACAAATGCAGATGGAAAAATTAGAAATGGAAAGGGAAAAAAGAGAAATGGAGGAACGCATTCAGAAAGAAAAATTAGAAAAAGAAGAACGGCTGGAGTTGGAAAAGGAAAAAATGAGATATAGTATTGAAGAAAAAGAAAGAGAAAGGCAGTTTCAGTTAAGATTGAAGGAAATGGAACTCCAGGGTCAAGATAGGGTGAAACATACCCCTGTTTTTGACTCTGGTAGTTACTTTGATGTCACAAAGCACATCAGATTAGTTCCTCCATTTCAGGAAAAAGAGGTAGATAAGTATTTTTTGCATTTTGAAAAAGTTGCAGAAAATTTAAAATGGCCAAAAGAGCATTGGACCTTACTTTTGCAAAGCGTTGTTGTCGGAAAGGCTCGAGACATTTACACTCAGCTGACTGTCGAGCAAAGCTCAGACTATGATCTGGTTAAGGAGCTTATTCTTAAAGCATATGAGTTGGTCCCTGAGGCTTACAGGCAGAAATTTAGGAACTGCAAAAAAGAAATTTCCCAGACCCATGTAGAATTTGCTCGAACCAAAGAACAGCTATTTGATAGGTGGTGTTCTTCTAAAAAGGTAGGCTCTGATCATGACAAACTTAGACAACTTGTCCTTGTTGAAGAGTTCAAACGGTGCATAAATTCAGACATTAAATCTTTTCTCGATGAGAGACAGGTTGAAACTTTGGAGGAAGCTTCTCGTTTGGCAGATGATTATGCTTTGACTCATAAAGTCTCATTTGTGAACAGGCCTTATCCTCGAAAACCTTATAATCCACAGACAGGTCCAAGATTCTATCCCAGTAATCCTTCTGGTAGTTATAGCCATACATCTAGTACTATGCCCAAACTTTCTGGTGAAAATAAAAGCCAGAATCCTTCCAAACCTTCTGGTGAAAACAGAAGCCCAAATTTTCCCAAACCTTCTGGTGAAAACAAAGACCAGAATCCCTTATCTCAATCTCAAGTAGTTTGTTATTATTGTAAAAATACAGGTCATTTGATCTCTGAGTGTTTAAAATTAAAGCGAAGGAAAGAAAGAGAAAGACAAGAGGAACTTAAGCCTACAGGCTTGACTTCTATAAGGCCAAAACCACAGTCTTGTGTAAGGGAGGAAACTCTTTCTGATACCAAATTATCTGAGACTGATACAGTTATGGAGTGTTATGAACCATTCTTATCAGATGGTTTTGTGTCACTAAATGGTGACAGTTATGCCCATCCTACCCCTATTAAAATCTTACGAGATACTGGAGCTTCTCAATCTCTTATTCTTGCAGATACTCTGCCTTTTTCTGAGAAGACTTCTTTGGGCCAAAGTGTCCTTATTCAGGGTGTGGAATGTGGATTTGTTAATGTTCCGCTCCATAACGTTTATTTGTCATCAGACTTGGTATCCGGTTCAGTGGCTGTTGGTATTAGACCTTCTTTACCTTTTAAAGGTGTTCATTTGTTGCTAGGCAATGACTTAGCTGGAGATAAGGTTGTGGTAAACCCACTTTTGACTACTAATCCTTGCATAGACCAACCGCCTGATCCCATTGAGCAGGAAATTCCTGATCTTTATCCATCTTGTGCAGTCACAAGGGCGATGGCACGTAAGGCCAAGCAAACTGATGGGAAACAGGATTTTGATTTAACTGATACCTTTTTGGGTCAGTCTTTTAATGACGAGATAACAAGGTCTCTGTCTTCAAGCCTGCCTGATAAGCAGACAGATTTTCATGAGAATAACTCATCTTTAGATCTAGGCCATGACATAATGTCTGGGTCTCAACTAGCTATAGAACAGCATAAGGATCCTGAAATTTCGCCTTTATTTCAAAGGGCCTTAGATGAGCAGGAAGTATCTCAGGTCCCAGTCTGTTATTATGTCAAAAATGACATTCTTATGAGAAAATGGCGTCCACCAGACGTCTCAGCAGAAGACGAGTGGACTGTCAACCATCAGATAGTGGTTCCACGGATTTACCGTCCTGAAATATTAAACTTGGCACATGAAACTCCAATGTCAGGACATTTAGGTGTAAATAAAACCTATCACAAGATTCTTAATCATTTTTACTGGCCTGGGTTAAAATCAGATGTTTCTCAGCATTGTAGGTCCTGCCATACATGCCAAATGGTAGGAAAACCCAATCAGACTATACCTAAGGCTCACTTGCAGCCTATACCTGCTTTTGATGAACCTTTCAGTCGAATAATTATAGACTGTGTGGGTCCCTTGCCCAGAACAAAGTCTGGTTGTCAATATCTATTGACTATTATGTGTGCTTCCACACGTTTTCCTGAAGCCATTCCACTAAGAAATATCAAAACTAAGACAATCGTCAAGGCCTTAGTGAAGTTTTTCACATTTGTTGGGCTTCCTAAATCTATTCAGTCAGACCAAGGCTCAAATTTTATGTCTGGAATATTTCAACAAGTAATGCATGAACTTGGCATTGTACAGTATAAGTCATCAGCCTATCATCCTGAAAGTCAAGGCGCCCTTGAAAGATTCCACCAAACATTGAAAAACATGATACGATCATATTGCTTTGACACAGAGAAGGATTGGGATGAAGGCATCCATCTCCTTTTATTTGCTGTTAGAGAATCTGTGCAAGAATCTCTTGGCTTCAGTCCATTTGAATTAGTATTTGGCCATACTGTTCGTGGTCCTTTGAAACTTCTCAAAGAGAAATTTCTCTCCAATGATGACACCTCCCTGAATTTACTTCAGTATGTGTCTGATTTCAAAACTAGACTTTCAAAAGCTTGTGAGGCTGCTCGGACCAATCTTCAGTCAGTCCAAAGGAAAATGAAACAGCTATATGACATAGGGACAAAAGAAAGGAATTTTAAACCAGGTGATAAGGTACTAGCTCTTTTGCCTATTCCAGGAAAATCGTTGCAGGCCAGGTATTATGGTCCATACACTGTAGACAAAAAGATCAGTGACGTAAATTACATAATAAACACTCCTGGGAGGCGCAAGCTAAAGCAGCTATGTCATATTAACATGCTTAAGGAATACATAGATAGGGACAATACATCTTTAACATCAGTCAATCTAGTTAGCTCTGTTCCACTTAATTCATGTGACAATGACTGTGAGGATATTAATTCAGTGAAGTCGGATCCCACATCATCAAAACTTCAGAATTCTGACATTCTACGGAATCTTGACCAGAAACTCTCACATCTAGAGCCAAATCAGCGGAATGAACTGAAACAGCTGATTTTTGAATATGAACACTTATTTCCTGACATTCCAACACGGACAGACAAAATATTTCACGATGTGGACATAAATGGGTCTAAACCTGTAAAACAACACCCATACAGGATGAATCCTGTGAAACAAAAATATCTTAAAGAAGAAGTTCAGTATCTATTAGACAATGACTTTATTGAACCAAGCCAAAGTGAATGGAGTTCTCCTTGTATTCTAGTACCAAAACCTGATGGGACATATCGTATGTGTACAGATTTTAGGAAAGTTAATTCCTTAAGTAAAACAGATAGCTTTCCTATTCCAAGAATGGATGACTGCATTGATAACATCGGGAATGCCAAATACATAACGAAATTCGACCTTCTGAAAGGATTTTGGCAAATTCCACTCACAGATAGAGCAAAGGAGGTTTTGGCATTCACTACACCAGACGGATTATTTAACTATAAAGTCATGCCATTTGGAACGAAAAACTCTCCGGCAACATTTCAGCGCTTAATAAACATGGTAATTGCGGGGCTGGAAGGCTGCAGTGCTTATATCGATGATGCTATCATATACAACGACCAGTGGAATCAACATCTTGGGACTATTCGAGCATTCTTTGATAGACTGAGTAATGCCAAATTGACAATCAATCTTGCTAAAAGTGAATTCTGCCATGCAAGTTTGACATTTCTAGGTCATGTTGTAGGTCAAGGTCATGTGAAACCCATTGATGCTAAAGTTGAGGTTATCTCAAATTTTCCCGTACCCACGTGCAAAAGACAGCTGATGCGATTTCTTGGTATGGCTGGTTATTACAGAAAGTTCTGTAATAATTTCTCTGTCATTGCTGAGCCTTTGACAAATTTGCTCAGCAAAAGAACAAAATTCCATTGGAATGCAATATGCCAAAATGCTTTTGATAAACTTAAAGCCATACTCAAGAGTGAACCAGTTCTCTTAGCACCAAACTTTGAAAAGGAGTTTAAGCTAGCTGTAGATGCTAGTGACGTAGGTGCAGGTAGTGTTTTGTTGCAGGAAGATGAAAATGGTGTGGATCATCCAGTTTGCTACTTTTCCAAAAAGTTTAATAAGCATCAGAGAAATTACTCTACCATAGAGAAAGAGTGCTTGTCTCTGATTCTTGCTCTGCAACATTTCGAAGTTTATCTTACCCCTACTACTGCACCGATTGTTGTTTTCAGTGATCACAATCCACTGACTTTCATACATAAAATGAAAAACAAAAATCAGCGGTTGCTCAGGTGGAGTCTTATGCTACAAGAGTATAATTTAGACATAAGACATATCAGAGGGAGAGATAACATTATCCCTGATGCCCTTTCAAGAGCTTGAGCAGTGTCAGGAGTTGTGTTTTTCTTTCCTACTAAAGTGGATTGTAGATACATGTAATTTTATATGCTATGCTTAATATTTTATTATTCTTAAAACAAAAGAAAGCTTTATTACATAAATCTTTCTTTTCCTCGAAGAGGGGGAGTGTTATGCATAAGAATTTATTTTTCTGATTCCCACTTGCACCCCACTGTGACCTAATAGTGCTATAAATATCTTGTTAATCTTCTTATAGAAGATTCTAGAAAACTGAGTCACAGATTAATTTCATTTTTGTAAACAACATGTTTACAAGGGAAAGTACTTCAGAACCTTCCAGAAAGTTCTGGGTTGCATTATTTTTAGAAAATTACCTCATCTTATTCCACAGCCCTCTGGAATGTTCTAGAGAAATTTTAGGGTCTATAAAAGAGCTTGATTTTTCTCATTGAGTCAGACTTTGGAGTTTGATGTTTGGGCTTATAAGGAAAGTTATTTCTAAATTCTGTGTTGGATTGTTAAAGGATATTACTTTTCATTTTGGACTGTGAATTCTGTGGGATCAAGGAAAATAGATTCATTCAGGATATTTCATTAAGAGCTAAGTACATTTAGTTTTCTTACTTCTACAGGTTAAAGTTAACTTGTAAATAAATTTTGTTAAATTTTTCCAAAAGGCTTGTTTGCTTTTTCTTTCTGCTACGCTTGGCTCGTAACACTACTTTCATGTTCTTTTAACTATTCAGTGTCACTGACGAGGCCTAATTGGCTGAAACTAGCTAGTCTGGCCCAGGAAACATGTACACTCCATATTGTCCAGTTTTGTGGTGTATTCCTTGCTTCCAAAGGATAACCCTTTCTGGACCATATTTGACGTCAATACAGCTGGTGTCTGGGAATGTGTGGCGGTCGTAAAAAGTCTCCCTGCACTTTATCATAGTGTAGTTTGTATTTTCTTGTCCTTTGGGATCATTGATTCCATTCTTGAATTTTAAAAATATTTGAGGGTCACTGGTGAGGCCTAATTGGCCGAAACTAGCTAGTCTGGCCTAGGAAACATATACACTCCATATTTCCAGTTTTGTGGTGTATTCCTTGCTTCCAAAGGATAACCCTTTCTGGAAAATATTTATTATACACTGGGATTAAAATGCAACGTATTAAACATGTGATCCTGTCAGTACAGTAAAATTCTTATAATAAGACCACCTTTTGGACTGCCCAAAAGTGGTCTTTGAACAGTCCCAAAGATGATCTCTGTCTAGATGACACTGAGTGCGGAAAATACATTACAAAAACACGCCTATACAAATACATTGTAAAGTTTTCCGCCGAAAAAAACGAACATTTTAAGATGAAACATTGTGATATTTTTCTTATTTCTGTTCAAAATATAGATTGTGGGCACTCGTTAGAACCGCCTCATCGAAGCGGTTCTAACGTGTACACACAATCTATATATTGGAGAAGAAATAAGAAGATTTACCCCTGTAAACCCCAGTTTTACTGTATAAAAGTGGGGTTCAAGGGGGTCAAAATTAAATAGGCGTGTTTTCGTGATGTACAAAAAGAATTACTGAAATCTTTTAAGGAGAATTGGTCTTAATTTTAGGTGGTCTTAATAAGGGAATTTCGCTGTACTTTCATTTGATTTGCAAAGAGAATTGCTAATTTTCTCCTTTTGTGACTTCCATTTAAGAAATGAAAATTATTTTTCTGCAGTTCATGGAAGTATGAACGCAGTGGGTCGCGTGCAAAGTAAATGAACCCCGAAGGGGTTCATGTAAACTTTGCTAGCGACCCACTGTCGTTCATACTTTCAAGAGAAGCAAAAAAAAAAAAAATAATAATAAAAATAGTAAGTTTATTTTTTATATTTACATTTTTTGCCCCTCATCACTGGGCGAAAAAGTGCTTGTAGGGCAAACTTTTAAAGCTGAAAAACATTTACACGCTGTTTTTCTACAAAGAGCGGAGCAGAGTTGACGTCATCAACGCCCGTAGAGAACAACGGTTTAGAATGACGTCACTTAACTTCACTGAAAATCATGTGATTCGATGCGTAAATGGAAGTATGAACGCAATGGTTTACTATTACACTGGAAATGTAAATAAATGACATTAAACCCCATCTAGAACGGGGGTATAGGCATTAAGAAACGAATTTGCAAGGGTCTTCATGAGCAACTTCTTAAAGAAAGAACTCGCTCCTCATAATTACGTATTCACCTTTATCCTGCTCTTCACGGCAACCCCTGACTTTGCAAACAGTATTATCTATCAGCCTCGATAGCTCAGTGGTTAGCATGTTCGACTTACGATCAAGAGGCTGTGGGTTCGAAAACGGCCACCAGAGCCGGGGTGTGTCCTTGGACAAGACACGTCATGCCACTTCTCCACTCTGGGTAGCAGTGGTATAAAAGTTACTGCCTGTCTCTCGCGCGCGTGATAACATCCGGAGTGTTCGAGAGCGATTCAAATATGCTTGAAGCTTTCATCGCAATCGAACTAAAATAAATTAGTATACACTAAACAGTGTTGATCCAGATCAGATGGCTTCTGAGGAAGCCATCTGATCAGGATCTACACTGTTTGTCATGCAGTTTGTGAACTGAACGAATACATTGTATAAAGTAATTTGATTGGTGGATAGTCAGAAATGGGTGCGACGAAATTAATTCATTCAACAGGATAAGGGTTAACTGTATACCAACATGGTACAGTGACACTTCAGTAACTCGAACACAGAAATGACCCATTTACTATGGCTAAGTCGAAACCCTTTCTTTTTATGATAACACATCCGTAAGCTAACATTTCATCACTAGTATTTTTCAGATGAAAATGTTCGATATTTCTCTTATTCCTAGTGTAGTAGTGATAGGGATAAGATACACTTGTACTGCCTTGCGGTACAAGCCGGCTTTTATAGCGACGCGATAGAGTGTTGGCCTGTCACTCCGGCGGACCGGGTTCGATCCCCGGCCGGGTAAAGGTGATTAGCATTTTTTCACCTGTTACATTTGGTGCCCAACGTAAATGACCCAAAGAGACTCGGACCACATCCGTGTACCGGCGAGATTCGTTGGAAAGTTTGAGAGATTCGAGGACGAATCTTAAATAGGAGGGGGAATATGTAGTAGTAATAGGTATAAGATACACTTGTACTGCCTTGCGCTACAAGCCGGCTTTTATAGCGACGCGGTAGAGTGTTTGCTTACCAATCCGGCGGCCCGGGTTCGATCCCCAGCCGGGCCAAAGGTGTTAGCATTTTTTCACCTGTTACACTAGTACAAATATAGATAGTTGGTGCTAGTTAGAACCGCCTCTTGGAGGCGGTTCTAACGAGTACCAACAATCTATGTATTTGAGCAAGAAACGGAAAAAATAAATCCCCCCCCCCCCAACACCAATTTTCTCTATATAAAGTGGGGTTTAGAAGTGTGGACGTGTTAACCTGAAGTTAAGTCCCTAGGAACTGTTTCTATAGTTCCAGATAAGATGCAATGAGGGATATGGCCCCCGCCCATCGGTGCTTGAAGAAATATATGGGCTGCATGATGCTTCCACGCAGAGCTGAAACCGACCCGAAAAAGAGTACTGGCAAACTGCTTAGAGGATCTAAGCTTGCCCAGGCAAAGCGGTGCGAGTCGGCCCGTCCATGCTTATTAATCCTATTGGTTTCATTGGGCGGCAGGGCTTGAGATGTCATTTCATCTCAATGTCGGGTAAAAGTCCCACAAAATTGGAAGCAACGTCTCCAAAATGACTTTTACAGTGTTGACGGCGACGTTAAACCTCAAATCAAACAAAAAAAAAACACATAAAAGTGCCATTACGACTCCTGGGCTTGTGCCTTGATTAACTCTCCCTCTCTCGAACTATCAAGAACAAATTTTTGACAATGCCAGTTAGAGTGATCTTTTCAAACAGTGTAGCCCGAAACAGTGTAGTCCCTTATCGCGGCTGAATATCATATTTTTCATACACATATCCATTGAAATTCCGCTATTAAGACCACCTAAAATTAACACTAATTCTAGTTTAAAAAGCATGTGTAAAAGGTTTTAGTCACTCCTTCAGTGCGTTTTCTACACTCAGTGTCTTCTAGAAGGAGACCCCCTTTGGGATTGTTCAAAAGTGGTCTTAAAAACCACTTTTGAACAGTCCCAAAGGCGGTCTTATTATAGGAATTTTACTGTTTATGTTAAACTGAGAGAATCATATGTAAGCAATGACGAATGTAACGTGTGGATAAACAACTAGCCGAAAACGTACGTTCTCACCTGTTTGGTGGACTACTATAAAATTTAAAATCAACACATACGAGGGTAGGCTGAAAAGTTCTGAGCCTGACCAAGAAGCAGGCATCGAACAGCCATGAAATTGTGTATTCATTAAATCCAAACCTTTATTACTTGAATTGACTCAAATGAGTTCAAGTTTACCTGCAATAACGTAGAAATTCTAGACTTTGAAAATTGATACTAGCACGTTTTTGAGAAAATGGACAAAATCTGGCATCCTGGTGTCATCAAATACCTCCATAAAAATGGGTTAGCTCCTAAGGACATTCATGCCGATATGGTTGCTACATTAGGGAATGATGCTCCTTCGTATGCAACCGTGAACAGGTGGGCAGTAAATTTTAAGATGGGCAAGGACAGCTTTGAAGATGATGACCGGTGTGGACGACCCATAACGGCAACAACTGAGGAAACCATCAACCAAGTGCACAGGGACGTGATGGATGACAGGCGTTTAACTGTGAATCAGTTAGCTAATACTGTTGGCATCTCCCGTGAACGAGTAGAGAACATTCTACGCAGTGAATTAGGAATGTCGAAGGTTTCCGCCACACGGATGCCACGGCTTTTGACGCCTGACCAGACTGAACCTGTCACAAGCCAACTTGGCTATTTTTGAAGTAGACCAAGATGGTTTTCTTGACCGTTTTGTCACCCAGGATGAGTGTTGGATTCATCACTTTGAGCCAGAGACCAAATGACAATCCATGCAATGGAGGCACCCTGGCCCACCCCCTCCAAAGAAGGCAAAGGTCGTCTCCTCTGCAGGGAAGTTGATGGCATCATTGATTGTGGTGCCAAGAGTATACTATTCATAGATTACCTTCAAAAGGGCAGAACAATTAATGGGGAGTATTATGCAGATCTGCTAAAACAATTGCGAAAAGCAATTAAGGCTAAACGACCCGGACAATTGACAAAAGGGGTCTTTTTCCATCAGGACAATGCGCCTGCTCAGATATCGGTTGTCGCAATGGCTGCTGTGCATGACTGTGGTTTCACACTTGTCGATCAACCTCCGTATTCACCTGATCTAGCTCCATCAGATTATTTCCTGTTTCCAAACATGAAAAAGCACTTGGCTGGGCAGCATTATCGGTCAGACGAGGAGTTGATAGCTGCTGTGGAGGAGTTTTTCAGGGACCAAGATGAGACCTTCTATACCACTGGGATCCAAGGACTCCAGTATTGCTGGAGGAAGTGTGTGGACAGGAAGGGAGGCTATGTTGAAAAATAAGGCACTTTCAGCATGGACAAACCATTGGATCTTGGTCAGGCTCAGAACTTTTCAGCCTACCCTCGTAAGGTATGCTAACATATATGTGCGCATGTAAGCATTACCTCACGATTGTGAGTGGCTAAACAATTAGCCAGAAGCATACGGGGGGGCACTTATTTAAATGCGCCACTAATGGCCCACCATACCGCGTGGCTATAAGGGGCAAGTGGAAACTGCGTTGACTTCACGGGGGAGCGATTTTCTAATATGGGATGACATTTCGGTCTAATCCGTTCAGTCTTTCAAAAGTTATTGAAGATTCAAGTTGGTTCAGTCATGTACACTCAACCCTTACTGTATGCAAAATGAAAAACAAATCAAGCTTTGAATTTAGGGCCTATAAATAATAAACAGTGACATTTGGTGTCTCTAAAATGACATAAAAAAATTAAGTGTGGTAAAACTAACCTGAATGATGAGCCCCGTCCCCGCCAGCCAAGAAAAGCTAATGTTTCTGCTGTGGCAGATATGGTCAAACAAGATGTAAGGTTCACGGTGAAAAAAATAGCTGAAAGTGTTGGTAATTCATTGGGTAGGCGTACAGTTCATAAGATTTTGACTCAGGAGTTGCAACTTGTATGTGTGCACGATGAATCCCGCATCTCTTGACCAAAGAACAAAAGACCATTTGTGTAAAAATGGCGAAAAATCTTTTAAAAAACTTATATAACGAGTTTAATAATTTCAATTAAAAATGAATTTTATTTTTCTGCTGTTCACGAAAGTATGAACGCAGTGAGTCGCGTGCAAAGTGAATAAACCCGGGTCCATGTAAACTTTGCCAGCAACCCCCTGTCGTTCATACTTTCATTGTTCATGAAAGTATGAACGCAGTGGGTCACGTGCAAAGTTAATGAACGGGTAAATGAACCCGGGTTCATGTAAACTTAGCCAGCAACCCCGCTGTCGTTCATGCTTTCATGACAAGCAAGAAATATAAGTTTATTTTTTATATTTGCATTCTTTGCCCCTGATCACTGGGGAACAAAATGCTTATAGGGCAAACTTTTAAAGCTCAAAAGCATTTACACACTGTTTTTCTTCAAAGAGCGGAACAGCGTCGACGTCATCAACGCCCGTAGAGAACCATGGTTTAGACTGACGTCACTTAATGTCACTGAAAATCATGTGACTCGATGCGTTCATGGAAGTATGAACTACATTGTTTTCTATAGGTTTACATTAGACTTGACACTTGAAATGTTAATATTAGGCCTAATATATGTGAACGAATGCAAGATTCCATTTATCATATGACATTTAAAACGCATTTTATTCATTTTTTTTTTTTAATCTCGATATTCCGCCATTAGTAAACGTGTCGTCGTTAAGGACGTCGTACGTGTGACGTTACGGGGCGTATCCAACCAATTTGCATATTTAATCCACTAGTAGAGTGTGTAATTTATTACATAGAAGATATTTACTTTCTTATATCTATCTATCTTCTTATACTGAGTCGGTCATATCTGGCCATTACCTCAGTTGATTGGGTGGCTAAATTTAGAATTTAGCTGGAAGAAAAAAAAAAAAAAAGAGAGGCACTGGATGCGTCCTTAAAACTATTTACAATCTGCATAACAAAGGTATCCTAAAACGCATACCTCTGAGTCCCAATCTTACACTGTGCGGGCTTTAAACTCTTCTGCGGACTTGGCATTCACCGCAGAGGAGGGAAGACTATTCCATTGGGGAATAGTTCTAGGAAAGAACGAGTTCTTCAGGGCATCACTATAGAACTGGTATCTACGATATTGTGAGTCATTTACCTTTGATGCCCTTGTTTGGGTCGACACTGTTACAGGGGTCAAGTACCTATCTTTATCAATAGACACTGAATCAGAGTGTATCTTGTAGAAGTAGGTTAAAGAGGAATACCAAAAATATTTCATCGAGTGTGTTGAAAATTCTGATGTTTTCAACACACGAGATAAAATAGTTTTGGTATTTATCTAAAAAGAGCGAATTTTCTTTTTATTTGATAATATTTTAGGATACTTTCTGTAATAGATCAATCGGATCTTACGTCACAATTTTTGACTTGACTATGACGTCACAACTGTCAGTTGAAAACCATAAACAGATCGCCATTTTTAAAACAGCATTTTTACTGTTCAAATAATGCTTTTTCAGGGTATTTTACAGAATTATTTTATAGATAATATGTGCATTTTGGCGAGAAAAGTAGTCCCGCTGCTACTGTGAAAATATTTTACACTGTGAAAATATCATTTATATTTTCATAGTGTGAAAATACCACTTTTATTTGTTTCAGATATGCATTGATTTCACTGCTATGTATAAAATAAATGGCGTTATTACACTATCAGACGTGACGTCATATAGGCCCCGTCAAGCGATTTTGGTACTTATCGCCTATGCGAGCAGCGAAGGTTCAGGCGAGCCTGCGCATCCGCGCAGTCTCGCCAGAACCTTCACTGCTCGCTCATACAAGCAGTCAATCAAGAGGAACCTTCAGACAGAAAGCCATATCCCTGGCCCCTCTAAATGGCTGGGCATGCGCAGTTAAAATTTGTCATGACGGAATGCTCGAAGACAAAAATTCGCTTGGCGGGACTCATATGATAAATAAAATTTCAGGATTCTAGTTCTTATCATTCTTGACCGCATGCAAGTAAACGGACGGACGGACAGACAGACCCAAACCAATATGCCCCCCTCGACGGTATAAAAACGTCAGTGAAGAAAGGATTAAGCTGGCGGAGTATTGTTGTAGCCAAACATAAGAAAATCCAGCTGAAACAACCGCTGTATTCGTTGTATTGTTTGAGAATTAACTGATTTGTAGGCCTGCTTCAGATAGTCAAATCGCTGCTTCTTTCTTTGGGTACTATTAAGAAATTTGATATTGTTCGCTTTCAGTCGCTCGTACGCTCCTTTGAGCCCTTGTGAAAACACATGAAAAGGGAAAGGCTCGGAGGAATCTATATAGCCCAAGATTTTTATCGCTTGCCAAACACGTAAATATATGAAAAATGGTATCTTACACCCGTGGCTTATCCTGGCAATTTCAGAAGTCTTTCGTACAGTGTCGAAGAGATTTTGAACAGATCGCTCAACTAGCTCCCGTTCCAAAAGAGGCTCTATTGCTGCTTGAATTTCGGGTTTCACTCCAAATGACTTAAGCATAAACATCGTTTCATCTTTAAAATCTTCTTGTTTTATAATAGCAGTATAATTCCACTTACATGGGTCGCACAACATGGACACTGGGGTGAAATGTACATCCATCGCACGCGTTGCAACAACGTATCTTAGAAACAGATCGAAAGATATGTCATCTTTGTAGCAATCTCCTTTTGCAGTTTCGGCGTCTACATATTTTCTGACATTAAGGATGCTTTGATTTTGGCGGGTGGCAAAATGATGAAGACTAAGCGCTAATCTCCAAAATTTCGGAACAAAAATTTTATCAATATAACCTGAAAATAAGCGAGTGTATGGATTTCTTGTGACAAAAAACGCCGGCTCCGTCTCTAAATTGCAACTTTCGCCGTAAGTCGCAAACATGCGCCCATGTATGTCAAACCCTGACAGGCCTTTTATCTCTTCTGTTTTGTTCCAGTCCCGAAGTAAAAGCAACGCTTTACCAAAGAACGTGCTTGACGCTTTTGGGACCTTACACATACAGATCCCTGTACCATTTAACGTCATCAACACCTGCGAGTACATTTTCATTTTGATGTAATCTTTAAAACTTTCCACAGTGTCAGAGTTGCAAACGCCTTTGATATAATTTAAACGGTTGTCCATCCGTCTTTGTAGATCATAAAGATGTTTTGTTTCTTTCTTCTCCTCTTCAGACAGGGTTTCGCTTGTTGCGTTTCCAACGACGTGCACGGAAAGCCTGGCTTCTGCAAAAAAAAAAAGCGTATTAAAAGTAGAACTGGCTAATCGGAGCTGAAAAGATGATCGATTATCATTCCTGTCCATTGCGATCGATAGTTGATTAGTAATCACTGAAGATTTGGTCAAAATTTTACCTGTCTGACTTTCTATCTCTGCATGACTCCTACAATATTATTTACTTTGTCATATGAATTTGAACAGACAGGCCTGAGCAAACAGTGTAGACCCAGATGAGACGCCGCAGAACGCGGCGTCTCATCTGGGTCTGCACTGTTTGCCACTCATACAGCTATTTTAGGCACAACTTAGGTAGTAAATTGTACTTATCAAATAATCGATAGCAAGCAAATCAGTAATGATAAACATTTTTGTGGAATTTATCGATTGAGTAATCATTATCCGATTAATCGTGTCAGCCTTAAAGGCATTTATTCTGTAACAGTAGAACACACATTGTGTCATCATTGTTTTATTGCCCCCACACCACCCCCCCCCACCCCCCCCCCCGTGATATACTTACTATAGCAGATCAATAGCGGCCCTTAATAGGGTGATTAGTAGCTCTTGTTGTATCCCCTGACTAAGGCACTTGCGAGGAAAACCAATAACGTACACCAGTCAACAGTAAGTAATTTATTGATTTTCCCAAAGGAGGCCCCTTACCTGTTGAAGACAGAGGACTTCTCTTCAGTCAGCTCTGAGGGCTACATAATATTATGTAATGAAATGATAGTCCTCAATAATCAAGAATAAATGCCTTTAATTAAACGATTTTGATCGAGCATTCATTTCATATGAAATGCATGGAACAGGTCTTATGTTACATGGCAACGAGTATAAGATTTTGTTTGTCATAATTTAAATCGAATTTAATTTTCAAAAGAAGTTCAATAGGTATAGTTGTCGCAGATAAGATTGACTAGGCGGAGCTGTTCAGGCGTTGTCAATATATATCAAATTCGCAGAGTCCATCAGAAGATTCGGTAGAGTGCCTTTCGCACGCTTTCTACAAGAGGACGATATGGTCATATACGCCATAGCTATGCTTGTGTTACAGTTGAATTCACACAATCGGGTGACTTGGTTTACCTTTTTGTTAATGGAATATTCCTAAGGCAGGTACAAACGATAGCTCCGCCTTGTCAAGCTTATCTGCGACTACTATAACATTAAGTTGTAACGGAGAGTCATCATCAGGAAAACACGCCTATATAATTTTGACCCCCTTGAACCCCACTTTTATATAATAAAACTGGGGTTCACAGGGGTAAACCTTTTTTTCTTATTTCTGCTCTAAGATATAGATTGTGGGTACTCCTTAGAACCGCCTCATCGAGGCGGTTCTAACGAGTATGCACAATCTATATCTTGGAGCAGAAATAAGAAAAATAAGGTTTACCCCTGTGAACCCCCAGAAAAATATCACAATTTATCATCTTAAAATGTTCCTTTTTCTGGCGATAAAATTAATAATGTATTTGTATAGGCTTGTTTTCGTGATGTGAAGTTATGCGCCAGTCACCGTGTGTTCAGAAATACACATATTATATCATTTTGTATGCAGCCCATAAAATAGTCTCCTCACTTCACTGTAAACCCAACATTTTTGTGTATCCTTCTGCAAAATTTATTTCTGATGAAGTACAACTTTAAAATTTTAAATGGTGGAAGCGAAATGAAAATAATATCAATGATTGCGCAAACGAAATATGAAAGCAATCAAATATCAATTATTTATCGTTTCCTCTCTTGTATAGTTCGAACAAATTGACCTGATACTGGTGAACTCTATTAACATAATTTCATACCCGACTGAATGCATATATTTATCGTCGCCGTTTTCTGAAGATGGCAATACTGATATACAATACATTGAGGTCGGTAAATGGGCCGCTATTCACGTGATGCCGAAAATTCACGAGAAGTTTATGAAAGCCGACGTATTAGGTATTAGGCGATAGCAATGACTAATTTTTTCCTTGCATAAAGGTCAGTCTCAAGTCAAATTGTTCGCACTATAGTACTCGTTGTGTTCGAATAACTGCCTTTCGTTGACCAAGACTTTTTTCTCCCTATATTTAAGGCCTCATCGTCATACTTATATAACAGCGTTTTGTGGTCATTCTGTTTTATATTATAAATTGGACAAGCACGCGTGGCAGTTAATATGTGCAAAAATTGTCAACGAGGAGTCATTTATCTTCGTAAGACACCAAAACAGCATAACCAAGCTACGATTGCCCGCTTTCGGGAAAGATTTTAGCTTCCGAATAGACAGGTGTCCCCTGTTTAAATGGCGGAAAATGCGTTTGGTATATCCGTGCCCCTAAAGCAAAAGTTTGACTATCAGGGCTGATCCTATTTCTACTGAATAAATGAATTCTGTCACACCTGTTTCTGACTATTATTCACCAGTTGAATGGCAAATACTGCAGATCCAGGTCAGATGGCCTCCACAGTTTGCAAAGGCATGATGTCTACAGGTTCAGCAAGGCAATAGTTAACAAACCACCGTGGCGGCTTTCCGCTATGATGTTTCCATTAGGGTCTAGTTATAGTAGTCGCAGATAAGATTGACTAGACGGAGCTATTCAGGTGTTGTCATTATATGTCAAATTCGCTGAGTCCACCACACGATTCGGTAGAGTGTGTTTCGCGTGCTTTCTGCAAGCAGCCCAAATGGCCATTTTCGCCACAGCCTTGTTTGTGTTACAGTTGAATTCACACTCTCGGGTGATTTGATGTACCTTTTTTTCAACAGAACATTCCAAAGGCCGGCGCAAACGATAGCTCCGCCTAGTCGCCTAATCAATCTTACCTGCGACTACTATATTTCATGTTTGTGTTTCTTTCAATTTGGTGTCCCTGATGGAAGGTGTTGGTTAATTGTATTGATTCCTGATCATTGCCTTCATTTCTATTTCTTAATTGGGAATTATTTTTTAAGCGTTTTCGCCAAGACATAAATTGTGGTTATGCTTATAAATATATAATTCAAATTTGGCCATGTTTACAGACAATTATTCAAGCTTTTAAGAAAATTTTATGTTTACATAAACATATTTATAGAAAGCCATCATATTGTGCCAGTCATACCGTATGGCATGCCAGTTATAGTTAATTGAGACTCACACAAGTTGTTATAGTTTCTAGAGACATTTGTAAGTATTATCGACTGTTTTGTTGTCGTTGTTGATGTTTCATTTTGTTTTTGTTTCGTTTGTTTGTTTTCCGCAGCCAATCAGAATGCGCTGTTCTTGGTGACCTTGTGAACACGCGTTCTGGCAGAAGTGCACTTTTTGGGAGTCGATCATGTAGATGGCTGATTTTTGTCCGCTCTCAATGTTTTTCAAAAATCATTTATGTTTATATGCAAAATTGAAATGGGTTGTATAGGTTATTGATTGAACATTATTTTCAACATACACATAGATGTGGGTTCAAACATGCATTTTGCTTTTTTGCGGTTAAGTCAAGGTCAACCCAAGGTCATTTGAACAAAATACAGTGGGGTTGATTCCATGATGCTTAATAACATGTTGCAAGCCTAAGGTTTTGTTTTTTGTTTGATTTGAGGATTAACATCCCCGTCAACACTGTAAAGGTCATTTTAGAGACGCTGCTTCCAATTTTGTGGGACTTTTACCCGACATTGAGATGGAATGACATCTCAAGCCCTGTCGCCCAATGAAACCAATAGGGTTTATAAGCATGGACGGTCCGACTCGTGCGCACCGCTCTGCCTGGGCAGGTTAGCTCCTCTAAGTGGTTTACCAGTACTCGTGTGCGGGTCGGAATCAGCTCTGCGTCATCACGTGAACGATTGCGTGAAATGAAGACCCCCCTAAACCCCACTTTATATAGAGAAAACTGGGGTTTACGGGGGTATACATTATTTTTTCTTATTTCTGCTCCAAGACGTAGGTTGTGGGTACTCGTTAGAACCGCATCAATGAGGCGGTTCTAACAGCACCCACAGCCTATCAGAAAAAAATGAAGGATTTTCATCAGAAAATTAGCCAGTTTGGAGATGTGAAAAAATGCACTAAGTCGCACGGGTGTGTTATCGTAATGGGCGGGGCCGAAGTAAATGGTTTAATAAAATCTTCTTCCACAGAATCGAAATTCATTTTTAATAAGGTTGCAAAGGTTAAAGTTGAAAGCAGTTTTAAGCATATAAACTAACCTAATATACTTTGAAATTCTCAATCTACATAGGTGCCTTGGAGAAGCCAAAGTTGTGATAGAATTAAAACTATAAGCTCAGCAAAGCTACATGTGCTTTGTGTCCCATTAAGACAAAAGCGATCAAGCCCCGTAAATAATAATAATAATAATAAATAAATGGAATAAAGACACAGTAGGACAAAACAAAGACATAACGGCTACGCCGAAAAAAAACAGCCGCTATTAATAACAATGGTCCTATGGGGATACCCGTGTCCTGAAAATACCATAACGGAAACAATGCTGTTACGTCCTCTTCCCACACTTCTTCATATTTTATAAATAAAACCGGATATCACTAAATTGAATGAATACTGGCTTGCCTTCGAACGAAAAGGGGCATTTCTAATCATTATGAAACGAGGACGTGTTATCGTTTAATTTATGTATGTGTTCATAATTTCAGAATGTATGGTATGTCACGACAAGAGGTTTGGCGTTTTACATTTAATGGCGTTGTTTTTGCTAACATGCTAACCACGGACAAAATGTACAGAATAAACATCTATGCGGCCATTAAAACATGAACCGTGCACATTACAATAACCAATGGCGTCCTACATTCTGATGATTTTTTTTTTTCTGTTAAATTCACATTCTCGGCTATCTAGCATAACAATAACACACCTGTGCGACATAATTCATTTTTTTTTCGCATCTCCAAAACGGCTTCTTTTTCTGATGATTTTTTTTCTCATATAGGTTGTGGATTCCCGTTAGAACCGCCTCAACGAGGCGGTTCTAACGAGTACCCACAACCCATGCCTAAGAGCATAAATTAGAAAAATAGATGTAATGTATATCTCCGTAAACCCAAGTTTTCTCAAAATAAAGTGGGGTTAAGAGGATGTTCATTTCATGGACTTGTTCATGGGACCTAATGGTTTTAAAGTAGAGGGACGAAACGTTTTTTCATATCTCCATGAATACGTTCATTCACGCGACGTGGCCCCCGCCCATCGGGGCTTGGAGAAATAGATCGGCTGCACGATGCTTCCACGCAGAGCTGAAACCCACCGCACACAAGTACTGGTAAACCGCTTAGGGGATCTAATCCTGTCCAGGTGAAACGGTGCGAGTCCATGCTTATAAACCCTATTGATTTCATTGGGCGACAGGGCTTGAGATGTCATTTCATCTCAGTGTCGGGTAAAAGTCCCACAAAATTGGAAGCAACGTCTCCAAAATGTCCTATACAGTGTAAACCTCAAATCAAACAAACAAACAAATCTTTCACGCGACGTCTCATGATCATTCAGTGGCGTCAAAAATAAAGCATGGTTTTCTCCAATACCCATTGACGATGACGATGTCCCATGCAGGCACAAAACATTGACTCAACGTTAGTTCAACGTTGAGTTCTTGCTTGGACGTTACGTGTATGGCTCTTCCGCTCTTCTTCTTTCATTTTTAGGATCAAAAGAGAATTTATCGTCAAATAATGGATGGAATACAATGTAAATATAAATAATAAAGTAAATGTAATTTATTGAAGTATGAGTAACGTGTGTTCACGAGCAAGTTCATTGGATAACACCGGGTCACGAGCAAAGTTTAACACATTGACACACAGTGTAGACTCGGATCATTTCGGCCCCCGCCCATCGGGGCTTGAAGAAATAGATGGGCTGCATGATGCTTCCACGCAGAGCTGAACCGACCACACACGAGTACTGGTAAGCTGCTTAGACGATCTAAGCCTGTCCAGGCAAAGCGGTGCATGCTTATAAACCCTATTGGTTTCATTGGGAGACAGGGCTTGAATTGTCATTTCATCTCAATGTAGGGTAAAAGTCCCACAAAATTAGAATCAACGTCTCCAAAATGACCTATAACAGTGTTGACGGGGACGTTAAACCTTAAATCAAACAAACAAGACCCGGATCAGCCGGCGCTAGCTGATCCGAGTCTACACTGTTTGCTTAAATTATGATATGAGCATTGATAATGCTCCGCATTGATAAGCTCCTGCCCAAAGCTATTAAAGTGTAGGCGGAGTAGTTTTACTATATATCAGACGAATAAAAATGTCAAGGTACGGACATGCAGCATGCAATCGTGATTATCATTTTTATCATATTTTGAGACATATCAGACACGCAGCGCATGGTGTAGCTTGTCTGTTTGTTTGATGTTTAACTGTTCTGTCAATACTATTATGGACATATCGAGCCGGTCATTTTACATTACCACACTTTTCCTGGTTACAATGTATGCTTGTTTACAAGCGATTAATCAGCATAGTGGCCATTCTTTCTCCAGAATCTGGCAACTGCCTTAAATGGTCGAAAAAAGCTAGTGTGACACTGACCCAGAAAAGATAACTTGGGCACTCCACAATTTACAGTTCTGTAGTGTATTTCATGCATCCAAGAGATAAGTTAACAAAACATATCAAACTTAACCTCAACTGATGTTCTTTTTTTTTCTCCTATTACTGCATCTCGCTCACATCTGAGCATTACAAGCAGGATTTCCTGGGTGGTAACCAGTACTTTCTGTTTTTTTTTTTTTTTTTAAGCAATGTGGATGAAGTGTCTTGCTCAAGGGCACAACACTTTGGTCAGCGTGAGGCTCGAACCCGCAACCTCTTGATCACTAATCCGATGCGCTACCACTGCACCAAAGCGCTCCACATGCACCAAAGCGCTCCACGAAAGAATGTTGAAAGAATGTGTGGTGGCCGTAAAGGGCCTCCCTGCCTTTCATCTCAGATTAGATTCCTTTGGAATAATGGATTCCATTGTGGAAGTTTGAAAATATTCGAGAGTCACGGATGAGCCCTGATTGGCGGAAAAATAGTTGGCGTGGCCAAGAAAAAATTGTACACTCTACAGTTTTCCACTCTGTAGTGTAGTCCCTGTTTTTATGCACCCCTCCCCCTCACCCCAACCCCCGCCATTTGAAGAATGGTGGTAATGGCAGTAAAGTGTTACCCCTGTTCGTTCTCGTCCGCGTTCGAGATGGCGTCAGCAACATTGTGTTTTGTTTTTTTTTTTTGTTTGATTGTTTTTTGTTTTTTTTTTTTTTGTTGTTGTTGTTTTGTTTTTATTATTATTTTTATCAGTGTCACACTAATAGACAGGATTGGAACTCTTCTGGTATAGAGCATATTTAACGTCACTACAGCTGGTGTTAATGGGCTGTGTGGTGACTATAAAAATCTCCCCGTCCTTCATCAAAGTGAAGATTATGTTTTCTAGTTCCATTGTGGAGTTATTAAAATAATCGAGGGTAACTGATGAAGCCTCACTGACCGAAATTTGCTAGTCTGACCGGAAAAAAATGAAGTTGCATACTCTAAAAGCCACAGTTCTGTAGTATACCATACCGCCAAGGGATAATCTTTCAACATTTCAAACGATCACTCAACAAGGCCCTAGATATGTGTATTTGGTGACATTTTTGTCAAATCTCAATGAAAACCTATGCAGTTGGTATTCATTGACGAGGCGTTCCAATGAATACCCACAACATATGTTGATATTGAGAAAGAAGGAAAAGTATTCTTGAGTTGTCACCAATTACCCACCTTATCAATTAATTTGGTTCTAGCAAGTCGCCGTTTTACCAAAGCGCGGACCGACATATCATGAGCGCGGATTTTTACGTAAGCGCGGATTTTTTAATATCAAAACGCGTTTTAAAAGCGCGGATTTGATGAGTTTTAATTACTTAACGATGTTTGCAATGTCTTAAATCAATCAATCAATATTAACAGTATGGTGTTTGAGATATTAGTAACGATTTTTGGGTTGTACATCAAATGCATGAGTATGGGGCGCCGTTTTACTATTTAATCCGTATTTATAGATATCCATAATTATTTATGGATATCCATAATTCGAATTATGGATTTCCATAATTCGAATTATGGATATCCATTATTATTTATGGATATCCATAATTATTTATGGGTATCCAAAATTCGAATTATGGATATCCATAATTCAAATTATGGATATCCATAAATCGAACTGAATTGATGATATCCATAAATCGAATAATGGATATCCATTTCTCCATTTATTGATATTCATAAATCGAATTATGGATATCAATTATTCGGCTGATTTATGGATATCCATAAATCAAATTATGGATATCCATAAATCGAATTATAGATATCCATCAATCGATTTATGGATATCATTAATTCAGATCGAAATATGGATATCCATTAATCGAATTATGGATTATCTTAATTCGAATTATGGATATCCATTATTCGGCTGATTTATGGATATCCAAAAATCGAATTATGGATATCCATAATTCTCCTCCGCAAATAAACCTAATGAATAATGACTGCTCCCTTTGCAAAAGAAAATGACAATCTCGACTATTCCCGTCAGGATCGTACGACTTCGTTTGGACAGGCTTAGACCTTCTAAACGGTTTACCAGTACTCTCATTTTATACAGCCAAATCTTTGTTTGTCTGTTTGTGTTGGGGTTTAACAGCCCAGACAACACCATTTTAGGTCATTTTTGAGCCGGTCAGATTACCTCTTTACACTTTTCCTGGGCAGGCCTATACGTAAGCGGTTAACCAGTACAGTGCACATTCTTTCGCCAGAAACTCACAACTGCCCTTCTTGAATCAGCGGAAGGGAGAAAATGACCGTAGAAAATATTTCCACGAATGAAAGTTGCCGACCCCGGCAGGTATCGAACCCGCTTTCTCCTGATCACCAGTCAGACGCGCATCCGACTGAGCTACCGAGGCCGGCGCAGCCAAATGTATTTCCCAAAGCCTCAATGGGCGGGGGCCAGCAGATATATTTGAATCTGCCTGGTTCACCGACTTTCAGTCCTTAGCTGTGCAGTCCTCATGGAGGTGATTCTAGAGGGACCGGATGCGTTACGACTGGTTCCGATATTTAACTGCACACATGGCGGGCGTTCAGCGTATGGCGTCCGTTGGTTTGGATGCCTTACGGGCTGTAAAGGCTGCATGGCAGAGAGGTCCCTTTGACTGGCCATCATCTTCCAGCGATGATGAAGACCTTGAAGATTTTGAATATTTTTATAATAAACCATCACGTATCATAGGGAGAAATCATTAAACCAAATGCTTTGTCGGTGATTAATGGATATCCATAAATCGAATTATAGATATCCATAGATCGATCTGAATTATGGATATCCATAAATCGAATTACGGATATCCATAATTCGAATTATGGATATCCATAAATCAGAGGAATAATGGATATCCATAAAACGAATTATGGATATCCATAATTCGAATTATGGATATCCATTAATCGAATTATGGATATCCATAAATCGAATTATGGATATCCATAAATCATTCTGAATTAATGATATCTTTAAATCGATTATTCGGTTGATTTATGGATATCCATAATTCGATTTACGGATATCTATAAATACGGATTAAATAGTAAAACGGCGCCCCATACATGAGTATCGTTATGCGAATCGGTAATTCAAGTATCCCCGGCCTTCAGGCAAGCCACGCTTATGATGACATGATCTCAAGCGCCACGGCGTGATTTCCGCGCTTTTGAAATACGCCCTGACAAGTAAGTATTTTGTTTGATTTCAGGTTTAACGTCCCCGTCAACACTGCATAGGTCATTTTGGACATTGAGATGAAATGACATCTCAAGCCCTGCCGCCCAATGAAACCAATAGGGTTTATAAGCATGGACGGTACGACTCTCGCACTGCTTTGCCTGGGCAGGCATTCTCTAAGCGGTTTACCAGTTTCAGCTCTGCGTGGAAGCATCGTGCAGCCCATCTATTTCTTCAAGCCCAGATGGGCGGGGGCCCGCAAGTAAGTATACGTATAGCCTGTCAGGAAAAAAAGAAAGAAAGAAAACAATAAAACAGTGGTGAGCGAGTGTTTGTGGTTTACGTCTCACCAACTGCTGAGGTCATTCGGAGACGTGACCTCGGTTATAAGACTCATCCGAAAGTCTGGAGAAGCCCGGGATCGATCCTGCAATCCCTGGTTTACAAGGCGATACAAAACATTGGTACAAAATATTTAATATATTATTACGTTACAACAACTAACGAGTTCGTTGGCTATGAAAAATTTGGCCGCAGGATATTACTCTTAGTACAACATTTCATTTTTTTTCAAACGCAGGATTCTAAGTCCTTAAGATGATAAATAAATTACTAGGCTAATCTGACGGTTACGTTATTCAACAATATTCACTGCACATATTTTATTTTAACCCTTTCCACGCGTGCTTTCAGGCCAAGCGTGCCATTAAAAAGACACTCTAGCAAACAGTGCAGACGCAGATCAGCTGATCTGGGTCTACACTGTTTGCTAAAATTACACAGGGTTTTGTGGAACTTAGCACATACGAAATTAACCAAACACCTCTTAAATGGGTTATTTGACATTTCCAAATCTATTCGGCTGAAGTTTTAAGGGGAACCGGAACGCCTGGCAGATTTTTCCGCCATTTTTCAAAGGGAGACAACTTTCGGAACTTCCTGTTCGCTTGTCTATAAACCCTGTCCCACTGAAATAAGGATCTACTCCGAAAGGAAAGAATTTGCTCAGGAGCAAATTCTTTCCTTTAAAAGTTGACCCCTATTGACATGGGAGACAAAAAGCTTTTGCAGGAGTTGCCTCCCCTGAAAGTGTTCCCATTCCCCTTAAGAATTCTGTGTCATGTATGAACTAATTAGACAGACGAATAAAATGTCTAAGTACGTGACATGCATAATGCAGTCGTGATAAAAAAAAAATTGAGCCGCGAAAAGCAAAAAATTCACCAGACACATGCGTATTGTGAAGCTTTGTTTGTTTGTTTCGAGATAGGCCCCGCCCATCGGGGCTTGGAGAAATAGACTGGACTGCACGATGCTTCCGCTTAGAGCTGAAACTGAAAGCACATTGAGTACTGGTAAATCACTTTGAAGATCTAAGCCTGCCCAGGCGAAGTGGTGCGAGTCTGACCGTCTCGTTATGTAATCCCTAATGATTTATTTAGACGGTAGGGCTTGAGATGTCAGTTCATGACTATGTCGGGTAAAGAAAAAACACAAAATTGTTAGCAATGTGTGCAAAATGACCTAAGTAATGTTGACGTTGACGCAAAACCCCAGTTCAAACAAAAACGGCCCATGCAAACCTATTAGCTGGTCAGAATTATACAAAAGTGGTGCACATTCTTTCCCCAGAAACTGACAATTGCACTTCTAGGATAAGCGGAAAGAGGAGAATGACGTTTGTTTGTTTAATCTAAGGTTTAACGTCCCCGTCAACACTGTGTAGGTCATTTTGGACGTCGTTTCCATTTTTGTGGGATTTTTACACGACATTGAGTTGAAATGACATCTCAAGCCCTGTCGCCCAATGAAACCAATAGGGTTTATAAGCATGGGCGGTTCGACTCGCACCGCTTTACCTGGTCAGGCTTATGTCCTCTAAGCTGTTTACCAGTACACCTCGTGTGCGGTCGGATTTCAGCTCTGCGTGGCAGCATCATGCAGCCTATCTATTGCTTCAAGCCCCGATAGAGATTAGATTTAAAGAACAATGTTCCCAATGCTGATTCATCGAACCGTCGTCCTTCCGATGACCAGGCTGGCCGTCATGTATGCCGAAGACAAAAAAAATGTCGGGGTACGACGGAGTGAGTGTGTTTGCGTTTTGCGTCCTCCTCCCCCCCCCCCCCCCCCCCCCCCCCGCCCAGCAGCTAAGGTCATACGGAGACGAGACCTCGGTTTAAAGACGCATCCGAAAGCCTGGAGAAGCTCTGGATCGAACCCACGACCCTGACGGTTTATGAGACAAGTAGCTTATCCGCTACACCTCGGGGGCTTCTAAGTCCGGATACGGACATGTTCATGCAATTGTGATGAACTTTGCGAGTAAAATAGCGAACTAAAGATAATCAAAGCACTGAGAGTACTGGTGGGTCTGAGTGTGTCTGAGTGTAGGCTGGTAAAATGGATATGACTGGTGACTAAGACTGTTAACATTTCGTTTAACCCTCACATTCCTGTACTGTAAACAAACAGTGTAGACCCTGATCAGACGCCGCGTTCTGCGGCGTCTGATCTGTGTCTTCACTGTTTTCCAAGCCTAATACCCATTCCAGTCCAGATTCTATAGCTAACCCTCTAATACGCATCGATAAGGATACGGAGGCTATTTTCTGTAAATAACCGTACCTGGTTTTCCGATAAGCCAGTGATAGTCACGTGGACTTCACCATTGAAAGGTATAAACCAAGTCAAAACTGTTCTCCCTGTCCACCTCAGCCAGCTTTGGGGTGGGGAGCTTTGCGTAGTGGTAGGGGAGAAAGCTGTTATTCTTGCACCCCAGACAATGAAATCCGTGATTTTACCCTGGCATAGAAATTTATGTTCTGACCCTGGTGTTCCGACCCTAAATCGAATATAATCGTGTGTTTGGTAAATGCACTGGTTGATTACGACCTCGTATGCGCCGTCGTTAAGGTTGACGTCACAGCAAAGTCACTTAACATTCCTGCAGTGTCAACACAATATGGTGGACTTTGGTAACCGAAGTGACTGCAGCATTAAAAGTCCGCTGTAAGAAATGGAAGGTATGCAAGAAAAAGAATCCAATATGGGTGTGAGGGGTGGATAGAAAAATCCGTCCCTCGGGATCACTGTCCGGCATCACTCGGCAAGCCTCGTGATGCCGGACATGTCCCTCGGGACGGATTTTTTACCATCCACCCCTCACACCAATATAAGATTCTTATAATACAACGCCCAGCGCTGACCCTGATCAGACTCCATGGATGTGCAGGGGGATCTGAGTCACATGTCTGAAGAAGCGGTTCATTAATGTCGTCACAAACGTTTTTTTCCAAACTTCAAATAAGATTAGTAGTGACAAAATTTGAAATCTAGCTGCTGTTCTTGTGGCCTGTAGTGACTCTAAATCACTGTCTCTCACAGCTGTAGATTTGAGCCTTGCAAGGGTCACAAGTGAGGCGCCATGTTCTGCAACGGAAGATCAGGAGGTTTTTCTCCGGGTAATCCTGTTTTTGTCCACCCTGAATACTTATTGGTTCTCGACATAAGTGAAGCCGGCCTCGGTAGCTCAGTCGGATGCGCGTCTGAATGGTGAGCGAGAGGACGCGGGCTCGATACCTGCCGGTGTGTCAACGTTCTTTCCGGCAGATTGATCATGAAATCTTTTCTACGGCCATTCTCTCCCTTCCGCTGATTCAAGAAGGACAGTTGTCAGTTTCTGGCGAAAGAATTGCACTGTACTGGTTAACGGCTAACCTATAAGCCTGCCCAGTAGAAATGTGGATAGGTAAACTGGCCGGCTCAAAAATTATCTAAAAAGGGTTGACTTGGTCATTAAACACCAATATAAACAAACAAGCAAATCGACATAAGCGAAATAATCTTGAAGGGGTCGTATACCCCTTAAAAAATAATCATTAATGTGTTGTATTTGAATAAAGGATTATTATGGATTCTAGTTCTAACACTTAATTGGGACTGAATAAATAATAATTTTCAGAACGATGTATGAATTCATTAATAATTTATTTGAATGTCTCATTTTCCTTTCAACCTATTTTCAACTTAAAAGAAAATCTTACTCAGTATATAAAGCAGGAGTCTATTTCGATTTTTTTTATTTAGGCCCCCGCCCATAGGGGCTTGAAGAAATATATGGGCTGCATGATGCTTCCACTCAGAGCTGAATCCGGCCCGCACACGAGTACTGGTAAACCGCTTAGATGATCTAAGCCTGCGGTGTGAGGCGGACTGTCCATGCTAATAAACCCTATTGGTATCATTGGGCGACAGGGCTTGAGATGTCATTTCATCTCAATGTCATTTCATCTCAATGTCGGGTAAAAGTCCCACAAAATTGGAGTGTTGACGGGGACGTTAAACCTAAAATCAAACAAAAACAAATTTCGAATTTTAGGGGTGCCAGGTCGACTTGTTTTTAGAAATTTAGGAAATGGTTGAAATTTTGCAAAAAGTGAAGATCCTGATCAGACGCCGCTTCATGCGGCGCATCATGAAAACACGAGTCTTTGACCCCCTTGAACCTCACTTTTATATAGTAATACTGGGGTTTACAGGGGTAACCTAAGGTCTTAATTCTGCTCTAAAATGTAGATTTTGGGTACTCGTTAGAACCACCAAATCGAGGCGTTTCTAACGTGTACCCAAAATCTATATTTTGAGCGGAAATAAGAAAAATATTACTTTTTTTTCTTATCTACTGAAAATTTTCGTTTTTTCGGCGGTAAAGTTTATAATGTATTTGTATTAATAGAGGATCTTACACGAGTGGTCATTTCATATGAAATTTATGAAACGAGCTTTCGGCGAGTTTCAGGAAGGCTGGTTTCATAAAATTCAATATGAAATGACCACGCGTGTAAGATTCTGTTTATCATATGGCCACTTTAAATTGGATTTCATCGCCTTTATATTTGACTAAATTTCCAAAAAAAATGCATGGTTGACATGGACGACGTCATGACGTTACTTAATCCAGGCAAAGTGTTATTACACGTGTGGTCACACGACGTTATCCACTGTTATCAACGACGTCATATGATAATCGTATTTTCGTAATAGTCTGATTTGCAAATATATCCATTACGAAACCATGCTATACAAATACATTGAAACCTTTATCGCCGAAAAATTGTGATAGTTTTCTTATTAATGCTCAAAATATAGATTGTGGGCACTCGTTAGAACCGCCTCGATGAGGCGGTTTATAACGAGTACCAACACTCTATATTTTTGAGCAGAAATTAGAAAAATAAGGTTTACCCTTGTGAACCCCAGCTTTACTATATAAAAGTGGGGTTCGAGGAGGTCAAAATTATATAGGCGTGTTTGCGTGATGCGTCTGGGTTTTCCGTCTGACATCAGGTTAACTAGCCTGTGAAATAAAGACCCCCTATAAACCCAATTTTATATAGAGAAAGTAGGGTTTACGGGGGCGTATACATTATTTTCTTTATTCCTGCTCCAAGACATATCTCCGCCACCGCCCATTGGGGCTTGAAAAAATAGATGGGCTGCATGATGCTTCCACCCAGAGCTGAAACCGACCGCACATGAGTACTGATAAACCGCACACGAGGATTTAAGCCTGCCCAGGCAAAGCGGTGCGTGTCGGTCCGTCCATGTTTATAAACCCTATTGGTTTCATTGGGGGACAGGGCTTGAGATGTCATTTCATCTCATTGTCGGGTAAAAGTCCAACAACATTGGAAGCAGCGCCTCCAAAATGACCTATAGTGTTGACGGGGACGTTATACAGTGTTGACGGGGCCTCAAATCAAAAAAAAAAAAAACACAAACAAATCCAATACATAGCGATCAACCAGTGCTGTCATTTCTTTGATTCTCATGAGGTGGCTGAGTTATTGTCTCAAGCAAATCAATGTTTGTGCATTAGTTTGCCCTTTGCTTGTCAAATATAGGGATCAACCATGGTTTTTCATGCATTAACAATTGCCGGGTCCCGAGGAAGCTGTTTGAACATGAGGCCGCCAGGCCGAATGTTCAAATATCTTCTGAGGGATCCGGCAAATGTTAATGCAATGAAATAACCATGGATGATCGTTGTTCTTGCATAACATGCGAATCCGACTGCAAATTTTGACGTAAATGCCCCAAAGCGCCATATAAATTCCATATAAACTCTCCAAATGCGACAGGAAAACCAAAATGGCGGCCAGTTTAGAATGTTGTTTACAATGATGTTGTCATGCAGTAACCCTCTGACTTCATCATAGAACCCTAAAACGCTTCGTTCAGGGCGATAACGTTACGTCGCTCAACGTTACGTAAACAAAGCAAGGCCCGTCTTGTGATATCTATATAAAGCTCAAAATCCATGTTCAAACAGCACGGGAATTTCATGATTTAAACATGGTTTCTGCTGTTTGAGCACGGCTTTCGGTCCATTTGACAATGGCTTCAAACAGCCATGCGCATACGTATTTATGCAAGAAGCTTGGTTCTTGCATAAACATCTATGCGCATGGGTGTTTGAAGCCATAGTCAAATGGACCACAATCATGTTGCGTGTAACGAATATACCTACAAACCCCATTTTAGCCTGCGGTTAACGCGTTCGACTTATGATCGAGAGGTTGTGCGTTCGAATCCGGCCACCGGTATCCATTCCGAAAACACGCCTATACAAATACATTCCAAACTTTACCACCGATAAAAAGGAAAATTTTAAGATGAAAAAATGTGATATTTTTCTTATTTCTGCTCCAAATATAGATTGTGGGTACTCGTTAGAACCGCTCAATCGTCGATGAGGCGGTTCTAACGAGTACCCACAATCTATATTATAGAGCAGAAATACGAAAAATTTGGATTACCCCTATAAATCCCAGTTTTACTATATAAAAGTGGGGTTTAAGGGGGTCAAAATTATATAGGCGTGTTCTCATGATGGAGGTGTGTCCTTGGGCAAGACACGTATTGACACTGCCCCACTCCACCTAGGTGTAAATGGGTAGCAGTGGCGTAAAAGCCACTGCCTCTCTCGCGCGCGTGAAAACACACGGAATGAGTGTTTGAGAGCGATTCGATAAGCTTGAAGCTTTCATCGCAATCGAACTGTGTGTGTGTGTGAATTCGGGTTTAGCGTCGCTTTCAACAATGTTTCAGTGATATCACGACGGTGTCTGGTTGCGACTGGGAGCTCAATGCTCACTTTTATAGTGCTGCCTCACTGAAGTATCATGTCCCAGACACATTACATGATACCACACCCAGTCAGATTATCCTGACTCCTAGCTTTACCCCGTTAGGAGCCCTCGCCCATCGGGGCTTGAAGAATTAAAAGGGCTGCTTGATGCTTCCACGCAGAGCTGAAACCGACCCGCACACGAGTACTGGTAAACAGCTTAGAGGATCTAAGCCTGCCCAGGCAAAGCGGTGCGAGAGTGGGACTGTCCATGCTTATAAACCCTATTTGTTTCATTTGGCGGCAGGGCTTGAGATGTCATTACATTTCAATGTCGGGTAAAAGTCCCACAAAATTGGAAGCAACGTCTCCAAAATGACCTTTACAGTGTTGACGGGGACGTTAAACCTCAAATCAACCAACCAAATCTACCCCGTAAATCTGAGTGCCAAGCGAGGAGCAGCTAGTACCATTTTTAACGACTTGGTATGTCGCGGCCCGGGATCGAACCCGTGACCTCCCGTTCCCTAGAGAGGACACTCTACCAACTGAGCTATCGGGGTCGGTCGCAATCGAACTAAAATAAATCCCCACTTTACAGAGAAAGTGAGGATTACATCATTTGTAATTATGAAACAAAAGAGAAAAATTGCCGTACCTCGAAATACAGACCACTGCATCCAAAAGGCAGTAGTAAAGATGAACGCCAGTAAAAATAAAGTGCTCTTTCTGTAGAAACTGAACTTCATATTCCAGCACTGGTTTACACACTGATTCTATTTAACGCGCATTAATTATTACTAATAGATCCATTTAGGAATCAATACCTATTCATCCTATATTTACAAAACAAATGCCCCCTGTCATATGTGACAGTGTGTTGAAGTTAGTCCAGATTACTGATGACTATTGTCTTACAACGCGTCAAAGTAATGAACGTACGTAAATAAAATCATAAAGTCGTCCAAACTGTCAGCGTTGAATCGCTTGTCATATTTTATCCACGTTATTTATTCAAAATATTGTGCAAACTACGAAGTGTATACTGCGTCAGACTTGCTTTTTTAAACCATTGTCTTGCATGTTAACAAGTCCGTTTAATGAACACCCCCTTTAATGAGTGTCGCGCATAACTGACTTTGCCGTAATCAAGTTCGAATTTTTACCTCAAAATAACTTTAGTTTGTATTTTGTTTTTTAAAGTGTTTTCTGAGGTTTTTGTAACATTTAATTACCATTACAGTGTGTTTTCTGTTGTAAAATATTTTGCGACTTCATGGTGTGCCTATATTTTTCATTACGATAACACACCCGTGCAACATAGTGCATTTTTTCACATCTCCAAAATGGCTACTTTTCTGGTGAAAATCCGTGATATTTTGCTTATAAAACCAACAAACATAGGTTGTGGGTGCTCGCTAGAACCGCCTCATTGAGGCGGTTCTAACGAGTACCCACAAACTATGTCTTGGAGCAAAAATAAGAAAAATAATGTATACCCCCGTAAACCCCAGTTTTCTCCATATAAAGTGGGGTATATGGGGGTCTTCATTTCACGGACTTGTTCACATGATGTATACCGGCAAACGAATGCAGAGATTTCAAGCCACAAAACACAAGAAAAAAAAATCTAAAGACAAATGAATTACTCCCCACCCTCCTTAAACCCCACTTTATATAGAGAAAACTAGGGTTTGCGGGGGTATTCATTATTTTTCTTATTTCTGCTCCAAGACATATGTTATGGGTACTCGTTAGAACCGCCTCAATGAGGCGGTTCTAACGAGCACCCACAACCTATATTTGCGGTAAAAGTAAGATAAATATCACGGAGTATCATCAGAAAAGAAACCATTTGCTATCTCCAACGGATATGTTGTTTTAATGTGTACGCAAAAAAATGCACAAATATACCCCTTTTTATGTAGTAAAACTGGGGTTTACAGGGGAAATATTATTTTTCTTATTTCTGCTCTAAAATATAGATTGTGGGTACCCGTTAGGCTTCTCTCGATGGGGCGGTTGTAGCGAGTACCCACAATCTATATTTTGAGGAAAATAAGAAAAAGATCACATTTTTGTCATCATAAAATCTTCGGGTTTTTTATTCGGCATCAAAATTTACAATGAATTTGTACAGGCGTGTTTTCATAATGGAGTTTGTTTTTTCCTTTAATTTTGCAGCGATATCAGTGGCTGCAGAAGTTGAGTTGTGTGAGTGTTTGAGTTTTATGTCTCACCAGCAGCTAAGGTCATACGGAAACGGGACCTCGGTTTATTGACTCCGTGCTTTTACCGGACGTAATTTCGAAAACACTCCTTTACTAATACATTGTAAATATTACCGCCCAAAAAAAAAAACAAGAATTTTAAGATGAAAAATGACATTTTCTCTAATTTCTGCTCAAAATATAGATTGTTGGT
The DNA here is from genome assembly GCA_963580285.1 of Lucinisca nassula. Lineage (NCBI taxonomy): Eukaryota > Metazoa > Mollusca > Bivalvia > Lucinida > Lucinidae > Lucinisca > Lucinisca nassula. Next base: position 125,689,766 of record OY757010.1, on the reverse strand, counting down.
ACTCGTTAGAACGAGGCGGTTCTAACGAGAACCCACAATCCTTAATTTAGAGCAGAAATAAGAAAAAAGCGCAATGCTCACTTTTATAGTTCTACCTCACTGAAGTATCATGTCCCAGACACATTACATGATACCAAACCCAGACACATTATCCCGACCCTGTGTCGACCAGTCCTAGCTCTACCTCGTAAATTTGAGTGCCAAGCGAGGAACAGCTCTTAACGACTTTGGTATGTCGCGGCCCGGGAGCGAACCCGTGACCGCCCGTTCCCCGGAGCGGACACTCTACCAACTGAGCTATCGGGGCCGGTTTTTACTGTTTGAGCCCGGCTTTTGGTCCATTTGACAATTGCTTCAAACAGCCATGCGCATAGGTATTTATGCAAGAACGTTGTTTCTACGTTGAGTCAACGTTGTGTGCCTATTGCGTTCTATATATGTATGTTATTTTGAAACTGCTTTGACTGACAATTATTCATGAGCTGTGCTGTAGGTGTCCGTTTTGACGGCTTGATTTGGTATTTATTAAGCTGCGGCACGCTCAAATGTAACTTCAAACATGTGCGGTCAGCGGATAGGCCTAACTGAATTGCAAATTGTCATCGTTGGTTTTACGGTCGAAAAACCGTTTCACTGCGACGCTTCCGCGGAGCCGTAAAACGGAATTTGTAGCTGTAAAACCGACGATTTACCTCCAAAAAATACAGTTATCCCCATTACAATGCACTTTTTCGGCTGTTTTGCATCACGATAACACGTCCGTGAAACGAAGACCCCCCTAAACCCCACTTTATATAGAGAAAAGTGGGGTTTAAGGGGGTAAACATTATCTGCCTTATTTTTGCTCAAAGACATAGATTGTGGGTACTCGTTAGAACCGCCTCAATGAGGCGGTTCTAACGAGCACCCACAATCTATGTTGAAAGCAGAAATAATAAAGATGTTATCATTTGTACCTAATATTTATCAGTTTCTGACACCATGTTGGACGCCATTATTTCTTACGGACATGTTTTCCTAATGGTTAAGAAGTGTACTATTTTGCACAAACAAAAAAAGTCTTGTGAGCTGCGTAAAACCAAATACCAACATGATGATACCGGGTTTCATTATAGTGTAGTTTGTATTTTCTTGTCCTTTGTGTGATTGATTAGGTTTTGGAAATACTTGAGGGCCACTGATGAGGCCTAAATGGCGAAAACTAGCAAGTCTCGTCCAGAAATACAGTAATTCCGCTATTAAGACCACCTAAAATTAAGACTAATTCTGCTTCAAAACGATTATTTAATAGGTTGCAGTGATTCTTTCTTTGTGTTTTCTGCATACAGTGTCCTCTGGTTAAAGACCATCTTTGGGACTGTTCAAAAGTGGTCTTAAAGACCACTTTTGAACAGTTGTACTGTAACGTTTACCGCTCGTTAAGCTAACTATGCTTTGAACAACTGGGCCCTGTACTTTAACCAAACAGTGTAGAACCTGATTACGCCGCGTTGCACGGCATCTGAAACGCTGCATCTGATATGGATATACGCTGTTTGCCAATGTCCCAGTTCATGAGCCCTTTGACGTCACAAGTAGAAGAATAGCGCTGCTATAAATAACTGGTACATGGATTGTGCACATGGTCAGCGATAGTCACGTGGACAATAGCAGGCTGGGAGAAGCAACTTTGAGTCGACTGATAAAAAATCGATCCAAAAATGTAATTTGTACAAGCAATGAGAACAGCATTTAATCGCATCACGGAAACAGGCCTATATAATTATGACCCCCTTGAACCCCACGCTTTATATTATAAAACTGGGGTTTAAAGGGGTAAACCATATAAGAAAAATATCACTTTTTTTTTCATCTTAAAATTGAACTTTTTTCGGCGGTAATGTTTATAATGTATTCGAATAGGCGGCACGGATATGTTATCGCAATCGAAAGCAGCTAAGGGGCATAGATATACCATACATATTTTCAGCCATTTTCCAGAAAAGGGATAAATTTGCGACGGCATATATGCATATTCTGCGATATACTGCCGGAAACCCGACGTATACATAAGTTCCCTTATTTTGTGCTCAAAAACTAAGAATGTGGGTACTCGTTAGAACCGTCTCTAAATGAGGCGGTTCTAACGAGCACCAGCAATCTGTTTTTGCAACAGTAAAAAGAAAAATAACCTAATTTTTCATCAGGAAAATGTCACTTTAGTTTTACCCTAACTCTTGGGTCACGAGCAAAGTAAGTGAATTCCTTTATTTAACGCTTATCGAAGTATGAACGACACTGGGTCATGGGCAAAGTAAGTGAACTTATAAAGTAAAACTAGGGTTAACTGGTGTAAACCTTATTTTACTTATGTCTGCTTTAAAATCTAGATTGTAGGTACTCGTTAGAACCGCCTCTGTGAGGCGGTTCTTACGTGTACCCACAATCTATATTTGGAGCAGAAATAAGAAAAATATCACAAGTTTTCATATTAAAATTTGCGATTTTCGGCGGTAAAGTTTACAATGTTTTCGTAAAGCTAGCTATTCAACATTCATTGAAGTTTAAGTGATTCGGGGTTCACTTTCTTTGCTCATGACCCAATGTCGTTCATACTTCGATGGACGTTAAACAAAGGGAAGTACCTACACTGTTTGCAAAAAGTTATGCCATTTTCCAAATATATTTTGAAGAAAACACAACCTGACACCCCATAGTTTTGGAATGGACTCCTGATATATATAAGGAGGACGATTCCATTTGGTACAAAATGGGTTATATCCAAGTACTGACAGGCTGGGAAAATTGTTTTGAACGGGGACTTAGCCTGCTTGAATTCCTGTATTTTTAGCATTCACTAAAATAAAGATTAGTTTAATACTAATTTATTTTAGTTCGATTGCGATGGAAGCTTCAAGCTTATTTAATCGCTCTTGAACACTCATTCAGGATGTTTTCACGCGCGTGAGAGAGAGGCAGTGACTATTACCCCACTGCTACCCATTTACACGTGGATGGAGTACGTGTCTTGCCCAAGGACACACCTCGATTCCGGGTGCGGGATAAAATAAAGATTAAAATATCGGGTGCCGTTTTATTATTTAATCCATATTTATAGATATCCTTAATTCGATTTATTGATATCCATAATTCGAATAATGGATATCCATAATTCGATTTATGGATATCCATAATTCAGATCGATTAATGGATATCCATAATTCGAATTATGGATATCATTAATTCGAGTTATGGATATCCATAAATAATTATTGATATCCCTAAATAATTATGATATCCATAATTCGAATTATGGATATCCATAAATAATTATGGATATCTTTAAAGAGGGAATAAATAGTAAAAGGGCCCCCTAAAAATAGTCCCATGCGGATTGTGGCGCATGCATGATATGCGGTTTCACCTTTACAAAGTAATAAAATGATTAAGAAATGATATGGACAAAAATAGCCCCATGCGGTTTATGGTATGTTATGCGGTTTCACCATTAAAAAGTAATTAATACATCAATAAGACCTTAATGGAATCTTAATTTCTTTAGTCGATTGGTCGATATGTTTGATAGTTCGACAGGGTCGACAGGTCAACATGGTCGACAGGTTGACAGGTCGACAGGGTTGACATCGGCAGGTTTAGGGTTAAAGTTAGAGTTAGGGTTAGGGGTTGGGGTTAGGGTTAGGGTTAGGGCTTAGGTTAAGGCTTAGAGCTAACGTTAGGGTTAGAGAACAATGGCTACTTGTCAACCTTGTCGACACCTGTCTACCTGTCGACTTATCAACCATGTCTATCTTGTCGAGCTGTCAACCATGTCAACCTGTCAACCATATAAATAACCTTAACCTAAGGTTAGTAATTCTTACCGGGATTTATAACAGATCAGTTATATAGTCACATTGACATCAAGAGCGCCTGTGCTATGTAAATTTTGGTCGACTGATAAACATGTTCGACAGGGTTGACAGGTCGACAGGGATAATGTTAGGGGTTAGGGTTTGGGTTAGAGGTAAGGGTTAGCGTTTGGGTTAGACAACCATGTCAATATGTCAACCTTGTCGACCCTGTCTGCCTGTCAATCTGACTATCTTGTCGATCTTGTGGACTTGTCAACCCTGTCGACTTGTCAACCCGTCGACCAGTCCACCCTGTTGACTTGTCAACAATGTCAAACTGTCAACTCTGTTTACCTGTCTACCCTGTCTACCTGCAATAAAACATTATTTTAAAACATTAATTTTGAATACAAAATTACCCACATACTTTTGCGTATTGGTGCACATTTGGATATGGTCTTATACTAGATTTGAGCCGTAAATCCTAAAATGACGCGGCATTCTGTGGCATCTGATTTGGGTCTACACTGTTTTCCGATGATCGAGTACATGTATTTACACATATTCTGAGGTCACAGAGACAAAAATAGTTTGGTTATAAATAACCAGCACCTGGCCACCATCGCCGCCCCCGGTAGCTCAGTCGGATGCTCATCTTACTGGTAATCAGGAGGACGCGGGTTCGATACCTGCCGGGGTCGGCAACACTCTTTCGTCGAGATTAACCATGGAATCTTTTCTACGGTCATTCTCTCCCGCTGATTCAAGAAGGGCAGTTTCTGGCGAAAAAAAATGTGCTCTGTACTGGTTAACCGCTTACGTATAAAAGTGTGGATAGGTTAACTGACCGGCTCAAAAAATGACCTAAAATAATGATGACTGGGCCGTTAAACTCCAATACAAACAAACCAACAAAACCTGCCCACCGTCTGACGATCATGGTCTACAGAGTGCAAACCATTAAACAAGGTATGCATATTTATTTTATTTTATTTTATTTTACATGTATTTTATTTTATTTTATTTCACTTTTTTAGCTAATAGCTTCTGAGCTTTTGGAACAAGTAGTTTGTTTCGTTTACATATTCAAAGGCTTCACAAAGTAAACATACCTTATTGATAATAATTCTTCAAAATAACGAGTTCTGAATAATTAATGAAATTATGTTTGGTATTTTAATGATTCTAGCATTTTCTTATTATTATCAGAACAATGAAACGGCACCGTTAGATTACATACAATCGGAAATCGTTTTTCTTACGTATGTTAAGGGGAATTGGAACACCTCCAGAGAAGGCAACTCATGCAAAAGTACTTTTGTCTCCCATGTCAACAGGGGTCAACTCTTAAAGGAAGGAATTTGCTCCTTAGGACCCCTAAGACCCCTTTTTCAGTTTGACAGGGCTAATAGAAAAGCGAACAGGAAGTCCCGAAAGTTATCTACCTTTGAAAAATGGCGCACAAACCATTCCCACTAAGGGGAGTGTATACCTCATTTGTATGTCTGTCATGCGTTACAAGGGATTTAACTACATCTTTTCGCATAATAAGACCATCCAATATAGAGGTCTACCCTTCCCTTAAAGGAAAGAATCAATATACAGAACTGCCCTTAAAGGAATGAATTTGTAGGAGCAAATTCTTCCCTTAAAGAGCAGACCTTTCTGAAAAGGGGTGGCAGATACAATTTTGAACGGGTTGTTTCCCCTGATGGTATATCTATTCCCCCTTTTGTTCACACGGTTCCTGGTACGTCTATGTGTAGATGTAACGGCATTGCAGATTGTTGGACTGGAATTAAATAAAATGGTATAATCAGTTAAGTTATATATTAAAAGAACATGGTAACCGTTAAAAATTGATACATTTATTTTCACTTGAAACGGAGTTTGAAACATAAGTTTAAATCTCAGCACACATATTAAGTTCACGCATTGTTGTTTCTGTTGTTGTTGTTATTGCTGCTGCTGCTGCTGATGGTGGTGGTGGTGGTGGTTGGGGGGGGGGGGGGGGGTTCGGGTGGTGTTGGCGTTGTTTTCTCAAAATTTAGATGAGCTCGTTCTATATGTGTTATAGCTGCCTTAGTCATGCGGTTCGAACAAATGTCAAAATTGTTTCAAGAATAGAAAATCTGAATAAAAATTGTTTCTAAGGCCATTCAAAGTTGTTAACATTTCTTGCATTACCAATGTTCACGAAATTATTCGACCCGAGGATAAAACACCACAATCTTTCGGCGCATCCCACAGCTACCAAAACCAGCGAACATTCAATGACGCGGATAGGCAAAGCAAAAGCATCCCTATATGTAATAGACGTTTCCGAGCTGTCAGTCAAGAGCGCTGTTTCATCCAATCGAAAAAATCGATTTTATTTAGTGCCGCTGTGTTGGTCACTAACGGCCATTTTCTCCCACAAACAAAAAACGCGGTAGTGGGGAAGGGCATTTCAGGGTAATGGGGTTGTGTGGGAAGTTTATTATTTGGACTGTCAAACAATTGTCATGTATTGTAGTACGGCAATATTGAGATAAATATGTACATGTATATATGATGGCCCCCACCCATCGGGGCTTGAAGAAATAGATGGGTTGCATGATGATTCCACGCAGAGCTGAAACCGACTGCACACGACTACTGGTGAACCGCTTACAGAATCTCAGCCTGCCCAGGGAAAGCGGTGCGAGTCGGCCCGTCAATGCTAATTAACCCTATTGGTTGCATTGGGCGGCAGGGCTTGAGATGTCAGTTCATCTCAAGTTCGGGTAAAAGTCCCACAAAATTGGAAATAACGTCTCCAAAATGACCTTTACAGTGTTGACGGGGACGTTAAACCTCAAATCAAACAAACAAACATGTATATGTGTATATATATATAAAGTGCATAAGTGACCGGTCTAACTGCTCCGGGCCTTTTGGCCTGGTCGTTGTGTCACTCGCTTTGTAACCCAAGGTCGTGGGTTCAGTCCCCGGTCGGAGCTCGACTGGATTTTTCTTAACAGATTTTTTCATCCTCCTGCTACAATGGTGCCTGGTGCCACGATGATAACCGTTTGAGCCCAGGGGCGGGGCAGATGCGGCCGAGTCAAAAGAAGCTGGACTGAAATGTGATATTTTTACATTAGTATCTCCTAAACATTTGAAACAAATGTCTCTCTGTAGTATGGAAGAATGTAGTAGTACGACCATAATAAATATCCATATAAAGTGCATAACTGACTGGTCTGGTTGGTCCGGGCCTGGTGGTTGTGTCGCTCGATTTGTAATCCGAGTTTCGTGGGTTCAATCCCCGGTCGAGGCACTCGACTGGAGTTTTGTTTTTATTTACAGATTTTTCTCCTCAGACTGCAGCTAAGTCACAAATAGTGTATGGTTGGTGTGCTGCGGGGCCAGCGTTGGGGCTTATAAATGTGGGCAACAAGGACTGGGATCAGCATGCGCATTTGCGCAGTCTGACTGGGGCCCTCGCGGATTGCAACTGCCCTTCTATAGTCTGCTGGAGATGCGCGAAATCTCGTGTCTTAGTGAGTAATTAAGCAGACTGATGCGGTGTGTTGGCTCATGTAGTATATGCTCATAGCTTGATCTCTGGTCTAGAGGTTGATGAATGGGCTGCTGGTCTACATTTGGCTGTCTGATTAGGGATCAGTAAATATAGAGTTAATGCGGATTGCATGAGAGGGTTAGTGTGTATTATTGGCACCGCTCTCGGTTGCATTATATTGTGTCCTCGGTGCGGAATTATTATATAATGAAATGAGGAGCATATACTTTATAATTAAGTTTTTTGTTGGTTTGTTTGTTTGATTGATTGATTGATTGATTTGAAGTTTAACATCCCCGTCAACACTGTAAAGGTCATTTTGGAGACGTTGCTTCAAATTTTGTGGGACTTTTACCCGACATTGAGATGAAATGACTTCTCAAGCCCTGCCGCCAAATGAAACCAATAGGGTTTATAAGCATGGACGGGCCGACTCGTGTGTGTGTGTGGGGGGGGGGGGGATGGATGTGTGTGTGTGTGTGTGTGGGTGTGTGTGTGGGTGTGTGCTTTCGTTTTCCGCACCAAACGCAAACACTTCGCGGTAACTTGGAGGTAGTTTTCCATGATTTTTTTTCAGATTCTCAAGTTTGTGGCTATAGTGACAGTTCTTTCTTCACTTCAAGGTACCGTAATTTTTATATATTTACATCACGTGAACAGGTCCGAGAAATGAAGACCCCCCTATACACCACTTTATATAGAGAAAACTGGGGTTTACCGGGGTATACAATATTTTTCTTATTCTTGCTGCAAGACATAGGTTGTGGGTACTTGTTAGAACCGCCTCAATGAGGCGGTTCTAACGAGCACCCACAACCTATGTTTGCAGAATTTATTAGAAAAATGTCACGGATTTTCATCAGAAATGGCCATTTTGGAGATGTGATATAATAATTACATTAATTCTACATTTATTGTGCTAACATCACGAAAACACGCCTATATGATTTTGATCCCGTTAAACCCCATTTTTATATAGTAAAACTGGCTTTTACAGGGATATACATTTTCTTATTTCTGTTCAAAAAGCAGAAATATGAAAAGTACCTGATTTTTAAACCCGTTTGGTACCGGTAACCCCTAAACGGGTACTCTAGCAAACAGTGCAGGCCCATATCAGACGCCGCAGAACGCGGCGTCTGATCAGGGCTTCACTGTTTGCTAAAAGTTCAGTCATTTTCCAAATCAATTTTGAAGAAAACACAACCTGACACCCCTAAATTTTGAAATGGACTCCTGCTGAATATAAGGTGGAAGATTCCATTTGGTACAAAAATGGTTAATCTGAAAATGTTCATTTTTTTTTTTTTTTTTTTTTTTTGTGGCAAGCTTCTCAATACGTTTACACAGATGTGTTTTCGTAACGAAGGAGCCAATGTAATTAAATTTAAGACTCATATAGTGTCAAGCGCCCAAACAGACATGTCTCTTGCAATCAGGGCAGATCCAGATCAGAAGTTTCCAAACATGTTGAAGTATTGCACTTATAGCAAACTGACTCGTATACAGTCCAACCTGTATTAAGCAACCACCTATAGGATATTCAAAAAGTGCTTGCTTAAGACATGCTTGCTTAACACATGTGAATTTTAATGCATTTTCCCTTTTTGGGAACTGAATGCCTGCTTGCTTAAGACAGGTTGGTTGCTTAATAGAGGTGGCCACTAAGACAGGTTTTACTGTATAATGTCGCATAGTGCACTCAGTCATTTCTCTCAAATGGTCATTTCCTCGGAGAAAATTTGTGATAGTTTTCTTATTTATTCTGCAAACATAGGTTGCGGTCTAAGAGCATAAATAAGAAAAATAATGTTTACCCCTGTAAACCCCAGTTTACTCTATATAACGTGGGGTTTAAAGGGATATTCATTATACGGATTTCACAAGGGGACAGTTGTTCAAAACTAACAATGTCATCAGTTAAGGTATCGTCAAAACATTGATCATTTGGGCCCCGTCAAGCGATTTTGTTACTTATCGCCTATGCGAGCAGCGAAGGTTAAGGCGAGCCTGCGCATCCGCGCAGTCTCGCCAGAACCTTCGCTGCTCGCTCATACAAGCAGTGAATCAAGAGGAACCTTCAGACGGAAAGCTAATTTCCCGGCCCCTCTGAATGGCTGGGTATGCGCAGTTAAAACTTGTCATGACGGAATGCTCGAAGACACAAATTCGCTTGGCGGGGCTCATTTAATATGGCAAATATGCTAATATTTTTGCTAAAACATATGAACAGCTTTTGCTGGTGCAAAAGCTGTTTTCAGCAAAAGCTGTTCACATTCTCAATGAAAACATCATTGTATTGGACACTGTACTTACTGGAACATTTAACAATTGGACCACTAAAGAGCTCGTTAAGCTAACGATTTTTGGTTTTGGTTTTGGTTTTACGGCCCTTTCAAGATTATTTCACTCATATTGAGCCGATCGTTAATCAGAGGTGGGCGAAAACCGGAGTACCCGGAGAAAAACCACCTGACCTTCCGTTGCAGAACTTGGCGTCTCATATGTGACCCGAGCGAGGCTCGAACCACAGCGGTGAGAGACCTAATGATCAAGAGCCAGCGCTCTTAACCACTAGGCCACGGAGGCGTTAAGCTAACGATGCTTTGAACAACTGGGCCCTGATGTATGAACCTGATGGCGTTGATGACATCTGACAGCACCAGAACAATGGAAAGTAGAAGTAAAACAAAGATCAGAAATCGATACAATTAACTTACTCCACCCATCAAAGACACCAAAGGAAAAGAAACACAAACCTGAAGCGACCACACCATAATGGAAACATAAACAAAGGAAGGCCATAAAGACAATTACTTTCCCACAAAATGGCCAAATGTACGGAACCCGGGAAGGGACATGATTTTTTATTTTTTTTATGTTGTGCGAACAAGATAATATCTTGAGGGGACAAGATATTATCTTGTTCGGACAATATATTATCTTGTGCGGACAAGATATTATCTTGTGCAGACAAGATATTATCTTGTTCGCACAACATATTATCTTGTGCGAACAAGATAATATCTTGTCCGCACAAGATAATATCTTGTCCGCACAACATATTATCTTGTTTGCACAACATAGATCTTGGGAAGTTGTGCGAACACGATATTATCTTGTGCGGACAAGATATTATCTTGTTCGGACAACATATTATCTTGTGCGCACAAGATATTATCTTGTGCGGACAAGATAATATCTTGTGCGGACAAGATAATATCTTGTCCGCACAAGATAATATGTTGTCCGAACAAGATCTATGTTGTGCAGACAAGATATTATCTTGTGCGGACAAGATAATATCTTGTTTGCACAACTTAATATCTTGTGCGGACAAGATAATATCTTGTCTGCACAAGATAATATGTTGTCCGCACAAGATAATATCTTGTGCGCACAAGATAATATGTTGTCCGAACAAGATAATATCTTGTCCGCACAAGATATTATCTTGTGCGCACAACTTATAAAATAAAAAAAAAATCATGTCCCTTCCCGGGTTCCGTACAAATGACCATCAAAAATAAAACGACACAAGTGATACACACAGTAAGTAACAAACAACAACATAAATAAACCGCCACAGAAGAACCGCCTTGGAACGGTCAGTGGAAAGAATTCGATTTTACATGGAATATCTGACAGCACAAGAACAATGAAACCTGGAATATCTGGAATATCTGACAGGACCAGAACAATGAAACCTGGAATATCTGACAGCACCAGAACAATGAAACCTGGAATATCTGACAGCACCAGAACAATGAAACCTGGAATATCTGACAGCACCAGAACAATGAAACCTGGAAAATCTGACAGCACCAGAACAATGAAACCTGGAATATCTGACGGCACCAGAACAATAACCTGGAATATCTGGCGGCACCAGAACAATGAAACCTGGAATATCTGACAGCACCAGAACAATGAAATCTGGAATATCTGACAGCATCAGAACAATGAAACCTGGAATATATGACGGCACCAGAACAATGGAACCTGGAATATCTGACGGCACCAGAACAATGAATATCTGACGGCACCAGAACAATGAAACCTGGAATATCTGACGGCACCAGAACAATGAAACCTGGAATATCTGACAGCACCAGAATAATGAAACCTGGAATATATGACAACACTAGAACAATGAAACCGGGAATATCTGACAGCACCAGAACAATGAAACCGGGAATATTCGTTTTCTTCCTTTATTAAGACAAGCTTAGGGACTGTTCAAAAGTGGTCTTTAAGACCACTTTTGAACAGCCCCTAAGGTTGTCTCTTACTAGAGGACACTTGCAGTAGAAACAGATGAAGCCTTACAAATATGCTTTTAAAAGCAGAATTAGTCCTAATTTGAGCTGGTCTTAATAGCGGAATTGTACTGTATCTAAATTTGCATTTCTAATATCGTTAAGTACATGAATATTCTGAGTTGCCATCTTGGATAAGGTAACACTTTTGGTCGGTCGGTTGTTAAACGTCAGTTCCATCTCTGATCACGGCATTAAAAAGGTACATGTACATGTATACCGTATTGACGTCTGTGGTTACGTATAGTAAACACATGGTTAGTGTCTATATAAAAATAAAATAAAATAAAATATAATCGGTGAGTCTTAGAAAATTTTATAGGGGCGAGCTTTAGCGAGCCCCTAGGCGAACCGATTATATTTTATTATTAAAGACGCTATCCATGTATTTAGTTTATACCGCAATTCAAAACAATCAATGGGTTTTGCAATAATTTATAAGATTTAAACAAACAAGATAGCAGGCAGTGTGGCATGTTAAACGAGTGCAAAGTTTCTGACGTAACCGCGCCACAAAGATATAGGAAACAACACGTACGCTCGAATAAAAGTTTCTCAGCGCTTTACTTTCTGTATGAAAATCTGCAAATAAATAGTTTGTTTTAGCCTTAGAAATTATGTTCGAGGTTGAGACGCAACTGCAGTTCGAGGACTGTTAAAATATGAATGCAACTAAGCACATAAAAATGATTCCCAGGTAGATTTCGATGAAAATTTTTTTTGTCCCCTCAAAGTATTCCCCTTTAACAGATATACAAGCTTTCAGTCTTCTGATCCGATCATTGAATGCATTTTGGTAGTCTTTTCGAGGTATACTATGAAGGCACTGGAATATTTCAGAACCGAGGTGTTTGCGCTGTACAAATTTTCGACCAGAAAGGTATTTTTTTCAGCCGCGGGAACAAAAAAGTTACACGGGGCAGGTCAGGGGAATACGGGGGGTGAGGGAGCTCAACAACCTTTTCCTGCTTCAGATAGTCTTGCACAATGAACTCCTTGTGCGATGACGCATTGTCATGTAGCAATCTGACATTGGCCAAACCAGTTGCGGGTCTTCGTTCTTTTAAATATTTCTTCAATTTTCGAAGAACTTTATTCTTGTAAAACTGCGCATTTACAGATTTGCCTTTAGGCACAGCAACCTGAATAGCAGGGCCCTGATTTGAAAAGAATATGGCATACATTACCTTCTTGACGCCCATGGTCCGCTTTGCAATACATGGTCTTTTGCAATACTTTGTTGCCCATATTTTGTTTTGAATCTTTCGTTTTGGCTCAAAAAAGTGAACCCATGTCTCGTCACCTGTGACGACATTAGCGAAAGACCCTGCATTGTAATTTGGAAACTTTTTAAGCAAATTCTTGGCGCACTGAACACGTGTCTTTTTCTGCTCATCTGTCAACAGATGGGGAATCCATCTAGCACAGATCTTTCTCAATTTCAAATCCCGTTTCAGAATTGTATGAGCTGCTCCTAATGAGATGCCAACCTTACTAGCTATTTGCCTAGTGGTGTATCGTGCATCGGTAGCAACTATTTCTTTCACTCTAGCAACCATCTTGGCAGATGTTGCTCTTTTCGGCCGGCGATCATGTAGTGCATCTTCTGTTGAGCCTGGCCCACAGCTGAATTTCTTACACCAACGAAAAACTGTCGGAAAAGACATTTCATTATGCCCATAAACCGAACATATTTCATCAAAAATGTCTTTGCACCGTATATCAAGAATACAACGATTCTTAATAGGACCGTATTTCAACGGCGTACTCTGACCTTCTTCCAACCACGTATTGTATTAGTATACAAGAGTAGACAGTGTTTATCGAACGATATACATGGCTAAAGTGGACGGATTTTAACAGGTTTGGTATCAATGTATAGGTAAAATGTTTTTCTACGCTGTGATATTTATTTCCAGGTTATTTTCGCATTGGTGCATGAGAAAACGTTCTACTTGCATTCATATTTGAACAGTACCTCGTAACTGCCTCGTATTCCAACGGGCTATTCAAACTACGAAGAGCCAAGAAGGAAAGAATTTAGCTGAAATTTCTGAAAATCTGTTTAAATAAACATTGCAAAGATTTTAACTTAGTTTTGTGCTTTCCCATGTATGAAAGGTTGCATGTTATTGTTTATACTTGTAAAATAGGGACCTGAAAAGTAAGTCCGGTCTATAAACGGCCACTAGAGTATTATAGGTCAGTAGAAGGTACTATAGGTCACTACTGATTATAGCCTGCAGTTATTCGACCCCCTTTATTAGGTTACTAGAATGCCTGATTGCGATATAAAATAGTTTTTATCGGGTGGTCGGTCGGTAAACGTCAATGTTATACTGAGTGACACTGGTCATTCTGTTGCCAGTAAATTGCAATTGCCCTACTTGAATCAGCGGAAGGGGTGAAAATGGAAATTAAAAAAGAAAAAAAAGAAAGCGAAAGAATTTAACTGGACCCCGCGGCTGGAAGATCATGCCCGCAACCGCCTAAACTCTACCGAGGTTTTGAAACTGTTTTGAAAATAATAATACACGAGGACAAAAAGGGTTTCATATCAGGAAGATTCTCTAACCAAATCTGTGGTATGTTGTAATGATATATTGTACCAACTTTTACTATAATTAATCAATTCTTTACTGACACAGAGTGCAGACGATTTTATCTATAGATTTTGAGAAAGCATTTGACACCGTTTCATGGAAATTCATACAAGAAAACATTGGCTTATTATAATTTTGGACCTTCCATACAAAAATGGATTAAAATATTTCAGAAAGGCGCAGAATCATATATTATTCAGAATGGACATATGTCAGAAAGTTTCAACTTAAACCGTGGCTGTCGACAAGGTGATCCAGTATCACCCTACATATTTTATATAGAGGATCTTACATGAGTGCTCATGTATTATTGAATTTATTAAACGAGTTGAGGAAAAGGGATAAAATGCGAGGCTTTGCCGAGCATTTTATCCCTTTTTCTCAACGAGTTTAATAAATTTTATAATACATGAGCACGAATGCAAGATTCTATTTATCATATGACATTAAAAGCGTAATTTATTCACGATTGTTTACAAAAATGTCAACATTCCGCCGTTAGTAAACGCGACGTCACGTCGTACATGTAACGTTACGGGACGTATCTAGCTAATTTGCATATTTAATCCACAAGTGGATTATCGAAAATAATACATGACTTTATTACACTCTCAGACGCGACGTCATATGATAAATTATGTTCTGAAACTTTAGGTAAAATGATTCGGAAAAAAACAAGATATTACAGGAATACTTATTAGCAATAAACAGTATAAATTAAGTCAGTACGCTGATGATACTCAGATATTTCTGGATGGGAGTGAAAAATCATTAAAAACGGCTTTGAACGTATTAAATAATTTTTATAGGATATCCGGTTTAGAAATTAATGTTGAGAAAACAAAAGCTATTTGGATAGGAGCATTAAGTCATTCAGAAAACCGACTATGTGCGAATTATGAGTTAGATTGGACACAAGGACCCTTTAAGATATTAGGAGTGACTTTTTCTAGTGAAGCATTTGATATTTGGTATCTAAATCAACATGAAATTTTGAACAAAATGGAAAATATATTTGTACAGTGGTCTAAAAGAAAACTCACATTATTTGGCCGAGTAACTGTGATTAAATCACTAACACTGTCTAAGTTCACTCACCTCTTTTTGGCACTACCCAACCCATCAGGAGACTTTATTAAACTGTTGGAAAGGACTTTATCGAATTCCGGTCCTGATAGAATTAAACGTAACGTTATAATTAAAGATGTTAATGCGGGGGAGGGGGGGGGGGGTGGTTACGAATGATTAATGTTAAATTTCCTGGTTACGAAGACTTATTCAAAGTTCTGAAAAGTGTGCTTGGTATTCTCTCTCTAATATTGACTTTGAATATATTTTAGTATGGGATCGGGATACGCAGAAACAATTAGAAAGGGTTATCCTTTGGAAGCAAGGAATACACCACAGAACTGGGAAATATGGAGTGCACATGTTATCTGGGCCAGACAAGCTAGTTTCGGCCAATTAAAAAGTCGACTAAATGCTGCTGTTTCAGTCATAGGGGCTTGAATCATGAAAAAATAATAATAAAAAAAAATGAAAAAAAAAAAATATTTTTTTTTTTTTTTTTTTTTTTTTTTTTTTGGTACTATATTAGAGACAAGGGGGGAAACTTCGACTCCATTTTTTGGGGGGTTACCTCATTTTACCCAGTGTATCTTTTTCGCAAATGCAGTTTTTCACCTGCTTATTACGAATTATACAAGTTAAATATGTCCACTTTACAACAATAATCCGCCTCTGTCTGTCACTTGCAGGAAACATGTTTTTCTCGCATGGATTACCTCAGCTATGCAAAATTCGGCATAAACGTGTGACAAAAATTTTCAGGTTTTCATCAATCACAAGCGAACTAGTGTTACGGAGGAAACTTTTTTCGCTTTCAACTGATGTCTTTCATTAAAATGAACCTCTCTTGACCAATTTGAATCCAAAATGATGTATTTGCAGCTCCAAATTTAGACTTTACTACTTTTACATCGCTTTATGTAACAGATCAAGAAAACAATCGTCACGAAGCTTGGTTTTTCTGCTGATTCCGGGCTACTCTATCGATGAACTAACGACCGGAACGACCGGTGCTGTTTAATTTTTATACCGTTCGAAGTAGTGACAAATGAGCATTATCGCTATTTTTCTTCCATTTTCAACTAAACCCAAAGAGGGGACACAGACGTTGTATACTGCATATACTCCAGTTTTGAAGACCGAAAGAGTACACAGTCACCATGTAATTACGGTAGGGTTCTTTAACCTGCACAGGGGATGGTTCTCCCTGCACAGGGGTCTCCAGTTAACGTTCAGATTCGAAGGGCGATCCACTTTATGATATTCATACCTGCAAAATTTATTATGCCAATGGAACGTGTTCTGACGCCGAAATTTTGTCACCGCTGCTGGGGATCGAACCTGGGACCTTTAGCATCTGAGGCACTGAGCTAGGTGGGTGGTTAAATTTAGGAAGGCAGGGATTAGCCGTAGTTATCTCCTTACCGGACTCAGTAAAAGTGAAATGTATTTTTTGTTGAAATCGTGGACGTTTTGTGTTATTTTCCAAACAGCTTCACTCATGCTTGTGTAGACAGAAATAAAACAAGAGGACCCTGTATCGCTCACCTGAGCTAACAGATTCAAAGTTTCAGGAAGTGACAACCTTTACTGAAGGATTAATGGAAGGACATGGTGATGACAGAGTAAACAATTTCTGCAAATCAAGTAGAATGTAACTCAATGATAAATAGGCTGACCTCACCAGTTTTCAAACGCATCCAAGCTTTTATTCCTGACTTGCTAAGAAGATCCGATATGAACTGATGGGGCTATGGTGATGACAAGTTCAAAAATAAGCAATTAACTGCTGCAATCAAGGGGCTGTTACTCTGTGACAAATAGGCAAACCTCACGAGTTTTCAAACTCCTCCGAGCTTTTCTGCCCGATTTATTTGTTTGTAAGTTTCATAAAGATCCGATCAAAACTGAAGGGGCAGCAGTGCTAACAAGGTCGAAAATATGCATTTTTAAGCAATCAAAGGCACGTAACCCTATGATAAATGTGCCGACTTGGCCAGTATTCAAACTCATCCAAGGTTTTATTCCCAGCCACCTTACATATAAGTTTCAGAAAGAGCCGATCAAAACTGAAGGGGCTACGGTGATGACAAGGTCAAAATTTGGCATTTTTAGCAATCAAAGGGATGTTACTCTAAAATAAATGGGCCAACTTGGCCAGTTTTCGAACTCATCCGAGGTCTCATCCCCAGCCACCTTACATATAAGTTTCAGAAAAATCCGATCAAAACTGAAGGGGCTACGGTGATGACAAGGTCAAAAATTAACATTTTCAGCCATCAAAGGGACATAACTCTACGATAGATAGGCTGACTTGGCCTGTTTTCGAACTCAGCCAAGATTTTATCCCCAGCCACCTTACATATAAGTTTCAGAAAGATCCGATCAAAACTGAAGGGGTATGGTGATGACAAGGACGTAAATCTATGATAAATGGGCCAACTTGACCGGTATTCGAACTCATCCTAGGTTTTATCCCCAGTCACCTTACATATAAGTTTCAGAAAGATCTGATCAAAACTGAAGGGGCTACGGTGATGACAAGGTCAAAAATCGACATTTTCAGCCATCAAAGGGACATAACTATATAGTAAATAGGCCACCTTGGCCGATATTCGAACTCATCCGAGGTTTTATCCCAAGCCACCTTACATATAAGTTTCAGAAAGATCCGATCAAAAATGAAAGGGCTACGGTGCTGACAAGGTCAAAAATCGGCATTTTCAGCAATCAAAGGGACGTTACTCTGTGATAAATGGACCAACTTGGCTGGTTTTCGAACTCATCCGAGATTTTATCCCCAGCAACTTTACATATAAGTTTCAGAAAGATCCGATCAAAACTGAAGGGGCTACGGTGATGACAAGCATTTTCCCATTGTAAGTCTATTAGAACTTGTGATTGCCATATATAGCAACCAAAGTTTTCATGCGATTTCAAAAAAAAAAGCTAATTTCATCAATGCCCCACCTGAAGCATGCTATAGATGAGAAATGATTGAGATCAGCCTGCAGGCTGCAGAGATATAGCTGCTCAAAAGTGTGGACGGACGGATGACAGAGGACCCACTATACTATAAGCTCCCCCGGAGCCTTCGGCCCAGGTGAGCTAAAAAAACAGCTAGCTTGTTAAAATGCCACCAATACGTAAATGTTCAAAATGATGCAGCATGGAAACAATTTGTTCCCTATTGCAACATATTCCTTTTTATGTTTTGAAATTTGATCCTGGGTCGCTAATGGCCAGTAAATGACAATAAGCACTATTGAGGTTGGGCCCATTGGGTGATTTAAGGGGACAGAACCCCTACAGTGCGACACACACATGCTCTCTCATCCGCGAGTTTCTGAAGTGGACGCTTCTATTTATGAATTCGGCCAAATCCATTTATGTAGGGGCTTGGGTAAGAAAAAAAACACTGCCCAATTCTTCTGCTCAGCAAGTTTGTATTAATCTGAATAGGCACCACAACACGGCAAACAAAAAAGGTCAGAATAAGCTATAGCATATCTACCTTGATTTTTAGGGGGGTGGAGGGGGGGGGGGGCGGGTCTGGAGCGGGAATCATTTTTTCGGTCCTTTCGAGTTTATTTCACTCATATTGAGCCGATTGTTAATCCCATGTGGTCGAAGACCGTAGTATCCGGTAAAAAAAAAAAAAAAAACAAAAAAAAAAAAAAAACAGGCCTTCCGTTGCAGAACTTGAATGCCTTAAAATAGATGACTTTTATGAAAGGTTTGATTGTGAAGTGCTTAGATCTGTTGAAAAGTACTTGTATTAGCCTAGAGTGTATTCACGGGGGTAATACCATTTTCTATACCTGTGTTGTCGACCGAGCCGGTACTGTTTGTTTGTTTGATTTGAGGTTTAACGTCCCCGTCAACACTGTAAAGGTCATTTTGGAGACGTTGCTTCCAATTTTGTGGGACTTTTACCCGACATTGAGATGAAATGACATCTCAAGCCCTGTCGCCCAATGAAACCAATAGGTTTTTTAGCATGGACGGTCCGCCTCGCACCGCGGTTCCTGGACAGGCTTAGATCCTCTAAGCGGTTTACCAGTACTAGTGTGCGGGCCGGATTCAGCTCTGCGTGGAAGCATGCAGCCCATATATTTCTTCAAGCCCCTATGGGCGGGGGCTTCCGAGCCGGTACTGTGTAAAGCTGCTGTCGACCGAGAAATACGGTTGTCGACCGAGCAGTACGGATGTCGACAGAGGAGGGTAGTCGATAAATTCGCTGTAAATGTGTTATTTTTGTGTACATTGTATGTCTGTCCATTTTTGTGGTGTCCAATCGTTTGTGAAATAGTTTGCTGTTGTTTCAAGTGTTTTGGAAGTCTGACTGATAGCCTGTTTTGACGCTTAGCGGAATTAAACGGGAAAATATATAAAATAAGTACTTTCGGGGAAATGCGTGGCTCTTATTCAGTGTAATGGAATACCGAGGACGAAATGATGCAGATACATCATTTACATACGCGATAACCTTTTATTTGTGTGTCAACATGTCTTTATATGGATCTGTGGAACTGTTTATAGTTTCATCGATACGGCTGTCGATGAAGTGAAAGTTTGCGGGGTACAGTTGTCGACGTTACTGGGTACGGATGTCGATGATTCAACGAGTGTTAAGGGACAGATTTACTGGAAATTAACCCCAGTTAAACAATGAAATACTTTTGCATTCTTCGTCAGGCTTTGTTTGTTTGTTTGTTTGAAATGGCTGATTGATAATGAACTATCGTTGCTTTGTTTTGTTTGTTTGATTTGAGGTTTAACGTCCCCGTCAAGACTGTAAAGGTCATTTTGGAGACGTTTCTTCCAACTTTGTGGGCGAAAACCTGAGTACCCGGAGAAAAACCACCTGACCATCCGTTGCAGAATTTGGCATCTCACTTGTGACCCGAGCGAGGCTCGAACCACAGCGGTGAGAGACCTAATGATCAAGAGTCAAAGCTCTTAACGAGTCAACGCTCTTAACCACTAGGCCACGGAGGCCCGTCAACAATGAGATTGGTCATTAGGTTTTTAGCTCACCTAGCCGCAAGCTCAGCAAGTGAGTATAATCATGCCCCGGCATCCGTCGTCGTCCGTTCACATTCTGCAAACATCTCATCCATCACGAAAACACGCCTATGTAATATTGACCCCCGTAAACCCCACTTTTATATAGTTACACTGGGGTTTACAGGCGTATATATTATTTTTCTAATTTCAGCAAAATCAGATTGTGGGTATTCGTTAGAACCGCCTCGTCGAGGCTATTCTAACGAGTGGCCTCAATCTATGTTTAGAGCAGAAATAAGCAAAATTCAGTGCGAAAAGTTTCATATTGAGAGGCGTGTTTATGGGGCGCCGTTTTACTATTTATTCCGTATTTATGGATATCCATAATTATTTATGGATATCCATAAATCGATGTGAATTAATGATATACATAAATCGAATAATGGATATCCATTATTCGATTTATTTATATCCATAAATCGAATTATGGATATCCATTATTCGGCTGATTTATGGATATCCATAAATCAAATTATGGATATCCATAAATCGAATTATGGATATCCATAAATCGTTTGATGGATATCATTAATTTCGATCGAAATATGGATATCCATTAATCGAAATATGGATATCCTTAATTCGAATTATGGATATCCATTATTCGGCTGATTTATGGATATCCATAAATCGAATTATGGATATCCATAATTCTCCTCTGCATATAAACCTAATATATTCCCTTTGCGAAAAAAAAAAAACAAACTCGACTATTCGCGTCAGATTTCCGATTTAGGTGTGTAATAAAAGCCGGGATGGAGAGGGAGGAAATGTCGGGTAGGCTTAGTGGTGGCCTATGGTGTGGGAGAGATATGTTTTGTTTGTTTTGATGTTTAACGTCCCCTTCAATGTTATTTAGGGCATTTTGGAGACGTTGCTTCAAGTTATGTTGGTCATTAAGCCTTCATTGAGACTAAATGACATCTCAATCCCGCCGGCTTCGGTAGCTCAGTCGGATGCGCGTCTGACTGGTGATCAGGAGGAAGCGGGTTCGATACCTGCCGGGGTCGGCAACATTCTTTCGTGGAGATTGATCATGAAATAATTTCTATAGTCATTCTCTCCCTTCCGCTGATTCAAGCAGGGCAGTTGTCAGTTTCTGGCGAAAGGATGTGCACTGTACTGGTTAACTGCTTACGTATAAGCCTGCCCAGGAAAAGTGTAGATAGGTAAACTAACCGGCTCAAAAATGACCTAAATTAGTGTTGACTGTGCTGTTAAATTCAAATACAAACAAACAAACAAACATCTCAATCCCTGTCGCCCATTGGACAGACTTAGACCTTCTAAACGATTTACCAGTACTCTCAGCTCATGCAGCCAAATCTATTTCTCCAAGCCCCAATGGGCGGTGGCCAGGAGATATATCTGAATCTGCTTGGTACTCCATACATCTCAAGAAGAGGATTTGTTTGTTTGATTTGAGGTTTAACGTCCCCGTAAACTCTGTAAATGTAAATGTCATTTTGGAGACGTTGCTTCCAATTTTGTGGGACTTTTACCCGACCTGGAGATGAAATGACATCTCAAGCCCTGTCGCCCAACTGAACCAATAGGGTTTATTAACATGGACGGACCGACTCGTACCGCTTTGCCTGGGCAGGCTTAGATCCTCTAAGCGGTTTACCAGTACTCGTGTGCGGGTCGGTTTCAGCTCTGCGTGGAAGCATCATGCAGCCCATCTATTTCTTCAAGCCCCGATGGGCAGGGGCCGTCAAAAAGAGTGTTATATGGATATATGTTAATACTATATATAACGACCGTGTGCATTTTTCTCCAGAAAGCATGCGCGGATTGCCTGTTTGGATCATTATAATCTTTCGTCCGATTAGGTGCGCAGTCCTCATAGAGGTGATTCCAGAGGGACCGGATGCGTTGACCAGAATTTCCAGATCTTACGGATGGTTCCGATATTTAACTGCACACATGGCGGGCGTTCAGCGTATGCCGTCCGTTGCTTTGGAAGCCTTACGGGCTGAAAAGGCTGCATGGCAGATAGGTCCCTTTGACCGGCCATCATCTTCCAGCGATGATGAAGGCCTTGAAGATTTTGAAGATTTGTACAATAAACAATCACGTGTTTTAGGGAGAAATCATTACACCAAAAGCTTTGGCGGTGATTTGTGGATATCCATAATTCGAATTATGGATATCCATAAATCGATCTGAATTATGGATATCCATAAATCGAATTATGGATATCCATTATTCCGCTGATTTATGGATATCCATAAATCGAATTATGGATATCCATAATTCGGTTTATGGATATCTATAAATACGGATTAAATAGTAAAACGGTGCCCCATACGTGTTTTCGTAATGTCTGAAAATCGATTGGCCAATCAAAGCCAACATGTTTTGTACCTCTTTGGGTAGGGGGAACGCTAGTTTGTTCGCGACATCTGGGTCACATGACCAAGATGGCTATCACACCCATATATTGTTAAACCATTGAAACGCTTCTCTAGGACCAGTCAAGAAACTTTGTATGTAACAGATAGGACTCCAGCGCATCATAATTTGTTAAAATGATGATCTTAGGATTACCCCGAACTTATCTCCAGACACGGTCAAATTTTACAACCTGTCCTTTTCTATAGGAAAAATTAAAATAATTAATTTTTCAGAAACTATTACAGCCAGTGAAAGTTGGTAGGCAACTAATTGAGATTCTTCACATGTGTGTGGATTTGGTGAGTGAGTGTTTGAGTTTTTCGTCCCACCAACAACTAAGGTCATAATGGAGACGGCACCTCGGTTTAAAGACTCATCCGAATGTCCGGAGAAGCCAGGGATCGATCCTGCGACCCCTAGTTTACAAGGCGAGTAGCGCAACCACTACACCACGGAGGCGTCTGTGTGGATTTGGTACCGATTCCTCACATGTGTGAAGTATTGGTATCAAATACACTCTTGTGTGAGAAATTGGTACCAATTCTTCTCATGTGTGAGGAATCGGTACCAGTTCGATACATGTAAGACAGGTGTAATAGTAATTGGTACAAATTCTCCACACCCCATAAACACAGGTCACAGGTGTGACGATTACTTACCATTTCTTTACACGTCAGACATTGTCAACGAAATCTTCACGTGTGAGGAATTGATACCAATTCTTCACACCCTATAAAAAGTCGCACTAGTTTTTCACAGGGTGTGACGAATACTTACCAATTCTTTTTAAGTCAGAAAATTCAGACATCAAAATTTTTCGAAATTGACCATATGTAAATTTGGGTGGAAATTTAGGAAATGAGAAATTTACGGTTCAACAAAGCCATTCCTAGACATATTGGAAGTGTTGGTGGTGACAGTGACGCAGGTGTGTGTCTTCTTCTTCTTCTTCTTTTTCTTCTTCTTCTTCTCTATTAAATCATATTATGCCGATTACTAAATTTCGTTTAAATATACACGTGTAGCTTTTTAAAAAAATCTTAGAAAGCCTTCCGTAGACAAGTTATAGGATACAGCGGTCTTGAACAGTTCTGCGTTGTGTTATCCAGGGCCCGACACTGCCTGCAAAACTGCATCTGGTGAGGAAATCACGACGACCATACTGACATTGACCAACCGTGAGCCACAATTCCAAACAAATTATTAGAAACCATATTACCGCTGATAGGTGACTTTTGTTTCAAATACAGCTAAGCACGGGACATGTCAAGACACTGCCCAGTGAATCCCCGTTAGGAATGACAAAAAGTCTGTTCTAATATCAACATAGACAACTGATAAACCATCTTAACATGTCGGTACAATTATGTGGTTATGTTTGTTTGTTTGAGGGAGGTTTAACGTTTTTACGTGGTCACAGTCTTCGCCCTTAGTTCCGTCGCGATTCAGACAAATAATTTGTTCAGTCTGCATGAAGGCCTCCTAACACATCAGTGCAACATCTCCAGGAACACAAAAATCAAACCACAGCGATGAAACAACGGTAAGGACTCGACAGCAAGAGTTTGTCACTCAGTTTTACGCCCTTCCTACGGAGATTGGACCTCGGTTAAAAGACTCATCCGAAAGTCTGTGAAAACCCGGGATCGAATATGTGACCCCAGGTCTATGAGGCCAGTAACATAACCACTACACCACAGAGGCTTCTTTTCGTATGGAAACGGACGGTCAGACATACATTTACTTATTTCTACCTGCCTACCTAAGTACCCTATTGGTTTCATAAGGCGGTAGGACTTGAGATGTCATTTCATCTCAATGTCGGGTAAAAATCCAACAGATTGTTCGCAATTGGTCTCAATGTCTCCAAAATGACTTTCACAGTGTTGACGGGGACTTTAACCTCTTGTCAAACAAACAAACAAACAAACAAACAAACACCTACCTGCCTTCCCACCAAGACACCCCCTTACCTGCCTGCCTAAATCTATCCCGCCCATTGGGACTTGGAGAACTAGATGGCCTGCATGATTCCCTACCACACCTTAGTACTGATAAACCGCAAAAACCTGCCCAGCCGAGTGATGCGAGTCGGACCGTCCATGAATAAAAACCCTATTGGTTTCATTGGGCGGCAGGTCTTGAGATGTCTTTTCATCTCAAAGTCAGGTCCCACGAAATTGGAAGCATCGTCTCCAAATGACCTATATAGTATTGACGGGGACGTTAAACCTCAAATCAAACCTACCTACCTACCGACCCACCAAGACACATAGCCTTACCTACCTACTTAAATCTACCCCGCCAATCGGGACTTGAAGAAATAGATGGGCGGCATGATGCCCGCCCGCACATGAGTACTGGTAAACCGCTTAAGCCTGCCCAGGCAAAGTGATGCGAGTCGGACCGTGCATGCATATAAACCCTATTAGTTTCATTGGGCAGCAGGTTTTGAGATGTCATGTTAACACAAAGTTGGGTCCCACGAAATTGGAAGCATCGTCTGCGAATGACTTATATAGTATTGACGGGGACGTTTAACCTCAAACCCAACCTATATACCTGCCCAGCGAGCCATCTACCTACCTATCTAGCCACCAAACCACCTACCTACTAACTTACCTACCTAAACAAGGTCAAAGCAGAAGTTAGAAGTACGACGTCAGCTTGCCCCCGCCCATCGGGCCTTAAAGAAATAGATGGGCTCGAAGAATGCTCCCACGCAGAGCTGAAACCGACCGCACACGAGTACTGGTAAACTGCTTAGAGGATCTAAGCCTGACCAGGCAAAGCGGTGCGAGTCGGACCGTCTATGCTTATAAACCATATTGGTTTCATTGGGCGACAGTCTCCAGACTTTCGGATGAGTCTTTAAACCGAGGTCCCGTCTCCGTATGACCTTAGCTGTTGGTGGGACGTAAAACTAAAACTCACTCACTCACTCATTGGGCGACAGGGCTTGAGATGTCATTTCATCTCAATGTCGGGAAAAAATCGAAGCAACGTCTCCAAAATGACCATATGCAGTGTTGACGGGGACGTTAAACATCAAATCAAACAAAACAAACAAGAAATGTCCCTACAATTATTTTTTTCTGTAATTTGATAATCAACACCACTATGAATGCGAACCATTTCGACCCTAAGTCCAGTCGCCCTGAGTGATCTCGGGCATTGCAGTTTGGCTTTGGTCAAGTCGGACCCCAAAATAAGTTCAGCTTGACAGAGTTGTCTTTAATCAAGATAATATCCTTCTATAGTATCTGTTTGTCATTGGGCCCCCGACAATCGGGGCTTGGTGAATAAATAAATAAATAAAATCACTATAGTAACACAGTTGCTAATTTCCTTAGATAGGCTCTCCAGCAGAAAATTAAAGTTTATTTAATGTGCCAGTATAATTTATCATTTAATATACTAAGAGAGTTTCGATACCCCAGTCTTTTAAAGAGTTATCGTATTACACTTCTCACGGCTGAATTATCTCACACCCCTCCGTGAGGGATTTCAGCCGCTTCCGGTGCGACTGAAGAATCTCACGGGATCAATAATCTCACGCTACACCGGGACGGGCGTTATCGAGGAGATTGCCATGCTCCGTATTGAAAGGGAAATGTTTGTCAGTTTCTTGCACAAAGGGTATCGTATAAAATCTATGTGTTTTTGCCAGAGTGCTAAAGAACGTGTGTACATGACGTTTGTTTGTTTGTTTGATTTGAGGTTTAACGTCCCCGTCAACACTGTAAAGGTCATTTTGGAGACGTTGCTTCCAATTTTGTGGGACTTTTACCCGACATTGAGATGAAATGACATCTCAAGCCCTGTCGCCCAATGAAACCAATAGGGTTTATTAGCATGGACGGTCCGCCTCGCACTGCGGTTCCTGGACAGGCTTAGATCCTCTAAGCGGTTTACCAGTACTAGTGGGGGCCAGATTCAGCTCTGCGTGGAAGCATCATGTAGCCCATATTTCTTCAAGCCCCTTTGAGCGGGGGTCGCTGTGTACATGACGTCGTCACCATATGTTTTGTTATCCATGCAATTAGGGGAGCAGCTTCTCAGTTTACCCTTAAATGTACATTTTTAACAGTCAGAATGACATGTCCTTATCAACTTTTAATGAAATGGACATTTAATTTGTCATCAAACTGCTGTCAAGTGTCAAAGAAAGCAGGTCATGAAATGTACATGCATTGGTTTTTATTTCATGCGTAGCACTTTACATGTAAACGGATGCTTTAGACACAAACTTTAGCGGCTCACTGGAAAAATGTTAACGATAGTCTCCAGGAGGTATGAATATTAAAATACTGACATTTTGTTGTGTTACATTGGTGTGAATGTGCTTTATCGCTTATTTGTGCAGTTCACAACGCATTCTTTAAAGTTTTCGGACCGGCCCATCGGGGCTTAAAGAAATAAGTGGGCTGTGTGACGCTTCCAAGCAGAGCTGAAACCGACCGCACGCGAGTACTGCTAAACCGCTCAAAGAATCTATGCCTGCCCGGGCAAAGCGGTGCGAGTCAGACCGTTCATGCTTATAAACCCTATTGGTTTCATTGGGCGACAGGGCCTGAGATGTCAATTCATCTCAATGTCGAGTAAAAGTCCCACAAAATGGATTCAACGTCTCCAAAATGACCTGTTGATGGGCACTTTAAACGTCTAATCAAACAAATAAATTCCTTAAAGTGTTTGGGTGAGAAAAATAATATATATTGCGGTCGTGGCTTCGGGCTCGTTTTCAGTGAATTAAAGTCTCATGCTCGACAAAACCCTACATGATACTTAACTGAACTGAAAACTTGCTTGAAAATTCCTTGTTTCGGCCTTAATCCCATCATACATTCTATTATTCAGTTCTAATCTAAGCAGGAAACGGCCCCGCCCATCGGGGCATGAAGAACTGATGCTTCCACGCAGAGCTGAAACCGACCCGCACACGAGTACTGGTAATCCGCTTAGAGCATCTAAGCCTGCCCAGGCAAAGCGGTGCGAGTCGGCCCGTCCATGTTAATTAACCCTATTTGTTCATTGGGCGGCAGGGTTTGAGATGTCATTTCATCTTAAGGTCGGGTAAAAGTCCCACAAAAATTGGAAGCAACGTCTCCAAAATGACCTTTGCAGTGTTGACGGGGACGTTAAACCTCAAATCAAACAAACAAATCTAAGCAGGAAAATTGATGAACTGTTAGTATTTAAAAATAGCGAGCATTATAAATTTAACGCTCGACTGAATTGAGCATGAAAAAAGTTTTATAACCTTTAAATAGCCTAGTCGAGAAACAGTAAGATTGGAATGCCGCTTTATTCAACAGCACCAAAATCAAATGTCCTATATATTGAAAAGGACCCATTTCTCACTTACTTTCCAATACCACGGGGGTAATACCATTTTCTATACCTGTGTTGTCGACCGAGCCGGTACTGTGTAAAGCTGCTGTCGACCGAGAAATACGGCTTTCGACCGAGCAGTACGGATGTCGACAGAGGGGGTCTTCGATTTTGATGCACTTGGAGAGGCGAAAACGTTAGTTTAAACATTTACAAACGATGTCGGTGTTTTAAAGAGACAAGCTGTTAATTGTCTGTTCACTTATAGAGAGTCGTGAGTCTGAAAAACACTATAAAATACCGGTTCTTTCGAAAAAAAAATCAGTTTTCACAGAATTTCATTTATCTAATGCTTTATGAAAAGTAGGAAAGCAATAAAACACCATATATATTTTATCTACCATTTACGCTTCGACAACAACGTGGGTTTGACAAAATTCATGCACTCTGGGAGTTTTTATAGACCTTTGAAAAATGTCGGGATACGGATGTCGATAAATAGAAATACGACCGTCGATGGTATCCTAGTCTGATTAATACGACTGTCGACGAAATATACAAACTACATTTCATGTACTGCTGTTAAAATACTTGATTTATTCTATGATTATTAGTAAAATCTGCACTATAAGGCAGATTTCACTGGGAGTCATGAAGAAAAATGTATGTTTTGTGCGAACTGGTGTCTTTAAGTCGCAACAATCACCAAGAATAACTCCATCCTTAACTCTCCCATATTTAGTTTACACAACAGGCTACAAGGCTGGTTACTGATGTAAACACTTGAACATGTAAATGCCAAATGAAATTAAACTGCACAAAAATGTTGTAAACCTGTTCAGATGCTCTTGAAGAATAATGTCGGAAAGATCACAGGCGCTTGAAGTTTAAATGCTTAAACATTTCAAATTTGTTTGAAAGGCCATAACGAAATTGAATATTGACTACGTCAATATTAACATTCATGTTTAAGTTTTTTTTTTTTTTTTTTTTTTTTTGGGGGGGGGGGGGGGTTACGGCCCTTTCAAGATTATTTCACTCTATTTCAGCCGATCGTTAATCAGAGGTGGGCGAAAACCGGAGTACCCGGAGAAAACCCACCTGACCTTCCGTTGCAGAAATTGGCATCTCACATGTGACCCGAGCGAGGCTCGAACCACAGCGGTGAAAGACCTAATGATCAAGAGTCAGCGCTCTTAACCACTAGGCCACGAATGCCCGTTGTTTAGGTTTTGAGCTCAGAACTTCAAGCGCATGTGCAGAGACGAATGTTTCTCAACAAATGCCATGACAAACAGTAGGGTTGATCAGCAGACTTTACGAAAACGTGCCTATTAAAATAAATTGAAAATTTTACCCTAAAAACAATCAAAGCACTGAGAGTACTGGTGGGTCGATTGTCTCTGGTTGTAGTTAGGAAAAATGGGCCTGAGCGTGGACTGTTTCGTTTAACCCTTAAACTCCTTTACTGAAAGCAAACCGTTTAGAACATGATCAGACGCTGCGTTTTTCTGCGCCTGACCCTTAAATTCCTATACTCTAAGCAAACAGCGAAGACCCTGATCAGACGCCGCGTTCTGTGGCGTCTGATCTGGGTCTACACTGTTTGCATTGCCCAACCAATGATTCCAGCCCAGATTTTACAGTTAACCTTTTCACGTAAACACGCTGACCTCACTGCGATAAAATTCTATAAATAATCTGCGTTGATTCCTACAAATCAGTGATAGTCACGTGGACTCCAGCACTAATAGAGGTTTTGTCCTTTATATCTTTAGGTCGATTGATAAACAATCGACCAAAAAATGAAAAATTTCAGAAAAAAAAAATATCTGATACTTTTTATATTTCTGCTCAAAAATAGATTGTGTGAACGCGCGGTTCTAACAAGTATACCCAGAATCAGTGTATATGGGCAGAAATATGAAAAATAAGGTTTACCCCTGTAAACCCCGGTTTCACTATATAAAAGTGGGGTTCAAGGGGGTAAAAATTATATAGGCGTGAAGAGCTCCTTTTCCGACTACCCAAAATTCCTAAGCAGAAAAGCTCTTCAGTCCACGTGACTATCACAGTCTTGTCCGAATTACTTTTTTTATAGAAAACAGCCGCAGTGACTGAGGTCAGAGTGTTGTGTAAGAGGGTTATCTTGGAATCATAGGTTGGGCTTGGCAAACAGTGAAGACCCAGACCAGACGCCACAGAATGCGGCGTCTGATCAAGATTTGCACTATATACTTAAAAATCGGATTTCAAGGGTAAATTAAGCAGTTTAAATCACAGTCCAGGACTTTTTCCGACCTATAGTCAGCGACAATAGACCCACCAGTACTCTTAGTGCTTTGATTTTGCGTTTGTTATGTGTGCGCAAGTGCATATTTAAGTAAAGGAGGTATAGTTCGCCAACAAATAGATGGCAGTGACGTAGCTGACTATTTCAGCTATTTTACCGTTAGCCCCATAAGCTTTGCATTGTTCAGAACAAAAACAAGTCGTGACGTCACTGTCAACTATTCCTTGTCGTACAGTATAAATGGTTAACGCTGAGCAGAAATCGACCGTACATGAGTAGTGGTAAACCGCTTAGTGGGTCTTAGCCTGCCCAGGCAAAGTCGTGCGAGTTGGACCGTCCGTGCATATAATGACATTTTATCTCAATGTCGGGTAAAAGTCCCACAATATTGAAAGCAGCGTCTCCAAAATGACCCAAATAGTGTTGACGGGAACGTTAAACCTCCCTCAAACAAACAAACATAACCACATAATTGTACCGACATGTTAAGATGGTTTATCAGTTGTCTATGTTGATATTAGAACAGACTTTTTGTCATTCCTAACGGGGATTCACTGGGCAGTGTCTTGACATGTCCCGTGCTTAGCTGTATTTGAAACAAAAGTCACCTATCAGCGGTAATATGGTTTCTAATAATTTGTTTGGAATTGTGGCTCACGGTTGGTCAATGTCAGTATGGTCGTCGTGATTTCCTCACCAGATGCAGTTTTGCAGGCAGTGTCGGGCCCTGGATAACACAACGCAGAACTGTTCAAGACCGCTGTATCCTATAACTTGTCTACGGAAGGCTTTCTAAGATTTTTTTAAAAAGCTACACGTGTATATTTAAACGAAATTTAGTAATCGGCATAATATGATTTAATAGAGAAGAAGAAGAAGAAAAAGAAGAAGAAGAAGAAGACACACACCTGCGTCACTGTCACCACCAACACTTCCAATATGTCTAGGAATGGCTTTGTTGAACCGTAAATTTCTCATTTCCTAAATTTCCACCCAAATTTACATATGGTCAATTTCGAAAAATTTTGATGTCTGAATTTTCTGACTTAAAAAGAATTGGTAAGTATTCGTCACACCCTGTGAAAAACTAGTGCGACTTTTTATAGGGTGTGAAGAATTGGTATCAATTCCTCACACGTGAAGATTTCGTTGACAATGTCTGACGTGTAAAGAAATGGTAAGTAATCGTCACACCTGTGACCTGTGTTTATGGGGTGTGGAGAATTTGTACCAATTACTATTACACCTGTCTTACATGTATCGAACTGGTACCGATTCCTCACACATGAGAAGAATTGGTACCAATTTCTCACACAAGAGTGTATTTGATACCAATACTTCACACATGTGAGGAATCGGTACCAAATCCACACAGACGCCTCCGTGGTGTAGTGGTTGCGCTACTCGCCTTGTAAACTAGGGGTCGCAGGATCGATCCCTGGCTTCTCCGGACATTCGGATGAGTCTTTAAACCGAGGTGCCGTCTCCATTATGACCTTAGTTGTTGGTGGGACGAAAAACTCAAACACTCACTCACCAAATCCACACACATGTGAAGAATCTCAATTAGTTGCCTACCAACTTTCACTGGCTGTAATAGTTTCTGAAAAATTAATTATTTTAATTTTTCCTATAGAAAAGGACAGGTTGTAAAATTTGACCGTGTCTGGAGATAAGTTCGGGGTAATCCTAAGATCATCATTTTAACAAATTATGATGCGCTGGAGTCCTATCTGTTACATACAAAGTTTCTTGACTGGTCCTAGAGAAGCGTTTCAATGGTTTAACAATATATGGGTGTGATAGCCATCTTGGTCATGTGACCCAGATGTCGCGAACAAACTAGCGTTCCCCCTACCCAAAGAGGTACAAAACATGTTGGCTTTGATTGGCCAATCGATTTTCAGACATTACGAAAACACGTATGGGGCACCGTTTTACTATTTAATCCGTATTTATAGATATCCATAAACCGAATTATGGATATCCATAATTCGATTTATGGATATCCATAAATCAGCGGAATAATGGATATCCATAATTCGATTTATGGATATCCATAATTCAGATCGATTTATGGATATCCATAATTCGAATTATGGATATCCACAAATCACCGCCAAAGCTTTTGGTGTAATGATTTCTCCCTAAAACACGTGATTGTTTATTGTACAAATCTTCAAAATCTTCAAGGCCTTCATCATCGCTGGAAGATGATGGCCGGTCAAAGGGACCTATCTGCCATGCAGCCTTTTCAGCCCGTAAGGCTTCCAAAGCAACGGACGGCATACGCTGAACGCCCGCCATGTGTGCAGTTAAATATCGGAACCATCCGTAAGATCTGGAAATTCTGGTCAACGCATCCGGTCCCTCTGGAATCACCTCTATGAGGACTGCGCACCTAATCGGACGAAAGATTATAATGATCCAAACAGGCAATCCGCGCATGCTTTCTGGAGAAAAATGCACACGGTCGTTATATATAGTATTAACATATATCCATATAACACTCTTTTTGACGGCCCCTGCCCATCGGGGCTTGAAGAAATAGATGGGCTGCATGATGCTTCCACGCAGAGCTGAAACCGACCCGCACACGAGTACTGGTAAACCGCTTAGAGGATCTAAGCCTGCCCAGGCAAAGCGGTACGAGTCGGTCCGTCCATGTTAATAAACCCTATTGGTTCAGTTGGGCGACAGGGCTTGAGATGTCATTTCATCTCCAGGTCGGGTAAAAGTCCCACAAAATTGGAAGCAACGTCTCCAAAATGACATTTACATTTACAGAGTTTACGGGGACGTTAAACCTCAAATCAAACAAACAAATCCTCTTCTTGAGATGTATGGAGTACCAAGCAGATTCAGATATATCTCCTGGCCACCGCCCATTGGGGCTTGGAGAAATAGATTTGGCTGCATGAGCTGAGAGTACTGGTAAATCGTTTAGAAGGTCTAAGTCTGTCCAATGGGCGACAGGGATTGAGATGTTTGTTTGTTTGTTTGTATTTGAATTTAACAGCACAGTCAACACTAATTTAGGTCATTTTTGAGCCGGTTAGTTTACCTATCTACACTTTTCCTGGGCAGGCTTATACGTAAGCAGTTAACCAGTACAGTGCACATCCTTTCGCCAGAAACTGACAACTGCCCTGCTTGAATCAGCGGAAGGGAGAGAATGACTATAGAAATTATTTCATGATCAATCTCCACGAAAGAATGTTGCCGACCCCGGCAGGTATCGAACCCGCTTCCTCCTGATCACCAGTCAGACGCGCATCCGACTGAGCTACCGAAGCCGGCGGGATTGAGATGTCATTTAGTCTCAATGAAGGCTTAATGACCAACATAACTTGAAGCAACGTCTCCAAAATGCCCTAAATAACATTGAAGGGGACGTTAAACATCAAAACAAACAAAACATATCTCTCCCACACCATAGGCCACCACTAAGCCTACCCGACATTTCCTCCCTCTCCATCCCGGCTTTTATTACACACCTAAATCGGAAATCTGACGCGAATAGTCGAGTTTGTTTTTTTTTTTTCGCAAAGGGAATATATTAGGTTTATATGCAGAGGAGAATTATGGATATCCATAATTCGATTTATGGATATCCATAAATCAGCCGAATAATGGATATCCATAATTCGAATTAAGGATATCCATATTTCGATTAATGGATATCCATATTTCGATCGAAATTAATGATATCCATCAAACGATTTATGGATATCCATAATTCGATTTATGGATATCCATAATTTGATTTATGGATATCCATAAATCAGCCGAATAATGGATATCCATAATTCGATTTATGGATATAAATAAATCGAATAATGGATATCCATTATTCGATTTATGTATATCATTAATTCACATCGATTTATGGATATCCATAAATAATTATGGATATCCATAAATACGGAATAAATAGTAAAACGGCGCCCCATAAACACGCCTCTCAATATGAAACTTTTCGCACTGAATTTTGCTTATTTCTGCTCTAAACATAGATTGAGGCCACTCGTTAGAATAGCCTCGACGAGGCGGTTCTAACGAATACCCACAATCTGATTTTGCTGAAATTAGAAAAATAATATATACGCCTGTAAACCCCAGTGTAACTATATAAAAGTGGGGTTTACGGGGGTCAATATTACATAGGCGTGTTTTCGTGATGGATGAGATGTTTGCAGAATGTGAACGGACGACGACGGATGCCGGGGCATGATTATACTCACTTGCTGAGCTTGCGGCTAGGTGAGCTAAAAACCTAATGACCAATCTCATTGTTGACGGGCCTCCGTGGCCTAGTGGTTAAGAGCGTTGACTCGTTAAGAGCTTTGACTCTTGATCATTAGGTCTCTCACCGCTGTGGTTCGAGCCTCGCTCGGGTCACAAGTGAGATGCCAAATTCTGCAACGGATGGTCAGGTGGTTTTTCTCCGGGTACTCAGGTTTTCGCCCACAAAGTTGGAAGAAACGTCTCCAAAATGACCTTTACAGTCTTGACGGGGACGTTAAACCTCAAATCAAACAAACAAAACAAAGCAACGATAGTTCATTATCAATCAGCCATTTCAAACAAACAAACAAACAAAGCCTGACGAAGAATGCAAAAGTATTTCATTGTTTAACTGGGGTTAATTTCCAGTAAATCTGTCCCTTAACACTCGTTGAATCATCGACATCCGTACCCAGTAACGTCGACAACTGTACCCCGCAAACTTTCACTTCATCGACAGCCGTATCGATGAAACTATAAACAGTTCCACAGATCCATATAAAGACATGTTGACACACAAATAAAAGGTTATCGCGTATGTAAATGATGTATCTGCATCATTTCGTCCTCGGTATTCCATTACACTGAATAAGAGCCACGCATTTCCCCGAAAGTACTTATTTTATATATTTTCCCGTTTAATTCCGCTAAGCGTCAAAACAGGCTATCAGTCAGACTTCCAAAACACTTGAAACAACAGCAAACTATTTCACAAACGATTGGACACCACAAAAATGGACAGACATACATGTACACAAAAATAACACATTTACAGCGAATTTATCGACTACCCTCCTCTGTCGACATCCGTACTGCTCGGTCGACAACCGTATTTCTCGGTCGACAGCAGCTTTACACAGTACCGGCTCGGAAGCCCCCGCCCATAGGGGCTTGAAGAAATATATGGGCTGCATGCTTCCACGCAGAGCTGAATCCGGCCCGCACACTAGTACTGGTAAACCGCTTAGAGGATCTAAGCCTGTCCAGGAACCGCGGTGCGAGGCGGACCGTCCATGCTAAAAAACCTATTGGTTTCATTGGGCGACAGGGCTTGAGATGTCATTTCATCTCAATGTCGGGTAAAAGTCCCACAAAATTGGAAGCAACGTCTCCAAAATGACCTTTACAGTGTTGACGGGGACGTTAAACCTCAAATCAAACAAACAAACAGTACCGGCTCGGTCGACAACACAGGTATAGAAAATGGTATTACCCCCGTGAATACACTCTAGGCTAATACAAGTACTTTTCAACAGATCTAAGCACTTCACAATCAAACCTTTCATAAAAGTCATCTATTTTAAGGCATTCAAGTTCTGCAACGGAAGGCCTGTTTTTTTTTTTTTTTTGTTTTTTTTTTTTTTTTTACCGGATACTACGGTCTTCGACCACATGGGATTAACAATCGGCTCAATATGAGTGAAATAAACTCGAAAGGACCGAAAAAATGATTCCCGCTCCAGACCCGCCCCCCCCCCCCTCCACCCCCCTAAAAATCAAGGTAGATATGCTATAGCTTATTCTGACCTTTTTTGTTTGCCGTGTTGTGGTGCCTATTCAGATTAATACAAACTTGCTGAGCAGAAGAATTGGGCAGTGTTTTTTTTCTTACCCAAGCCCCTACATAAATGGATTTGGCCGAATTCATAAATAGAAGCGTCCACTTCAGAAACTCGCGGATGAGAGAGCATGTGTGTGTCGCACTGTAGGGGTTCTGTCCCCTTAAATCACCCAATGGGCCCAACCTCAATAGTGCTTATTGTCATTTACTGGCCATTAGCGACCCAGGATCAAATTTCAAAACATAAAAAGGAATATGTTGCAATAGGGAACAAATTGTTTCCATGCTGCATCATTTTGAACATTTACGTATTGGTGGCATTTTAACAAGCTAGCTGTTTTTTTAGCTCACCTGGGCCGAAGGCTCCGGGGGAGCTTATAGTATAGTGGGTCCTCTGTCATCCGTCCGTCCACACTTTTGAGCAGCTATATCTCTGCAGCCTGCAGGCTGATCTCAATCATTTCTCATCTATAGCATGCTTCAGGTGGGGCATTGATGAAATTAGCTTTTTTTTTTGAAATCGCATGAAAACTTTGGTTGCTATATATGGCAATCACAAGTTCTAATAGACTTACAATGGGAAAATGCTTGTCATCACCGTAGCCCCTTCAGTTTTGATCGGATCTTTCTGAAACTTATATGTAAAGTTGCTGGGGATAAAATCTCGGATGAGTTCGAAAACCAGCCAAGTTGGTCCATTTATCACAGAGTAACGTCCCTTTGATTGCTGAAAATGCCGATTTTTGACCTTGTCAGCACCGTAGCCCTTTCATTTTT
Source organism: Lucinisca nassula (assembly GCA_963580285.1). Classification (NCBI taxonomy): domain Eukaryota; kingdom Metazoa; phylum Mollusca; class Bivalvia; order Lucinida; family Lucinidae; genus Lucinisca; species Lucinisca nassula. The sequence continues at coordinate 125,652,683 of OY757010.1, read as the reverse complement.
GATCGGATCTTTCTGAAACTTATATGTAAGGTGGCTTGGGATAAAACCTCGGATGAGTTCGAATATCGGCCAAGGTGGCCTATTTACTATATAGTTATGTCCCTTTGATGGCTGAAAATGTCGATTTTTGACCTTGTCATCACCGTAGCCCCTTCAGTTTTGATCAGATCTTTCTGAAACTTATATGTAAGGTGACTGGGGATAAAACCTAGGATGAGTTCGAATACCGGTCAAGTTGGCCCATTTATCATAGATTTACGTCCTTGTCATCACCATACCCCTTCAGTTTTGATCGGATCTTTCTGAAACTTATATGTAAGGTGGCTGGGGATAAAATCTTGGCTGAGTTCGAAAACAGGCCAAGTCAGCCTATCTATCGTAGAGTTATGTCCCTTTGATGGCTGAAAATGTTAATTTTTGACCTTGTCATCACCGTAGCCCCTTCAGTTTTGATCGGATTTTTCTGAAACTTATATGTAAGGTGGCTGGGGATGAGACCTCGGATGAGTTCGAAAACTGGCCAAGTTGGCCCATTTATTTTAGAGTAACATCCCTTTGATTGCTAAAAATGCCAAATTTTGACCTTGTCATCACCGTAGCCCCTTCAGTTTTGATCGGCTCTTTCTGAAACTTATATGTAAGGTGGCTGGGAATAAAACCTTGGATGAGTTTGAATACTGGCCAAGTCGGCACATTTATCATAGGGTTACGTGCCTTTGATTGCTTAAAAATGCATATTTTCGACCTTGTTAGCACTGCTGCCCCTTCAGTTTTGATCGGATCTTTATGAAACTTACAAACAAATAAATCGGGCAGAAAAGCTCGGAGGAGTTTGAAAACTCGTGAGGTTTGCCTATTTGTCACAGAGTAACAGCCCCTTGATTGCAGCAGTTAATTGCTTATTTTTGAACTTGTCATCACCATAGCCCCATCAGTTCATATCGGATCTTCTTAGCAAGTCAGGAATAAAAGCTTGGATGCGTTTGAAAACTGGTGAGGTCAGCCTATTTATCATTGAGTTACATTCTACTTGATTTGCAGAAATTGTTTACTCTGTCATCACCATGTCCTTCCATTAATCCTTCAGTAAAGGTTGTCACTTCCTGAAACTTTGAATCTGTTAGCTCAGGTGAGCGATACAGGGTCCTCTTGTTTTATTTCTGTCTACACAAGCATGAGTGAAGCTGTTTGGAAAATAACACAAAACGTCCACGATTTCAACAAAAAATACATTTCACTTTTACTGAGTCCGGTAAGGAGATAACTACGGCTAATCCCTGCCTTCCTAAATTTAACCACCCACCTAGCTCAGTGCCTCAGATGCTAAAGGTCCCAGGTTCGATCCCCAGCAGCGGTGACAAAATTTCGGCGTCAGAACACGTTCCATTGGCATAATAAATTTTGCAGGTATGAATATCATAAAGTGGATCGCCCTTCGAATCTGAACGTTAACTGGAGACCCCTGTGCAGGGAGAACCATCCCCTGTGCAGGTTAAAGAACCCTACCGTAATTACATGGTGACTGTGTACTCTTTCGGTCTTCAAAACTGGAGTATATGCAGTATACAACGTCTGTGTCCCCTCTTTGGGTTTAGTTGAAAATGGAAGAAAAATAGCGATAATGCTCATTTGTCACTACTTCGAACGGTATAAAAATTAAACAGCACCGGTCGTTCCGGTCGTTAGTTCATCGATAGAGTAGCCCGGAATCAGCAGAAAAACCAAGCTTCGTGACGATTGTTTTCTTGATCTGTTACATAAAGCGATGTAAAAGTAGTAAAGTCTAAATTTGGAGCTGCAAATACATCATTTTGGATTCAAATTGGTCAAGAGAGGTTCATTTTAATGAAAGACATCAGTTGAAAGCGAAAAAAGTTTCCTCCGTAACACTAGTTCGCTTGTGATTGATGAAAACCTGAAAATTTTTGTCACACGTTTATGCCGAATTTTGCATAGCTGAGGTAATCCATGCGAGAAAAACATGTTTCCTGCAAGTGACAGACAGAGGCGGATTATTGTTGTAAAGTGGACATATTTAACTTGTATAATTCGTAATAAGCAGGTGAAAAACTGCATTTGCGAAAAAGATACACTGGGTAAAATGAGGTAACCCCCCAAAAAATGGAGTCGAAGTTTCCCCCCTTGTCTCTAATATAGTACCAAAAAAAAAAAAAAAAAAAAAAAAAAAAAAATATTTTTTTTTTTTCATTTTTTTTTATTATTATTTTTTCATGATTCAAGCCCCTATGACTGAAACAGCAGCATTTAGTCGACTTTTTAATTGGCCGAAACTAGCTTGTCTGGCCCAGATAACATGTGCACTCCATATTTCCCAGTTCTGTGGTGTATTCCTTGCTTCCAAAGGATAACCCTTTCTAATTGTTTCTGCGTATCCCGATCCCATACTAAAATATATTCAAAGTCAATATTAGAGAGAGAATACCAAGCACACTTTTCAGAACTTTGAATAAGTCTTCGTAACCAGGAAATTTAACATTAATCATTCGTAACCACCCCCCCCCCCCTCCCCCGCATTAACATCTTTAATTATAACGTTACGTTTAATTCTATCAGGACCGGAATTCGATAAAGTCCTTTCCAACAGTTTAATAAAGTCTCCTGATGGGTTGGGTAGTGCCAAAAAGAGGTGAGTGAACTTAGACAGTGTTAGTGATTTAATCACAGTTACTCGGCCAAATAATGTGAGTTTTCTTTTAGACCACTGTACAAATATATTTTCCATTTTGTTCAAAATTTCATGTTGATTTAGATACCAAATATCAAATGCTTCACTAGAAAAAGTCACTCCTAATATCTTAAAGGGTCCTTGTGTCCAATCTAACTCATAATTCGCACATAGTCGGTTTTCTGAATGACTTAATGCTCCTATCCAAATAGCTTTTGTTTTCTCAACATTAATTTCTAAACCGGATATCCTATAAAAATTATTTAATACGTTCAAAGCCGTTTTTAATGATTTTTCACTCCCATCCAGAAATATCTGAGTATCATCAGCGTACTGACTTAATTTATACTGTTTATTGCTAATAAGTATTCCTGTAATATCTTGTTTTTTTCCGAATCATTTTACCTAAAGTTTCAGAACATAATTTATCATATGACGTCGCGTCTGAGAGTGTAATAAAGTCATGTATTATTTTCGATAATCCACTTGTGGATTAAATATGCAAATTAGCTAGATACGTCCCGTAACGTTACATGTACGACGTGACGTCGCGTTTACTAACGGCGGAATGTTGACATTTTTGTAAACAATCGTGAATAAATTACGCTTTTAATGTCATATGATAAATAGAATCTTGCATTCGTGCTCATGTATTATAAAATTTATTAAACTCGTTGAGAAAAAGGGATAAAATGCTCGGCAAAGCCTCGCATTTTATCCCTTTTCCTCAACTCGTTTAATAAATTCAATAATACATGAGCACTCATGTAAGATCCTCTATATAAAATATGTAGGGTGATACTGGATCACCTTGTCGACAGCCACGGTTTAAGTTGAAACTTTCTGACATATGTCCATTCTGAATAATATATGATTCTGCGCCTTTCTGAAATATTTTAATCCATTTTTGTATGGAAGGTCCAAAATTATAATAAGCCAATGTTTTCTTGTATGAATTTCCATGAAACGGTGTCAAATGCTTTCTCAAAATCTATAGATAAAATCGTCTGCACTCTGTGTCAGTAAAGAATTGATTAATTATAGTAAAAGTTGGTACAATATATCATTACAACATACCACAGATTTGGTTAGATTTTGGTCACTTTGACCATTTTAAAGGTAACAGACCCCACACAACAGTCAATTTTGGACTAAAAATAGCTTTTCTGCAGTCTATCTCATTAACGAATTGATTAATTTTAGTCAAACCTACTACAATATATCATTATAACATACCACAGATTTGACTAGATTTTGGTGACCTTGACCTTTTTACAAGGCCACAGGCCCCAAAAACAGTCAATTTTGGGCCAAACATAGCTTGTCTGCACTAAAGTCAAATGGGTGTTTAAGATATATTTATGGTGGGGGACATTGCTTTCCTCTGAAAATATTTCTAGCAACTACATTGTACCGTTTGTCTTCGTCATCATTCTAATCGTCACCGTCATAATCATTTTTCTTTTGGCTGTAAATGGCACGCTCTTTCCTTTATACGGTCACCACCCATTGGGGCTTGAAGAAATAGATGGGCTGCATGATGCTCCCAAACAGAGCTGAAACTGACCGCACAACCGCTACGAGGATCTAAGCCTGCCCAGGCAAAGCGGTGCAAGGCGGACCGCCCATGCTTATAAACCCTATTGGTTTCATTGGGCGGCAGGGTAAAAGTCCCTCAAAATTGGAAGCAACGTCTCCAAAATGACATATACAGTGTTGACGGGGACGTGAAACCTCAAATCAAACAAACACATTTTCCTTTACAAGATGATGTCTGTGGAAAAATATAATTAGCTGATAAAGTGGATTTGTTTTTGTTTTGTGTTTTTGTTTGTTTTGTTTGTTTTTTTTCACAAAGTTTCACCACATATAAAGTGGATTTAAAAAAAAAACAAGAGGGCCATGATGGCCCTGGATCGCTCACCTGATCCATAGAGTAACAATTGGGCCCCAAGGAGGGCCATTATTGACCCCAGGGCTATAATGTGCATAATATTGAGGGAGGTCTAAAAAGGTGAAGCTTCATACCAAATATCAACAAAGGCTATAATTTGAACAATCTAGGCAAATGTCCACTAGATGAATGTACACACCAAATATCAAAGACCTGGGCCTTGCAGTTTCAGAGAAGAATATTATTTTAAAGATATTCCCTACATAAGCCTGTAAAACCAAATGGCCTTGGGGCGGGGGCATTTTTGGTCTCAGGGCTATAATTTAAACAATCTTGATAGAGGTCCACTAGCTGAAGCTTCACACCAAATATCAAAGACCTGGGCCCTGCTGTTTCAGAGAAGAAGATTTTCAAAGATTATCACTAGATAAGTCTATGTAAAACCAAAGGGCCCCGGGGCCGGAGCATTTGTGGCCCGAGGGCTATAATGTGAACAATCTTGTTAGAGGTCCACTAGATGAAGTCCCATACCAAATATTAAAGACATAGGTCTTGCAGTTTCAGAGAAGAAGATTTTTAAAGATTTTCCCTATGTAAGTCTATGTAAAACCAAAGGGTCTCGGGCGGGGGCATTTTTGGCCCCAGTGCTATAATTTGAACAATCTTGATAGAGGTCAACTATATGAAATTTCACACCAAATATCAAAGACCTAGGTTTTGTGGTTTCAGTGAAGAAGATTTTTCAAGATTTTCCCTATATAAGTCTATGTAAAACCAAAGGGCCCTTGAGCGTGGGCATTTGTGGCCCCAGGGCTATAATTTGAACAATCTTGGTAGAGGTCCACAAGATGAAGCTTCATACCAAATATCAAAGACCTGGGCCTTGTGGTTTCAGAGAAGAAGATTTTTAAAGATTTTCCCTATATAAGCCTATGTAAAACCAAAGAGCCCCTGGGCGTGGGCATTTTTATCCCCAGCACTATGTGAACAATCCTGGTAGGGGTCCACTAGATGAAGCTTCATACCAAATAGCAAAGACCTGTGCTTTGTGGTTTCAGAGAAGAAGATTTTAAAGTTTTTCCCTATGTACATGATATAAGCCCATGTTAAACCAAAGGGCCCCGGGGCGGGGGCATTTTTGGCCCCAGAGCTATAATTTGAACAATCTTGGTAGAGGTCCACTAGATGAAGCTTCATATTAAATATCAAAGACCTTGGCCTTGCGGTTTTAGAGAAGAAGATTTTTAAAGATTTTCCCTATATAAGTCTATGTAAAACCAAAGGGCCCCGGGGCAGGGGCATTTTTGGTCTCAGGGCTATAATTTGAACAATCTTGATAGAGGTCCACTAAATGAAGCTTCATACCAAATATCGAAGACCAAGGGCTTGTGGTTTCAGAGAAGAAGATTTGTTAAAGATTTTCCCTATATAAGTCTATGTAAAACCAAAGGGCCCTGCAGCGGGGGCATTTTTGGCCCCAGGGCTATAATTTGAACAATCTTGGTAGAGGTCCACAAGATGAAGCTTCATACCAAATATCAAAGACCTGGGCCGTGTGGGTTAGAGGAGAAGATTTTTAAAGATTTTCCCTATATAAGCCTATGTAAAACCAAAGGGCCCCTGGGTGGGGGCATTTTTATCCCCAGCACTATTATGTGAACAATCCTGGTAGGGGTCCACTATATGAAGCTTCATACCAAATAGCAAAGACCTGAGCCTTGTGGTTTCAGAGAAGAAGATTTTAAAGTTTATCCCTATATAAGCCCATGTTAAACCAAAGGGCCCCGGGGCGGGGGCATGTTTGGCCCCAGCACTATAGTTTGAACAATATTGGTAGCGGTCCACTAGATGAAGCTTCATATATAATATCAAAGACCTTGGCCTTGCGGTTTCAGAGAAGAAGATTTTTAAAGATTTTCCCTACATAAGTCTATGTAAAACCAAAGGGCCCAGGGGCGGGGGCATATTTGGCAACAGCACTATAATTTAAACAATCTTGGTAGGGGTCCACTAGATGAAGCTTCATACCAAATATCAAAGACCTGGGCCTTGCGGCTTCAGAGAAGAAGATTTTTAAAGATTTTCCCTATATAAGCTCATGTGAAACCAAAGGGCCCCGGGGCGTGGGCATTTTTCGCCCCAGCACTATAATTTGAAAAATCTTGGTACGGGTCTACTTGATGAAGCTTCATTCCAAATATCAAAGACCTGTGCCTATCGGTTTCAGAGAAGAAGATTTTTAAAGATTTTCCCTATATAATCCTATGTAAAACCAAAGGGACCCGGGGCGGGGACATTTTTGGCCCCAGCACTATAATTTGAACAATCTTGGTAGGGGTCCACTAGATGAAGCTTCATACCAAATATCAAAGACCTGGGCCTTGTGGTTTCAGAGAAGAAGATTTTTTAAGTTTTCGGTGAAAAAAAAAAATTTGGCTCCTGTGACCTTGATGTGCAACAGACCGGAATCATTTGAACAACTTTGAAAGGGGACCACCTAAGGATCATTCCTGTCAAGTTTGGTCAAAATCCGATAAGTGGTTTAGGAGGAGATGTCGTTTGAAGAAATTGTTTACACACGGATGACAGACAAAAAGTGATCCTTATATAAAACACAAGAGGGCCCAGAGGGCCCTGAATCGCTCACCTGAGAATTAGTGTCTCCAGTATATTCTAGGCCCGAGGGCTATAATTTGAACAAACTTGGAAATGGTCCACTAGATGAAGCTTCATACCAAATATCAAAGACCTGGACCTTCTGGTTTCAGACAAGAAGATTTTAAAGGTTTTCCCTATATAAGCCTATGAAAAACCAAAGGGTCCCGGGGTGGGGGCATTTTTGGCCCCAGGGCTATAATTTGAACAATCTTGAAAGAGATCCACTAGATGAATCTTCACACCAAATACCAAAGATCTGGGCATTGCGGTTTCAGAGAAGAAGCCTATGTAAAACCAAAGGCCCCCGGGGCGGGGGCATTTTTGGCCCCAATGCTATAATTTGAACAATCTTAGTAAAGGTCCACCAGGTTAAGCTTCACACCAAATATTAAAGACCTGGGCCTTGTGGTTTCAGAGAAGAAGATTTTGTTAATGATTTTCCCTATATAAGCCTATGTAAAACCATAGGCCTCCGGGACGGGGGCATTTTTACCCCCAGGGCTATAATTTGAACAATCTTAGTAAAGGTCCACCAGGTTAAGCTTCACACCAAATATTAAAGACCTGGGCCTTGTGGTTTCAGAGAAGAAGATTTTGTTAATGATTTTCCCTATATAAGCCTATGTAAAACCATAGGCCTCCGGGACGGGGGCATTTTTACCCCCAGGGCTATAATTTGAACAATCTTGTAAGATGGCCACTAGATGAAGCTTCACACCATATATCAAAGATCTGGGCCTTGCGGTTTCAGAGAATAAGATTTTTAAAGATTTTCCATGTATAAGCCTATGTAAAACCATAGGCCCCCGAGGCGGGGGCATTTTTGGCCCCAAGGCTATAATTTGAACAATCTCAGTAGAGGTCTACCTGGTCAAGCTTCACACAAAATATTAAAGACGTGGGCCTTGTGGTTTCAGAGAAGAAGATTTTTAATGATTTTCCCTATATAAGCCTATGTAAAACCATAGGCCCCCGGGGCGGGGGCATTTTCGCCCCACGTGCTATAATTTGAAAAATCTTGGTAGAGGTCCACTAGATGAAGCTTCACACCAAATATCAAAGATCTGGGCCTTGCGGTTTCAGAGAAGAAGATTTTTTAAGATTTTCCCTGTACAAGCCAATGTAAAACCAAAGGCCCCCGGAGCGGGGGCATTTTTGGCCCAAAGGCTATAATTTGAACAATCTTAGTAGAGGTCCACCAGGTAAAGCTTCACACCAAATATTAAAGACCTGGGCCTTGTGGTTTCAGAGAAGAAGATTTTTTAAAGATTTTCCCTATATAAGCCTATGTAAAACCATAGGCCCCCGGGGCGGGGGCATTTTGGCCCACAGGGCTATAATTTGAACAATCTTGAAAGAGGTCCACTAGATGAAGCTTCAGACCAAATATCAAAGATCTGGGCCTTGCGGTTTTAGAGAAGAAGATTTTTAAAGATTTTCCCAGTATAAGCCTATGTAAAACCAAAGGCCCCTGGGGTGGGGGCATTTTTGGCCCGAGGGCTATAATTTGAACAATCTTAGTAGAGGTCCACCAGGTAAAGCTTCACACCAAATATTAAAGACCTGGGCCTTGTGGTTTCAGAGAAGAAGATTTTTTAATCATTTTCCCTATATTAGCCTATGTAAAACCATTTTGGCCCCCCTATATAAGTCTATGTAAAACCAAAGGGCCTCGGGGCGGGGGCATTTTGGCTCCCAGGGATATAATTTGAACAATCTTGGTAAAGGTCCACTAGATGAAGCTTCAAACCAAATATCGAAGACCTGGGCCTTGCGGTTTCAGAGAAGAAGATTTTTAAAGTTTTCGTTTAAAAATCTATTTTTAGCTCCTGTGACCTAGATGTGCAATGGACCGGAACCATTTGAACAACTTTGAAAGGGGACCACCTAAGGATCATTCCTGTGAAGTTTGGTCAAAATCCGATCAGTGGTTTAGGAGGAGATGTCATTTTAAGAAAAAGTTTACGCACACACGCACACACGCACGCACGCACTGACGACGGACGACGGACGAGAAGTGATCACAAAAGCTCACCTAGTCACTTCGTGACAGGTGAGCTAAAAAAAAAAATTGATTGTTTCATTACGATAACACACCCGTGCGACATAGTGCAATGTTTCACATCTCCAAAATGTCTACTATACTGATGAAAATCCGTGGTATTTTTTTTTATTTATACTGCAATCATAAGGTGTAGGTTCTCTTTCGAATAACCAGAACCCATGTCTTGGAGCAGAAATTAGAAAAAAATAATTTGTTATTACTGCAAAGGAAATTCTAGGCTTTTGATTGGACAGCGCAAGGGCAATTATTTTCCATATAACCCGTGAGCAAAAATATATAACCCCCTCGCACTTGCCTTCGCTGAATTGCGATGTCCGCCATCTTGGATTTATTGCAGTGATAAGAAATATAAGCGAAATAATTTCATGCACAACAATCATTCCCAGCCAATAATAGATCATTTGGATTTTTTTTTTTGTTTTCCGTTATAAATCTCATTCTAACATGACGTAAACATTTTCCCATTGAGCACCGTGATCAACTTAGTGCGTGCAGACGGGCGCGTTTGATGACGTCACATGTAAACATTTAATTCTGACGACGTCCGCCAAAAAATATCCCTGGGAGAACATTGTAACACTGGACAAAATGTCGTCAAAAGCTTTCAAGTATAACGAAATCGTTATTTTGATTCTTGACGAGGAGCATGGGATCATATATCCCGCCTGAAAGCGATATTAACCCTCGCCTATATCGCTCTCCGGCGGGAAAGGTGATCCCATGTTCCCCGTCAAGAATAAAAATACCCATTCTAACACAGCGCGCCTGTATAGGCAATGGAAAATAACTGTGTTTTGTTCTGCAACAAATCACGACAAGGAAGAGCGTGACGAGTGACGTCATTAAAAACTGCCAATTTATGATGTCACTTGTCGATTTCCTTGACGTTAGACGGTGTAACGTAATTTTCTCGCATCGGAAACTTTAGGAACGGATATAAATGCGTGTGTTCCAGTCGATAATTTTAGCGGGATTTCTTCTAACAATGGCGAAAAGTTGTGAGATTTTGATGGAAACAACAGCATTATTGCCGATTTTCAGCGTGTTGGCATCGAAATAGATCAGCTCTAGTCTGTGAATTGTTGAATAATAAATCACAGTTGTCGGTCAGTTGTAAGTAGACAAATCACGCGCGCTACGCGTTCGATGAGGCGGTTCTAACGCGTACTCACAATCTATACTTAAGAGCAGAAATAAGAAAAAGGCGGTTCTAACTATATTTTGAGCAGATATAAGAAAAAACATTACTGCTCAAAATAATGGTTGTAGGTATTCGTTAGAACCGCCTCGATGAGGCGGTTCTAACGAGTACTCACAATTTATACTTAAGAGCAGAAATAAGAAAAATAAGGTTTATCCCTGTAAACACCAGTTTTACTATATGAAAGTGGGGTTCAAGGGGGTCAAAATTATAAAGGCCATGTTTTCGTGATGTCAGAGTGCGGGGTTGCACAGGCTGATCTGAACTTCAGTTGTAAGCAAATTGTAAAACTCGGGTTTTCTCATAACGTGGCTGAAATTACAAAACTAGGTCGTGTATAAATAGCCATCAAAATGCAGTAAAGAATAGCTGGGCCTAGTTGTTCAAAGCATCATTAGCTTAACGAGCTCGTTAGTGGTCAAATTGTTAACTGTTCTAGCAAGTACAATATCTAATACCCTGGTGCTTTTGCTGACAAAAAAAATGTGAGCCGATGTTCACTTTTGTTTCCAGCAAAAATATTGGCATATTTGCCGTATTTAATGGTCAAAGTTTTGACGATAAGTTATCGAACGACATCGTTGGTTTTGAACAACTGGCTAGGCTCTGGTATCTTTTTTTGCAGGTGAACTTGACATGGACGCGTATGAAAGCTACGTCGATACCAGTTCTGACCCCGACGTTCCAAGCGGCGCATGCTCACAAACCGACCCTGGTAGGTGCTTTTACCATGTACATGATATACGCATAAACGCATGATCAAACAGTGTCAAAATTAGGACACAGTCAGACCTTAAAACTTAGATAATTTAATACAGAAGAACTTCGATGGCTCGAACACCGATGGCTCGTTTACTATGGATGTGTCGAACCAATTCTTGAGACCCTAGCGAAATCCTCTACATAAGAAATAGTGGGGGATAATTAAGGAGATTTTATTCTTTTATCTTGCAAATGTATGCTGTGTGTACTCATTAGAATCGCCTCGATGAGGCGATTCTAATGAGTACGCACAGCCTACATTTTGATTTTATTGAACACCGGAAAGATGTCTAAAAGTATCTCGTTATGCCTCCTCACAGTTAACTCAGTGGCTCGAACTACCCCAGTCTCAAACTGATTTTCGAGGGCCCAAAGGTGTTCGAGCCATTGAAGTTCGACTGTATGCCAAATATGCTTTTTTTGTTTTTCTGAAAAAAATAGAGAGAAGTAAATATCGTATTTGCTAACATTTCTGCTACAAACAAGCCTAGCCAGATGTTACATACGTTTGTTTGTTTGAATTTAGATTTAACGTCTCCGTCAACACTATTTAGGTAATTTTGGAGACGTTTCTTCCAATTTTGTGGGACTTTTACTCGACATTGAGATGAAATGAAACCAATATGGTTTATATGCATGGACGGTCCCAGACTCGCGCCACTTTGCCGGGGCAAGTTTAGATCTTCTAAGCGATTTACCAGTACTCGCTCTGCCTGGAAGCATCGTGCTGCCCACTCTTTTTCTCTAAGCCCCGATGAGCGAGGGCCCAACGTTACCTACATAAAAAGTTGTCGTATTTTAACTCCGAAATTCAACCAAACAACTTTTAACTTGATTCACAGAACTAATCAGCTGGTTCCTAAATTAACTATACCACCGTCGACGGGGTGCCTTTTGGTTTTGTTTCGCAATTGTTCGGTCACCTCTGCATTGGTTTGTCAGCTCAACTCAACTCAACTTTATTTGCAATTCTAACACAGCGCGCCTATATAGGCAATGGAAAATAACTGTGTTTTATTCTACAACAAATCACGGCAAGGAAGAGCGTGACGAGTGACGTCATTAAAAAAACTGCAAATTTATGACGTCACTAGTCTATTTCCTTGACGTTGGACGGTGTAACGTCATTTTCTCGCATCGAAAACGTTAGAAAAGGATATAAATGCATGTGTTTCAGTCGAGAATTTTAGCGGGATTTATTCTAACAATGGCGAATTGTTGTGAACTTTTGGAGGAAACAACAACATTATTGCCGATGTTCAGCGTGTTAGAATCGAAATAGATCAGCTCTAATCTGTGATTTGTTGAGTAATAAATCACAGTTTGTCGGTCAGTTGTAAGCAGACAAATCACGCGCGCTACGCGCTCGTGATTTGATCTACTTTACAACTGACCTCCAAACTGTGATTTATTACTCAACAAATCACAGTTAGAGCTGATCTATTTCTTAAATCACATATCATAACAGTGACTACATGAACTGCGCCCATAAAAGGCAGAAAATACAAGTTAAAAAAACATAACTATTGGTTTGTCAAACCTGGTTTTACCACCGCTCGATATAGGGATCCGATTTTCTGTCCGTTTATTCGATTGTCAAGCTGTCAACATTTGCATCAATTCTGGCGTAAGTCAAATTCGATCCCAGCAGGCGTGATAAAGCCTTCGATGAAATTCTTGCTTGAAACGAGAATTCTAACACAGTGCACCTATATAGGCAATGGGAAGGAACTGTGTTCGATAAAGCAACAAATCACAGGACAGAAGAGCATGCCGAGTAACGTCATTAAAAGTTGCCAATTTATCTCGTCACTCGTAGATTCCTTGACGTTAGACGGTGTAACGTCACTTCCTCACATCGAAAACGTTACAAAGGGACATAAATGCGTGTATTAGAGTCAATAATTTTTGCGGCATTTCTTCTCACAATGGCGAAAGGTTGTGAGAGTTTGAAGGAGACAACAACATCATTGCCGATTTTCAGCGTGTTAAAATTGAAATAGATCTGCACTAGTCCGTGATTTGTTGAATAATAAAACACAGTTTGTCGGTCAGTTGTGAGTAGTCAAATCCCACCGATACGCGCTCGTGATTTGATCTACTTTACAATTGGTCTCCAAACTGTGATTTATTACTAAAAAAATCACAGCTAGAACTGGGGCCAGTTGTTCAAAACTAATGACGTCGTTAGCTAACGTTACCTAACTCGTTAGCTAATGTTAAAACTTTGATCATTCAATATGGTGAAAATACTAATATTTTTGCTGAAAAAATGTGAGCAGCTTTGGCAAATGCAAAAGCTGCTCACATTTTTCAGCAAAAATAACAAAAATTTTAGGTATTAAACTTGCTAGAACAGTTAACAATATGACCACTAACGAGCTCGTTAAGCTAATGATGCTTTGAACAACTGGCCCCTGATCTATTTCTTAAGCATAAACTATTCAATCTATTATGGATATAACACGAGCGGCCATTGCATATGAAATTTATTAAACGAACCTTCGACGAATTTCAGACATTCCATATGAGGTATATGCAAAAGATAATTTAGAAAGAGGTTTTCCGGGTTTTATTTTGAAAAGGTATGTTGTGGAGCGGTGTGGTGCAGTGGTAAAGCATCGGATTTGTGATCGAGAGGGAGAGGTAGCTGGTTCGATCCTCGCAAGCGCCACGTGTTGTTTCATTGAGCAAGAAACTTTATCCACATTGCTTAGTTCTGGTCCCTACCCAGGAAAAGAGGGCCACATGGAAGATTAGTACTAGTACTAAATTTGTTACCCTCTATAAATAAGGTCGATTATTATTATTATTATTATTATTATTATTATTATTATTATTATTATTATTGTGTGTACTCAGTGGAAGATCGAAAAGATATCCTGAACTTATTCTTATTATGTCCCATGACTTTGTGCTACATTCATGACTACCCTCAGTTGTTCGATTGAACTACCCCTAAATAGAACACATTTTCATGGCCCCAAAGGTATTCGAGCTGCTTAAGTTCGGCCGTAAATGCATTGAAAATTACTTTAGTGTATTGATAACACACAAACAGGGATTCTCATTGCAAAAATGTTGGCGCAACCCTCTATTCACGGACCTCTATGCTTCCTATCGCGTTGTTTCAGCAACGAATTTCCTCCATGACGATTGTTGCTCTCCGAGATCGAAGGTACACGACTGACTCGAAGAGGAGGTCGTTGCCGGTAGTGGTAATAGGCACCACTAAAACAATGGTGCCCTCGAGCATTTAATATCGCTGTTTATCATATGACGTCATTAATAATCAGTGGATAACGTCGTGTAATAAAAATCTTATGACCACACGTGTAATAACAGTTTGGCGGGATAAGATAACGTCAAGACGACGTCCATGTCATCCATACGTTTTTTGTGGAAAATTTGTCAAATTTAAAGGCGATAAAATCCAATTAAAAGTGGTCATTTGATAAACAGAATCTTACACTCGTTGTCATTTCATATGAAATTTATGAAACTCGCCGAAGGCTCGTTTCATAAATTTCATATGAAATGACCACTCGTGTAAAATCCTATATTAAAGATCGTGTCCAATGTGGCCGTCATGCGGTAATACTAATACGTGAAAACTATTTGATTCTCATATTTTTAACGTATATATTTTTCAGATCCCACGGACGACATGTGTTTCTGTGAATCGAAATCAGAGCCCCCGATTCCTGAGCCTATTCCTGTGGCAGAGAAGATTGAAGAGATTGTGAAAGAGCTCACAGTTGAGCCCTCCAACACGTCCGCTGCCACGCGGAAGAAAATTTGTGCCGAGGACAACCGCCCAAGTGCTATAGGGGTTGGGGCTGTTGGGGTCGGAATAATGGTGACCGTGTTTGGGGGTCTGATTCTGCTGGATGCTCAAGTTTTGTTTCAAGGCATCAAAGAGGTAGTGAATCTCATAAGAGGAAATAATCAGAAATAGCCACACCACCGACATACACACAGGATTCCAACTGTGGTTTGCTGGAATTTTCGATCTATTCACTTATTTAAAGAATTTAAACTTCAATAATACAGGCACGTGTAACTTGAAATAACGTAAACATCTTACAAATTCGGACTCATTGATTCTCCAAAAAATTTAGCAATTTGTTTCACGATTCAGCAAGGAGTACAAAAGGTGCAGACGGAATGGCAAACAGTGTAGTTCCTGATTGACTGCTCCTTCATGACCAGCCTGATCTGGATCTACACTGTTTGAAGACGTCCTTGAAGACGTGGCTTTTAACTAAGAAATAGATCATTATTGATTTCGATTCTAACACACTAAAAGTCGACACAAATGCTTTTGGTTCCCTGAGATTCCCCCATCTTCCGACTGTATCACATGCGTTTACCTGTTTTCATAACATATCTGATACAAGAAAACGACGTTACAACATCTAACGTCAATGTTAACGTCTGTTTTAATGACGTCATGAAACGGGATAAAAAGGCGGCTCTTCGCGACACACTCTTCAGGCCAGTTATTCATCACTCAATATATCACTAGGTTTTACAGTTGGCTAAATAGGCGACCACTGTTAGAATGTCCTTTTCTTGGTGAGGTCCGTAACTATGACTGAATCATATGCCAACCCATTGCAATTAATAAATACGAAAGTTTATTCATCAAATATTGTTTGTAAATTATCTTTATTTCCGTGTGACTAAGAACATAGCATTGTTGTATTTGTGGACGACTTTTGAGTCACACCATTCGGAAACATTGGCAATATCTTTAAAACCGGTTGCAATGAGCTCACATAGTATGCTAATATTTCATATATTATTATGAAATATACCTCCACAAGTTATCCCCATAATGCCTCCTAAACTGGCTGTTTGATTAACCGTCAGTGGCTCGAATTATCCCTATCTCGAAAAATATTTCATGGTTCTAAGCCATTTAAAAATAGAAGTAAAGGTAATGATCAGGAATCTATACAGTTATGATGTACCTAACAACTCCCATCCAAGACACCAAAGGGAAAGAAGCACCAACATTAAACAACTTCATAATAATTTATAAAACGTAACAAGCAGTTCATGATTAATTTCAGAATCGGTGTAAGGACGAAGAGCATGTTGAGTATAAACTCTTGTTAAAAGAGCTGCCTCATATAAGTTCGACTACATTTCGATAATACATCCGTGCGACAAAATGCATTCTCTCATATCTCCAAAACGTTCCTTTTTTTCTGGTGCTCGTTGGAACTGCCGCATTGTGGCGGTTGTAACGAGTACCAACAACCTATGTATTGGAGCATGTATAATGTATACCCCGTAAACCTCAGTTTTCTCCATTTACAGTGGGATTTACGGGGGTATTCATTTCAAGGACTTGTGAACGGTATGTTCTTGTATTTTAGTTCAAAAAAAGTTTCGGCCGCGCAAAGTGAAAAGGGCGCATCAGTGAAGGCTTACACAGACCGGTCAGTCTTCGCTGTGCGCTTTGTGAATGGTCAGTGACACAAAAATCTTCTTCATGCACTTAGAGAATGTTCCAAGCAGGCACATGTCGCAAAAGCAACGTCAAATCAACGTCGGTGCAACGTCGCGACGTTGCATTGACGTTGATGTGACGTTGCATAAACGTCATGACGTTGTATCGACGTTGATGTGCCTGCTGGTTTGTATTTTCTAAGTTCGGGTACTGGCTGATTCAAGTAAGTCCTCGCTGAGTCCACATGCTCGAATATAGGGTTCACCCATAGTTTCTCAGGCATGAATATTTGCCGGGTTCCGAGGAAGCTGTTTGAACATGAGGCCGCTAGGCCGAATGTTCAAATATCTTCCGAGGGATTCGGAAAATGTTAATGCAGTGAAATAACCATGGATGATCGCTGTTCTTGCATAACTTACTATTCCGACAGCAAATTTTGACGAAAGTGCCCAAAAGCTCCATATACATTCCATATAAACTCTTAAAATGCGACAGGCGAACCGAAATGGCGGCCGGTTCCGAAGGTTGTTTACAATGACGTTGTCATGCAGTAACTCTCTGACGTCATCATTGAACCCTAAAACGCTACGTTCAGGGCGATAACTTAACGTCTCTCAACCTAACGCACACAAAGCAAGGCCCGTCTTGTGTTATCAAAAGCTCAAATTCCATGTTCAAACAGCACGCGAATTTCATGATTTGAACATGGTTTTTGCTGTTTGAGCACGGCTTTCGGTCCATTTGACTATGGCTTCAAACAGCCATGCGCATAGGTATTTATGCAAGAATATAGGGTTCACCCATAGTTTCTCAGGCATGAATATTTGCCGGGTCTGGAGAAAGCTGTTCGAATATTTGCCAGCCTCTTGTTCAAATATCTTCCGAGTGGCTCGGCAAATCTTATTGCAATGAAATAACCATGGACGATCGTTATTTTCTTGCATAACTTACGATTCCAACGGTAAATTGTGCCGAAACCGCCTAAAAACTCCATAGCATCTATTCAAATGCGGCCGTAAAACCAATATGGCGGCTAGTTCTGAACGTTGTTAACGATTACATCAGTTCTGCAACGACGTTTTGACGTCATAATAAAATTTAAAACTGCTACGTTAAGCCCTGCTCACACATCACCGGATAGCACTAACGGACGTTAAACGGATGATAAAAAATTAAATCCGTTCGTCTCCATTTGTATGCGTTTCAAGTTCGTTTCTCATCTCGGTGAGTCCGTTCTTTGTACGTCGACTTCCGTTCATGTCCTGTGAAAAGTTTTGAGCATGTTCAAAACCTGGAACGGACACGAACGGAAAAGAGCATCCGGTGGATGTAGTTAGCTTTCTTTTCGTTCGGTTCGAGTACAGTACTTGTCCACCCGTAATCCGTTGGTGTCCTTTGGTATCCGGTAGACCCGATTCTCGACCGGACCTCTACCGAACATGCAACGGATCAAACGGAGGTCTTCCGGACCTATACCGTACACTGAACGAGCAAACTAGACACTGAACTCACAGACACGGACATCTAACGGACATTAAATGGTTCATTCTCATTCCCAATAATTTGGGGAGCTTGACCTTCCTCCGATTCTCGACGTTCATGTTCGGGGTTGGCGGCAACAGTGGAAGAAGATGGAGTTCTTAAAGTTGGTCTTCCCCGACCTCGGCCTTTACCCCTGCCAGCAGTTCTTGACTTTCTCTTTGGTGACTTTTGGGGCGATTTTCCTTTTGTTCGAATATCAGACGTGTGTGTCGGACGATAACTTGAACTCGAATGACAGCCTTTTGAGAAAGCGTGATAATTATATGCGCTCTCTCTGTCATGTGACCGGTGCGAGCACGTTCTGCATACGTTCTAAGTCCGTTTTATCCGCTATTCGTGCGTAGGATGTTGGTTTTATCCGGTGTGCGTCCGTTACGTGTACGGTTCAAACGTTACTCGTTCGTTGCTTGTCCTGTACATGTTCGGTTGTCGTACGGTCATTGTGCGTTTTATGCGTTTAATACCAAGTGTGTGGATGCTTCAGAGAGCTCGAGTTTTGATTTTTTCAACCGGACAGCAACGGATATAATTTAATTCTTCTTTTTATCATCCGTTCATTGTCCGTTAGTGCTATCCGGTAATGTGTGAGCAGGCCATTAAGGGCGACAACGTTATGTCGCTCAAAGTAAAATAAACAAAGCATTGTCCATCTTGTGATATCAAAAGTTCCAAACTCACGATAAAACAGCGCGTGAATTTCATAATTTTAGCATGGGTTTAGTTGTAGGCCCATTGAAGTATAGCTTCAAACAGCTATGTTCATACGATTTTATGCAAGAATACCCCGTTTCATTTGTCGTGGTTATTTTAAATGGCATTCTAGTGCTACCAGCCAATACGATTTGCATTGTCATCACAATAAAACACCGGTATTTCATATTTCCAGACATGTTATTATTTTGATGAAAATTTTTGATATTTTTTCTTATTTATATTCAAAACATAGATTGTGAGTGCTCGTTAGGACCATTGGAATGATTATTGAATTGGAAGCTGCCATCTTTGAAAGAAACCCAAGCGAAAAAAAAATAAGTCTTTAAATTCAGTTTATTTGTCTTCTAACATTTACGTTTTCAATAGTTTTCCATCTTTTAATCGAACGCTGTTGACATAGCTTCATAAACAATGACGTAACGCGCGGGTCCTAAACGTGCTCTTTGATGTCACGTTATATTACTACCTGTCCCTATGTAAAACAGATCTGAGATTCTTGCTCATGGAATTAATCGAAGTATAAAACTTATATTTTAACCAATCAAATCGCTCGAAATGCACATAATGAAGGCGAATTGGAATTACACCACCGCAAACCCTATTTTCTCTATATAAAGTTTAATCACGGTTGACAACTTTGCTTCCCTCTTTAATTGCACGCCGGTGGGTCAGGCCACAGATTCTATGACGGTTCCAACGTAAAGGCTTATGTTGGTTGGTACCTGATGCTCTGTCTCTGGTCGGGCCCATCTAAATCTAACTGTTGGTTTTCTTTTGCTCCAGCATTTCAGTGGTTTCTTGCTGTCGAGTCATCACCGTTGTTTCATCTCTGTAGTTGTTTGATTTTTGTGTTCACGGAGATGTTGCACTGTTGAGTTAGGAGGCCTTCATGCGGTCTGAACAAATTATTTGTCCTAATCGCGACGGAAGTAAGGGCGAGGATTGTGGCCATGTAAAATCGATTTAAGTCCCCCAGTGGAATTCGTTTCCGCTGACCGTTCCAAGGCGGTTCTTCTGTCGCGGTTTATTTTTGTCATGGTTTGTCTTTGGGTGTTTGTGTTGCTTATATTATTTTATTTTGGATAGCCTATTGGCCATTTTGTGGGAAAGTAACTGTCCTTTTGGCTTTCTGCTATTGATGTTTCCATCAGGGTCTGTTGTTTCATGTTTGTGTTTCTTTCCCTTTGGTGTCTCTGATGGGAGCTGTGGGTTAATTGTATCGAATCCTGATCATTGCTTCCACTTCTACTTTTTAAAGAGGTGTTCACATCACGCACTTGTTAACATGATGGTAGGTCTTAAAAATAGCTATGTTTCCGCTGACACGCTGAAAGCAGGTCAGTGTCGGTGGGTTGAAAAATAAAACTGTTTCTACTTTTTGTCGACTTTTTATTGTTAAAAAGAGCAAAAACCTTCAGAAGGGCTAAATTGTTACTATACCAGAAAACAGGCAAATAATGAGATTTAGAGCAACAAGGTAGCAAATGAAGAGTTTTAAGTATTTGTTTTGCATTTTTGACAGTCATGTGATTTTTCATCATAAGTGCTGTAAAATATTAAAGTCGGTCGGTAACAATAGTTATGATATTTTTTTCTGGATGGCCATATAAATTGCAGGGTTGGCACAAAAAATCATGTTACCTTATACCTTATTACTTCTCAATGTATCTTTTAGTTAATCGGTGAACCCCGTTCTTATACATAGGGCGTTTTGTGATTATAACCAGCATGATGACAAACAGTATTGATTAGACTAGCCTTAATGTGCCAGTTCATCTGGATCTACACTGTTTGTATAGACTGTTTACCTGCTAAAGCGTGGAAAGTGTTTACACCAGCTCAAATTGCGACATTAAGTCCTTATAAACATGGTGTCAGAAGTGACATGCGCATGCGTTTCCGAGCATACATTGCAATAAAACATTCTTGAGACATAGTGCATTTGTTTCATAGCTCAAACAACGATTGTCTTTTATATAAAAACAATGTGAAAGCTTTCGTAATTGTACCCAAAAGATAGGTTGTGTGTACTCGTTTGAACCGCTTCGATGAGATTTTACAATCCAGTTTTGCCATTAAATCACCAAATTAACAAGTTTATTAGTGTTCATCGTTCCAGTAATTACATTCCTTTTGCTTTAACTCTTGTCATGCTGAATATTTAAATATGTCACACCCACTACTGATTATCAACCAATCAGATTACTTGATGCAAATTATTGCAACAAATTCACAATATGAATGACGAACAATGTAGATCCTGATCAGATGGCTTCTTCTGGGTCTACATTGATTGAAAGGTAAGGCATATCTGGGCTCAGCATGGCAAATGTTAAGTGGCTGTGTTTTTCATAAGATTCCGTTGGAAAAAGTTAGGTCATTTTTTATGTACAAACTGTATACCCCTCTTTCTGTTAGTTACTATGGGGGAATCGCCTATAAACTGTGACCCTGGGTCAAAATAATATATAAAAACAACACCACGTGAACAAGTCCGTGTAATGAAGACCCCACTAAACCTCACTTTATACAGAGAAAACCGGGATTTACGGGGGGGGGGGGGGGGCATACATTATTTATTATTATTTCTGCTCCAATACATAGGTTGTGGGTACTCGGTAGAACCGTCTCGCTGAGGCGGTTCTAACGAGCACCCTCAACTTATGTTTTGAACATTTTTAACAAAAATATTTAAGATTTTCACCAGAAAAGTAGCCATTTTGGAGATGTGAAAAATTCACTTTCTCGCAGGGGTGAGTTTTCGTAATGAGATCATTTTTCTATTAAAGCCAAATTGCATTACGCAAACACGCCTATACAAATACATTGCCACCTTTATCGCCGGAAAAATGAAAATTTTAAGATGAAAAATTGTGATATTTTTCTTATTCCTGCTCAAAATATAGATTGTGGGCACTCGTTAGAACCGCCTCATCGAGGCGGTTCTAACGAGTACCCACAATCTATATTAATCTATATTTTAGAGCAGAAATAAGAAAAATAAGGTTTACCCCTGTAAACCCCAGTTTTACTATATAAAATTGGGGTTCAAGGGGGGGGGGGGTCAGAATTATATAGGCGTATTTTCGTGATGTTCATATTTACTGCAACTGGAATAAATTTTCTTTCTTTAGATATACATATGGCATTTCTACTAGAAAAAAAGTTAGGTCATTGTTTAAAAAAAAAATGAAATCTAAAGGACGACACAAGACAATCTTATTTCAAACTGCGACAATTCTATAGAACAGGTATCCAAGCGAGCGTGTTCCTCCTGTACCTCGTTCATATCACGTGGATATATCGATGAAATAAGCAACCCCGTAAACCCAAATTCATATAGAGAATATAAGAATCTTATATGGATGTGAGGGGTGGATGGTAAAATCCGTCCCGAGGGACACTGTCTGGCATCACGAGGCTTGCCGAGTGATGCTGGACAGTGATCCCGAGGGACGAATTTTTCTATCCACCTCTCACACCCTTATTGGATTCTTTTTTCTTGCATACCTTCCATTTCTTTGCGCGGATTTTAATGATGCAGTCACTTCGGTTACCGACGTCCGCCATATTGTGTTGACACTGCAGGAATGTGTAGTGACGTCACGTAACGTGCTGTGACGTCAACCTTAACGACGGCGCATACGAGGTCGTAATCAACCCGTGCATTTATCAAACAAGCGATTATATTCGATTTTGGGTCGGAACACCAGGGTAAGAACATTAATTTCTTGCACACCAGACAAGGAAATCCGTGATTTTACCCTGGGATAGAAATTTATGTTCTGACCCTGGTGTTCCGACCCCAAATCGAATATAATCGCGTGTTTGATAAATGCACTGGTTGATTACAACCTCATGCGCGGCGGCGTCATGCGTGACGTCACTAAACATTCCTGTTATGTCATCACAAAATGGCGGACGTCGGTAACCGAAGTGACAGCAGCATTGAAAATTCGCAATAGAAATGGAAGGTATGCAAGAAAAAGAATTCAATATGGGTGTGAGGGGTGGATAGAAAAATCCGTCCCTCGGGATCACTGTCCGGCATCACTCGGCAAGCCTCGTGATGCCGGACAGTGTCCCTCGGGACGGATTTTTCAATCCACCCCTCACACCCATATAAGATTCTTATATTCTATCCCAGGGTAAAATCACGGATTTCCTTGTCTGGTGTGCAAGAAAATATTGGTTAAGAGGTGTATACACTTTTTTTTCTCATGTATGCTCCAACACATAGGTTGTGGGTACATTTTAGAATGAGGCTGTTCTAATGAGTACCTACAGCCTATGTTTTGAATATACATAAGGAAAATACCACAAATTTTTTTCAGAGGAGACCTGAAAGAATGCTATATGCCGCACGGATGTAGTAACAAAATGATGCGCCCAGGCCTATCGGGGCTTGCAGAAATAGACTTGGCTGCATGGTGCGTCCGCGCAGAGCAGAAACTGGCCGAAATTGAACTCTTTAGCAGTTTAGAATGTGTAAGCCTGCCCAGGAAAACGTGTTCGGGTTGAACCTCTACTTTGTATGGTTATAGTCCCACAACATCGAAAGCAACGTCTCCGAAATGGCCTAAATAGTGTTGATGGGGGTGTAACGAGATACAAACAAACAAACAGAAGGATACATCACGAAAATACGCCTATATAATTTTGACCCCCTTGAATCCCACTTTTATGTAGTAAAACTGGGGTTTACAGGGGTAAACCCTATTTTTCATATTTCTGCTCTAAAATATAAATTGTGGGTTCTCGTAAGAATCGCCTCGATGAGGCGGTTCTAACAAGTACACACAATCTATATTTTGAGCAGAAATAAGAAAAATATCACAATTTTTCATCGGAAAATTTTCGTTTTTCCCTGGTAAAATTTACAATGTATTAGTATAGGCGTGTTTTCGTAATGGAATAAACAAGAGCTGTCACTATAAGTGAGCAATGCCCCCGTGGGAGCCAATTTGATGAAAGGGCCGTAACTCCTTCGAAAATGATAGGACCAACGTGAAAATTGTGTTAAGCATCCCTTCACCTCACAAGGATCAATGATGACGTCAGAGAGTTACTGCATGACAACGTCATTGTAAACAACCTTCGGAACCGGCCGCCATTTCGGTTCGCCTGTCGCATTTTAAGAGTTTATATGGAATGTATATGGAGCTTTTGGGCACTTTCGTCAAAATTTGCTGTCGGAATAGTAAGTTATGCAAGAACAGCGATCATCCATGGTTATTTCACTGCATTAACATTTTCCGAATCCCTCGGAAGATATTTGAACATTCGGCCTAGCGGCCTCATGTTCAAACAGCTTCCTCGGAACCCGGCAAATATTCATGCCTGAGAAACTATGGGTGAACCCTATATTCGAGCATGTGGACTCAGCGAGGACTTACTTGAATCAGCCAGTACCCGAACTTAGAAAATACAAACCAGCAGGCACATCAACGTCGATACAACGTCATGACGTTTATGCAACGTCACATCAACGTCAATGCAACGTCGCGACGTTGCACCGACGTTGATTTGACGTTGCTTTTGCGACATGTGCCTGCTTGGAACATTCTCTAAGTGCATGAAGAAGATTTTTGTGTCACTGACCATTCACAAAGCGCACAGCGAAGACTGACCGGTCTGTGTAAGCCTTCACTGATGCGCCCTTTTCACTTTGCGCGGCCGAAACTTTTTTTGAACTAAAATACAAGAACATACCGTTCACAAGTCCTTGAAATGAATACCCCCGTAAATCCCACTGTAAATGGAGAAAACTGAGGTTTACGGGGTATACATTATACATGCTCCAATACATAGGTTGTTGGTACTCGTTACAACCGCCACAATGCGGCAGTTCCAACGAGCACCAGAAAAAAAGGAACGTTTTGGAGATATGAGAGAATGCATTTTGTCGCACGGATGTATTATCGAAATGTAGTCGAACTTATATGAGGCAGCTCTTTTAACAAGAGTTTATACTCAACATGCTCTTCGTCCTTACACCGATTCTGAAATTAATCATGAACTGCTTGTTACGTTTTATAAATTATTATGAAGTTGTTTAATGTTGGTGCTTCTTTCCCTTTGGTGTCTTGGATGGGAGTTGTTAGGTACATCATAACTGTATAGATTCCTGATCATTACCTTTACTTCTATTTTTAAATGGCTTAGAACCATGAAATATTTTTCGAGATAGGGATAATTCGAGCCACTGACGGTTAATCAAACAGCCAGTTTAGGAGGCATTATGGGGATAACTTGTGGAGGTATATTTCATAATAATATATGAAATATTAGCATACTATGTGAGCTCATTGCAACCGGTTTTAAAGATATTGCCAATGTTTCCGAATGGTGTGACTCAAAAGTCGTCCACAAATACAACAATGCTATGTTCTTAGTCACACGGAAATAAAGATAATTTACAAACAATATTTGATGAATAAACTTTCGTATTTATTAATTGCAATGGGTTGGCATATGATTCAGTCATAGTTACGGACCTCACCAAGAAAAGGACATTCTAACAGTGGTCGCCTATTTAGCCAACTGTAAAACCTAGTGATATATTGAGTGATGAATAACTGGCCTGAAGAGTGTGTCGCGAAGAGCCGCCTTTTTATCCCGTTTCATGACGTCATTAAAACAGACGTTAACATTGACGTTAGATGTTGTAACGTCGTTTTCTTGTATCAGATATGTTATGAAAACAGGTAAACGCATGTGATACAGTCGGAAGATGGGGGAATCTCAGGGAACCAAAAGCATTTGTGTCGACTTTTAGTGTGTTAGAATCGAAATCAATAATGATCTATTTCTTAGTTAAAAGCCACGTCTTCAAGGACGTCTTCAAACAGTGTAGATCCAGATCAGGCTGGTCATGAAGGAGCAGTCAATCAGGAACTACACTGTTTGCCATTCCGTCTGCACCTTTTGTACTCCTTGCTGAATCGTGAAACAAATTGCTAAATTTTTTGGAGAATCAATGAGTCCGAATTTGTAAGATGTTTACGTTATTTCAAGTTACACGTGCCTGTATTATTGAAGTTTAAATTCTTTAAATAAGTGAATAGATCGAAAATTCCAGCAAACCACAGTTGGAATCCTGTGTGTATGTCGGTGGTGTGGCTATTTCTGATTATTTCCTCTTATGAGATTCACTACCTCTTTGATGCCTTGAAACAAAACTTGAGCATCCAGCAGAATCAGACCCCCAAACACGGTCACCATTATTCCGACCCCAACAGCCCCAACCCCTATAGCACTTGGGCGGTTGTCCTCGGCACAAATTTTCTTCCGCGTGGCAGCGGACGTGTTGGAGGGCTCAACTGTGAGCTCTTTCACAATCTCTTCAATCTTCTCTGCCACAGGAATAGGCTCAGGAATCGGGGGCTCTGATTTCGATTCACAGAAACACATGTCGTCCGTGGGATCTGAAAAATATATACGTTAAAAATATGAGAATCAAATAGTTTTCACGTATTAGTATTACCGCATGACGGCCACATTGGACACGATCTTTAATATAGGATTTTACACGAGTGGTCATTTCATATGAAATTTATGAAACGAGCCTTCGGCGAGTTTCATAAATTTCATATGAAATGACAACGAGTGTAAGATTCTGTTTATCAAATGACCACTTTTAATTGGATTTTATCGCCTTTAAATTTGACAAATTTTCCACAAAAAACGTATGGATGACATGGACGTCGTCTTGACGTTATCTTATCCCGCCAAACTGTTATTACACGTGTGGTCATAAGATTTTTATTACACGACGTTATCCACTGATTATTAATGACGTCATATGATAAACAGCGATATTAAATGCTCGAGGGCACCATTGTTTTAGTGGTGCCTATTACCACTACCGGCAACGACCTCCTCTTCGAGTCAGTCGTGTACCTTCGATCTCGGAGAGCAACAATCGTCATGGAGGAAATTCGTTGCTGAAACAACGCGATAGGAAGCATAGAGGTCCGTGAATAGAGGGTTGCGCCAACATTTTTGCAATGAGAATCCCTGTTTGTGTGTTATCAATACACTAAAGTAATTTTCAATGCATTTACGGCCGAACTTAAGCAGCTCGAATACCTTTGGGGCCATGAAAATGTGTTCTATTTAGGGGTAGTTCAATCGAACAACTGAGGGTAGTCATGAATGTAGCACAAAGTCATGGGACATAATAAGAATAAGTTCAGGATATCTTTTCGATCTTCCACTGAGTACACACAATAATAATAATAATAATAATAATAATAATAATAATAATAATAATAATAATCGACCTTATTTATAGAGGGTAACAAATTTAGTACTAGTACTAATCTTCCATGTGGCCCTCTTTTCCTGGGTAGGGACCAGAACTAAGCAATGTGGATAAAGTTTCTTGCTCAATGAAACAACACGTGGCGCTTGCGAGGATCGAACCAGCTACCTCTCCCTCTCGATCACAAATCCGATGCTTTACCACTGCACCACACCGCTCCACAACATACCTTTTCAAAATAAAACCCGGAAAACCTCTTTCTAAATTATCTTTTGCATATACCTCATATGGAATGTCTGAAATTCGTCGAAGGTTCGTTTAATAAATTTCATATGCAATGGCCGCTCGTGTTATATCCATAATAGATTGAATAGTTTATGCTTAAGAAATAGATCAGGGGCCAGTTGTTCAAAGCATCATTAGCTTAACGAGCTCGTTAGTGGTCATATTGTTAACTGTTCTAGCAAGTTTAATACCTAAAATTTTTGTTATTTTTGCTGAAAAATGTGAGCAGCTTTTGCATTTGCCAAAGCTGCTCACATTTTTTCAGCAAAAATATTAGTATTTTCACCATATTGAATGATCAAAGTTTTAACATTAGCTAACGAGTTAGGTAACGTTAGCTAACGACGTCATTAGTTTTGAACAACTGGCCCCAGTTCTAGCTGTGATTTTTTTAGTAATAAATCACAGTTTGGAGACCAATTGTAAAGTAGATCAAATCACGAGCGCGTATCGGTGGGATTTGACTACTCACAACTGACCGACAAACTGTGTTTTATTATTCAACAAATCACGGACTAGTGCAGATCTATTTCAATTTTAACACGCTGAAAATCGGCAATGATGTTGTTGTCTCCTTCAAACTCTCACAACCTTTCGCCATTGTGAGAAGAAATGCCGCAAAAATTATTGACTCTAATACACGCATTTATGTCCCTTTGTAACGTTTTCGATGTGAGGAAGTGACGTTACACCGTCTAACGTCAAGGAATCTACGAGTGACGAGATAAATTGGCAACTTTTAATGACGTTACTCGGCATGCTCTTCTGTCCTGTGATTTGTTGCTTTATCGAACACAGTTCCTTCCCATTGCCTATATAGGTGCACTGTGTTAGAATTCTCGTTTCAAGCAAGAATTTCATCGAAGGCTTTATCACGCCTGCTGGGATCGAATTTGACTTACGCCAGAATTGATGCAAATGTTGACAGCTTGACAATCGAATAAACGGACAGAAAATCGGATCCCTATATCGAGCGGTGGTAAAACCAGGTTTGACAAACCAATAGTTATGTTTTTTTAACTTGTATTTTCTGCCTTTTATGGGCGCAGTTCATGTAGTCACTGTTATGATATGTGATTTAAGAAATAGATCAGCTCTAACTGTGATTTGTTGAGTAATAAATCACAGTTTGGAGGTCAGTTGTAAAGTAGATCAAATCACGAGCGCGTAGCGCGCGTGATTTGTCTGCTTACAACTGACCGACAAACTGTGATTTATTACTCAACAAATCACAGATTAGAGCTGATCTATTTCGATTCTAACACGCTGAACATCGGCAATAATGTTGTTGTTTCCTCCAAAAGTTCACAACAATTCGCCATTGTTAGAATAAATCCCGCTAAAATTCTCGACTGAAACACATGCATTTATATCCTTTTCTAACGTTTTCGATGCGAGAAAATGACGTTACACCGTCCAACGTCAAGGAAATAGACTAGTGACGTCATAAATTTGCAGTTTTTTTAATGACGTCACTCGTCACGCTCTTCCTTGCCGTGATTTGTTGTAGAATAAAACACAGTTATTTTCCATTGCCTATATAGGCGCGCTGTGTTAGAATTGCAAATAAAGTTGAGTTGAGTTGAGCTGACAAACCAATGCAGAGGTGACCGAACAATTGCGAAACAAAACCAAAAGGCACCCCGTCGACGGTGGTATAGTTAATTTAGGAACCAGCTGATTAGTTCTGTGAATCAAGTTAAAAGTTGTTTGGTTGAATTTCGGAGTTAAAATACGACAACTTTTTATGTAGGTAACGTTGGGCCCTCGCTCATCGGGGCTTAGAGAAAAAGAGTGGGCAGCACGATGCTTCCAGGCAGAGCGAGTACTGGTAAATCGCTTAGAAGATCTAAACTTGCCCCGGCAAAGTGGCGCGAGTCTGGGACCGTCCATGCATATAAACCATATTGGTTTCATTTCATCTCAATGTCGAGTAAAAGTCCCACAAAATTGGAAGAAACGTCTCCAAAATTACCTAAATAGTGTTGACGGAGACGTTAAATCTAAATTCAAACAAACAAACGTATGTAACATCTGGCTAGGCTTGTTTGTAGCAGAAATGTTAGCAAATACGATATTTACTTCTCTCTATTTTTTTCAGAAAAACAAAAAAAGCATATTTGGCATACAGTCGAACTTCAATGGCTCGAACACCTTTGGGCCCTCGAAAATCAGTTTGAGACTGGGGTAGTTCGAGCCACTGAGTTAACTGTGAGGAGGCATAACGAGATACTTTTAGACATCTTTCCGGTGTTCAATAAAATCAAAATGTAGGCTGTGCGTACTCATTAGAATCGCCTCATCGAGGCGATTCTAATGAGTACACACAGCATACATTTGCAAGATAAAAGAATAAAATCTCCTTAATTATCCCCCACTATTTCTTATGTAGAGGATTTCGCTAGGGTCTCAAGAATTGGTTCGACACATCCATAGTAAACGAGCCATCGGTGTTCGAGCCATCGAAGTTCTTCTGTATTAAATTATCTAAGTTTTAAGGTCTGACTGTGTCCTAATTTTGACACTGTTTGATCATGCGTTTATGCGTATATCATGTACATGGTAAAAGCACCTACCAGGGTCGGTTTGTGAGCATGCGCCGCTTGGAACGTCGGGGTCAGAACTGGTATCGACGTAGCTTTCATACGCGTCCATGTCAAGTTCACCTGCAAAAAAAGATACCAGAGCCTAGCCAGTTGTTCAAAACCAACGATGTCGTTCGATAACTTATCGTCAAAACTTTGACCATTAAATACGGCAAATATGCCAATATTTTTGCTGGAAACAAAAGTGAACATCGGCTCACATTTTTTTTGTCAGCAAAAGCACCAGGGTATTAGATATTGTACTTGCTAGAACAGTTAACAATTTGACCACTAACGAGCTCGTTAAGCTAATGATGCTTTGAACAACTAGGCCCAGCTATTCTTTACTGCATTTTGATGGCTATTTATACACGACCTAGTTTTGTAATTTCAGCCACGTTATGAGAAAACCCGAGTTTTACAATTTGCTTACAACTGAAGTTCAGATCAGCCTGTGCAACCCCGCACTCTGACATCACGAAAACATGGCCTTTATAATTTTGACCCCCTTGAACCCCACTTTCATATAGTAAAACTGGTGTTTACAGGGATAAACCTTATTTTTCTTATTTCTGCTCTTAAGTATAAATTGTGAGTACTCGTTAGAACCGCCTCATCGAGGCGGTTCTAACGAATACCTACAACCATTATTTTGAGCAGTAATGTTTTTTCTTATATCTGCTCAAAATATAGTTAGAACCGCCTTTTTCTTATTTCTGCTCTTAAGTATAGATTGTGAGTACGCGTTAGAACCGCCTCATCGAACGCGTAGCGCGCGTGATTTGTCTACTTACAACTGACCGACAACTGTGATTTATTATTCAACAATTCACAGACTAGAGCTGATCTATTTCGATGCCAACACGCTGAAAATCGGCAATAATGCTGTTGTTTCCATCAAAATCTCACAACTTTTCGCCATTGTTAGAAGAAATCCCGCTAAAATTATCGACTGGAACACACGCATTTATATCCGTTCCTAAAGTTTCCGATGCGAGAAAATTACGTTACACCGTCTAACGTCAAGGAAATCGACAAGTGACATCATAAATTGGCAGTTTTTAATGACGTCACTCGTCACGCTCTTCCTTGTCGTGATTTGTTGCAGAACAAAACACAGTTATTTTCCATTGCCTATACAGGCGCGCTGTGTTAGAATGGGTATTTTTATTCTTGACGGGGAACATGGGATCACCTTTCCCGCCGGAGAGCGATATAGGCGAGGGTTAATATCGCTTTCAGGCGGGATATATGATCCCATGCTCCTCGTCAAGAATCAAAATAACGATTTCGTTATACTTGAAAGCTTTTGACGACATTTTGTCCAGTGTTACAATGTTCTCCCAGGGATATTTTTTGGCGGACGTCGTCAGAATTAAATGTTTACATGTGACGTCATCAAACGCGCCCGTCTGCACGCACTAAGTTGATCACGGTGCTCAATGGGAAAATGTTTACGTCATGTTAGAATGAGATTTATAACGGAAAACAAAAAAAAAAATCCAAATGATCTATTATTGGCTGGGAATGATTGTTGTGCATGAAATTATTTCGCTTATATTTCTTATCACTGCAATAAATCCAAGATGGCGGACATCGCAATTCAGCGAAGGCAAGTGCGAGGGGGTTATATATTTTTGCTCACGGGTTATATGGAAAATAATTGCCCTTGCGCTGTCCAATCAAAAGCCTAGAATTTCCTTTGCAGTAATAACAAATTATTTTTTTCTAATTTCTGCTCCAAGACATGGGTTCTGGTTATTCGAAAGAGAACCTACACCTTATGATTGCAGTATAAATAAAAAAAAATACCACGGATTTTCATCAGTATAGTAGACATTTTGGAGATGTGAAACATTGCACTATGTCGCACGGGTGTGTTATCGTAATGAAACAATCAATTTTTTTTTTTAGCTCACCTGTCACGAAGTGACTAGGTGAGCTTTTGTGATCACTTCTCGTCCGTCGTCCGTCGTCAGTGCGTGCGTGCGTGTGTGCGTGTGTGCGTAAACTTTTTCTTAAAATGACATCTCCTCCTAAACCACTGATCGGATTTTGACCAAACTTCACAGGAATGATCCTTAGGTGGTCCCCTTTCAAAGTTGTTCAAATGGTTCCGGTCCATTGCACATCTAGGTCACAGGAGCTAAAAATAGATTTTTAAACGAAAACTTTAAAAATCTTCTTCTCTGAAACCGCAAGGCCCAGGTCTTCGATATTTGGTTTGAAGCTTCATCTAGTGGACCTTTACCAAGATTGTTCAAATTATATCCCTGGGAGCCAAAATGCCCCCGCCCCGAGGCCCTTTGGTTTTACATAGACTTATATAGGGGGGCCAAAATGGTTTTACATAGGCTAATATAGGGAAAATGATTAAAAAATCTTCTTCTCTGAAACCACAAGGCCCAGGTCTTTAATATTTGGTGTGAAGCTTTACCTGGTGGACCTCTACTAAGATTGTTCAAATTATAGCCCTCGGGCCAAAAATGCCCCCACCCCAGGGGCCTTTGGTTTTACATAGGCTTATACTGGGAAAATCTTTAAAAATCTTCTTCTCTAAAACCGCAAGGCCCAGATCTTTGATATTTGGTCTGAAGCTTCATCTAGTGGACCTCTTTCAAGATTGTTCAAATTATAGCCCTGTGGGCCAAAATGCCCCCGCCCCGGGGGCCTATGGTTTTACATAGGCTTATATAGGGAAAATCTTTAAAAAATCTTCTTCTCTGAAACCACAAGGCCCAGGTCTTTAATATTTGGTGTGAAGCTTTACCTGGTGGACCTCTACTAAGATTGTTCAAATTATAGCCTTTGGGCCAAAAATGCCCCCGCTCCGGGGGCCTTTGGTTTTACATTGGCTTGTACAGGGAAAATCTTAAAAAATCTTCTTCTCTGAAACCGCAAGGCCCAGATCTTTGATATTTGGTGTGAAGCTTCATCTAGTGGACCTCTACCAAGATTTTTCAAATTATAGCACGTGGGGCGAAAATGCCCCCGCCCCGGGGGCCTATGGTTTTACATAGGCTTATATAGGGAAAATCATTAAAAATCTTCTTCTCTGAAACCACAAGGCCCACGTCTTTAATATTTTGTGTGAAGCTTGACCAGGTAGACCTCTACTGAGATTGTTCAAATTATAGCCTTGGGGCCAAAAATGCCCCCGCCTCGGGGGCCTATGGTTTTACATAGGCTTATACATGGAAAATCTTTAAAAATCTTATTCTCTGAAACCGCAAGGCCCAGATCTTTGATATATGGTGTGAAGCTTCATCTAGTGGCCATCTTACAAGATTGTTCAAATTATAGCCCTGGGGGTAAAAATGCCCCCGTCCCGGAGGCCTATGGTTTTACATAGGCTTATATAGGGAAAATCATTAACAAAATCTTCTTCTCTGAAACCACAAGGCCCAGGTCTTTAATATTTGGTGTGAAGCTTAACCTGGTGGACCTTTACTAAGATTGTTCAAATTATAGCCCTGGGGGTAAAAATGCCCCCGTCCCGGAGGCCTATGGTTTTACATAGGCTTATATAGGGAAAATCATTAACAAAATCTTCTTCTCTGAAACCACAAGGCCCAGGTCTTTAATATTTGGTGTGAAGCTTAACCTGGTGGACCTTTACTAAGATTGTTCAAATTATAGCATTGGGGCCAAAAATGCCCCCGCCCCGGGGGCCTTTGGTTTTACATAGGCTTCTTCTCTGAAACCGCAATGCCCAGATCTTTGGTATTTGGTGTGAAGATTCATCTAGTGGATCTCTTTCAAGATTGTTCAAATTATAGCCCTGGGGCCAAAAATGCCCCCACCCCGGGACCCTTTGGTTTTTCATAGGCTTATATAGGGAAAACCTTTAAAATCTTCTTGTCTGAAACCAGAAGGTCCAGGTCTTTGATATTTGGTATGAAGCTTCATCTAGTGGACCATTTCCAAGTTTGTTCAAATTATAGCCCTCGGGCCTAGAATATACTGGAGACACTAATTCTCAGGTGAGCGATTCAGGGCCCTCTGGGCCCTCTTGTGTTTTATATAAGGATCACTTTTTGTCTGTCATCCGTGTGTAAACAATTTCTTCAAACGACATCTCCTCCTAAACCACTTATCGGATTTTGACCAAACTTGACAGGAATGATCCTTAGGTGGTCCCCTTTCAAAGTTGTTCAAATGATTCCGGTCTGTTGCACATCAAGGTCACAGGAGCCAAATTTTTTTTTTTCACCGAAAACTTAAAAAATCTTCTTCTCTGAAACCACAAGGCCCAGGTCTTTGATATTTGGTATGAAGCTTCATCTAGTGGACCCCTACCAAGATTGTTCAAATTATAGTGCTGGGGCCAAAAATGTCCCCGCCCCGGGTCCCTTTGGTTTTACATAGGATTATATAGGGAAAATCTTTAAAAATCTTCTTCTCTGAAACCGATAGGCACAGGTCTTTGATATTTGGAATGAAGCTTCATCAAGTAGACCCGTACCAAGATTTTTCAAATTATAGTGCTGGGGCGAAAAATGCCCACGCCCCGGGGCCCTTTGGTTTCACATGAGCTTATATAGGGAAAATCTTTAAAAATCTTCTTCTCTGAAGCCGCAAGGCCCAGGTCTTTGATATTTGGTATGAAGCTTCATCTAGTGGACCCCTACCAAGATTGTTTAAATTATAGTGCTGTTGCCAAATATGCCCCCGCCCCTGGGCCCTTTGGTTTTACATAGACTTATGTAGGGAAAATCTTTAAAAATCTTCTTCTCTGAAACCGCAAGGCCAAGGTCTTTGATATTATATATGAAGCTTCATCTAGTGGACCGCTACCAATATTGTTCAAACTATAGTGCTGGGGCCAAACATGCCCCCGCCCCGGGGCCCTTTGGTTTAACATGGGCTTATATAGGGATAAACTTTAAAATCTTCTTCTCTGAAACCACAAGGCTCAGGTCTTTGCTATTTGGTATGAAGCTTCATATAGTGGACCCCTACCAGGATTGTTCACATAATAGTGCTGGGGATAAAAATGCCCCCACCCAGGGGCCCTTTGGTTTTACATAGGCTTATATAGGGAAAATCTTTAAAAATCTTCTCCTCTAACCCACAAGGCCCAGGTCTTTGATATTTGGTATGAAGCTTCATCTTGTGGACCTCTACCAAGATTGTTCAAATTATAGCCCTGGGGCCAAAAATGCCCCCGCTGCAGGGCCCTTTGGTTTTACATAGACTTATATAGGGAAAATCTTTAACAAATCTTCTTCTCTGAAACCACAAGCCCTTGGTCTTCGATATTTGGTATGAAGCTTCATTTAGTGGACCTCTATCAAGATTGTTCAAATTATAGCCCTGAGACCAAAAATGCCCCTGCCCCGGGGCCCTTTGGTTTTACATAGACTTATATAGGGAAAATCTTTAAAAATCTTCTTCTCTAAAACCGCAAGGCCAAGGTCTTTGATATTTAATATGAAGCTTCATCTAGTGGACCTCTACCAAGATTGTTCAAATTATAGCTCTGGGGCCAAAAATGCCCCCGCCCCGGGGCCCTTTGGTTTAACATGGGCTTATATCATGTACATAGGGAAAAACTTTAAAATCTTCTTCTCTGAAACCACAAAGCACAGGTCTTTGCTATTTGGTATGAAGCTTCATCTAGTGGACCCCTACCAGGATTGTTCACATAGTGCTGGGGATAAAAATGCCCACGCCCAGGGGCTCTTTGGTTTTACATAGGCTTATATAGGGAAAATCTTTAAAAATCTTCTTCTCTGAAACCACAAGGCCCAGGTCTTTGATATTTGGTATGAAGCTTCATCTTGTGGACCTCTACCAAGATTGTTCAAATTATAGCCCTGGGGCCACAAATGCCCACGCTCAAGGGCCCTTTGGTTTTACATAGACTTATATAGGGAAAATCTTGAAAAATCTTCTTCACTGAAACCACAAAACCTAGGTCTTTGATATTTGGTGTGAAATTTCATATAGTTGACCTCTATCAAGATTGTTCAAATTATAGCACTGGGGCCAAAAATGCCCCCGCCCGAGACCCTTTGGTTTTACATAGACTTACATAGGGAAAATCTTTAAAAATCTTCTTCTCTGAAACTGCAAGACCTATGTCTTTAATATTTGGTATGGGACTTCATCTAGTGGACCTCTAACAAGATTGTTCACATTATAGCCCTCGGGCCACAAATGCTCCGGCCCCGGGGCCCTTTGGTTTTACATAGACTTATCTAGTGATAATCTTTGAAAATCTTCTTCTCTGAAACAGCAGGGCCCAGGTCTTTGATATTTGGTGTGAAGCTTCAGCTAGTGGACCTCTATCAAGATTGTTTAAATTATAGCCCTGAGACCAAAAATGCCCCCGCCCCAAGGCCATTTGGTTTTACAGGCTTATGTAGGGAATATCTTTAAAATAATATTCTTCTCTGAAACTGCAAGGCCCAGGTCTTTGATATTTGGTGTGTACATTCATCTAGTGGACATTTGCCTAGATTGTTCAAATTATAGCCTTTGTTGATATTTGGTATGAAGCTTCACCTTTTTAGACCTCCCTCAATATTATGCACATTATAGCCCTGGGGTCAATAATGGCCCTCCTTGGGGCCCAATTGTTACTCTATGGATCAGGTGAGCGATCCAGGGCCATCATGGCCCTCTTGTTTTTTTTTTAAATCCACTTTATATGTGGTGAAACTTTGTGAAAAAAAACAAACAAAACAAACAAAAACACAAAACAAAAACAAATCCACTTTATCAGCTAATTATATTTTTCCACAGACATCATCTTGTAAAGGAAAATGTGTTTGTTTGATTTGAGGTTTCACGTCCCCGTCAACACTGTATATGTCATTTTGGAGACGTTGCTTCCAATTTTGAGGGACTTTTACCCTGCCGCCCAATGAAACCAATAGGGTTTATAAGCATGGGCGGTCCGCCTTGCACCGCTTTGCCTGGGCAGGCTTAGATCCTCGTAGCGGTTGTGCGGTCAGTTTCAGCTCTGTTTGGGAGCATCATGCAGCCCATCTATTTCTTCAAGCCCCAATGGGTGGTGACCGTATAAAGGAAAGAGCGTGCCATTTACAGC
This sequence comes from Lucinisca nassula, assembly GCA_963580285.1. Taxonomy (NCBI): domain Eukaryota; kingdom Metazoa; phylum Mollusca; class Bivalvia; order Lucinida; family Lucinidae; genus Lucinisca; species Lucinisca nassula. The sequence goes on along the minus strand of OY757010.1, from coordinate 125,615,507 downwards.
CAAAAGAAAAATGATTATGACGGTGACGATTAGAATGATGACGAAGACAAACGGTACAATGTAGTTGCTAGAAATATTTTCAGAGGAAAGCAATGTCCCCCACCATAAATATATCTTAAACACCCATTTGACTTTAGTGCAGACAAGCTATGTTTGGCCCAAAATTGACTGTTTTTGGGGCCTGTGGCCTTGTAAAAAGGTCAAGGTCACCAAAATCTAGTCAAATCTGTGGTATGTTATAATGATATATTGTAGTAGGTTTGACTAAAATTAATCAATTCGTTAATGAGATAGACTGCAGAAAAGCTATTTTTAGTCCAAAATTGACTGTTGTGTGGGGTCTGTTACCTTTAAAATGGTCAAAGTGACCAAAATCTAACCAAATCTGTGGTATGTTGTAATGATATATTGTACCAACTTTTACTATAATTAATCAATTCTTTACTGACACAGAGTGCAGACGATTTTATCTATAGATTTTGAGAAAGCATTTGACACCGTTTCATGGAAATTCATACAAGAAAACATTGGCTTATTATAATTTTGGACCTTCCATACAAAAATGGATTAAAATATTTCAGAAAGGCGCAGAATCATATATTATTCAGAATGGACATATGTCAGAAAGTTTCAACTTAAACCGTGGCTGTCGACAAGGTGATCCAGTATCACCCTACATATTTTATATAGAGGATCTTACATGAGTGCTCATGTATTATTGAATTTATTAAACGAGTTGAGGAAAAGGGATAAAATGCGAGGCTTTGCCGAGCATTTTATCCCTTTTTCTCAACGAGTTTAATAAATTTTATAATACATGAGCACGAATGCAAGATTCTATTTATCATATGACATTAAAAGCGTAATTTATTCACGATTGTTTACAAAAATGTCAACATTCCGCCGTTAGTAAACGCGACGTCACGTCGTACATGTAACGTTACGGGACGTATCTAGCTAATTTGCATATTTAATCCACAAGTGGATTATCGAAAATAATACATGACTTTATTACACTCTCAGACGCGACGTCATATGATAAATTATGTTCTGAAACTTTAGGTAAAATGATTCGGAAAAAAACAAGATATTACAGGAATACTTATTAGCAATAAACAGTATAAATTAAGTCAGTACGCTGATGATACTCAGATATTTCTGGATGGGAGTGAAAAATCATTAAAAACGGCTTTGAACGTATTAAATAATTTTTATAGGATATCCGGTTTAGAAATTAATGTTGAGAAAACAAAAGCTATTTGGATAGGAGCATTAAGTCATTCAGAAAACCGACTATGTGCGAATTATGAGTTAGATTGGACACAAGGACCCTTTAAGATATTAGGAGTGACTTTTTCTAGTGAAGCATTTGATATTTGGTATCTAAATCAACATGAAATTTTGAACAAAATGGAAAATATATTTGTACAGTGGTCTAAAAGAAAACTCACATTATTTGGCCGAGTAACTGTGATTAAATCACTAACACTGTCTAAGTTCACTCACCTCTTTTTGGCACTACCCAACCCATCAGGAGACTTTATTAAACTGTTGGAAAGGACTTTATCGAATTCCGGTCCTGATAGAATTAAACGTAACGTTATAATTAAAGATGTTAATGCGGGGGAGGGGGGGGGGGGTGGTTACGAATGATTAATGTTAAATTTCCTGGTTACGAAGACTTATTCAAAGTTCTGAAAAGTGTGCTTGGTATTCTCTCTCTAATATTGACTTTGAATATATTTTAGTATGGGATCGGGATACGCAGAAACAATTAGAAAGGGTTATCCTTTGGAAGCAAGGAATACACCACAGAACTGGGAAATATGGAGTGCACATGTTATCTGGGCCAGACAAGCTAGTTTCGGCCAATTAAAAAGTCGACTAAATGCTGCTGTTTCAGTCATAGGGGCTTGAATCATGAAAAAATAATAATAAAAAAAAATGAAAAAAAAAAAATATTTTTTTTTTTTTTTTTTTTTTTTTTTTTTTGGTACTATATTAGAGACAAGGGGGGAAACTTCGACTCCATTTTTTGGGGGGTTACCTCATTTTACCCAGTGTATCTTTTTCGCAAATGCAGTTTTTCACCTGCTTATTACGAATTATACAAGTTAAATATGTCCACTTTACAACAATAATCCGCCTCTGTCTGTCACTTGCAGGAAACATGTTTTTCTCGCATGGATTACCTCAGCTATGCAAAATTCGGCATAAACGTGTGACAAAAATTTTCAGGTTTTCATCAATCACAAGCGAACTAGTGTTACGGAGGAAACTTTTTTCGCTTTCAACTGATGTCTTTCATTAAAATGAACCTCTCTTGACCAATTTGAATCCAAAATGATGTATTTGCAGCTCCAAATTTAGACTTTACTACTTTTACATCGCTTTATGTAACAGATCAAGAAAACAATCGTCACGAAGCTTGGTTTTTCTGCTGATTCCGGGCTACTCTATCGATGAACTAACGACCGGAACGACCGGTGCTGTTTAATTTTTATACCGTTCGAAGTAGTGACAAATGAGCATTATCGCTATTTTTCTTCCATTTTCAACTAAACCCAAAGAGGGGACACAGACGTTGTATACTGCATATACTCCAGTTTTGAAGACCGAAAGAGTACACAGTCACCATGTAATTACGGTAGGGTTCTTTAACCTGCACAGGGGATGGTTCTCCCTGCACAGGGGTCTCCAGTTAACGTTCAGATTCGAAGGGCGATCCACTTTATGATATTCATACCTGCAAAATTTATTATGCCAATGGAACGTGTTCTGACGCCGAAATTTTGTCACCGCTGCTGGGGATCGAACCTGGGACCTTTAGCATCTGAGGCACTGAGCTAGGTGGGTGGTTAAATTTAGGAAGGCAGGGATTAGCCGTAGTTATCTCCTTACCGGACTCAGTAAAAGTGAAATGTATTTTTTGTTGAAATCGTGGACGTTTTGTGTTATTTTCCAAACAGCTTCACTCATGCTTGTGTAGACAGAAATAAAACAAGAGGACCCTGTATCGCTCACCTGAGCTAACAGATTCAAAGTTTCAGGAAGTGACAACCTTTACTGAAGGATTAATGGAAGGACATGGTGATGACAGAGTAAACAATTTCTGCAAATCAAGTAGAATGTAACTCAATGATAAATAGGCTGACCTCACCAGTTTTCAAACGCATCCAAGCTTTTATTCCTGACTTGCTAAGAAGATCCGATATGAACTGATGGGGCTATGGTGATGACAAGTTCAAAAATAAGCAATTAACTGCTGCAATCAAGGGGCTGTTACTCTGTGACAAATAGGCAAACCTCACGAGTTTTCAAACTCCTCCGAGCTTTTCTGCCCGATTTATTTGTTTGTAAGTTTCATAAAGATCCGATCAAAACTGAAGGGGCAGCAGTGCTAACAAGGTCGAAAATATGCATTTTTAAGCAATCAAAGGCACGTAACCCTATGATAAATGTGCCGACTTGGCCAGTATTCAAACTCATCCAAGGTTTTATTCCCAGCCACCTTACATATAAGTTTCAGAAAGAGCCGATCAAAACTGAAGGGGCTACGGTGATGACAAGGTCAAAATTTGGCATTTTTAGCAATCAAAGGGATGTTACTCTAAAATAAATGGGCCAACTTGGCCAGTTTTCGAACTCATCCGAGGTCTCATCCCCAGCCACCTTACATATAAGTTTCAGAAAAATCCGATCAAAACTGAAGGGGCTACGGTGATGACAAGGTCAAAAATTAACATTTTCAGCCATCAAAGGGACATAACTCTACGATAGATAGGCTGACTTGGCCTGTTTTCGAACTCAGCCAAGATTTTATCCCCAGCCACCTTACATATAAGTTTCAGAAAGATCCGATCAAAACTGAAGGGGTATGGTGATGACAAGGACGTAAATCTATGATAAATGGGCCAACTTGACCGGTATTCGAACTCATCCTAGGTTTTATCCCCAGTCACCTTACATATAAGTTTCAGAAAGATCTGATCAAAACTGAAGGGGCTACGGTGATGACAAGGTCAAAAATCGACATTTTCAGCCATCAAAGGGACATAACTATATAGTAAATAGGCCACCTTGGCCGATATTCGAACTCATCCGAGGTTTTATCCCAAGCCACCTTACATATAAGTTTCAGAAAGATCCGATCAAAAATGAAAGGGCTACGGTGCTGACAAGGTCAAAAATCGGCATTTTCAGCAATCAAAGGGACGTTACTCTGTGATAAATGGACCAACTTGGCTGGTTTTCGAACTCATCCGAGATTTTATCCCCAGCAACTTTACATATAAGTTTCAGAAAGATCCGATCAAAACTGAAGGGGCTACGGTGATGACAAGCATTTTCCCATTGTAAGTCTATTAGAACTTGTGATTGCCATATATAGCAACCAAAGTTTTCATGCGATTTCAAAAAAAAAAGCTAATTTCATCAATGCCCCACCTGAAGCATGCTATAGATGAGAAATGATTGAGATCAGCCTGCAGGCTGCAGAGATATAGCTGCTCAAAAGTGTGGACGGACGGATGACAGAGGACCCACTATACTATAAGCTCCCCCGGAGCCTTCGGCCCAGGTGAGCTAAAAAAACAGCTAGCTTGTTAAAATGCCACCAATACGTAAATGTTCAAAATGATGCAGCATGGAAACAATTTGTTCCCTATTGCAACATATTCCTTTTTATGTTTTGAAATTTGATCCTGGGTCGCTAATGGCCAGTAAATGACAATAAGCACTATTGAGGTTGGGCCCATTGGGTGATTTAAGGGGACAGAACCCCTACAGTGCGACACACACATGCTCTCTCATCCGCGAGTTTCTGAAGTGGACGCTTCTATTTATGAATTCGGCCAAATCCATTTATGTAGGGGCTTGGGTAAGAAAAAAAACACTGCCCAATTCTTCTGCTCAGCAAGTTTGTATTAATCTGAATAGGCACCACAACACGGCAAACAAAAAAGGTCAGAATAAGCTATAGCATATCTACCTTGATTTTTAGGGGGGTGGAGGGGGGGGGGGGCGGGTCTGGAGCGGGAATCATTTTTTCGGTCCTTTCGAGTTTATTTCACTCATATTGAGCCGATTGTTAATCCCATGTGGTCGAAGACCGTAGTATCCGGTAAAAAAAAAAAAAAAAACAAAAAAAAAAAAAAAACAGGCCTTCCGTTGCAGAACTTGAATGCCTTAAAATAGATGACTTTTATGAAAGGTTTGATTGTGAAGTGCTTAGATCTGTTGAAAAGTACTTGTATTAGCCTAGAGTGTATTCACGGGGGTAATACCATTTTCTATACCTGTGTTGTCGACCGAGCCGGTACTGTTTGTTTGTTTGATTTGAGGTTTAACGTCCCCGTCAACACTGTAAAGGTCATTTTGGAGACGTTGCTTCCAATTTTGTGGGACTTTTACCCGACATTGAGATGAAATGACATCTCAAGCCCTGTCGCCCAATGAAACCAATAGGTTTTTTAGCATGGACGGTCCGCCTCGCACCGCGGTTCCTGGACAGGCTTAGATCCTCTAAGCGGTTTACCAGTACTAGTGTGCGGGCCGGATTCAGCTCTGCGTGGAAGCATGCAGCCCATATATTTCTTCAAGCCCCTATGGGCGGGGGCTTCCGAGCCGGTACTGTGTAAAGCTGCTGTCGACCGAGAAATACGGTTGTCGACCGAGCAGTACGGATGTCGACAGAGGAGGGTAGTCGATAAATTCGCTGTAAATGTGTTATTTTTGTGTACATTGTATGTCTGTCCATTTTTGTGGTGTCCAATCGTTTGTGAAATAGTTTGCTGTTGTTTCAAGTGTTTTGGAAGTCTGACTGATAGCCTGTTTTGACGCTTAGCGGAATTAAACGGGAAAATATATAAAATAAGTACTTTCGGGGAAATGCGTGGCTCTTATTCAGTGTAATGGAATACCGAGGACGAAATGATGCAGATACATCATTTACATACGCGATAACCTTTTATTTGTGTGTCAACATGTCTTTATATGGATCTGTGGAACTGTTTATAGTTTCATCGATACGGCTGTCGATGAAGTGAAAGTTTGCGGGGTACAGTTGTCGACGTTACTGGGTACGGATGTCGATGATTCAACGAGTGTTAAGGGACAGATTTACTGGAAATTAACCCCAGTTAAACAATGAAATACTTTTGCATTCTTCGTCAGGCTTTGTTTGTTTGTTTGTTTGAAATGGCTGATTGATAATGAACTATCGTTGCTTTGTTTTGTTTGTTTGATTTGAGGTTTAACGTCCCCGTCAAGACTGTAAAGGTCATTTTGGAGACGTTTCTTCCAACTTTGTGGGCGAAAACCTGAGTACCCGGAGAAAAACCACCTGACCATCCGTTGCAGAATTTGGCATCTCACTTGTGACCCGAGCGAGGCTCGAACCACAGCGGTGAGAGACCTAATGATCAAGAGTCAAAGCTCTTAACGAGTCAACGCTCTTAACCACTAGGCCACGGAGGCCCGTCAACAATGAGATTGGTCATTAGGTTTTTAGCTCACCTAGCCGCAAGCTCAGCAAGTGAGTATAATCATGCCCCGGCATCCGTCGTCGTCCGTTCACATTCTGCAAACATCTCATCCATCACGAAAACACGCCTATGTAATATTGACCCCCGTAAACCCCACTTTTATATAGTTACACTGGGGTTTACAGGCGTATATATTATTTTTCTAATTTCAGCAAAATCAGATTGTGGGTATTCGTTAGAACCGCCTCGTCGAGGCTATTCTAACGAGTGGCCTCAATCTATGTTTAGAGCAGAAATAAGCAAAATTCAGTGCGAAAAGTTTCATATTGAGAGGCGTGTTTATGGGGCGCCGTTTTACTATTTATTCCGTATTTATGGATATCCATAATTATTTATGGATATCCATAAATCGATGTGAATTAATGATATACATAAATCGAATAATGGATATCCATTATTCGATTTATTTATATCCATAAATCGAATTATGGATATCCATTATTCGGCTGATTTATGGATATCCATAAATCAAATTATGGATATCCATAAATCGAATTATGGATATCCATAAATCGTTTGATGGATATCATTAATTTCGATCGAAATATGGATATCCATTAATCGAAATATGGATATCCTTAATTCGAATTATGGATATCCATTATTCGGCTGATTTATGGATATCCATAAATCGAATTATGGATATCCATAATTCTCCTCTGCATATAAACCTAATATATTCCCTTTGCGAAAAAAAAAAAACAAACTCGACTATTCGCGTCAGATTTCCGATTTAGGTGTGTAATAAAAGCCGGGATGGAGAGGGAGGAAATGTCGGGTAGGCTTAGTGGTGGCCTATGGTGTGGGAGAGATATGTTTTGTTTGTTTTGATGTTTAACGTCCCCTTCAATGTTATTTAGGGCATTTTGGAGACGTTGCTTCAAGTTATGTTGGTCATTAAGCCTTCATTGAGACTAAATGACATCTCAATCCCGCCGGCTTCGGTAGCTCAGTCGGATGCGCGTCTGACTGGTGATCAGGAGGAAGCGGGTTCGATACCTGCCGGGGTCGGCAACATTCTTTCGTGGAGATTGATCATGAAATAATTTCTATAGTCATTCTCTCCCTTCCGCTGATTCAAGCAGGGCAGTTGTCAGTTTCTGGCGAAAGGATGTGCACTGTACTGGTTAACTGCTTACGTATAAGCCTGCCCAGGAAAAGTGTAGATAGGTAAACTAACCGGCTCAAAAATGACCTAAATTAGTGTTGACTGTGCTGTTAAATTCAAATACAAACAAACAAACAAACATCTCAATCCCTGTCGCCCATTGGACAGACTTAGACCTTCTAAACGATTTACCAGTACTCTCAGCTCATGCAGCCAAATCTATTTCTCCAAGCCCCAATGGGCGGTGGCCAGGAGATATATCTGAATCTGCTTGGTACTCCATACATCTCAAGAAGAGGATTTGTTTGTTTGATTTGAGGTTTAACGTCCCCGTAAACTCTGTAAATGTAAATGTCATTTTGGAGACGTTGCTTCCAATTTTGTGGGACTTTTACCCGACCTGGAGATGAAATGACATCTCAAGCCCTGTCGCCCAACTGAACCAATAGGGTTTATTAACATGGACGGACCGACTCGTACCGCTTTGCCTGGGCAGGCTTAGATCCTCTAAGCGGTTTACCAGTACTCGTGTGCGGGTCGGTTTCAGCTCTGCGTGGAAGCATCATGCAGCCCATCTATTTCTTCAAGCCCCGATGGGCAGGGGCCGTCAAAAAGAGTGTTATATGGATATATGTTAATACTATATATAACGACCGTGTGCATTTTTCTCCAGAAAGCATGCGCGGATTGCCTGTTTGGATCATTATAATCTTTCGTCCGATTAGGTGCGCAGTCCTCATAGAGGTGATTCCAGAGGGACCGGATGCGTTGACCAGAATTTCCAGATCTTACGGATGGTTCCGATATTTAACTGCACACATGGCGGGCGTTCAGCGTATGCCGTCCGTTGCTTTGGAAGCCTTACGGGCTGAAAAGGCTGCATGGCAGATAGGTCCCTTTGACCGGCCATCATCTTCCAGCGATGATGAAGGCCTTGAAGATTTTGAAGATTTGTACAATAAACAATCACGTGTTTTAGGGAGAAATCATTACACCAAAAGCTTTGGCGGTGATTTGTGGATATCCATAATTCGAATTATGGATATCCATAAATCGATCTGAATTATGGATATCCATAAATCGAATTATGGATATCCATTATTCCGCTGATTTATGGATATCCATAAATCGAATTATGGATATCCATAATTCGGTTTATGGATATCTATAAATACGGATTAAATAGTAAAACGGTGCCCCATACGTGTTTTCGTAATGTCTGAAAATCGATTGGCCAATCAAAGCCAACATGTTTTGTACCTCTTTGGGTAGGGGGAACGCTAGTTTGTTCGCGACATCTGGGTCACATGACCAAGATGGCTATCACACCCATATATTGTTAAACCATTGAAACGCTTCTCTAGGACCAGTCAAGAAACTTTGTATGTAACAGATAGGACTCCAGCGCATCATAATTTGTTAAAATGATGATCTTAGGATTACCCCGAACTTATCTCCAGACACGGTCAAATTTTACAACCTGTCCTTTTCTATAGGAAAAATTAAAATAATTAATTTTTCAGAAACTATTACAGCCAGTGAAAGTTGGTAGGCAACTAATTGAGATTCTTCACATGTGTGTGGATTTGGTGAGTGAGTGTTTGAGTTTTTCGTCCCACCAACAACTAAGGTCATAATGGAGACGGCACCTCGGTTTAAAGACTCATCCGAATGTCCGGAGAAGCCAGGGATCGATCCTGCGACCCCTAGTTTACAAGGCGAGTAGCGCAACCACTACACCACGGAGGCGTCTGTGTGGATTTGGTACCGATTCCTCACATGTGTGAAGTATTGGTATCAAATACACTCTTGTGTGAGAAATTGGTACCAATTCTTCTCATGTGTGAGGAATCGGTACCAGTTCTCTTGAATACGGGTCATGTCGGGTCAAAAAGTAGGTCAGTAGGTCAAATCATATAAAAACCTTGTGAAAACAATAGAGGCCACAGTTTTTGTCCGATCATCACCAAACTTGCCCATAATGATCATCTTGGCGATATCTGAGTCAAGATCGAATATGGGTAAGGTCAGTCCAAAAAGTAGGTCAGTAGTTCAAATCAGAGAAAAGCCGTGTGAACACACTAGAGGCCACAGTTTAGGTCCGATCATCATCAGACTTGCCCAGAATGATCATCTTGACAATATCTGAGTCAATTTCGAATATGGGTCATGTCGATCAAAAAAGTAGGGCAGTAGGTAAAATCATAGAAAAAACCCCTGAACACACTAGAGGCCACAGTTTTGGTCCGATCATCATCAAACTTGCTCAAAATGATCATTTGACAATATCTCAGTTAATTTCGAATATGAGTCATATCTGGTCAGTAAGTAGATCAGTAGGTCAGATTGTTGAAACACCTTGTGGACACACTAGAGGCCCCCGTTTTGGTCCGATCATCATCAACTTGCTCAGAATGATCATCCTGACAATATCTGGGTCAAGTTTGGTCATGTCGGCTCAAAAAGAAGGTCAGCAGGTCAAATCATAGAAAAACGTTGTGAACACTCTAAGAGGCCACAGTTTTTGTCAAATCATCATAAAACTTGCTCAGAATGATCAGCTGGACAATATTTCAGTTAAGTTCGAATATGGGTCATGTCAAATCAAAAAGTAGATCAGTAGGTTACTTTGTCATAACTTTTGAACCGTTTGAGATAGAGCCTTCATATTTGGCATGTAGGTTCCTTGTGACAAGGGCGTCCCACTCATATAAAGGTGTGACCTGTGACCTTGACCTGTGACCTACTTTATCATAACTTTTGAACCATATGAGATAGAGCTTCATATTTGGCATGTATGTTCCTTGTGACAAGGTTTTCTCAACCATTCAAAACTTTTGACCCATGAACTTGACCTTTGACCTACTTTGTCATACCTTTTGAAGCATTTAAGATACAGCCTTCATATTTGGCATATAGGTTCCTTCACAGGAGTGAGTGTTTGAGTTTAAGTCTCACCAACAGCTAATGTCATACAGTGATGGGACCTCTGTTTAAAGACTAATCTGAAAGTCTGGAGAAGCCTGGGATCGATCCTGCTACCCCTGGTTTACAAGGCAAGTAGCATGACTACTTCACCATGAAGGCTTCGATTTAAGCACCCCCCCCCCCGGCAGTGGAATTTTTCCACTGACCGTTCCTAGGCGGTTCTTCTATGGCGATTTTTTTATGTTGTTGTTTGTTACTTACTGTGTGTATCACTTGTGTCTTTTTATTTTGGATGGCCATATGGCCATTTTGTGGGAAAGTAACTGTCCTTATGGCCTTCTTTTGTTTTACGTTTCCATTATGGTCTGGTCGCATAATGTTTGTGTTTCTTACCCTTTGGTGTCTTTGGTGGGTGGAGTAAATTAATTGTATCAATTCCTGATCTTTGTTTTACTTCTACTTTTTCTAAATTTTATTGGAATGTTGTGTAGATAACCCTCTAGGAAAATAGCATAACGATTAACAAATGGTCACAAGAGCTAAAAATAGAAGAAAAAAAATGTAAATTTGCTTCAAATGCGAACTCCGTCTAAACCTTTGGGCCAATACGATTTAAAACTTCACAGGAATGTTGCTTAGGTGACTCCCTACCAAAATAGTTAAAACTCATTCCACTCCAAACAAGATGGCTCCCAGAGCTAAGAATAAAATAAATCTTCAAACTACAATTCCTCCTGTACCCTTGGGCCAATTTCATTCAAACTTCTAAGTATTGTTGCTTAGATAACACTCTGCCAAAAAGGCAAAAACTATCCCGCTCCGATGAACAAACTGGCCATCGGAGCTAAAATAGAAAAATATTGTAAATTTGATTCAAACGTGAACCCCACCTAAACCCTAAGTCAAATTTGATTCAAAATTCACAGGAATGTTGCCTAGGCTACTCCCTACCAAATAAGCTCAAATCACCCTGCTGATGAACAAGATGGCCACTATAGCTAAAAATAGAGTGTACTCGAGACAGTGACACACAGGTGAGCGAACCAGGGCCTTCTGGGCCCTCTTGTTTGCTTAAGTCTCATGCTCGGCATGAGGCTAAAATAAACTGAAAACTTTTCTAGTCTCAGTAGCAACGCATCATAGTCCACCATGATTTCACTAATCTTCAAGTAGCGAGAATGAGCATGCGCATAACGTACGTGTATCAGCAGAGTCGTATTGGCCCTGGTGTTTTTCGTATCGGCCCTCCTTTCGTTCGCCCCCGCCCATCGTGGCTTGGAGAAATAGATTGGGCTGCACGATGCTTCCCCGCAGAGCTGATACCGACCGCACATGAGGACTGGTAATCCGCTTAAGTCTAAAGTAGAAGTAAAACAAAGATCAGGAATTGATACAATTAACTTACTCTATCCATAAAAGACACCAAAGGGAAAGAAAAACAAACATTAAGCGACCAGACAATAATGGAAACCTAAACAAAGGAAGGCCATATGGACAGTTACTTTCCCACAAAATGGCCATATGGCCATCCAAAATTAAAAGACACAAGTGATACACACAGTAAGTAACAAACAACAACATAAATAAATCGCCACAGAAGAGCCGCCTTGGAACGGTCAGTGGAAGATTTCCACTGGGGGGCTTAAATCGATTTTACGTGGCCACAATCCTCGCCCTTACTTCCGTCGCGATTTAGACAAATAATTTGTTCAGTCCGCATGAAGGCCTCCTAACTCATCAGTGCAACATCTCCGTGAACACAGAAATCAAAGAACCACAGAGGTGAGACAACGGCGAGGACTCGACAGCAAGAAACCACTGAAATGCTGGAGCAAAAGAAAACCAACAGTTAGACTCCGATGAGCCCGACCAGAGACAGAGCATCAGGCACCAACCAACATTATCTCTTTAATTTTCAATAAGCCTTTACGTTGGAGCCGTCATAGAATCTGAGGCCTGACCCACCGGCGTGCAATTAAAGAGGGAAGCAAAGTTGCCAACCGTGATTGGGTTAACTACCATGCATGCAGTCTGTCGTATAATATCCATGTTGTACCCAATCTTTTTATATCGAAGAATGGTTTTACGAAATTGGGTGCTGAAGTCATTGCGGTTATATATTTTTCTGAATTTATATACTAAGTCACCATAAAATTCGGGTTCCGATAGACCTTGTTGCAGAAGAGATTTAAGTCCAATATTGAATTTTGAAATAAAATCAGAATGGCGTGTATAAAATTTTGAAAAGGCTTTGCGTAGTTTAAGCCTACCCAGGAAAATTGCTGCGAGTCGGCCCGTCCATGCTTATAAACCCGATTGGTCTCATTAGGCCGCAGGGATTGAGATGTCATTTCATCTCAATATCGGGTAAAAGTCACACAAAATTGGAAGCAACGTCTCCAAAATGACCTAAATTGAGTTGACGGGGACGTTAAACCTCGAATCAAACAAACCCTCCTTTTCTTGTATTGGCCCTCGTTTTCACGTATTGGCCCTCTTTTTCCGTATTGGCCCTGTTTGTTACTTTATAGTACACGCAGCTTTGGATATATAAATGCTATACTATCATGGTTAAGAAATAAATGGGCTGCATGATGCTTTCACGCAGAGGTGAAACCGACTGCCAACGAGTACTGGTGAACCGCTCAGAGGATCTAAGTCTGCCCAGGTAAAGCTGTGCGAGTTGGACCGTCCATGCTTATAAACCTATCGGTTTTATTGGGCGACAGGGCTTCAGATGTCATTTCATCTCAATTTCGGATAAAAGTCCCACAAAACTGGAAGCAGCGTCTCCAAAATGACCTATACAGTGTTGACGGGGACGTCAAATCAAAACTATCGTGGTTAATTAATAATTGCTAGAACAGATCACATGTGCCCTATCAGGCGCTTTGAAGGTGCAGAAACTACTCAAGTTTTCCAATAAAAATACCAGTTTTAGATATTGTGTTCGCTATAAATTACCATTCTGTGCACTATAAAGCTCTCCAGGCTAATGATAGAGTAGAATTTCGATGGCTCAAAGTCTGATGACTCGTTTACCATGGCTGAGTCGAACCATTTCTTGATTTTCTAGGAGATTCCTTCAGATACGTAAAAGAGAGAACTAGTTTTAGGAAAGACATTCTTCCTTATCTTACAAATGAATGCTGTGTGTACTCATTAGAATCGCCTTGATGAGACGATTCTTAGGAGTACACACACCATACATTTATATTAGGAGCATTGTCAAGATACCCGAAATTATCTCCATTATGAAACCTGGTCTGGTATTCATAGTAACCCTCGGTGGCTCGAACCACCCTTGTCTCGAACAAATTTTTATGGTCCCGGGTTTGAGCCATCGAATTTCGACTGTACTTTAAACAACTGGGCCTATGTCATATGCATATTAGAAACGATTGTAAACCCCATATAGCTACAGTGACATTGTAGGGAAGAGTATACATTCTTGGATATTATCTCTAAATAACAGTTTCTTGTTACTGTATAGAGAATTTCCCTAAGGACTGAGGAACGAATATGAATCAACCAGGATGGTAAACCAACCCACTGGTGCTTGACATTACATCAGAACAACAATTAAAAAGCCCAACATGATAGTAGTTTGAGAGGCGTTCAGCAAAAGCCCAATACTCAAGGTCAAGGTTTGCGAGGCGTTCAGTCAAAGCCCTAAACGCGATGTTATCGTTGTTCAGATGTAATGTCAAGCTCCTGTGATCGGCGATCGATGTTTGAGTTGTACTCACATTTCATACCCTTCCTTCGGAATAACGGCATGGGTATGCGCACCTCCATGGGCTGTGAATTCAGGCTTGTGAAAATTTTTTTCTCGATCCAGATGAGGAGCAGCCTCTGACCTATTGGCGTTGTTCATGAGAATAAGGTCATTTGTTTCAGATGGTTCCCAGGACCGATAATAGAGCTGAGTCTTAAATTTGAAACCAGCTGTGTTTCTTGGGTAGCTTTGTTCCAAATCAACCTAAAAACAGAATGGATGTGCTCTAGAAAACATATATTCATGTATAGTGAGAGTAGTGGTGGGTCGATTGTCTCTGGGAAGTTTGGGAAAATAATCCCGGACTGAGACTTAATCTGTCGTTAAACTCCTAACTTGCAGTTTCAAAGCACCAAGTGCAAAACCTGATCCGCGTCTGACCTTTAATTTCATGTACTGTAAACATACATTGTAGACCACAATACGACGCCGCGTTCTGCCCAAACTATGGTTCCTGTCCACATTCTATAGACCTACCTATTACGCAACACAATGACATCACTGCGATAAAATTAATGGTGCTTTTTACGATGAATACAGCATACTTTAATAATTCCAATTTTCTATCACTATATACATTTCGAGCGATTTGATTGGTTGAAATAAAAGTTATATACTTCGATAAATTCCATGTGCAAGAATCTCAGAACTAATCACACAGCGACATGTAATAATATCACGTGACGCCATAGATTACATTTTTAACCCGCGCGTTACGTCATTGTTCGTCTGTTATTACTGACAATGACCTATCTTTCGTGAGGTCAACAAAGGTCATGTATAGGTCTATGTTCTGTCCCTGGCATTTCTCTTGCAGCTGCCTTGCTGTGAAGATCATGTAAATTGATCCTCTGTCGTGCTTAAACCCACACTGGCTTTCTGGCATTCCTGACTGTTCAAGGTGTTCATTCAGACGGTTAAGTAGGACTCTTGCAAGAACTTTCCCAGCAATTTACAATAAAGAGATGCCACACTGATTGTCACATATATGAGGGTTCCCTTCCGTTTGAATAGGTGGATGATTAAGACATCCTTGAATTCTTGAGTGATGGCTTCTTTTCTCCACATAATGTGAAATAACTTTGTCATCTTCTTTGCAACTGGAGTAAATCCTGCGCTGTAAATCTCAGCAGTACGACCTACGGCCTTCCCAGACACCAGAATTTTTATTGCTTTCACTGTTTCAGTAACGGTTTGGAACTTGTCAAGCAGCACATTGCATTCAACATGTGGTAGTCTGTTAATAGCATCATCATTTATAGAGGATGGCCGATTAAGAACACTATCAAAGTGCTCAGCCAATCTTTTCAAGATAGCCTCTTTGTCAGTCAGAATACTAGTTCCAGCTGCAATGAGGAGAGGAATGGTTCCTGAGCTTTAGGGACCATAAACTCTCCTTACTGCATCAAATAACGTCTTCATGTCCTTTCTGTCTGCAAAGGACTGGATTTCATCGGCCTTGTTGCTTAGCATGGAGTCTTGCATGTCTCTGAGTCTTGTTTGGACCGTCTTGCATAAATCTGAATAGGCCGCCTTGTTAGAAACTGAGCTGGTATCACTGAGGCATGCCCTGTGTTTTTGGTGCTTCTCTTCAAGAAGTCCCAGGATTTCTTCATCATTCTCGTCAAACCAATCTTGATGTTTGCAAGATACTGAACCTCGGGAATTGTATATGAATGGCGTCAAAACGTAAAAGTGGCCATTGGTAAGTTCAATCTTACGCTTTTGAAATAATTCCTAAAATATTTCCACCTTTGGTGGCATTTTTAATATTTCGATGACATAGTTGGAATTAAAATGAATGAATTATCTTTTTTGTGTATTTTATCGATGTGTAAACTCCGGCGAATCGCTCACAAGCTTTTGTGAACGATTCTCCGGAGTTTACACATCGATAAAATCCACAAAATACGGACCCAATATACACGAACTAGTCACTACACTGTAAGTGATACTATTTATCAGAAAAATGCTGTCGTGGCTGAGCCTTAATTGTTTTTCCAAGATACGGTTTCATTGCTGCATATAACTCTAATTTTAATAAATTTGAATTATTTGTTTTTAAAAAGCAATAATTGAATGTATTCCTTGTAGAAATGCAATATTATTTTAATGAAAAGTTCAACAGTTTTTGCAAATTTTAACAAGAAACCTAGGCACCTAATACAGGCATTTTCTGCATTTTTGGCAAAATTCGTCAAATTTAGAGGATTTAAGCTGCGTTCAATTCAATTTTAACCAATACACTGTCAATATGTTTCAACCAAACTGTTTCAAAATTGACAGCTAACATTTAATTATTGATAAAATTAATTTTCATTAATATTCTTTGACTATAATTAATTAAAATAGCTGTAAAATCAAGACACGACAACCTATTTTCGCAACTCAGTCAGTTTCGAGGCCGTGCATATTGGGTCCGAGACAAAAATAAAATGCAAGCTTTAAGTATCTACTTACAAACAGCTGTTTTAAGGATCTATTTCTGGATGGGATGAGAAATTCGTCGTGATCGATGATTCCAAAATATCTGTAACCGGACATTTTCTCAAATGAGTCGAGTACAACGAGGTGGTTGTCGGTCCATTTCTGTGGATTCGGTGGATGATATGTCCTTGGCAATTCCACTGGAAAAAATAAGTAAATTGCAAACATCAATATCTAGGGTATTTTAGTAGATTATTAGTCACAAATAGATCTACAATCAAAATGTAAAATCCAAAGCCATGGAAGTATTTGAACAGAACATGCTTAACTTAATTTTAGAACTCCAAAAAACCGCTGAGGCCCATGATGCTATCAAAAGTACAAATACAAGGCACAGTGTACTGTTAAAATATCTTTACAAGCCATATTCAGAAAACTGTTCTCAAAAGACCGCTTTAGAACTGATGAAATTAAGAATTTTTATGATGCTTTTTCATTATTTACTGAACGCCTACCCGCACTTCATCGTAGTGCAATTTATTGGTCACTGGTCACTGGGAACATTTTGACAAGTGTTTAAGTGCATGTTGTACTCCAGCAATGCTTATAAAGAGTCAAAAAAATTGTTTTTGGTTGCCAAATGTATATCAGATTGCTTTATTCTTGCACACCAGATAAGGAAATCCATAGTTTTAGCTTGGGATAGGAATTCTTTTCTAGCCCTGGTCTTCTTATCAAGGAACAGGGTTAAAAGTGCAGTATTAAATACGACCTCATATGCATAGTCGTTAAGATTGAGGTCATCATTATTTGACGTCACTAAACATCATGGTTGTGTCCACACAATATGGCGGACGTCGGCAACTGAAGTGACTGCAGTATTAAAAATCCACGCTAAGAAATGGAACGTATGTAAGAAAACGAATCCTACATGGGTATAAGGGGTGGATAGAAAAATCCGTCCCTCGGGATCACTGTCCGGCATCACACGGCAAACCTCGTGATGCCCCACAGTGACCCTCGGGACAGATTTTTCCATCCACCCCTCTCACCCATGTAAGATTCTTATATTCTATAGCATCTGGGCTATAAAAAGAGGAAGGAGCAAAGACTCAGCCAGTGGCGTATAATGAACACCCCTGTAAAATAAACTTTTCGAGGGTCATTTGGAAAGTTCTTGCAATGTTCTTTTTTCTGCACATACACAACACATATAACGTTTCAGCAAAAATGTCCGATATCGAACCATGTCCTTCTGGAATGGATTTCTGTGTAATGTAAAATGTACACTATAGGGATCAACCATGGTTTTTCATGTATTAACATTCGCCGGGTCCCGAGGAAGCTGTTTGAACATGAGGCCGCCAGGCCGAATGTTCAAATATCTTCCGAGGGATCCGGCAAATGTTAATGCAATGAAATAACCATGGTTGATCGTTGTTCTTGCATAACTTACAACGATTCCGACAGCAAATTTTGACGAAAACTCTCCAAAGCTCCATATAAACTTCATATAAACTCTCCAAATGCGACCGACGAACCATCATGGCGGCCGGTTCAGAATGTTGTTTACAATGACGTTGTTACGCAGTAACCATCTGACGTCATCAAAGAATCCTGAAACGCTACGTTCAGGGCGATAACGTTACCTCGCTCAACGTAACGTAAACAAAGCAAGGCCCGTCTTGTGATATCAAAAGCTCAAAATCCATGTTCAAACAGCACGCGAATTTCATGATTTGAACATGGTTTTTGCTGTTTGAGCACGGCTTTCGGTCCATTTGATAATGGCTTCAAACAGCCATGACGGTGCATATATATTTATGCAAGAACATGCCTTCAAAGTGACTTACTCAAGTATACTGGCCAGTAATGGTAACAAAAGTGGTCATTACGATAACACACCCGTGCGACATTGTGGAGATTTCACAGCTCCAAAATGGCTTCTTTTCTAATGAAATTTCGATATATTTTTTCCTTATTGATACTGCAAATATAGGTTGTGACTGCTCGTTAGAACAGCCTCATTCAGACGGTTTTAACGAGCACTCAGAACCTATGTCTTGGAACAGAAATAAGAAAAATAATGTATACCCCCGCTCTAAACCCCAGTTTTCTCTATATAAAGTGGGGTTTAGAGGGGGGTTGTTCATTTCACGCACTTGTTCACGTGATGGATAATTTCTAAGAGGAACAACAGGCGTCTTGCAAATGCGACGTTTTATCAGGGTATACACAGTTCGCTTACAGCACAGAAGTGATAATCAGAACCATTTTTCCAGCCTACACTCAGTGTTGTTAGTACTTCGATTTCCTCACATCAAAGCACTGACAGCACCAGTGAGCTTTGATTTCCTTACATCAAAGCACTTTTGGCACCTTACATCAAAGCACTGACAGCACCAGTGAGTTTTGATTCCCTTACATCAAAGCACTGACAGCCCCTTACATCAAAGCACTGACAGCAAGTGAGCTTTGATTACCTTACATCAAAGCACTGAAAGCACCAGTGAGCTTTGATTTCCTTGCATCATAGGCTGACAGCACCTAACATCAAAACACTGACAGCACCAGTGAGCTTTGATTTCCTTACATCAAAGCACTGACAGCACCAGTGAGCTTTGATTTCCTTACATCAAAGCACTGACAGCACCAGTGAGCTTTGATTTCCTTACATCAAAGCGCTGAAAGCACCAGTGTGTTTTGATTTCCTTACATCAAAGCACTGACAGCACCACTGCTGTCGGTGCTTTGATGTAAAGAAATCAAGGCACTGCCAGCACTGTTGAAGTATAGGCTTGAAAAATTGCCATGAACGGGAACTAGGAATGTTTCGTTGAACCTGTAACGCGGCATCTGATCGGCGTCTTTATTCTTTGTTTAAAAAGCCTTTTAAGCTAATAGTGTAGACCCTGATCAGATGCCGCGTTTTGTGGCGTCTGACCTTGGTCTGACATGTTTGCCAATTTCCAAGCACATGGGCCCAATTAAGGTTTTACAGATAACTCTCTTTTCACAACGACTCCCACGTCACAGCCACAAGAATAGCGTTGCTATAAATAATCGTTACCTGGATTTCGTACGAACGATATTTACAAGTTTAACTTTATATTTCAGCAATAGCCACGTGGCAGTAGCAATATAATTAAGATTAAATTGTAAGTTTGGGCAGCCTGACAAACAACTGACCATATTTACCATCTCCGGGCATCTACAGAAACACACTATTATTAACTAACGATGGACGCAATGTTGTTCCCACCTCAATGAATCTATTGACTCACTCGACGTCACATGATAATTCGCTGTCGACAAAAAATAACAATATTTCTCTCCAATATTACTGGACGGTGGCGTCGCCATGACGTCAATGGCGCTCTTCCGTTGTAACTAGGAAAGCTGCGCGCAATTGTTTTCTTGTTTCAACTTTAATCTTCAAACCTAAACTTTTCGTCACATAATGAATGGCAAATAATGTAAATAAAAGTAATAAAGGTGCATTGGGTCTCGAGCAAACTTTGCTCGCGACTCGATGTTGTTCATACTCCAATGTTAAATAAATTTCATTCATTTCTTTAGAAAAAGATACCTGCTGCTGCTGGTTCATGGTGATAGAGGTCTAGAATGTCTGTTGCTGCATAGTACTCTAGAACTTTTCTTGCCTCTTCATTAATGTCTGTCACAAGGTAAGTCAGTACTTTGTCTACTCCTAAGTATTTACAAGTTTCCATCCACTCAATTATGATCTCCGCACTTACGTTTCCAAACGCCATCTTCGTCCCTATAGCAACCTTCATGAGAGGTTGTTTCATTGGATAAAATGGTTTTACATAAGCTACATATCGCTCGTTGCAGGTGAAGTTTGCAATACTGAGGGCCACACCCACCGGAACAATCCCATTCGCACGTCTTTCGTTCGGGCAGGTAATATGAATACCTGCTAGAGTACTAGCTACCCAATGTCTGAATATCTGAAGAGGCGCCACGGCAACAATACTGTAATTCCTTGGCAACGTGTCATATTTTAGACAGCATATAAACTCCTGGCGGTTGTATAGGGAAATACTGATGCTTCCATACAGTTTGAAAATATCCCACGAGACACTATCGGATGTGTTCCCTCCCGCAACTCCAAGGAGGTAAACGGGTCCAAACTTCATTTTGGTATAGCGACTTGTCAAAACAGGCTCCCTCCTGGAAGACAGCTGTCCTCTGAAGGACCGATTTGCACTTATATTTACATATTTCTTAATTTTGTTACGTGATGGAGTGACGGCATGATGTAGCTGAGCTGTATTCAAACTGCCTGGAAAATAATCAAGAAAAAACAACCAAATAAATAATTGTACAAATATCCTTCCATCAATCAACGTGGTTTCGTTATTTTTTTAAGTTTAACGGCATAGGCTAAATCAAGGATGTTTACATTTTTAAGAAACAGTTATAGTAGTCGCAGATAAAACTGACTAGGCGGAGCTATCGTTTGCACCTGCCCTTGGAATGTTCTATTAACAAAAATGTAAACCAAGTCACCCGATTGTGTAAATTCAGCTGTAACACAAACAAAGCTTTGGCGTATATGGCCATTTGGGTCGCTTGAAGAAAGCATGCGAATTTGACATATATTGACAACACCTGAATAGCCCCGCCTAGTCAATTTTAACTGCCACTACTATACCTTCGTGGAGTAAAAGAAGGGTGTTTAATTTTTTTTTTGTTTTAGAAAAGGATTATCGGCGTAGATTGATGAAATGTTGTATATTTTTTTAAAGAAAACGATTACCGGCTTAGGTGAATAGAAGGGTATTAGTATTTTTTATCATATGTGATAACACATTTTATTATATGAGAATGTAATAACGCCATGTAATAAATTCGATAATTCGCTAGTGGATTAAATATGCTATTTAGTTAGATACGCCCCGTAACGTTACACGCACAACGTCATTAACGACGTCGCGTTTACTAATGGCGGAATATTGACATTTTTGTAAAACGATCGTGAATAAAATGCATTTCAAATGGCATATGATAAATAGAATCTTGCATTCATGCTCGTGTATTGTTGAATTTGTTAAACTCGATGAGGAAAAGGGATAAAATGCTCGGAAAAGCCTCGCATTTCCAGGATGTTCTGCTTAAAAAAGAGTAGTCATTTTAACTAACAAGGCTATCCTTGAATAACAGATCCAAAGGAATTTCGTTGGTTGAATTGACATTTTTATTTAATTTTCTCCAATTCAGTTTTAGTAAAATCTACCACTGAAACATGCAGATAAAGAAAGAATTCACATTGCTCTTTGGTTCTGAGTAGCGGCTAGGAAGGTTACTCCTGCGATTCCGGAGAAAAGGTAGTTTTTATTTGTTGAAACCAATTTTCAACCATGTTTGATTTTCTGGGGGTATTTTAAAAGTATTTTATCACCTTTATTTCATTGGCCAATTTATATAATTTTGGCAAGACTGGTCTTGAAAAAAAGTATCAGATTTTTAGTATCTTGTGTGGTTTTTCTTTACATGAAGCTTGTTCAGTGTGTCAAATTTATTTTGGTACAGAAAATTAAATTAGTTATAGTTTAAAAGGTAATCTCTGACATTTTTAAAGTGCTTACCTTGTTGATGGTTTTCTGATAAAATGGCTTTTTTCGAGCCACGTGATAAAAAGGTTAATCCATGAAAATAAATCATGGCTAAAACTCGTTTTTCACTTATGACAAAAAATATAACTGAAAAAATGAATATCCAATAAGTTTGATAAACACTTCTATTTCTTACCTCTAATTTGATATAAAGATTATAAAAATACGAGTACACTAAGTAATAGCGGGGAAGATGTAATTCAAAGATGACCACTGCCGTCAGGTTTAGTATATCCATTACCCTTTTTGTACCAAATGGAATCTTTCTCCTTATATATAGCAGGAGTCCATTTCGAATTTTAGGGGTGTCAGCTTGTGTTTTCATCAAAATTTATTTGTAAAATGACTGAACTTTTACCAAATAGTGGAGGCCCTGATCAGACGCCGCGTTCTGCGGCGTCTGATCTGGGTCTGCACTGTTTGCCAGGGTACCCGTTTTGGGGTTCCTGGTACTAAATGGGTTAATAATAGATAATCGGCGTAGACTGATGGAAGCTAAACGGAAAACTGGTGGACGCTTATTATTTTTATTATTAAAAAAAAAAAAAAAAAAAAAAAAAACGATATCAAGTCTACATTAGTGAAGGTTTTTTTATTTAGAAATGAAGCTGTATTAGAGTTTTAGACTGCGCATCAGTCTTCTCTGATCGCTGCGCTAGTTTCACACAAGCTTTGCCCGATTCTTGTGATAGAGAGCTACTATAAATAGGTGTGCTTATCTGAGTTCAGGAATTCTTTTAACCCTTATTAGGCCATAAGCTAGGGTATGGTGACCCTGCACCATGCGTGGGAGTTTTGCAGACATACATAGTTTGAAAGTACATTCACTAAACTACCAAATGCAAAATGTTAGCACTCTGGTCGTTGGGGCTTTATCATATGCCGGGCTGTAGAATATGTTACCAATACGTAATTTATAAATGTACCATGCAAATAAAAGACTGACGAAAATTTGCACATAAATGTGGAAAAGAAATGAAGTACTTTCTAAACAGACAAATTTGAAGACATTGGGAACATCAGTGTCGCTGTTATTGAATGGGTAACATAGATTACACATGAAATTTGGCAATTGTACCTTATGTCGTTTCCAAAACCAAAGTTCTGTTCAAGAATATCGCTGTTACTTATCTACAAAACTAAACTGCAGTTATTAACCTGCATTTTGGTGCATATTTGAGCTTTCTAGGAGCTTTCTTTCTCTCATAAATGGCAATATTGTAAGTGTACCCCCATCTTCAAGTATTGTAATAATGAGTAATTGACCTCTGAACACTTGAACTTGATAGCCAGCTATCTTTGTAGTCTTGACATAGAGTAAGCAACATAACTGCGCTGGAAAAATGTTACAGATCACGAGGGTATAGTTATACTATGGTAATGTACACTACACTGAGAAACAGTAACGTATATTGCATGGAAAATTAACTTGGACCAGCATTGTCCTGCTTTTGATGCGATCTTAAGATTTAAAAAAATCTTTATATTCTCAATTCAAAAGAAGAAGGACAAGTGGTAAGAGGTTGGAGGTTTATATTTTCTTGTCCTTTGGGATCATTGATTCGATTGTGGAATTTTGAAAATATCTGAGGGTCACTGATGAGGCCTAATTGGCCGAAACTAGCTAGTCTCGCCCAGAAAACATTTACACTCCATATTTTTAGTTCTGCGGTGTATTCCTTGCTTCCAAAGGATAACCCTTTTATAGAACATATTTAACTTCACTAAAGCTGGTGTGTGGGAATGTGTGGCGGCGATAAAACGTCTCCCTGCCCTACATCATAGTGTAGATTATATTTTCTTGTCCTTTGGGATAATTGATTCGATTGTGGAATGTTGAAAATATCTGAGGGTCACTGATGAGGCCTAATTGGCCGAAACTAGCTAGTCTGGCCCAGAAAACATTTACACTCCATATTTTTAGTTCTGTGGTGTATTCCTTGCTTCCAAAGGATAACCCTTTTATAGAACATATTTAACTTCACTAAAGCTGGTGTGTGGGAATGTGTGGCGGCGATAAAACGTCTCCCTGCCCTACATCATAGTGTAGATTATATTTTCTTGTCCTTTGGGATCATTGATTCCTTTGTGGAATTTTGAAAATATCTGAGGGTCACTGATGAGGCCTAATTGGCCGAAACTGGTTAGTCTGGCCCAGAAAACATGTACACTCCATATTTTTAGTTCTGTGGTGTATTCCTTGCTTCCAAAGGATAACGCTTTTATAGAACATATTTAACTTCAAAGACAACAGATAGGGTAACTATATGGAGCCATTTGGTAATACAACTGACACTGTCCACGGGTAGGCTTACACGGTCTAAGCCGAAAATAGGTTTTATGCAGGAAAAGCACACCAGCAGTGAACTGACAACTACTGTTTCATTAATCAAAACAGTTTACACCCTATCAGTAGTCACTGACGATTTAGATAGTGGTTAATATTGTCATCTATCCACCTTCATAATCTGTTTCAGTTTCATAAACTTCATTGACTATGCTATCAACTTCATTTGTTAGTTCGGTACTGTCCTAATCATAAATCATAAGCTAGCACATAGTCACACTGCACGTGTGCGGGAGTTTTGCAGACATATTATTTTTGAAAGGGCATCTTATAAGGTAACAAATGCAACATTTTAGCACTCTGGCCGTTGGGGGTTTATCACGTGACGGCCCGCAGACTATGTTACCAAAACCGACTTACACAAACACTGTATCAAGAGATACACAAAATATTTGAAAAAAAAAAAGACAAGCATATCTGAAATTCATAGAGATTATTCGAAGAAGTTTGTATATATAAAATTTGACTAATACAGCGAATTTCAGAATTTTCGGAACTTTCACCCCATGACACTTCTAATACGAATTGACAGGTAAACAAAAGGATAGTCAATGATTCATGTGACAAAACCCCAGTGTAACTCCTTATTATGAGCATTCCTTTTACCATCAGGGCAATACAATTTATAATAGCACCTATACTTATTACAGTTTTTGAAATCTTTTTGATTTTGAAACCTAAAAACACCAACCACCAACAACATATTTTATAAGTAGAAGGAACGTACATGCACTTAATCTTGAAGTCTATAATCTATATAAAGTAACCATAAAGAGGTGAAATAATCCACAATATGTTCCGAAATACACGATGAATATGAAATTTGTTTTCTTTTTTATCATGATACCCGTATTCTAAAAACGTTCCTTACAGAAACTGTGAATCATTTTCTTTCAACATAAAGATTTCACATATGTAACGTAAATTACATAACAGTACTTCTAGTTTTTGTTTTCAGCTTTTACAATTTAAATGTATTATAGCTGTAAAAGAAGAAACACTGTGATATACCAGATATGTATCTATGCATCTCTTCCCAAAGATGAAAGGCAGGGAATGAGAATGAGTGGAGAGGGCATGAGTATTGTAGACTAAGATAGTGTTTTATACACATGTACACATGGATGCATATGTAAGACTCGCAACGAAAGTCTAAAGGTATTGTCCTTTGCCTACCCTCTGCTCTCTACCCTTCCCTAGCTTTCCTATCCAAGCACCCATCCCTTCTCATAATGTAACCAACCATAACATAAGCATAGCTTATAATACACCATTTCAACCAAACCTATGATTTGGACAAGGGTATTGACTTTGGCATAAATTGTCAAGTCAACTCAATACATAACATAATACCGCCTGTGTAGGGTCAGCAAGGACTGTGTGACACTTTGGTTACCGACATTAAATATATGCATATCACTTAGTCTACACTATCATTCCATGCCTTACCTAGGACAGGGTATATTGTATACCCTTTCAAAGTCTGGGTATATTCCATACCCTACCCAGGGCAGGGCATGAGTATGAGTGGGTGGAATATGTGTTTGGTAGGGTAGGTAAGCATGTTTATATGTTCATGTGTACACATGTAACATCCTCAACCAATGTCTTACGCTTACCTATGGTTACCTACCCTGCCCTCCCCTACCCCTATCACTCTACCCTAGAATTCTCATGCCAAACAGTACCCATACCCATATCATATCCTACCCTTACCTAATCATGCCCTACACTACCCATTCTCCCACCTACCAAGGTAGACTTTAGTTACGAACGTTACATATGTACACACATGCTTATAAAAATATCCTATCCTATCGTACCCTAAGTTCAGCTATCCTACCTTTCTATAGCCATGCCCTACTCTTCTTCTATTCATGAAGTGTAGGAGGCTATTTGATATCGCTATGGTAAAGCAAAGTTAGCCATTGGTTACAGAAGTTACATATGGACATATAACCATGCATAAAGGTTAAATGCCCTGCGCCTGTCTTACAAAATTGTTAATTGCTGGTTTGCACTTAATAAATCTTTTAATGAATGCAAGGAGGATATTGTCTTATAAAGAACAATTTTCACTTCCAAATGATGTGCATGTATAGTCTGTTTGTGTTATCCGTAGTCTCAAAGGCAGCCTGTGCAGCATACAGAGACATACGTTACATTAAGATAAGTTCTTGGTAATTACCTTGCATTGACCAATCTGTAAAAAGACTGTAAGCCATTTGATAATATTTGTATAAATAATTTAATCATTTTTGGCATTATTTAAATGTTTTAAAGGTATCATATGTTACCTATCTGTTGCAGAATAATGCTGCCATTGCAAACTATCTTACAAGGTTTCTTGTGAAGCTTATATTATGTTGTTTGAGATCATTAGAGTACAAAATACCCCTAAGGTTTGGATTGTATATGGCCAGCCCAAGGACTGGCTTATAGAAAAATCCGTCCTGCAGTTACATGCACATCATGAGCACCTTTCATGCCTAGTTAAAACTCATCTCATTCACGTTTTGCTTGACGATGAACAGTGTATGTTACCAGGTAATTGTTTGATATAGGTAACTCACCACAAACAACAGCCAAGAGATACAAATCACCTTTGTAATGATACCCCAAAATACCCCTAAGGTTTGGGTTGTATATGGCCAGCCCAAGGACTGGCTTATAGAAAAATCCGTCCTGCAGTTACATGTACATCATGAGCACCTTTCATGCCTAGTTAAAACTCATCTCATTCACGTTTTGCTTGACGATGAACAGTTTATGTTACCAGGTAATTGTTTGATATAGATAACTCACCACAAACAACAGCCAAGAGATACAAATCACCTTTGTAATGATGTTTGAATAAATGAGCTCCAAATTATACCTACTGATATTCAATAGTATGAAGCGATACAGTACTAGATTCCATATACTCAAATTCATGTAAGCTACGCTACCCAAACTACATACAACACTGATTCAACAAGGGATTGTTCTTAAGAAATAGCTTGGATAGAAACTAACACATTTCCTATATACATGTAATTATTTCAAGTTCTGTGAAAGATTTGTTTCGGATTTTTTGGCAAACAAAAGTTGTGTACAATACACTGTTGGAATATTGATTACACGACAAACTAACTGCGAAATCAGCTACAAATATGTTGTCAGCAAATGGCCACCTAAATAACAAATATGACACAGACAAAGGCAGGGGTAACTAACAACCTACGTAAAGGGAATAGATTTGAAATGACTGCAT
Source organism: Lucinisca nassula (assembly GCA_963580285.1). Classification (NCBI taxonomy): domain Eukaryota; kingdom Metazoa; phylum Mollusca; class Bivalvia; order Lucinida; family Lucinidae; genus Lucinisca; species Lucinisca nassula. The sequence continues at coordinate 125,587,482 of OY757010.1, read as the reverse complement.
TGCAGCTGAGACTCTCATATTTGTATCACATAGTGTCTATTTACAAACGCTTATAAAATGTAATATACGTTACCTGCGTTGTCACCACACCAATGATCGATGCACAGATCCTTCTGTGGACTACTTATGTCATCATGAAATCTTATAAAGGGCTATATACCATGAAATGCGCCTTCAAACTAGCTTTTTGGCTAATTGGAAGCTAATTCATTTAATATTGTCAAGAGCCTGATAGGTAACGTATTCTTCATGCCGCAACACGGTTACGCCCCAACAACCAGAGTGCTAACATGTCTCAATCTTTAGGGTTTAGAATAGACTTTCAGAATATTATACCCACCAAAACTCCCACATATGGTGCAGGGGGGTCTATTGGCACCTCAATGTCTATATCCCGCTGATCACGACAGCCCTTACTTTTGCAAACAGCGTAGATCCAGATCAGATGGCTTCTGAAGAACACATCTGATCAGGATCTATACTGTTTGACATCCAGTTTGTGAAGTTGCAGGAGTAAGTTACATCAAGTAATCTGATTTGTTCAAAGTCAGAAATGGGTGTGGCTAAATTAATTATTCAGCTGGATAGGGGTTAAACGTCTTCGGCAATTAAATCTGACACTCGTGGTCATTCCATCAGAGACTCGTTTCATAAATTTCAGAAATCACGTTTAATCTTTTATACCCAGCAGGCACATGACGTAATTGTGGCGGTACGTCATGAAGTTTATGCAACATCACATCTACGTCGGTACCACGTCATGACGTTGCACCGACGTTGATTTGAATTGCCCTAGCGACCTGTGCCTACTGGGAAAATGCTTAACTTGCATTGATTTAACACGAAAACGTAATTACGTGTTTTGTTTGGTTGTCATTGGACAGAGCGACAATTATCTATGTGATGCAAAGCTGTAGGTGTTCATAAACATACCATACATATTGGGAGGCCACAAGTGTAAGGCCCTAAATATCTACAGTTCACTTACAAATTCTGGGCTGCAAGATGTTTCCACACAGAGCTGAAACCGACCGCACATGAGTACTAGTAAACCACTTGGAGTGTTTAATCATGCCCAGGCAAAGTGGACCGTCCGTACATATAAACCCTTTTGGTGTGTTTGGGTGGCAGGGTTTGTGGTGTCATTTTATTACAATGTCAGACAAGTCCCACCAACTGGAAGCAATGTCTCCACAATGACTTATATAGTGTTGACGGGGAATTAAAACCTCAATTTAAACAGACAAAACTTACCTATTCTGGAAGAATACGCCTCTTTTTGAGCATGTCGCTGTAAAAAGATCTATACAAGAATATAAATGAATGAGTCAGTATATGAGAAGGTACTTATCAAATATGCAAGGAGCAAAGGCTCCGACGAGACTGTAAGCACAGTCTCGTCGGAGCCTTGGCTGCTGATAGACATATAGAGGAGACCGTGGGACAACTTCATGCAAGAAGTCAAGCGTCTAGTCCTTTCAGTTGACTGGGCGGTTGCATTCGAAGAACATAAAAGCTAGAATGCCGATCCTCCATTTCGCATGTGTCAGCTCAAATCTACTTTCTGCGAGCTCATATTACACGGTGGGTAGGCATAACGGAATGTGGTCGTCCGGAAACGACGTTTCCTGCTTCTGGTCGGCCATGTTAAGGTTTCTGGTCGTCCTTTCCGGGAAAACATGGTAAGGTGCTCTTCTTTAGATTTATTATATGCTCGCTAACAGAACGGTCTTATATATGCCTTCGTTGCACGGAACGGCCTAATAATCGTTACATCGTTACAGAGCCGTAACTCTGCGATTTGTTCCAAGAGATCTGCCGCTTATTATTCATTGAACGATTGCCAAAAGCGGTACATTTTCTCTCCATTTTATCCTTTCAATGGGCTAGTAGACAAAGCTTCCACCACATAGTCATTTATTATTAGCTTAGCTTTTATACAGAGCACCTACGGTGAGCTAGATTTTCTATTTAACGACAGAAATACGGAAAATTATAACAAATATTGGCACAGGTTATTGGTCTTCCCCATACAAAAGTGCCAACGGATTTTGGTTGTACTAATGTAAATGAGGCACCAGGTTCTGTTCGTAACTGTATGGCAGATAAAAATGGGAAGAGCTTAGCAGTCATGAAAGCTTGCCTCTAAAAACAGCAATTTATGGTAATATGGACTGTTGGGGATAATTTAACTGCCCGATCTTTATAGAAAACATTTTCTGCAAATTAAAGTGGGCCCCGTCAAGCGATTTTGGTACTTATCGCCAATGCGAGCAGCGAATGTTCAGGCGAGCCTGCGCATCCGCGCAGTCTCGCCAGAACCTTCGCTGCTCGCTCATACAAGCAGTGATTCAAGAGGAACCTTCAGACAGAAAGCCATATCCCTGGCCCCTCTGAATGGCTGGGCATGCGCAGTTAAAATTTGTCATCACGGAATGCTCGAAGACACAAATTCGCTTGGCGGGGCTCAAGTGTAAAGATACTCCAGAAACTGGTCGAATCAGAACCCAAAGCCTATCCCAAACATCAAAGGGTAAGACGGACAAACGGTCTAAATTAACAAACAATAAAATCAAAGGCGACAAACCGAGTTAATAGCACTTTCCCAAACATGTGGTAGCTCAGTTACCTTAACTAAACTAATCAAATTGGAAATACAGAAGTGTTAAATCGACAACATATAAAGATAGACTGAGACAGCATCTGACAAAAAAAAAAAAAAAGAAACCGCAACGAAAGCAACGCCTTGGTACGGTCAGTAATATTTTCTTCGGGGTTTAAACCGGTAAAACGGGGCCTAAACCGGCCCCCGCCCATCGGGGCTTGTAGAAATAGACAGGCTGCATGAAGCTTCCCCTTAGAGTTGAAACCGACCGCAGACGAGTAGTGGTTAACCGATTGGAGGATCTATATAGATCGGAAGGCAATGATCAGGAATCGATACAATTAACCCACAGCTCCCATCAGAGACACCAAAGGGAAAGAAACACAAACATGAAATAACTAGACCCTAATGGAAACATCAATAGCGGAAAGCCAAATGGACAGTTCTTTCCCACAAAATGCCCAATTGGCTAACCAAAACAAAATAATATAAGCGATACACACACTCAAAGACAAACCATAACAAAAATAAACCGCGACAGAAGAAACGCCTTGTAACGGTCAGTGAAACGAATTCCACTGGGGTTGGGTGGGGTGGGGGCTTAAATCGATATTACGTATCCACAATCCTGGCCCCTACTTCCATCAATTAGACAAATAATTTGTTCAGTCCGCATGAAGGCCTGCCCAGGCAAAGCGGTGCAAGTCGGACCGTCCATGTTTAAAAATCATATTGGTTCCATTGGGCGACAGGTTTGAGATGTCATTTCATCTCTGTGTAGGGTAAAAGTCCCACAAAATTGGAAGCAACATCTCTAAACTGACCTTAATAGTGTTGACGGGATCAAACAAAGGTCCACATGACGAGGGCAAAAGTCTACAATAAAATTTTTGGGTCTACCGTTTGTCAATCGAGCCAAATTTACTAAACACAGATCGGCGTTGTTTCCTTTGAGGAGCCAAAGACATGTCTTTCTTTTCTGTCTGTAATTAAGATACAGTAGCAGCAAGATGGTACCATAATAAGGAAAGTAAATTTGATAGGCACTGCCCAGCAGCTCAGTAATTATAAAACAAAACTAACATAAACAAGAATTTGGGTAAGAATATTTGTTTGGGAAATAGTTCGTACACGGTAAAATGTGCCATAAAGCTTGTTTTCTTAAGCAAAGTGGTCCCTGCATTTTAATGACCTATCTCTTTACTGACAAGAATCCTGTACCATGCACAAATTTTAGCCGGTTCCACATTTCAAAGATATTGAAGATGACAAAACTGACTCCCGTGCCACTCTATTTTCGTATAGCATTATTAAATCAATTGAGCTTCTTATTGGGTTACACCAGACGACAAATCAATGAAATGTAGATCAACGCATAACTAGCCAGAAGCTTTCTATTTTATTACAAAATAATCTCATTTTAATGATACCACTTGGACTGCAGATCACTTAATCTCAGTAATACAGCGACTTTCAGATGTAACCGACATACAAACAGACGGAAGAAGTATTATAGCGTTCCGTGAAACTTATTTATTCTTGAAATTCACCTTATTTTTCCTGTCAAATGGTATGTTTCGTCCATGCTGTCCATCATGTTTTGGCCAACCGGACGACCAGAGTCCCTTACGCGGACGACCAGAACCCACAAACGCTGTTTGGGACGAACAGACTCCGTTATGCCTACCCACCGTGTATTAGATGAGTCGCTGAATAAAAACCCTTATCCCGCTGAACACGACAGATCTTACCTATACAGTATATCAAGAAATTTGGTTAGTGGATATCAGAAGAGGTTGTGGCTAAATTAATTCATTCAGCAGGATAAGGATTAATAGTTGTGTTCCGAAAAAAAAAAACACCCTGGGATGATAATTAGGTTATGCCCCTGTATACCAATAGACAGCCGTTCTCGAAATATGGAATCCAACTGCATTTTTAAGCATTCGGGGTAGAAATAAAGTATTTTTAATGTATGTAAAATTTATATTAACATAATTGTAAAACTTGGACAAAAGTCTAACAGAATATAACGTAAATGTTCCATCATAACCTTTAATATGATTTATGAAATTAAACAAAATTTCACATTGGAATCAATGTACCGCATGGACTAGAATATAAAAATCTGATATGGGATTCTGTTCCAGATGGGTGTTTCCAACCCGTGGGATGACCATGCTGAGCGGAACCGAGGCTACGCCGAGGTTCCACTCAGCACGGTCATCCCGAGGGTTGGAAACGCCCATCTACAACAGAACCCTATATTTGATTCTTTTTCTTGCACAACACCTCCAAAACATTTCCTGTTTATTTTGTAGCAAATAGCAGAGTACAGAACCCTATATTGGATTCTTTTTCTTGCACAACACCTCCCAAACATTTCCTTTTTATTTTGTAGCAAATAGCAGAGTACAGACAGTATTTCTTTTCCCCTTTTTAAGATTTCATACAAAAGTCGGTGTTCAGTGTCCTTTAAAAATAAATGTGTCAAATAATTATCATTCTTATTGATTTTTTTATTTCGTTTTTTTAGCTGGTTAGTTTTGACAGCTCGCACATGTATATTGTTTACAAAATAAAAGTAGTGTGGAAGTAGTTCCGGTCGTTGAATAGTTATGTTAGTTGCCTGGGTCGGAACACCGGGGTCAGCATTTCTATCCCAGGGTTAAATCACGGATTTCCTTGTCTTGTGTGCAAGAAAATATGATCTTACATTATGATCAAAGACAGAAATACTTTTACGGCTGTCAGACGTCTCGTATTAAAGTTTCAAATCTATAACAGTTTTTATGCTAACGTAAACTTTAACGTACACTTGTTATCAGAGTGCTGGATAGACCATACAGACAACCGCAGACGCAGAGACATATATACTTGCCTCTTCAAGGAAGACTGTGATTCCTGTCAAAATTAAAATAAAGCACAAAGCACACTTTTTGTTTACATGTTTCATTCTCGCGTACGGCTATTCAACTTTGTAACTCTTTCTTGTGTCTAGTGTTTTCTGCATCAAGTGTCCTCTAGTAATAGTCCACCATTGGGACTATTCAAAAGTGGTCTTAAAAAGATCTTAAACCCATTGTATACTAGTGGACTCCCCCCTTGCTACATGTCGGACAAGTCCATTTGTCATATAAGGGGTGGTCCGCTTATTTTCTTGTTTTATTCTATTTTTGACGGAAAATTCTGTTAGCAAATTGTGCAGGCCTTGATCAGACTGGTCCCGCACTATTTGCCAAGGTACCCCTTTAGGGTTTCCCGCATGCAATGGGTTAAGACCACTTTTGAACAGTTCCAAAGGTGGTCTTGATATAGGAATTTTACTGAACTATCATATACGTGAAAATATCATCATTTGGAGGCCCTACATATACACGACTGGTAGACTCGTAAGGGGTAACCGCCGGTTATGCACTCAAAATCCTTACGGGATCTTCCGGTTATGCCTTCCGAGACCACACATATGTCAACAAACAGGTGAGTGTTCCAGATTCTCAACTGCGTCATAAAAGATGGGTGTGGACATGAAAAGGCAAACGGTCGATTTTTAATTTAATTTCTCCCCGTGGAAGGTAGTCAGATGTTTCTGTTTTGAGATGTTTTCCAGTGCCCAATGAAGGCATTTTCAGCTACCCGGACGATGCGAAACTAATCCAACATACCATATAACACGTAATTCAAACCACTTTCATGTTGAAATACATACGAGTGTTGCAAAATTTCCGCAGAATTTGTTCCAGGAGCTTTAATATTTGTGCCGATTAGGACTTACGAGGACCGATTACCCCTTACGGGAGAATTACCCCTTACGAAAAAGCCAACTAATGTGTGTCTGATTGAACTGCTTTTCTTCATTCAATAATTCACACAAACGGTTCATCAAAGTCCTGAAGACACGAAAGATGATCGGTACGACTGATAATACTGTTAACTTTATTCAGAACGATAACTTAAAATCGAAATTCGTACGCTCGTATTAATTGCTCGAACGAATGTATCCAAATTCGTGTACTCGAACGAATTGCTGAAAACCTGATATTGTTACATTTTCAAGGCATTTATCGGATATGCTCGTACAGTAGAATAAATTTCATATAAGATACGCATTTTACTATACGTCCCCTCGCCCCCGCACATCGGGGCTTGAAGAAATAGATTGGCTGCATGATGCTTTCACGCAGAGCTGAAACCGACCCGCACGCGAGTACTAGGATCTAAGCCTGCCCAGGCAAAGCGGTGCAAGTCGTCCATGCTTATTCAACCTATTGTTTTCATTGGGCGGCAGGGCTTGGGATGTCATTTCAAGTCAATGTCGGGTAAAAGTCCCACAAAATTGGAAGCAACGTCTTCGAAATGACCTTTACAGTGTTGACGGGGTCGTTAAACCTCAAACAATACAATACCATCGGGGCTTGGAGAAATAGTGCTTTTGCGCAGAGCTGAAACCGACCCAATTTGAGTACTGGTAAACCGTTTAGGTCTAAGTCTGCCCAGGATGGGAACGTTCCTTAACCCATTTCCATTTGGGGACATTGTGAATTTTGCTTATTTTGGCACTGTTGCCTAGGACACCAGCTTCATATAACCATTATTTCATAATGAATGGTCTGTTTTACATCAAACTCGACTGGAATGTGAGTGAGTGAGTTTTAGTTTTACGTCCCACCAACAGCTAAGGTCATACGGAGACGGGACCTCGGTTTAAAGACTCATCCGAAAGTCTGGAGAAGCCCGGGATCGATCCTGCGATCCCTGGTTTACAAGGCGAGTAGCGTAACCACTGCACCACGGAGGCTTCTCGACTGGAATGTTCACTGGGCGGTAGCCTTTCAAATGGAACCGTTTTAGGCTAAATCACTGCTGCCATGGTAACGAGGGGGCATCTCAAAGTTGTCAAAAGTGTGATTTCACATGTATTTTTGAGCCAATCTTGATCTTTACAATGCTGTCAAGGCAACAATCAAGGGGATTGGCACTGGCCATTTTTACTGTCTGCAGCATGTTTTACCAGCGTCAATTTTTAGGCATTATTGACCACAGACACCCTCAGATTTCATTTCAGCGGCCAGCTGGGCCTTACCCCATTTTTTTTTCGGGGGGTGAGGGGGGCTATCGCCCCGCTTCAAACCTCCATAGGTATATTTTTAGTGGGGAGCCGCGCAAAAAAAAATAACAAAAAAACAGGCCTGTTTAGGGCAACTAATCCTAACGCAAACGTAGGGTGGGGGGAATTCAGAGACGTAAAAAGACGTATCTAAGTGGGAAAGGGTTAAACGTTAGCGATTTCTATGGGCGGTAGGGCTTGAGATGCCATTTCATCCCGATGTCGGGTAAAAGTCCCACAAAAAGTAAACAACGTCTCTGAAATGAAACGATTTTGCAAACTAAGCTTTTTTTTTTGGTTTTGATTTTTACGGCCCTTTCAAGATTATTTCACGCAAACTAAGATATATATATATAATAACTGAAGGCTCTAGATATTGGATTTACGAAGTGTCACAGGGCATTAAATAAGGGGAACCGAGGTCAAAACATCGATATCCAATATGGCCGCCGAAGAAAGTAGGTCATCAGTTGCGTCATCGTTGTTTGCCTCAAAAGCGCTGCCCATTCCACTCATATTATTCTTAACCCTTAAGACGCCGAGAAAAAAATGCATCTGAAAATGTCGTCTGCTTATGGCGTCTGCTGAATATTCTTGCAACCATTTGAGATATATTTTATTCATATAGTTTGCAAAAATGTCTCTTAAAGTGACCGGAAGACGACAAAGCAGACGACAATTGTCGTGATTGGCATTTTATGGGTTATCACATATTCTGTGACCTTCTAAATAGTCGAATTTCAATGGTCCGAACTCTTCTGGGACCCAGGAAAAAAATCGAGATGCATGCGGGGGGGGGGGGGGGGGGAAGAAATCGGGATTATTGGGGATGACTTAAAGATCTATACAAAAATAGAAAAAAGAAAAAAAATGTGAATAGTCATCAATTTCGCCTCATTGAGGCGATTATAATGCATGTACACAACACACATTTTCAAAATAAAATGAGAACAGAATCCATAATTCATCCGAAATAGATTTACAGTGAAATTCTTATATTAAGACCATCATTGGGTCTGTTCAAGAGTTGTCTTAAAGACCAAAAGTGGTCTCTAATTAGGAGTCATTTGGCGCAGACAACACAAAGAAAGATGATGATGATTATTATTATTTGAGCCCCGCCAAGCGAATTTGTCTTCGAGCATTCCGTCATGACAAATTTTAACTGCGCATGCCCAGCCATTCAGAGGGGCCAGGGATATGGCTTTCTGTCTGAAGGTTCCTCTTGTATGAGCGAACAGCGAAGGTTCTGGCGAGACTGCGCGCAAGCGCAGGCTCGCCTGAACCTTCGCTACTCGCATAGGCGATAAGTACCAAAAACGCTTGACGGGGCCCATTTCTTGTTTAACGACGCGTCAACCACAAAAAGAAAAAATAACTAACTTGAACCTCAACTTCCCGCTCAACTTAGTAACTTTTGAAAATTAGATTTGGTAGTCCTACTTGTAATCATGTTTAGGTGGTCTTTTTTTCTTTCGATACTGCATCACCCCCTCGCGAGGATTACGTGTCTTAATGGCTCCGTCTTAATAACGGAATTTTACTATATATCTGGAAGAATGGAAACAATTCCATAGGCCTGAATGAATTGATAATGTGAACAGGGTCATTGACATTTACTTGTATAAACATGGTTACATGTACTTAAATTCCACCTGCCCAACAACGGTCCCGTGGCCCAATGGATAAGGCGCCTGACTACGGATCAGGAGATTGCAGGTTCGAATCCTGCTGGGATCGTTTCCTTATTTTTATTTTTGGCCAGTTATGTTTTCACCTGGCCCTACCGTCATCACTCCATTTTTCTTCCGGCCTCGGTGGCTTTGTTGGATAGGCGTCTGACTTGTAATGTGGATGTCACGGGTTCAATTCCCGTCCGGTCGCGGCAAGATTGCTCATGAAATATTTTCCACGCTCATTCAGGTCCATAGAGGCCTCCGTAGTGTAGTGGTTACGCTACTCGCCTTGGAAACCAGGGGTCGCAGGATCGATCCCGGGCTTCTCCAGACCGTGAGTTTCGGATGAGTCTTTAAACCGAGGTCCCGTCTCCGTATGACCTTAGCTGTTGGTGGGACGTAAAACTCAAACACTCACTCACTCATTCAGGTCCTTCTAATTTTTCAAGAAGGGCAGTTACCTGGGTAAACAAACAAAGGCGGTTGGGCTCAGGAGTCTGTGTTAGGTGTTTGTTTGAATTTGGGTTTAACGTCCCCGCCAACATTATTTAGGTCATTTTGGAGACGTTGCTTCCAATGTTGTGGGACTTCTACCCGACACTGAGGTGAAATGACATCCCAAGCCCTGCCGCCCAATGAAACCAGAAGGCTTATATGCATTGAACGATCTGACTCATACCACTTTGTCTGGGCAGGCTTAGTGCTTCTAAGCGGTTTACCAGTTCTTGTGTGTGGTCAGATTCAGCTCTACGTTGAAGCATCATGCAGCCCAATCTATTTCTCCAAGCCCGATGGGCGGGGGCGAATGTGACAGGTGTAAACAAAAATGGCTCATTACAAACACACACATGTGACATAGCGCATTCTTTCATATCAACAAAATGGCTACATTTCCGATGAAATTTTGAGATATTTTGCTTAATTAAATTCATAACATAGGTTGTGGGTGCCTGTTAGAACCGCAGTCTGTGTGCTAAAATGGCGTCTTCATTATCTATAGAACTGGCTTGTTTGTTGTTGTTTTTAAATATCTTTGTTTATTGTTTTTATTTCTAGTGTAAACATAGATTCTGGGTGCTCGTCAGAACTGCCTCATTGAGACGGTTCTATAATGAGTACCAACAGTGAACATTACAGCCCAGTTTTCTGTATTTAAGGAAGCCTCCGTGGTGCAGTGGTTACGCCACTCGCCTTGTAAACCAGGGGTCGCAGGATCGATCCCGGGCTTCTCCAGACTTTCGGATGAATCTTTAAACCGAGGTCCCGTCTCCGTATGACCTTAGCTGTTGGTGGGACGTAAAACTCAAACACTCACTCACTCACTCTGTATTTAAAGTGGGATTTGCGGGGGTGTTTAAACATATTTTATTGCAGTTCAGAACGGGCCTAAAGTTCTACCAACATTAATTACGGCCCTTTCCCTACAATTTTGTACAATAGTGTCCATTACAGGTCTCGTTGCCAAATGGATAAGACGCCTGACTGCGGATTTGTTTGTTTGTCTGATTGATTGATTTGAGGTTTAACGTCCCCGTCAACACTATTTATGTAATTTTGGAGACGTTGTTTCCAATTTTGTGGGTCTTTTACCCGACATCGAGATGAAATGACATCACAATCCCTGCCGCCCAATGAGACCAATAGTTTATTGCATTGGCCGACTCGCAACACTTTGCCCGGGCGGGCTTAGACTTTCTAAGCGGCTTACCAGTGCTCGTGTGCGGTCGGTTTCAGCTCTGCGTGGAAGCATCATGCAGCCCAATCTATTTCTCCAAGCCACGTTGGGCGGAAACCACCTGACTGTGGATCAGATTATATATAAAGAACAGATAAAATATTTTTTAAATCTTTTATTATGATTTTGAAAGAAGAACTAAAAGCGCTAATTTTTGTCGGTCTAAATTGCGGAATATCACATTACAAACAGTATGAAAAATAAATGGGCCCCGTCAAGCGATTTTGGTACTTAGAGCCTATGCGAGCAGCGAAGGTTCAGGCGAGCCTGCGCATCCGCGCAGTCTCGCCAGAACCTTCGCTGCTCGCTCATACAAGCAGTGAATCAAGAGGAACCTTCAGACAGAATGCCATATCCCTGGCCCCTCTGAATGGCTGGGCATGCGCAGTTAAAATTTGTCATGACGGAATGCTCGAAGACACAAATTCGCTTGGCGGGACTCACATGGTGATGAATAGTGGGAGGTTGGCGGGGTAGTGGGAAGGTGCTGTGTAGGTTTCAGTGCCGGGGCGTTCTACTGTTCTGGGTTCAGTAGGGCAAGAGTCTGTTGTACATGCAGCAGGTCCGGGATTGGGCCTTTTTTACCTCCTACTCTTTCCTATCTTCCCTTATTTAATGCCCCAGCTCTTGGGAGACGGCTTGAAATGGACGGTTGCTTGCTCTGTTGCTATATGAACCGGCCGTTGACCTCCCACCCCCCCCACCCCACTCCCCGCCAATTGTACTAACTGATCGCTTGGACGGCCGAAAATGACAGCAGATCATTACGATAACACATCCGTGTGATAAAGTGCATTTTTCAAACCTCAAAAAAGGTATTTTTCTGATGAAAATTTGTGATTGTTTCCTTATTTCTGCTCCAAACATAGGTTTTGGGTGCTCGTTTCTAACGAATACCAACAACCTATGTTTTGGAGTAAAAATAAGGAAAATAAAGTTTACCCCCGTAAACCCCAATTTTCACTATATAAAGTAGGGTTTAGGGGGGTCTTTATTTCACGGACTTGTTCACGTGATGTAATACACACCTTTACAGGGTTGGTTTTTACGGCCCCCACGTTTAGGGGCTTGAAGAAATATATGGGCTGCATGATGCTTCCACGCAGAGCTGAATCCGGCCCGCACACTAGTACTGGTAGACCGCTGAGAGGATCTAAGCCTGTCCAGGAACCCCGGTGCGAGGCGGACCGTCCATGCTAATAAACCCTATTGGTTTCATTGGGTGACAGGGCTTGAGAAGTCATTTCATCTAAATGTCGGGTAAAAGTCCCACAAAATTGGAAGCAACGTCTCCAAAATGACCTTTACAGTGTTTACGGGGACGTTAAACCTCAAAACAAACAAATTTACATGGTTTTTCCCACATTTCTGCTCCTGATCTGGGTCTGCACTGTTTGTTTGCTTGGGCCTGTCAGCCCCAATGCAAGCATGTAGGATCATGAGGGCAAGTTTAGGTTTAGTCATTACTGATGATGTGGCAGCTTTGTACATGTCAGGAAGTGTAAACAGCTTTTCCTATTTGAGCCCCGCCAAGTGACTTTGTGTCTTCGAGCATCCCGTCATGACAAATTTTAACTGCGCATGCCCAGCCATTCAGAGGGGCCAGGGATATGGCTTTCTGTCTGAAGGTTCCTCTTGATTCACTGCTTGTATGAGCGAGCAGAGAAGGTTCTGGCGAGACAGCGCGGATGCGCAGGCTCGCCTTGACCTTCGCTGCTCGCATAGGCTCTAAGTACCAAAATCGCTTGACGGGCCCATTTAACATTTAGGACTTCTGAATTTAGGATGGGGCCCTCGAGGCTGAAAGGACTCTCAGAATTTTGAAATGAGGGAAAACCCTGTTATACTTCGTAAATCCAATATCTAGAACATTCAAAAATTATATATATATATACAGCTTAGTTTGCACAATCGTTTTATTTCAGAGACGTTGCTTACTTTTTGTGGGACTTTTACCCGTCATTGGGATGAAATGACATCTCAAGCCCTACCGCCCATAGAAATCGCTAACGTTTAAGGAGCGTTTCCTTCCTGGGCAGGTTTAGACCTAAACGGTTAACCAGTACTCAAGTTGGGTCGGTTTCAGCTCTGCCCAAAAGCACTATTTCTCCAAGCCCCGATGGTATTGTATTGTTTGATTTGTGGTTTAAGGTCCACGTCAACTCTTTAAAGATCATTTCGGAGACGTTGCTTCCAATTTTGTGGGACTTTTACCCGACATTGACATGAAATGACATCCCAAGCCCTGCCACCCATTGAAAACAATAGGGTTTATAAGCATGGACGACTTGCACCGCTTTGCCTGGGCAGGCTTAGATCCTAGTACTCGCGTGCGGATCGGTTTCAGCTCTGCTAGGAAGCATCATGCAGTCCATCTATTTCTTCAAGCCCCATCGGGCGGGGGCGAGGGGGCTTATAGTAAAGTGCGTATCTTATATGAAATTTATTCTGCTGTACGAGCACATCAGATAAATGCCTTGAAAATGTAACAATATCAGGTTTTCAGCAATTCGTTCGAGTACACGAATTTGGATACATACATACGAGCGCACGAATTTCGATTTTAAGTCATCTTTCTGAATAAAGTCAACAGTATTATCAGTCGTACCGAGCAACTTTCGTGTCTTCAGGACTTTGATGAACCGTTTGTGTGAATTATTGAATGAAGAAACGAATTTCAATCAGACACCCATTAGTTGGCTTTTTCTGTCCCCGTATGGGGTAATGCTCCCGTAAGGGGTAAATGGTCCTCGTAAGTCATAATCGGCACAAATATTAAAGCTTCTGGGACAAATTCTGCGGAAATTTTGCAACATATATATTTCAACATGAAAGCGGTTTGAATTACGTGTTATTTGGCATGTTGGATTAGTTTCGCATCGTCCGGGTAGCTGAAAATGCCTTCATTCGTCACTAGAAAACAGGTCAAAACAGAAATATCGGACTACCTACCTCAGGCAGAAATTAAATTAAAAAGCGACCGCTTGCCTTTTCATGTCTACACAAGAAATGAAAGTTGTTGAGAATTGCATTGCCCGATTTCTCAAAATATGTTTACAAAAGTGACTAAAAATCAAATATCGGGAACACTCACCTGTTTGTTGACATATTTGTGGTCTCGGAAGGCATAACCGGAAGTTCTCGTAAGGATTTTGAGTGCATAACCGGCGGTTACCCCTTACGAGTCTACCAGTCGTGATATAACTACTACGTAAATAGACACTATACCAAGTGAAAACGAAAATTCCAATATGTGTACATGCGTCAAGCGAAGACTACAACGAGACTGCGAACCCTACTTAGTCCAAACACAGCACTTCTGTCTACATCAAGAAGTATTGGGCTTATGACCGTACATATAGCACACAGTGACGGCTCTGATCAGACCGCGCATATGCATCTTCGCGGCGCGCCGTTCCGCTTCAAGCGACCCATTTAACTGACGATCGACCATTGGTTCGATATACAGTAAAAACCCTATAAAAAGACCACCTTTTGGACTTTTCAAAAGTGGCCTTTAATCCATTTAGTACCAGAAACTCCAAAACGGGTAACCTGGCAAACAGTGCAGGCCCAGATCAGACGCCGCAGAACGCGGCGTCTAATCAGGGCCTCCACTGTTTGCTAAAAGTTCAGTCATTTTCCAAATAAATTTTGATGAAAACACAATCTGACACCCCAAAATTTTGAAACGAACCCCTGCTATATATAAGGAGGAAGAGTCCATTTGATACATAAAGGTTAAAACCACTTTTGAACAGTCAGAAAGGTGGTCTTTGACCAGCGGACACAGTGTGCAGAAATCACAAAAAAGAATAGCTGCAACCTACTGAATAAGGTTTTTAAAGCAGAATTAGTCAAAATTTGAGGCGGTCTTAATTGCGGAATTTCTCTGTAATTACATGCAGTGTGTTTTGGTTGTAATTGGGCTAAATGAAAAGAATTTTCTTATGACATCTATGGTTCACATTTGAAAGATAAACCTAGCTAATAAGGAAAATGACATAAGCACTGAACAATTAGCGATCCTTCTGTGCGAATACTAAACATTAGCTATGCATATGCAACAAACAGTACAAGTTCTGGAGAGGCGGCGCATCTATTAAAGGGCGGTTTCCTGAGTTTGTTTTCTGCTGGTATATGTGTTCAACGCCCCAATCAACACTATTTAGATCATTTTTTGGAGGCTTTGATTCCAATTTTTGGGGAGTTTAGAAAATAAAAAGTATGTTTTAAGTACCCTTTTCATACGGTTCTTTGCATAACCGAGTCGCGGCAACCGAAAATGCGAGTTAAGACGTGTGCATTCGTGCACCGACTGACGAGTCTTCGCTGTACGCCATACCGTTAACAATTGAGAAGTTTTTTTTTTTTACAGACAAAGGGTGTCAGGCTGATTGGAGCCATTGTGTGTGCACACATATGAAGACATATTTGCACTCGACGCGACTCATTCTAAAACCTTCGTCAGTCGATTGTACCAGTGACAGGGAATTTTAAGGGGAATGGAAACACCTGATAGATTTTTCCATTTTTCAAAGGGAGATCACTTTCGGGACTTCCTGTTCGTTTTTCTATAAGCCATGTCCCACTGAAAAAGGGGTCTACTCTTAAAGGAAAGAATTTGCTCCTTTCTTTAAGAGTTGACCACTATTGGCATGGGAGACAAAAATACTTCTGCAGGAGTTGCCTATCCCCTTAAGTAGATAATGCAATACTGAAAGCAAAAAGAAATGCAACTTCTTAAAATCATCGTTGCCGTTCATCGACATCTGGCCATGCTTTTTTCTGCTGGAATGTGTTTAACGTTCCAATCAACACTATTTAGATCACTTTTGGAGACTTTGATTCCGATTTTGTAGGAGTTAAGAAAATAAAAAAATATGTGTTAAGTACACTCTTCACACGGTTCTGTGCATAACCGAGTCGCGGCAAACGAAAATGCGCGTTAAGACGCGTGCAGTCGCGTACGGTTTGACGAGTCTTCGCTGTGCGCCATACGGTTGACAGTTAAAACAAAGTTTGTTTTTTCCAGACAAGGGATGTCAGGCTGATAGGAGCCATTGCGAGTGCACACATATGAAGACATATTTTCACTCGACGAGACTCATTCTAAAACCTTCGTCAGTCGATTGCACCGTTAACAAGGAATTTTAAGGGGAATGGGAACACCTGGCAGACTTTCCGCCATTTTTCAGAGGGAGATCACTTTCGGGACTTCCTGTTCGCTTTTCTTTAAGCCCTGCCCGACTGCTCCTCAGGAGCAAATTCTTTCTTTTAAGAGTTGACCCCTATTGGCATGGGAGACAGGAGTTGCCTACCCTGAAGATGTTCCCATTCCCCTTAAGTAGCTAATACAACACTGAAAGCAAAAAGAAATGCAACTTCTTATTCAAATCAAACTGAGATCAATATCGTTGCCGTTCATCTACATCTGGCCTTATCAATCAAGTTCATCCTGTAATACTCGTATCCTGTGATGTCACCTCAACTTTGACCCCGTGTGCTTCAAACTCTTCGTTTCCCGCCTTATCCATCTGTGGAACATTGGGCTTCACTTACCCTCTGGAAGTCTGAAAATTGCAAATCTTTCGAAGGTTCTGTTCAGCGCGACAGTCCACCCATTCTTATTGTTAATTAACTATGGGAACCATTCTTGGGTTGTCCCAAGATGATATACTTCTTAAGAATGACATACGAGGCTATAAACTCACCATCAAAACAGTGAAAACGTCACTTTTTTCAGACGTTTAACGTCCCCATCAACACTATTTAGGTCATGTTGTTGACATCACTTCCAATCAGTTTGTGAGACTTTTACCCGACGATGAGATGAAACCAATAGGTATATTTGCATGGACGGTCCGACTCGCATCACTTTGCCTGGGCAGGCTTAGACCTTCTAAGCGGTTTATCAGTACATGTGCGGTGTGTTTCATCTCTGTGTGGAAGCATCACATCAAGTAACATGCCTATATAAATCTGACCCCTCGTTTGAACCCCACTTTTATGTAGTAAAACTGAGGTTTACAGGGGTATACATTAGTTTTTCTTATTGCACGACCCGCAGAAAAAGCGACCGACTGAAGTCGGTTGATTTTCTAAGAGTGCCCTAAAATCACCGTGTCATTCTGTCAGTCTGTCTGTCCGTCCGTAACCCGTTTGTGAAAATTGGTGATAGTGACTTAACCGCTTGGAATATTTAAACAATTTTTGGTATACTGATAGATATCAATGAGATCTAACCAATGAGATTGCGAAATACTACATTCCATTTAGTATAGCCTCGCCGAGGCGAAAAATGTGAAAATTTTCGAACTGCTTCTCCTCGGGAACCGTTGGGCCGATTGAAGTCAAATTTCATATGGAGCCTCTATGGGATGGGGGGAACCAAAATTTGCTCATGGGGTCCAGGTCACATGACCAAAATGGCCGCAAAGCCATATATGGTCTGTCTGTTCGTCCGTCCGTAACCCGTTTGTGAAAATTGGTGATAGTGACTTAACCGCTTGGAATATTTAAACAATTTTTGGCATACTGATAGATATCAATGAGATCTAACCAACGAACTTGCGAAATATTACATTCCATTTAGTATAGCCTCGCCGAGGCGAAAAATGTGAACATTTTCGAACTGCTCTTCCTCGGAAACCGTTGGGCCGATAGAAGTCAAATTTCATATGGAGCCTCTATGGGATGGGGGAAACCAAAATTTACTCATGGAATCCAGGCCACATGACCAAAATGGCCGCCAAGCCATATATGGTAAAAACCCTTCAAAAATAGTCTTCCCCAGAACCACTGGGCAGATTTCCACGAAACTTGATAAATAGCATCTGGAACGTAGGCCCATCATAAATTGCTAAAATGGTGACCCTGGGTTGACCTTGAACTTTTTTGTGCCTAGGTCAAACTTTGACACACATGCTTTTGTATTGGAAAAGTGAGAATGCATTTTATCCTGCAAACGATTCAGAATACAGTACTAGAGTATAAGATATGTGTTTGCTCCTTACAATAAGGCGCATTTATTGGGGGAACCGTTTTAGGTCCAGGTCACATGACCAAAATCGCCGCCATACCCATATATGGTAACACTCATAAAGCTAAAAGTAACCGGCGGGTCGTGCACTTCAGCTGAAGCACTGGTTTCTGATCTAAAATGTAGATTGAGTGTACTCGTTAGAACCGCCTCGATGAGGCGGTTCTAACGTGTACCCACAATCTATATTTTGAGCAGAAATAATAACAATCTCACAATTTTTAACTGAAAATGTTCGTGTTTTTTTTTTCGGCGTTGACATTTACAATGTATTTGTATAGGCGTGTTCTCATAATGATGCAGCCTGGTCTACATGTAGCATGCAGCGAAATCTATTCCGCCAAGCACCATGTTGTGACATTCTGTTTCTTCTGTAAACGGATCGCACCGGAATCTGCGAAATGGATTTGATCCTGACGAGCAGAATCCTTCCTCTCCTGGAAAGGGAGACAAAATAGTTTTAAGGGTCCCCTCTCGTTAAGATATATTTATTCCCGTTCAATATTTTCTATAAAAGGGTTATCCTTTGGAAGCAAAGAATACACCACAGAACTGAAAACCTTGGAGTGTACAAGTATTTCTGGGCCAGACTAGCTAGTTTCGGCCAATTAGGCCTCATCAGTGACCCTCAAATATTTTCAAAAGTCCAGAATGAAATCTACGATCCCAAAGGACAAGAAAATATTAACTACACTATGGTGTGTACCCAAGTCATGCTCGGTAACCCAGATATGATCCAATTTGAATATTCTTAGTAAATGTCCACAAGACCAAGCTCTGTACCCGATATCATATGCATGAGCCTTCTGGTTTCAGGCAAGAGGATTTTTAAAGGGTTTCCCTATATAACTTCATGTAAAAGATGTGAGCCCTGTGGTGGGGCCATTTTTGGTCCAAAGGTTATAACTTAAACAATCTGGGTAAAAGTCTACCAGCCGAATCTGTTGACGAAATATCACTGGTTTCAGACAAGATTAAAAAAAACCCTATAAAACATGTGGGCCCCGCGCGGGGACATTTTTGGCCCTAGATATACAACAGAACAATCTTGCAAGAGTCCACTCGAAACTGTGTGCGAAAGATCAAAGATCTGGTTCTTCTGGTTTCAGGCAAGAAGATCTTTTATAAGTCTATGCAAAACAATTGAGCGGGGCCATTTTAAACTTTTGTACATACCAAATATAAAAGGTATTCTGGTTTTAGACAAGACATTTAAAAAGACTTTTATTTCCCCTTTTCGTTGCCATGGCAACTAGAGTTCTGCACGGAATGCAATTCTTTGTACAACATTGAAAGCTGACCACCGAAAGATCATTTTGCTAGGATTGGTAAGAATCTGTTCGGTAGTTTAGGAGGAGATGCCATTTTAAAGAAATTGTGAACGGACAAACGGACGGATATACGGACGGACGACGATGACGGATCACAATAGCTCCCCTGGAGCCTTCGCCTCAGGTGAGCTAAAAAACTTCTACCATTATTCTCTCTTCCTGAGAGTACGGTTTAGCCTTCGCCTCAGGTGAGCTAAAAAAAATTCTACCATTATCCTCTCTTCCTGAGAGTACGGTTTAGCCTTCGCCTCAGGTGAGCTAAAAATTCTACCATTATCCTCTCTTCCTGAGAGTACGGTTCAGCCTTCGCCTCAGATGAGCTAAAAATTCTACCATTATCCCCTCTTCCTGAGAGTACGGTTTAGCCTTCGCCTCAGGTGAGCTAAAAAAAATTCTACCATTATCCTCTCATCCTGAGAGTACGGTTTAGCCTTCGCCTCAGGTGAGCTAAAAAATTCTACCATTATCCTCTCTTCCTGAGAGTACGGTTTAGCTCTGCCTCAGGTGAGCTAAAACAATTCTACCATTATTCTCTTCCTGAGGGTACGGTTGTCGGATTCGGGCGCAGTAATATGCACTGTGCACTGGACTGTTTAACAACTTTAAGCCACCGCAGGAAAAGCTGACAGGCTCGGCATGACCATAATGGTGTTGACTGGGCCGTAAAACTCAAATACTAAACCAACAAATCTCGTTAACCATGGCTGTTTGTAACTCGTATTTGGCTATCTATTCTTCACGTGTCTTAAGATAGAAAAAGTTAGGGATGATTTAGGGATATTTTCTTATTTTTCTTCCACACCAGATGAGGAAATCCATCGAATTAGCTTGGGATAGAAATTCTGTTCTAACCCTGGTGTTCTTACCCAGCAAACGGGTAAAAATCGAATATTCTCACGAATTTGATAAATGCACTGGTTGAATACAACTCCATATATATGCGCCGTCACTAAACATCACTGTAATGTCATCACAATATGGAGGACGTCGGCAACCGAAGTGACTGCAGTATTAAAAATCCACGCTCAGCAATGGATTTAGTTTCTTTGATTTGAGGTTTAACGTCCCCGTCAACACTGTATAGGTCATTCTGGAGACGTTGCTTCAAACTTTGTGGGACTTTTACCCGACATGGAGATGAAATGACATCTCAAGCCCTAGAAGCCTCCGTAATGTAGTGGTTATGCCACTCGCCTTGTAAACCAGGGGTCGCAGGATCGATCCCGGGCTTCTCCAGACTTTCGGATGAGTCTTTAAACCGAGGTCCCGTCTCCGTATGACCTTAGCTGTTGGTGAGACGTAAAACTCAACCACTCACTCACTCACATCTCAAGCCCTGTCGCCCAATGAAGGCAATAGGTTTATAAGCATGGACAGTCCGACTCGCACCACTTTGCCATGGCAGGCTTAGATCCTCTAAGCGGTTTACCGGTACTCGTGTGTGGTCGGTTTCAGCTCTGCGTGGAAGCATCATGCAGCCCATCTATTTCTTCAAGCCCGAAAGGGCGGGGACCGACGGTCAGAATTGGAAGGTATGCAAGAAAAAGAATCCTACACGGGTGTGAGGGGTGGACAGAAAAATCCATCCCTCGGGATCACTGTCCGGCATCACTCGCCAAGCCTAGTGATGCCGGACAGTGCCCCTCGGGACGGATTTTCCATCCAGCCCTCACACCCCTGTAAAAGATTCTTATACGATAATCTTGAAAAGCGTATTTTGTATGTACTCATTAGAATCGATTCATTGAAAGAATTCTCTAGGGATCTGGGAGCTCATGTTCTGAAATTGTGGACGGACGGATGTCAGTAAAAAACTGCTCTCGTCAAATTAACTCATCCGTGAAATGAACAGCATTGTTAAAGCTATTTTATATGGAGAAAAATGGTACAGAGAACCCTCGTTATAACGGCAGTATTTGTGTCCTAATATGGTGCCAGTATAAGGAAGACTCCTAATAAGAAGTAACAAGAATTCCGCCGAAGGCTAAGGCTGACACGATTAATCGTTTAATCAATCGTTAAATTCCACAAAAATGATTATCATTTCTGATTTGCTTTTAATCGATTACTTCATAGGTACTATTTACTACCCAAAGCTATGCCTAAAATAGAGGGATGTGTGGCAAACAGTGCAGACCCTGATGAGACGCCGCATTCTGCGGCGTCTTATCTGGGTCTACACTGTTTGCTCAGGCCTGTCTGTTCAAATATACCTATGGTAATGGGCAACATATGGTAAGAGTCATGCTCAGACAGAATGCCAGACAGGTAAAATTATCACAAAAACCTTAGCGATTACTAATCGATTATCGATCGCAATGGCATGACTGATAATCGATTATCTTTTCAGCTCCGATTAGCCAGCGCTACCGAAGGCTATGTCGCGCCTGTGGGGGCGCAAAGTCAGTGAACCATGACATCTATGCCAAGGTCAAACATAAATGCTTGCATAAAAGTTGCCATTCTTAAATGTAAGCCTGTACTAAGTATCATTAATTAAGCTGTAATAATTCTTGAGAAATGAACTTAACCATAAGGTGAACGCTAGTGTGGTATCAATATTTTACAAGGTCAGTGATTCATAAAATGTAGGTCAAGGTCAAATATGGATGCTTGCATTTGCGTTGCAATCCACAGATTCAAGTTTGTACCAAATATCATTAATGGAGCTCTTATAGTTCTTGAAAAATAAACTTGACCATCAGGGTGAACACTAGGGTGGTCGCAATATTTTACAAAGTCAGTGAACCATAAAATGTAGGTCAAGGTCAAATATGGATGCTTGCATTTAAGTTTCCATCTCCAGATACAAGTTTGTACCAAGTATCATTAATGAAGCTCTTACAGTTCTTGAGAAATAAACTTGAACCTAAGGGTGAACGCTAGGGTGGTCGCAATATTTTACAAAGTCAGTGAACCATAAAATGTAGGTCAAGGTCAAATATGGATGCTTGCATTTAAGTTTCCATCTCCAGATACAAGTTTGTACCAAGTATCATTAATGAAGCTCTTACAGTTCTTGAGGAATAAACTTGAACCTAAGGGTGAACGCTAGAGTAGTCGCAATATTTTACCAAGTCAGTGAACCATAAAATGTAGGTCAAGGTCAAATATGGATGCTTGCATTTAAGTTTCCCACCCCAGATACAAGTGTGTACCAAGTATCATTAATGAAGCGCTAATAATTCTTGAGAAATAAACTTGAACCTTAGGGTGGTCGCAAATGTTGACGCCTTGACGAACGGACGAACGCACGGACGAAAAATCGGGCGCCTATATCGCGACATGCTAATAGCAGGCGCGACAAAAAGGAATTTCTTGCTTAATTACGCCAAGCAACAAATGTTGTGGATATTTGTTAGAATCGCCTCGTCGAGGCGATTCTAACAAATATCCATAACATTTGCTTCCTGGAGTATTAAATAATTACTATATTCTTGAATATTACTATTAATCCGTATCAACTTTAGCTTAGGATTCGTTTCAATGAAATTGTCGTTATAACGAGTTCTGCCGTTTTATCGATGGTCAGTATAAAATGGGCTGACTGGACTACATTGTACTTCGGCCCCGCCCATAGGGGCTTGAAGAAATATATGGACTGCATGATGCTTCCACGCAGAGCTGAATCTGGCCCGCACACCTGTACTGGTAAACCCCTTGGATGATCTAAGCCTGTCCAGGAACCGGGGTGTGAGGCGGACCGTCCATGCTTATAAACCCTATTGGTTTCATTGGGCGACAGGGCTTGAGATGTCATTTCATCTCAATGTCGGGTAAAAGTCCCACAAAATTGGAACCAACGTCTCCAAAATGACCTTTACAGTGTTGACGGGGACGTTAAACCTCAAATCAAACAAAACAAAACAAAACATTGTACTTAATTTTTGCTCAAAAATATACAATGTGAGTACTCTAAGGCGGTCCTAACGAGCACAAAAAATGTTTGTTTGCAGCAGAAAATAAATTACATGTATATACAAAATTGTCATCAGAAAACGTCAATTTTTAGACCCTAAAAGAATACATTGTGTCATTGTTCTAATGCCAATTTATCAGCCTTTGGGTCAAACCATCACGTGATCAAGTCCGTGAAATGAAGACCCCCATAAACCTCACTTTATATGGAGAAAACTGGGGTGTACGGGGATATATATTGTTTTTCTTATTTCTGCTCCAAGACATAAATTGTGGGTACTCGTTAGAACCGCCTCAACGGGGCGGTTCTAACGAGTACCAACAACATATGTTTCGAGTTGAAATAAGAAAAATATCACAAATTGTCATCAGAAAAATAGCCATTTTGGAGATGTGAAAATTTTTCTATGTCACACTGGCGTGTTATCGTAATGCTGAGGAACCTGCAGTTTTAGTCAAACCAACCCCTTTCTTACTGCTGCGCTGTTACATGCCCCGTTATTTTTCTGTGTCTTATCAGCCCAGATCTGTATTTGAAGAGTTGGCCACATGAGCAAATGAACACTTTATTGCGGTGTAAGGCGTTAACGTGCTTGCTCAGCGCACCCGAGCTCTTGTACTCTTTGCCACATTCACTGCATTTGTAGTTCATCCGTGAAATGAACACCCCCTTAAACCCCATTTTATATTGAGAAAACATTGTTTTTCTTATTTCTTCTGCAAGACATAGGTTGTGGGTAGTCGTTAGAACCGCCTCAATGAGGCGGTTCTAACAAGCACCAACAACATATGTTTCGAGTTGAAATAAGAAAAATATCACAAATTTTCATCAGAAAAATAGCCATTTCTGAGATGTGAAAAATGCACTTTGTCGCACTGGTGTGTTATGTTCATGCTATGGAACCTGCAGTTTTAGTCGAACCAACCCCTTTCTTACTGCTGCGTAGTTACATGTCCCGTTATTTTTCTGTGTCTTATTAGCCCAGATCTGTATTTGAAGAGGTGGCCACACGAGCAAATGGACACTTTATTGCGATATAAGGAGCTAACGCGATTGCTCAGCGCACCCGAGCTCTTGTTCTCTTTGCCACATTCACCGCATTTGTAGTTAATGTCTTCTATGCATTTCTTCTTATGTTTCTTATGTTTAGACAAAGAGAACCCCCCTTAAACCCCACTTTATATGGAGAAAATTGGGGTTTACGGGGGTATACATTATTTTTCTTATTTCTGCTCCAAGACATAGGCCGTGGGTACTCGTTAGAACCGCCTCGATGAGGAGGATCTAACGGGCACCTACACCATATGTTTTGAGTTGAAAATATCACAAATTTTCATCAGAAAAGTAGCCATCTTGGAGATGTGAAAAAGGCAGTATGTTATCGTAAGGCTGTGGAAACAGCAGTTTTAGTCAATTCGTTTTATTAGAGGTTTAACGTCCCAGTCAACACAGTATAGGTCATTTTGGAGACGTTGCTTCCAATTTTGTGGGGCTTTTACCAAACACTGAGATAATATGACATCTCAAGCCCTGTCGCCCAATGAAACCAAAACGGTTGATAAACATGGACGGGCCGACTCGCACCGCTTTGCCTGGGCAGGCTTAGATCCTCTAAGCAGTTTACTACTACTCGTGTGCGGTCGGTTTCTGCTCTGCGTGTAAGCATCATGCAGTCCATCTATTTTTTAAAGCCCCGATGGGTTGGGGCGAACGTAGTTTTAGTCAAACAAACCCCTTGCCTACTGCTGCGCTGTTACATGCCCCGTTATTTTTCTGTGTCTTATCAGCCCAGATCTGTATTTGAAGAGCTTGCCACATGTGCAAATGGACACCTTATTACGGTGTAAGGAGTTAACGTGATTGCTCAGCGCACCCGAGCTCTTGTACTCTTTGCCACATTCACTGCATTTGTAGGATATGTCTTCTATGCATTTCTTCTTGTGCTTAGACAAAGAGTCACTGAGAGAAAATAACTTCCCACATTTTTCGCACATATGTGACTGGATACCCAGGTGTTTATTCGAATGCTCAATAAACGGCTTTTCGTGGTGAAAAACTTTCGTACAACCTTCAACTTTGCACTGGTATTTTCCTTTATAACTTTCATCATGGTATTTTATTATATGGAAATTGAGTGCGCTCCTGCGGTTGAAAACCGCGCCGCACTGTTGGCAAGGTATAGGCCCAGGATGGCGCAGTTGCCTGTGGTCGTCGAACGCTTCTTGTGTTTTGAAAAAGAGATGACACTCGCCACAACGCAACAGACCAGGCTGGTGGGACCTGAGATGTCGCTGGGCTCCATAATTTGTAGTGTAAACCTTTTGACAGCAATCACAATTTTTTTTTTTTTTTTCTGGTTTGGGTTTTACGGCCCTTTCAAGATTATTTCACTCATATCGAGCCGATCGTTAATCATAGGTGGGCGAAAACCGGAGTACCCGGAGAAAAACCACCTGACCTTCCGTTGCAGAACTTGGCGTCTCACACGTGACCCGAGCGAGGCTCGAACCCACGGCGGTGAGAGACCTAATGACTAAGAGTCAGCGCTCTTATCCATTAGGCCACGGAGGCCCGTGACAGCAATCACAATGGAACCCGGAGCTGATTCGGGAAATGACGCTTGTGTTACTTTTGACGTCGCCATCATCCG
The DNA here is from genome assembly GCA_963580285.1 of Lucinisca nassula. NCBI lineage: Eukaryota > Metazoa > Mollusca > Bivalvia > Lucinida > Lucinidae > Lucinisca > Lucinisca nassula. The sequence continues at coordinate 125,561,417 of OY757010.1, read as the reverse complement.
TTACGTCATCTAAGCTGGAGTCACTTGTTTCCTTTTGTCTGAAATTATATAAATGACCCATAAAAATAGAATTTTTATTCATCATGCGGTCTATGTTGTCCTAAACAACTCGCTATACATTACGAAAACACGCCTATACAAATACATTGAACCGCCGAAAAAAAAAAAAATTCAGACGAAAAATTGTGATTTTTTTTTTTTTTATATTTCTGCTCAAAATATAGATTGTGGATACACGTTAGAATCGCCTCATCGAAGCGGTTCCAACGGGAACCCACAATCTTTTTTTTTAGAGGCGGTTTTAACGAGTACCCGCAATCTATATTTTAGAGCAGAAATAAGAAAAATAAGATTTCCCCCTGTAAACACAAGTTTTACTATTTATCAGTTACCCCCTGTATATATTGCATTGTAACGCACTGACCTGATAAAGATATGCTATCTCAGGACAAGTGAGCTTTATCACGTCAACGTGACATTGCACTTTTATTAACGAACCGGACTATGTTATTGTTACTGGGAAAAATGGAAAAAAAATACTTGAAAAAATATCATACTTGAATATGGTCAGCTAATACTAAATATATCGACCGCTAGAATGCTGGGACGCACTGAGGACCATCAGTTACTGATCGAAAATTGTTGATTTTAGAGTGTACAAGGGGATAAACTGATAAATAGAATACCAGATTCGTGTCATTTGATATCAAGTTTATCAGGCTCGGCTTCGAGAACGCATGTAGAATCGCTCGGCAAGCCTCGCGATTCTACCAGCGTTCTCGAAGCCTTGCCTGATAAACTTAATATCAAAAGACACGAATCTGGTATTCTCTATATACAAGTGGGGTTCAAGGAGGTCAATATTATATAGGCGGGTTTTCGTGATTCATGTCGCTTCAGTCGCTAGCCAATGGCCATACGCTCTTTGCTTTGTAGACGACCTAGTAACTGTGGTAAATTTATGAAGTTTCTATGATTTGTGTTGGTGGCTGCTTTGTTCAGTGGAGTAGAACCTTATAACTATTTTGGCACAGTCACCAAGGCAACATTCTGGGCAAGGCCTGCTGTCCTTGCAGTAGGTAAGGTTAGAGGTAAGGCTGACACGATTAATCGTATAATCGATGAATTGATCGATAAATTCCACAAAAAAGATTATCAATACGGATTTGCTTGTAATCGATTATTTGATAAGTGCACTTTACTACCCAAAGTTGTGCCTAAAATAGCTGGATCAGTGGCAAACAGTGTAGACCCTGATGAGACGCCGCATGTTGCGGCGTCTCATCTGGGTCTACACGATGTGCTCAGGCCTGCTTATTCAAATATACATATAGTAAAGTGTAACATATGGTAAGAGTTCTGCTCAGACAGAAAACCAGACAGGTAATATAATGACAAAAATCTTAGCGATTACTAATCGATTATCGATCGCAGTGACATTACTGATAATCGATTATCTTTTAGCTCCGATTAGCCAGCCCTAGTTAGAGGGCGAGTGCTGTTATTTTTTCTTTTTCTACATTACCATTCATTTTCCAATTTCTCCTCTACTATCCTTTCTATCTTTTTTCTCCATTTCTCTGGGAGACGACACAAAATGACCCAGAAGTGTTGACGTGTCGTTAAACCCCAAACAATTAATCTATTCAGTATTCTCAACGCTAGGGTCGATGCGCAAGCACTTTCTAAACTAATGCTAATTTTCCATGTCTAATCCGAAGTCGCTATTGAAATAATTCTTCCCATAACGTCGGGTAGCAATTATTCAAGGATAATATGGGTAATCTGTCTTATTTGTTTCTTGAAAAGGTTTATTGTATGTGCTCATTAGAATCACCTCCATGAGGCATGAGTACACCCAACATACCTTTATTAACCCTAAAGACGCCGAGAAAAACTACATCTGAAAATGTCGCCTTTTTTTTTTTTTTTGCAAACTTTTTAAAAATATTTTTGCATACAGGCAAACAGTGTGGGCCTAAATCAGACTGCTCCTACAGAAAGTCTGATCTGGGTCCACACTGTTTGCAAAAAAAAAAATACTTTTAAGGTAACCGGCAGACGGCAAAACAGACGACAATTGTCGTGATTGACATTTTATGGGTTAATACTAGATTTGGAATATCCAGGAACTATTCCCATGATTTATTCTTACTTGATGTACCCCTTACCCCGCTGAACACGAAACCCCACATCTTTGCAGTGTAGATCCAGATCAGAAGACATCTGATAAGGGTCTACACTGTTTATCATGCAGCATGTGAATTGAATGAGTACAGCATACATAATTACTTGATTGGTTGATAGTCATAAATGGGTGTTAATTTATTCAGCAGGATAAGGGTTAACGTTTATTCCCAATGGCTCGAATTTTTTTTTTTTTTTTTTTTTTTTAGCTCACCTGAGCACGAAGTGCTCAAGGTGAGCTTTTGGGATCGGTCTTTGTCCGTCGTCCGTCGTCCGTGCGTGCGTGCGTCCGTCGTCAACTTTTGCTTTAAACAACTTCTTCTCCAAAACTGCTGGACAGATTTTGATCTAATTTCACAGGAATGCTCCTTGGGTGATCCTCTACCAAAATTGCTCAAACTGTTCCGCTCGGGTGAACAAGATGGCCGCCAGAGCTAAAAATAGAAAAACCTTTAAACGACTTCTCCTGCTTAACCAGTGGATGGATTTTGAAATTATTTCACATGAATGTTCCTTGGATGACCCTCTACCAAAATTGCTCAAACTGTTCCGCTCGGGTGAACAAAATGGCCACCAGAGCTAAAAATAGAAAAACCTTTAAACAACTTCTTCTCCTTAACCAGTGGATGGATTTTGAAATTATTGCACAGGAAGGTTTCTTGGGTGCCCCTCTACTAAAATTGCTCAAACCGTTCCGCTCGGGTGAACAAAATGGCCGCCAGAGCTAAAAATAGAAAAACCTTTAAAGGACTTCTTCTCCTTAACCAGTGGATGGATTTCAAAATTACTTGACAGGAATGGACCTTGGGTGACCCTCTACCAAAATTGCTCAAACCGTTCCGCTCGGGTTAACAAAATGGCTGCCAGAGCTAAAAATAGAAAAACATTTTAACGACTTTTTCTCCTTAACCTGTGGATGGATTTTGAAATTACTTCACAGGAATGTTCCTTTGGTGACCCTCTACCAAAATTGCTCAAACCGTTCCGCTCAGGTGAACAAGATGGCCACCACAGCTATAAATAGAATAACCTTTAAACAACTGTTTCTCCTTATCCAGTAGATAGATTTTGAAATTATTTCACTTGAATGTTCCTTTGGTGAACCTCTACCAAAATTGCTCATACTGTTCCCCTCGGTGAACAAAATGGCCGCCAGAGCTAAAAATAGAAAAACCTTTAAACGACTGCTTCTCCTTAACCAGTGGTTGGATTTTGAAATTATTTCACAGGAATGTTTGTTTGGTGACCCTCTACCAAAATTGCTCATACTGTTCTGCTCGGGTGAACAAAATGGCCGCCAGAGCTTAAAATAGAAAAACCTTTAAACGACTTCTCCTCCTTAACCAGTTGATGGATTTAGACATTACTTCACAGGAATGTTCCTTGGGTGGCCCTCTACCAATATTGCTCAAACCGTTAAGCTCGGGTAAACAAAATGGCCACCAGAGCTAAAAATAGAATAACCTTTAAACACACTTTTCTCCTTAACCAGTGGATGGATTTTGAAATTATTTCACTAGAATGTTCCCTGGGTGACCCTCTACCAAAATTGCTCAAACTGTTCCGCTCAGGTCAACAAAATGGCCACCAGAGCTAAAAATAGAAAAACCTTTAAACAACTTCTCCTTAACAAGTGGATGGATTTTGAAATTATTTCACTGGAATGTTCCTTTGGTGACCCTCTTCCACAATTGCTCAAACCGTTCTGCTCGGTTGAACAAAATGGCCACCAGAGCTAGAAATAGAAAAAACTTTAAACGACTTTTTCTCCTTAACCTGTGGATGGATTTTGAAATAACTTCACAGGAATGTTCCTTGGGTGACCCTCTACAAAAAGTGCTCAAACCATTCTGCTTTGGTGAACAAGATGGCTGCCAGAGCTAAAATTAGAAAAACCTTTAAACGACTTCTTCTCCTTAACCAGTGGATGGATTTTGAAATTACTTGACAGGAATGTTCCTTGGGTGATCCTCCACCAAAATTACTCAAACTATGCCACTCTGGTGAACAAGATGGTTGCCAGAGCTAAATATAGAAAAACCTTTAAACAACTTCTTCTCCTTAACCAGTGGATGGATTATGAAATTATTTTGACAGGAATGAGGTTTGAGGTTTTTAGCTCTGGTGGCTATCATGTTTTTAGCAATTTTGTTAGAGGGTCACTCATGGAACATTCCTATAAAATTGCTTCCTTTTAGAGACAGATGTCTTTTAAAAGTTTTGGCCCCTACCCACCTTTGCTGCAAGGTGCTTCTACAGGAGTATTGGTAAACCTCTTTGAAGGTTTTAGCCTGTCTAAGCAAAGTGGTGCGAGTGGAACCATCAATACATTTTAACCCTATTGGTTTCATTGGGTGGCAGGGCTTGAGATGTCATTTCATCAAAAATGACTTCTACTTCTCAAAATGACTTCTACTCCTAAACAGGCAGACTGATTTTGAATTAATTTCACAGAAATGCTCTTTGGACCCAACCAAAATTGCTCAAACCCTCCACTCCACCATATATTACCCACATTTCCGTTTGCACAATAGGATCAGGTGAGCGATCCAGGGCCATCATGGCCCTCTTGTTTTTTTTTTTGGTTTGGGTTTTACGGCCCAAGATTATTTCACTCATATCGAGCCGATCGTTAATCATAGGTGGGCGAAAACCGGAGTACGCGGAGAAAAACCACCTGACCTTCCGTTGCAGAACTTGGCGTCTCACACGTGACCCGAGCGAGGCTCGCACCCACGGCGGTGAGAGACCTAATGTCTAAGAGTCAGCGCTCTTATCCATTAGGCCACGGAGGCCCGTTCAATGGCTCGAAATACCCTTGTCTCTAGTCCCTAAGAAGTTCGGGCCTTTGAAGACAATATGACCGAAGATCTACCATGGCCCGCTGCATTCTCAAGTACTACCTATGTTTGTTTGTTTGATTGAGGTTTAACGTCCCCGTCAACACTGTATAGGTCATTTTAGAGACGTTGCTTCCAATTTTCTGGGACTTTTACCCGACACCGAGATGAAATGACATCTCAAGCCCTGTCGCCCAATGAAACAAATAGGCTTTATAAGCATGGACGGTCCGATTCGCACCGCTTTGCCTGGGTAAGCTTAGATCCTCTAAGCGGTTTATCAGTACTCGTGTGCGGTCGGTTTCAGCTCTGCGTGGAAGCATCCTGCAGCCCATCTATTTCTTCAAGCCCCGATGGGCGGGGATGTATTACCTATGAAGGCATTATTTATCATAATTAATCTACCAGCCCGATTCCTTTCCATTTTAATCTAAAATTTGAACAAGTACTGTTGTGTCTAAAATAGCTGGATGACTGGCAAACAATGGAGATCATGATGGGACGTTTGCTCGGGCATGTCTGTTTGTTTGAGCACTATTTAGGTCATTTTGGAGACGCTGCATCCAATTCTGTTCGACAATGAGATGAAATGACAACTAAAGTCCTGCCGCCTAAAGAAACCAAAATAATTTATGCATTGGGTGGTGACTCACACCACTTTGCCTGGGCAGGCTTAGTCCTTCTAAGCGGTTTACCAGTAGTCATATGCGGTCCGTTTCAGTCTCTAACAGCACTTGTTCTCGAGAAATGGGCCTTACAAAAGGCTGACATAGTTGTCAACGACTGAACAAGGAAAACAAAATCCGTATACCAATCAAGGGTGAAAAATATCACTATTAAGAACTACCGCAACCATAGCCCATTTAACACCAGGACCCCAGTTATTCAAAGCGTTAGTTAACCCTTGTTCTGCTGAATATTCATATATGCCACACCCACTATCGATTATCTACCAATCAGATTACTTGATGCAAATTATTGCAACAAATTCACAATCTGAATGGCAAACAATGTAGATCCTGATCAGATGGCTTCGTCAGAAGCCATCTGATCTGGATCTACATTGTTTCAAAGATAAGGCATATCCGGGATTAGCAGGACAAGGGTTAAAAGCGCAATTCAAAGAAATTTTTAAAAATGCTTAATATGAAGCAGGGTGAAAGCAGACACAAAGAGGATGAAAACAAGAGCTGTCACTGTAAGCGACCACCCCGTGGGAGCCAATTTTTATGCCGGTTAAATTTTTTTGTGACGGACAGACAAACAAACAGACAGACAGACAGGGCAAAAACTATATGCCCCGAGAATCTCTCGGGGGGGGGGGGGGGCATAAAAAATCCAATTCAATCTAAAGTTATGAACATTTATATTTGATAATACCTATTTTCCTCTAAGAATAAACTTCCTTGATTGTTTTTATTCTTTTAACCCACCATGCATTCTGTGATGTCGTAGTTAAAATAATTTTAAAATGCAATATTTTCCATTTTGCTGTTGCCAAATATAGTTTTCTCATGCTCTTTGATTACTGTGTATGTTGTTCATAATTTAGGTAGAAATGAGAAATTTGAAAACAAATTTAAATTTAGAGTATTTTTTAAAATGTTTAAAACTACCATTTAATTTATACAAATTAATACAAATGCATTGTAAACTTTATATCTGAAAAAAAAAATCGACATTTTTAGATGAAAAATTGTGATATTTTTCTCATTTCTACTAAAGATATAGATTGTAGGTAAGAACATCGAGGCTGTTCTAACGAATACCCACAATCTATATTTTAGAGCAGAAATATGACAAGAGGGCCAAATGGCCCTGTATCGCTCACCTGTGTACTAGAAAATCATCAGTGATGTTTAGAAAAAAAAAAGAAACTGTGAAGAAAGGCGAGACATGTTTGTTTACCTGATTGATATAAATAACTTCTAGATAGATCCAGGGTTATCAATATAGTTGTACAAAGTCTATGGGAGATAAGGAGCCCTGGGGCATGGCCAATTCGGACTCCATGGGCATGACTGGCAGGATTTATGTAGGAGGCCACTTGACATTGCTACATTCTATATGTCTAACCTCTGGGCCTTATGGTTTAGGAGAAGAAGATTTTTGAAGTTTTTTCCAGTATAAGTCTGTAGGAGCTAATGAGCCCTGTGGCGTGGCCAATATTGACCCAAAGGGCATGGTTGGCAGGATTTATGTAGGCAACCTTTTTATATTGCTATATACTAAATATCTAAGGTCTGTACTTCATGGTTTCAGAGAAGAAGATTTTTGAAGCCTTCTTTTTTCTCCCATTATAATTTCTTTGGTGTTAACGGGCCACAGGATTTGGCCAATTTGGACCCCAGGGGCATGATTGACAGGATCCACTCGACGTTGCTACATGCTAAATACCTAAGCTCTGGGCCTTATGGTTTCAGAGATAAAGGTTTTTGAAGTATTTTTTTTTTTCATTTTAAGTGTTTTTTTTTTTCATAATAGTTCTATGGTAGCTAATGGGACCATGGGCGTGTCCAATTTTGACCCAAGGGGCATGGTTGCCAGAATTTATTAAGGTGACCATTTCATGTTGCTACATACTAAATATCTAAGCTCTGGGACTTATGGTTTCAGAGGAGAAGGTTTGTTTAGGGTTTTCTTTTGCATAATAAGTCTACTAATGGGCCCATGGGCGTGGCCAATTTCGACCCAAGGGGCATGGTTGGCAGGATTTATGTACTGTGCTATATATTTAAGCTCTGGGACCTGTGGTTTCAGAGAAGAAGATTTTTTTTAAGTTTTTTTTCCGATTGTGAGACTATGGGAGCTAAGGAGCCCTGGGGTGTGGCCAATTTGGATCCGAGGTGCATAATTGGCAATATTTATGTAGGTGGCCACTTGACGTTGCTGCATACTAAATATATAAGCTCTGGGCCTTATTAGACTTTAAGGTGCCAATAGACCCCCACCCTGCCCCATATGTGGGAGTTTGTGGGGGGGGGGGTATAATATTCTGAAAGCCGATTCTAAACCCTAAAGATTGAGACATGTTAGCACTCTGGGTGTTGCGGCGTAACCCTGAGGCGGCCAGTAGAATACGTTACCTGTAAGGCTGTTGACAATATTAAATGAATTAGCTTCCAATAGGCCAAAAAGCTAGTTTGAAGGTGCATTTCATGGTAAATAGCCCTTTTTAAGATTTCATGATGACATAAGTCGGCCACAGAAGGATCTCTGCAGCGATCATTATTGCGGGACAACAAAGTTAACGTGTATTACTTGTATAAGCATTTGTAAATAGACAATATGTGATACAAATATGAGTCTCAGCTGCAATGCAATCATTTCAAATCGATTCGCTTTGTCTGCGTCATATTTGTGATTTTGGTGGCCATTTTCTGACAACATAGTTTAATTACTGAATGGCTCCAGATAGTTACCCTATCTGTTGTCTGGGAAGCAAAACCTCTTTCCACTAAACCAACATATTTGTCTTTCTTCATTTAAATTGAGACTATAAAGCTTTTTTTTAATCTTAAAAGCGCATTAAAAGCAGGACAATGCTGGCCCAAGTAAATTTTCCATGTAACATACGTTACTATTTCTCATTTAGTGTACATTACCATCATATAACTATACCCTCGTATACATTACCATCATATAACTATATCCATAACATTTTTTTCCAGCGCACTTATGTTACTTACTCTATATCCAGACTACAAAGACAGCTGGCTATCCCGTTGAAGTGTTCAGAGGTCAATTACTCCGTTTCGATAGCTAATGACCTGCCACTATTACAATACTTGAAAATGGGGGTATGCTTACAATACTGCCCTTTATGAGAGAAAGAAAGCTCTTAGAAAGCTCAAATATGCACCAAAATGCAGGCTGATATCTGCCGTTAAGTTTTGTATACAAGTGACAGCAATATTCTTGAACATAACTTTGATTTTGGAAGCGACAGGAGGTACAATTGCCAAATTTCATATGTAATCTATGTTACCCATTCAATAACAGGAACACTGATATTCTGAATGTCTTCAAATTTGTCAATTTAGAAAGCACTTAATTTCTTTTCAACATTTATGTCCAAATTTGTTTCAGTTCTTGCCTTAATCATCAATTTCTTTTGTTCTTGTATTTGCATGGTACATTTCTAAATTACGTATTGACAACGTATTCTACAGCCCGGCATATGATAAAGCCCCAACGACCAGTGCTAACATTTGGTACTTTAGTATATATACTTTCAAACTATGTATGTCTGCAAAACTCCAATGGTGCAGAGTCACCAAATCCTGGCTTATGGTCTATATGGCTTAAGAGAAGATTTTGGAAGTTTTTTCCATTAAAAGTGAGCTTGATTAAATACCTATTAAGTTTCAGACTGATCGGATGAAAACTATAGGAGGAGTTATCTGGAAACAAAAAGTTTACAGACGGACGGACGGAAGCCGACCCCATACCATAATATGACAGTTTTTATAATAAAAGATGTTTAAAAAAGATGCGTCAGTTAGTTTTTTATGAGGAATCCATATAAGAAATTTCAAAAACCCTAGTATACAGGGTTCAGAAGTATACTATTCAACAACAAGATGGCCCTGAATCGCTCACCTGAGAATAAGTGTCTCTAGTACAGTCTTGGCCCAAGGGCTATAATTTGAACAAACTTGGTAGCGGTCCACTAGATGAAGCTTCATACCAAATATCAAAGACCTGGGCCTTCTGGTTTCAGAAAAGAAGATTTTTAAAGGTCTTCCCTTATATTATATAATCCTATGTAAAACCAGTGGGCCCGAGCACGTGGTCATTTTTGGCGCCAGATTATTATTTGAATAATCTCAGTAGAGGTCCGCTAGATGACGCTTCATGCCAAATATCAAAGACCTGGGCCTTCTGGTTTCAGACATGAAGATTTTTAAAGGTTCTTCCTATATACACCTATGTGAAACTAGTGGGTCCCGGGGCTGGGCATTTTGGTTCCAAGGCTATGATTTGAACAATCTTGGTAGAGGTCCATTAGACCAAGCTCTATACCAAATATCAAAGACCAGGGCCTTCTGATTTCAGACAAGAAGATTTTCCCTATATAAGCCCATGTAAAACTAGTGGGCTCTGGTGTGGGGACATTTTTGGTGCCAGGGCTATAATTTGATCAATCTCCGTAGAGGTCCACTAGATGAAGCTTCATACCAAACATTAAAGACCTCTGCTTTCTGGTTTCAGACAAGAAGATTTTAAAAGTTTGTTCCTATATAAGCCTATGTAAAACTAGTGGGTCCTGGCATAGGGACATTTTTGGGCCCAAGGCTATAATTTGGACAATCTTGGTAGAGGTCCACTAGATGAAGCTTCATACCAAATATCAAAGACTCGGCCTTCTGGTTTCTGACAAGAAGATTTTTAAAGGTTATCTCTGTATACGCCTATGTGAAACCGGTTGGCCCCGGCATGGGGGCATTGATGGCCCCAGGACTATATTTTGAACAATCTTGGTAGAGGTCCACTCGATGAAGCTTCATGCCAAATATCAAAGACCTGGGCATTCTGGTTTCAGACAAGAATATTTTTAAAGGTTTTCCTTATACATGCCTATGTGAAACCAGTGGGTCCCGGCGGGGCATTTTTGGCCTCAGGACTATATTTTGAACAATCTTGATACAGGTCCACTGGATGAAGCTTCATGCCAAATATCAAAGACCTGGGCCTCCTGGTTTAAGACAAGAAGCTTTTAGGTTTTCCCTATATAAGCCTATGTGAAACCAGTGGGCCCCGGCGCGGGGGCATTTTTGGCCCCAGGACTATATTTTGAACAATCTTGGTAGAGGTCCACTAGATGAAGCTTCATACCAAATATCAAAGACCTGGGCCTTCTGGTTTCAGACCTGAAATTTTTAAATGTTTTCCCCATATAAGTCTATGTAAAACTGGTGGGCCCCGGTGCGGGGGCGTTTTTGGCCCCAGGGCTATAATTTGAACAATCTTGGTAGAGGTCAACTAGATTAAGCTTCACACCAAATATTGATGCTGTGCCTTGCGGTTTCAGAGGAGAAGATTTTTTAAGTTTTCATTTAAAAAAATCTATTTTTGGCTCCTGTGACCTTGATGTGCAATGGACCGAAACCATTTGAACAACCTTGAAAGGGGACCACCTAAGGATCATTCCTGTGAAGTTTGGTCAAAATCCGATCAGTGGTTTAGGAAATGTGGTTTGAAGTTAAAGTTTACGGACGCACAGACGGACGGACAAAAAGTAATCACAAAAGCTCACCTTGTCACTATGTGACAGGTAAGCTGAAAAGTACGAATGATGGACGCATGCACGGATTGACGGACAGACGCACAAACGCCTTAGAAGCATTATGTCTCTCCAACTACTTCGAAGTTCGGGACATAAAAATCCTCCACCAGGATTTGAACACACGATCCTTTGATTGAGAGTCCAAAGCTCTATCTACTGCACCACAGAGCTTGCATGTAAACTTTCACCAAGGCAATTAAGAGAGGTAAAACTGTTAAACAGAGGAAATGATTAACTTCTGGTCTGTTACTATGTTACTTACCATGTTGTGTCTTTAATATCAGACTGTCATTAGTCACTTGCATAACCCAAAGATCGATCACCAAATTTTAGTCGAGTGCAACCTAAGAAGCACCACTGCAAAAGCACCAATCACTGAATGCAACATCTGATCATGTTCTATGATGTTTTCTTAAACGGCGGCAATGTTAAACTCAAAATAACCCAAACTCGCCCGAAATCAATTCTTATCCCGCTGAACATGACAAACCCTAACATTGCAAACAGTGTCGACCCAGATGAGATGGCCCCTGAAGAAGCCATTTGATCAGGATCTACACTGTCATTCAGTTTCGTTTATACTAATCTATTTTAGTTCGATTGCGATGAAAGCATCAAGCTTACTTGAATTACTCTCGAACACTCATTCCGGCTGTTATCACGTACCCGAGAGAGAGGCAGTGACTTTTACACCACGACTACCCATTTACACCTTTGGTGCAGTGGGGCAGTGGTATTACGTGTCTTGCCCAAGGACACACCTCGCCTCCGGTGGCCGGATTCGAACCCACAACCTATCAATCATAAGTCGAACGCACTAACCACCGAGCTATCGAGGCCACGTTCGGTTTATGAATTTGAATGAATCAAAATTCATTTTGAATTATACAAGTTATTTGAAATGTAACTGGCTGTGGCTAAATTAATTTATGCAGCGGGATAAGGGTTAAGAGGATGGTCGTAGTTAAGTTACATGTATATTAGCATTATTGGTTATAATCACGTGAACAACTACAGTTTAGCCTGGGAAATAGAGAATACCAGGTGAGTGTCTTTTGATATCAATATGTTCTATAAAAGGGTTATCCTTTGGAAGCAAGGAATACACCACAGAACTGAAAAATATGGAGTGTTCATGTTTTCTGGGCCAGACTAGCTAGTTTCGGCCAATTAGGCCTCATCAGTGACCCTCAGATGTTTTCAAAATTCCACAATGAAATCAATGATCCCAAAGGACAAGAAAATATAATCTACACTATGATGTAGGGCAGGGAGACGTTTTACCGCAGCCACACATTCCCACACACCAGCTGTAGTGAAGTTAAATATGTTCTATAAAAGGGTTATCCTTTGGAAGCAAGGAATACACCACAGAACTGAAAAATATGGAGTTTTCATGTTTTCTGGGCCAGACTAGCTAGTTTCGGCCAATTAGGCCTTAAGTTTATCAGGCAAGGCTTCGAGAACGCATGTAGAATCGCGAGGCTTGCCCAGCGATTCTACATGCGTTCTCGAAGCCGAGCCTGATTAACTTGATATCAAATGATACAAATCTGATATTCTATTAATCAGTTTATTCCCTTGCAACTCTTAAATTGGCAATTTATGATCAGGTATTGATGGTCCTCAGTGCGTTCCAGCATTCTGGTGGTCGATATATTTAATATCAGCTGATCATATTTTTCCTATGCTATTTTTTTCATGTAATTTTTCCATTTTTCTCAGTAGCAATAACATTTTTGTGATTTTTTAAGTTGTCCGGCTCATTCGTAAAAGTGCAATGTAATGTTGACGTGATAAAGCTCACTTGACCTGAGATAGCATATCTTTATCAGGTCAATGCGTTGCAATGCAATACATATAGGGGATAACTGATAATACTATTTATTTTGAGTGGATAAAAAATAACAAGTCCGTGTTATGAATACCCTAGTGAAACCCATTCCATACAGAGAAAACTGGGGTTAAAACAGTGGTATAAACTAGAACTGTCAGAGGATCTGACTATAGCCCCGCTATAGCCCTGTCAGAGGAGAAAGAATCATGAATTAAAAGTAAAGACTTGTGAGAGGGTTAAATCCCTAACAAGGTACCTACGCCTTATAGACTTTTCGCGTTATTAGATCTGAAAAACAGTCTAAGTTAAAAAATAGGTTTTGGATAATGAAAAAAGCACATGCACATCTTCAGACCTATATGAAAACACCTGTTAAATTTCAAAAGGATTGACTAGAACTGTAAGAGGAGTTGCGATCACAAGGTAGCAACTCCCTATACATTTAAACATTAGTAGATCTCAAAAATTGTCTAAGTAAAAAAAGGTGAAATAAGTGAAAAAAATTATTTAAGGATAATGAAAAAAGAATATGCACATCTTCAGACCTATATGAATACACCTGTAAAGTTTGAATTTAACATTAGTAGATCTAAAAAATTGTCTAAGTTAAAAAAGGTGAAATAAGTGAAAAAAATTATTTAAGGATAATGAAAAAAGAATATGCACATCTTCAGACCTATATGAAAACACCTGTAAAGTTTCAAAAGGATTGACCTAGAACTGTAAGAGAAGTTGCCCTAACAAGGTAGCTACTCCCTATACATTTTAACATTAGTAGATCTCAAAAATTGTCTAAGTTAAAAAAGGTGAAATAAGTGAAAAAAATTATTTAAGTATAATGAAAAAAGGTTATGCATATCTTCAGACCTATATGAAAACACCTGTAAAGTTTCAAAAGGATTGACCTAGAACTGTAAGAGGAGTTGCGGTAACAAGGTACCCACTAATTAGTAGATCTCAAAAATTGTCTAAGTTAAAAAAGGTGAAATAAGTGAAAAAAATTATTTATGGATAATGAAAAAAGTATATGCACATCTTCAGACCTATATGAAAACACCTGTAAAGTTTCAAAAGGATTGACCTAGAACTGTAAGAGGAGTTGCGGTAACAAGGTAGCTACTCCCTATACATTTTAACATTAGTAGATCTCAAAAATTGTCTAAGTTAAAAAAGGTGAAATAAGTGAAAAAAATTATTTAAGGATAATGAAAAAAGAATATGCACATCTTCAGACCTATATGAAAACACCTGTAAAGTTTCAAAAGGATTGACCTAGAACTGTAAGAGGAGTTGCGGTAACAAGGTAGCTACTCCCTATACATTTTAACATTAGTAGATCTCAAAAATTGTCTAAGTTAAAAAAGGTGAAATAAGTGAAAAAAAATATTTAAGGATAATGAAAAAAGAATATGCATATCTTCAGACCTATATGAAAACACCTGTAAAGTTTCAAAAGGATTGACCTAGAACTGTAAGAGGAGTTGCGGTAACAAGGTACCCACTAATAAGTTGATCTCAAAAATTGTCTAAGTTAAAAAAGGTGAAATAAGTGAAAAAAATTATTTAAGGATAATGAAAAAAGAATATGCACATCTTCAGACCTATATGAAAACACCTGTAAAGTTTCAAAAGGATTGACCTAGAACTGTAAGAGGAGTTGCGGTAACAAGGTAGCTACTCCCTATACATTTTAACATTAGTAGATCTCAAAAATTGTCTAAGTTAAAAAAGGTGAAATAAGTGAAAAAAATTATTTAAGGATAATGAAAAAAGAATATGCATGCATATCTTCAGACCTATATGAAAACACCTGTAAAGTCTCAAAAGGATTGACCTAGAACTGTAAGAGGAGTTGCGGTAACAAGGTAGCTACTCCCTATACATTTTAACATTAGTAGATCTCAAAAATAGTCTAAGTTAAAAAAGGTGAAATAAGTGAAAAAAATTATTTAAGGATAATGAAAAAAGAATATGCACATCTTCAGACCTATATGAAAACACATGTAAAGTTTCAAAAGGATTGACCTAGAACTGTAAGAGGAGTTGCGGCAACAAGGTACCCACTATCAAATATTACAGACAGACAGACAGACAGACGGAATTCCGGACAAATTACAGACGGAATTCAGGACAAGCCAAATCCAATATAGCCCCCACTTTTTCAAAGCGGGGCTATAATTATTCTTATTTCTGCTCGAAAACATAGATTGTCTCTAATAGTAAGAACCGCCACAGGGAAGCGTCTCTAACGAGCACCTTCAATCTGTTTGAAATAGACATAAGAAAAGTATAAATTTTCATAAGAAAAAATATATCAGTTTTAGACATTTGAAAGAAATAGAAGATCTTGCATAAGTGGTCATTTCATTTGAAATTTATGAAACTAGCCTTCGGTGAGTTTCACATATGAAATGACTATAAGTGTAAGATTTTGTTTATCATTTGGTCGGTCTAAAGTGGATCTTATCGCCTTTAAAGGTAACATTTCTTCAATAGGAAATGCACGTCTGACATGGACATCATCATGACATTACACGTTCCCACCTAAGTGTTATTACACATGTGGTCTTACACACCGCATAACATCGACGTCATATGATAATGCACTAACTTTGTCAAACAGGCGTTCTATTATAATGATTCAGTTGAATGAAGAGTACTTGAAACCAAATGAGACATCAACTGCATGCCGTCGCAGGGAAACTTATCTAACAGCTACTGAAGACGTGAAAGTCCATAGTCTGACTGGGTACAAATGCCCATTTTAATCGACGAGTACGAATGTCGAGACACATCTTCCACATCCTTCAACTTGTCTTATATTGTATCTATCCTTTATCAGTATTCATTGTGGGAACTGACAACCCCTGTGGCAATGCCGTGCAGTTCAGGTTCGGGTGTCCTAATGATGTTACTATCAAGGGGATAAACACCAATCCCTTTGAACGCTGATATTAGTGTTGATGGAGTCATAACTTTAATGTATGCTTTACTAGCTAATTTACCAACTTCAGAGTTCACTAAACTTAAGTCATTTTTCTTCCTGAGATAAAACTGGCATTCTTTATTAAATGCCTCAGTCATTGGATGAAAACAATCTATATTTAGCTCGGAAACACAAGATGAATGCGGTGGCAGCACAAAAAACATAATGTTATACTCTTCACCCAAACTTCGAAGTGTCAACATAAGGTTTGTTTTATGGCCATCATAAAGGACAAGCACAGGTTTGTTTTCTTTACCTACAGAAACAAACTTTCTAAAATGGCTACTAAAATAATTCTTGAGTACACATGCATTAGAACTCCCTTCTTCTGAACATTCACCAGCTGAACCAACACAGGTACCTTCTAAGAAAGCTTCATTCCACCTCTTTCCAGGAAGAACCAGGTAGGGTGGCACCAGGCTTCCTGCTGCATTAGCACAACCAATCAGAGTAAAGGTCTTAGCACCTGCACCAATATCTGCAGTCGTTATGGATTCACTACTACAGTAAACATCTTAGCTTTGACTTATCAAGAAGCGCTTTAAGTTCTGTATAGTAAGCCTGGACGATTTCTTTGGACGTTGCTTTAGATCTCTGCTTAGACAAGCTCTCTAGCTTTTTCACTGGGATCTCCGGATACCGTTTCTTGAAGCCACTATACCAGTTATTACTGAAACCAGAATCCGATGCTTTCTTCTTCTTCAGGGATATTGCATAATCATGGGATATATTTAGTATTGCCGTTCTTGAAATACTGTACCCTAAAGAGTGCATATGCTTAAAATGTTTAGCTAATGTTTTTTCCTCTTCATCTGCGAATGTTCTATCTCCCCCAAAAGGGGGTAACTTTTCCTCCAAAAATGGTGAAATTCCTGATACCCTATCTCTCAGTGTAGATGTAGGAACCCCATAATCCCTGGCTGCTGTCTTTACAGGCATTTTCTTGTCGATAATAGCATGGTAAGCTTTTGCTAACTGAGCAGCTTTGTACTGCCTCCTCTTTCTGGGTGTCTTCTGAAAATACAGTAGAACTTCGATAGTTCAAACTAAAAAAGACTGGCCGTTTTATTTAAATTACCAAAAACTTTGAATTGTTGTGGGCTCATTATGCGAACCGAACATTTCGTGTTCAATATTGGGAGTTGTACTTAAACTTAGAGCGAAAATTGTCCGACAATAACAGGTCGTTAAGCTCCTCAGCAGCGCGTGCTGTTGACTGTTCTCAGGCGGTGGTTCTGGTGTTGTTCTTTCATTGTTGCTTTTTGTTTTTCAACAAAACAATCCAGCAATTTGAATTTTATTGTGCACTGTGTTAAGCGCTTTCTAGCAGTCCAAATACCCCGTTTAAGAAGAATATAAGAATCTTATATGGGTGTGAGGGGTGGATGGAAAAATCCGTCCCGAGGGTCACTGTCCGGCATCACGAGGCTCGCCGAGTGATGCCGGACAGGGATCCCGAGGGACGGATTTTTCTATCCACCCCTCACACCCATATAGGATTCTTTTTCTTGCATACTTTCCATTTCTTAGCGCCGATTTTTAATGCTGCAGTCACTTCGGTTACCAACGTCCGCCATATTGTGATGACACTACAGGAATGTTTAGTGAAGTCAAGTAACGTGCATGACGTCAACATTAACGACGGCGCATACGAGGTCGAAATCAACCAGTGCATTTATCAAACACGCGATTATATTCGATTTTGGGTCGGAACACCAGGGTCAGAACATAAATTTCTATCCCAGGGTAAAATCACGGATTTCCTTGTCTGGTGTGCAAGAAAGGGCTGATCGATCCGCTTATTAAGCACATGGTTTTTACTTCTTCCCTTTGAGTTTTTCTTTCCTGTCATCACGATCACACGACTTTCTAATTTTGACTAAGGGTGACACGATTAATCATACAATCGATTAATCGATCGATAAATTCCAGAAAAATGATTATCATTTCTGATTTGCTTGTAATCGATTACTTGACAGGTACAATTTACTAACCAAAATTATGCCTAAAATAGCTGGATGAGTGGCAAACAGTACAGACCCTAATGAGACGCCGCAGAATGTGGCGTCTCATCTGGGTCTACACTGTTTGCTCAGGCCTGTCTATTCAAACATACATATTGTAAAGTACAACATATGGTAAGAGACATGCTAAGACAGGTAAAATTATGACAAAAAACATACCGATTACTAATCGATTATCGATCACAATGACATGACTGGTAATCGATTATCTTTTCAGCTCCGATTAGCCAGCCTTAATTTAGATCCCCTCAAACGCAGTTCTACAGAGGAAAACGCTGTGCCCTTAATGCAGCCTGCCTTATGACCGCCAAGAGACACCATGAAGAAATATTGCTCCATACTAAAACAGTTTCGAAAGTTCCACAAGAAACTGTCGATGAATATAAATATCAAATTGTATGCGCTATCAATTTATTTCATGACCATACATGCATTTCTGTTTTCTTTTCAATATTTTAATAATCATAATTTGCATTCATTCATTCCTCCTTTACACTTTATGAATGACTTTGCGGATGAATATATCTGTACCGACGGTAAAACCCATGACTGACGGTGTAATTGGACAATTCACGGAAAAGACAATTTTCCGACATGCTTTTCAGAGACAGTCCAGGGACATGCTTGAAGACAATTCATCGACACATTTTTTGTAGATTTTATTCATGAAACATACGGCTTGATACATAAATTATATAGACTGGTCTAAAATAATCAAAACTGTTACCATTTGTTTAATTTACTAATTATTTGAGTTATAAAACCATTGGTGTTCACCTATGCAGTTTATCATTTGCTAGGATTAAATGTCACGACAGGGTTGTGGCTGGGTTGAAAAAGAATACATGTACTTTTAAGCACTTACGAGGGCTGATTGATATATTGTGAGCCCTGTGAGTGAGTGTGTTTCAGTTTTACGTCTCACCAACAGCTGAGGTCATACGGAGATGGGACCTCGGTTTAAAGATTCATCCGAAAGTCTGGAGAAGCCCGGGATCGATCCTGCAATCCCTGGTTTATCAGGCGGTAGCATAACCAATACACAACAGAGGCTTCTAAATGTGAGCCTCGTATTGAAGGAGGTACGCAGGGATGTTCTTTTAAAGTCCTACTGTTCTCTGACTATATCGGGCAGTGTACTCAAGGACTGTTCTCATTTGGTCAGTTTATATCGACGAGGTAGGACTCTAAAGTAAACATGAGGGCCCAGAGGCCCCTGATCCGCTCACCTGAATGCCAATGTCTCTAGTACATTCTATTTTTTTTTACCGGCCCCGATAGCTCAGTTGGTAGAGTGTCCGCTCCGGGGAACGTGGGGTCTCGGGTTCGATCCCGGGCCGCGACATACCAAAGTCGTTAAAAATGGTACTAGCTGCTCCTCGCTTGGCACTCAGATTTACGGGGTAGAGCTAGGACTGGTCTATCCAGTGTCAGGATAATGTGACTGGGTGTGGTATCATGTAATGTGTCTGGGACATGATACTTCAGTGAGGCAGCACTATAAACGTGAGCATTGAGCTCCCTGTCGCAACCAGACACCGTCGTGATATGACTGAAAAATTGTTGAAAGCGACGTTAAACCCGAATTCACACACACACACACATTCTATTTTTAGCTGTTGTTGCCTTCTTGTTCATCAGGATGAAAAGATCTTAGCTATTTTGGTAGTACGTCACCTAGGCAACAATCCTTTGAAGTTTGAATCAAATTGACAAAAGGGTTTAGAAAGAGTTCGCATATGAAGCAAATTTACGTTTTTCTATTTTTATCTCGGGCGGCCATATTGTTCATCGGAGCGAGACCATTTTAGATGTTTTGGTGGCAACATTCATTCCTATGATGTTTGAATGTATTTTTTTTGGCCCCAGGGTACAGGAGTTGTCGTTTCAAGAATTTTGTAGCCCTGGTGGCCGTCTTGTTTATCAGAGCAGAATGATTTTAACTATTTTGGTAGGCAGTCACCTGGGCAACATTCCTGTGGAAGTTAAATCAAATTGGCCTCAGAGTTTAGGAGAAGTTTGCGTTTGGAGCAAATTCATTATGTTTTTTTCTATTTTTAGCTCTGTTGGCCATTTTGTTCATCGGAGCGGGATCATTTTAGCTAATATGGTAGAGGGTCATCTAAGCAACATTCCTATGAAGCTTGAATGAAATTGGCCCAAGGGTAAGTTGTTGTTCAAAGATTTTTTTCTATTTTTAGCTCTGGTGGCCATCTTGTTTGTCAGAGTGGAAAGATTTTAGCTATTTTTGGTAGGGAGTCACCCAAGTAACATTCCAGTGAAGTTTGAATCAAATTGGCCTAAGCGTTAAGGAGGAGCTCATGTTTGACGCAAATTTACAATGTTTTTCTATTTTTAGCTATGGCGGCCATTTTGCTCATCAGAGCGAAATCGTTTAAGCTATATTGGTAGAGGGTCATCTAAGAAACATGCATATGAAGTTTGAATGAAATTGGCCCAAGGGTACAGGAGGAGTTGTCGTTTGAAGATTTTTTTTTCTATTTTAGGCTCTAGTGGCCATCTTGTTAGTCAGAGCGGAACGATTTTAGCTATTTTGGCAGGAAGTCACCTACATACTATTCCTGTGAAGTTTGAATCAAATTGGCCCAAGGGGTAAGGAGTTGGTGTTTGAAGCAAATTTATAATGTTTTTCTATTTTAGCTATGGTGGCCATTTTGATCATCAGAGCAGAACCGTTTTAGCTATTTTATTAGAGGGTCACCTAAGCCACATTCCTATGACGTTTGAATGAAAATTGCCAAAGGGTACAGGAAGAGTTGTCGTTTAAAGATTTTTCTATTTTTGCTCTGGCGGCCATCTTGTTCATCGGAGCGGAACGATTTTAGCTACTTTGGTAGGGAGTCACCTAACTAACATTCCCCAGAAGTTTGAATTAAATTGGCCCAAGGGTTGAGGAGAAGTCCTGGTTTTGGCGCAAATTTACATGTTTTTTTTCTATTTTTTGCTATGGTGGTCATTTTGCTCATCAGAGTGAAAACGTTTTAGCTATTTTGGTGGTGGGACATCTAAGTAGCATTCCTATGAAGTTTGAATGAAACTGGCCCAAGGTTAAAGAGGGAGTAGTCGTTTAAAGTTTTTTTTTTTTATTTTTAGCTCTAGTGGCCATCTTGTTAGTCAGAGTGGAATGGTTTTAGCTGTTTTTATAGCGAGTCATCTACATAACATTTCTGTGAAGTTTGAATCAAATTAACCCAATGGTTAAGGAGGCGTTCATGTTTGAAGCAAATTTACGTTTTTCTATTTCTAGCTATGGCGGCCATTTTGCTCATCAGAGCAGAACATTTTCAGCTATTATGGTAGATGGTCACATAAGCAACATTCCTGTGAAGTTTGAATAAAATTGGCCCAAGGGTACAGGAGGAGTTGCCGTTTAAAGATTTTTTTCTATTTTTAGCTCTGGTGGCCATCTTGTTTGTCAGAACAGAACGATTTTAGCTATTTTGGTAGGGAGTCACTTGGGCAACACTCCTGTGAAGTTTGAGTCAAATTGGCCCAAGGGTTGAGGAGGAGTTTGCATTTGAAGCAAATTTACGATGTTTTTCTTTTTTTACCTATGACGGCCATTTTGCTCATCAGAGCAATACCGTTTTAGCTGTTTTAGTAGGGGGTCACCTAAGCAACATTCCTATGAAGTTTGAATTAATTTGGCCCAAGGGTACAGGAGGAGTTGTTGTTTGAAGAATTTTCTATTTTTAGCTCTGGCGGCCATTTTGTTCACCGGAGGGAACCGTTTTAGCTTTTTTGGTAAAGGGTCACCCATGCAACATTCCTATAAAGTTTGAATGAAATTGGCCAAAAGGTACAGGAGCAGTTGTCGTTTAAAGATTTTTCTATATTCTATACTTAGCTCTGGCAGTCATCTTGTTCAGCGGAGCGGAATGATTTTAACTATTTTTGTAGAGGATCACCTAAGCAATATTCCTATGAAGTTTTATTGAAATTGGCTCAAGGGTTAAGGAGGCATGAGCATTTAAAGCAAATTGTTGACGCCGCACGACACACGTCCCACAACGGACGACGGACATTGACCGATCACAATAGCTCACCAGGAGCACTTCGTGCTCAGGTGAGCTAACAAAACAAGCAGCTTCTGATAAATGGACAAAGTCGGTGAAAGAGCAGTGATCCAATATTTGCATACAAAAGGTTTAAAACAATGATATGGTAGCTACACTTGGGAAAGATGCTCCTGCATTACCTACAGTGAAAAGGTGGGTGGTGGAATTTGGGCGGACAGACAGACAGAGCCGTCCTGGAAGGCCTGTTAATGTTGCTACCCCAGATATGGTCAATAAAGTCGATGATGTTGTTATGACTGAAAGATTTATAGCCAGTAGAGTAGGAAAGAGTACATTCCATTCTGACGGACGATCTTGCAATGCGAAAGATTTCGGCCCAGAACTTAATAATAAATCTGATAAGCATAACTATGTACAAAAAAGGTACGTATGTTCCATTATAAATTAGATCAGAAGGTAATGTTATCGAAGCAGGGCTTCGTACTTGCTAAAGGCAACTTAAACTGTCATCTAATGAACACAAAATCTGTTAATATGTAAATGTAAAATCTATCATTAGTCACTTGCGACAAAAGTTTTTAGACTCGTCCAACCTGAGAAGCACCATTGCAGGAGCACTAATCACTGAATACAACATCTGATCAGGTTCTATACCGTCTTCTTAAAGGATAGAAATGTTTGTTTAACTTAAACAACCATAACAGACCTGAAAATTGAGCTGGCGCATAACAAAATCTACAATAAGACCTGGGCGACCAGCTTAGACTCAGATCAGCCTGCGCATCCGCGCAATATGACCATAGTCTTCGCTGTTTGCATGAGCCTTCTATAGGCAGTGGGCTATCCATACGGCAACAAGAGAATGCTCCAACCAGGTTGATCTGATGGGCCGGCTGAACTGAGAATTATACCATAGCGCATGTCTTCATGCTCCAGCTCAATTATTTTAACTTCCAAGGTTATTAACCATTGGCCAGTTATTCACAACAACCCCTACCTTTGCAAGCAGTGTCGACCCAGATCGGATGACATCTGATCAGGGTCTACAATGATTGACAGTCAATGACAAAACCTACAATAAGACCCATGCTATGGTCGAGGACTCATTTCAGCCCGCCTGTCAGGTCAGCCTGGTCGGAGCATTCTCTTGTTGCCCAGACGCTATAGAAGGCTCATGGGAACAGCAAAGACCCTGATCAGACTGCGCAGATGTGCAGGCTGATCTGAGTCTTTGCTGGTTGCACAGGTCTTATTGTAGATTTCGTCCTACGCTGGCTCATTTGTGAATTTGTAGATCTCAAAGAGGACCATGATGGCCCTGGATCGCTCACCTGATCTTTATGGTAGGTAATATAAGGTGGAGATGAGTGTTTGAGCAATTATGGTTGATTTCTGTGAAATTATTTCAAAATCAATCTAGCTAATTAGGAATTGAAGTCATTGTAAGAGTTGTATTTTTTCTGGTGATTATCATGTTCAGTGGGAAATCGTCAGAGGGTCACTCATGGAACATTCCTTCAACTTCGTTTTCTTTTTTGAGGAAGAAGTCTTTCAAAAGTTCCCTTTCACAATACAGAGCTGACTTGTATGCCACTATCTGGGCACCTTGTGGACACTGAGGGTCAAGTCCTAGTGCACCAGACGGAGATGAATGGGCACAGTCTAACTAACTTATTATGACTCATGGTGACAAGGAGGGAAGGGGTGGGGGGTATCCATCCCTTTCACAATACAGAGCGGACTTGTATGCCACTATCTGGGCACCTTGTGGACACTGAGGGTCAAGTCCTAGTGCACCAGACGGAGATGAATGGGCACAGTCTAACTAACTTATTATGACTCATGGTGACAAGGAGGGAAGGGGTGGGGTATCCATCCCTTTGACAATACAGAGCTGACTTGTATGCCACTATTTGGGCACCTTGTGGACATTGAAGGTCAAGCCCTCGTGCACCAGACGGAGATGAAACGGCTCAGTCTAACTTATAATGTGTGTATTGACAGAGATTAGGAAGGGGGCGGGGTGGGCGCGAGTTGGCATCAGAAGCTAGAATTCTGAGTTGGTGGTTCACTTTGAGGGGAGGGGTGGGGCTTTGAAGGGGGAGGCTTGGTTGATCTCTTTGACAATACAAAACTGACTTGTATTTCAGTATTCTGGGCACCTTATGGGCATTTAAGGTCAGGTCCTAGTGCACCAAACGGAGATGAACAGGCTCAGTCTAACTGACGATGACTCATGGTGATAACGTGGGGGGGGGGGGGGGTAGTGGATCCCTATGACAATACAGAGCTGACTTGTATGCCACTATCTGGGATCCTTTTGCGCCCTTTGGCGAGTTTCATTAATTTCATATGAAATGACCACGATTGTAAGAGTATGTTTATCGTATAATCATTCTGAACTGGATCCTAACGCCTTTAAATGTGACATTTCTTTGACATGGACGTCACGGTGTTACAAGTTATCATACATGTGTTCATATGACATTTACGACACGGTGTTATCCACTGCATAACATTGACGTCATATGATAATGCACTTTGTCAGACACGTGTAATCCCATAGCTTCATTTTGATGTAGAGTACTTGTGACCAAATGCGACAACATCAATGTTTATCATATGACGTCACGTCTGAGAGTGTAATAACGCCATGTAATATTTTCGATAATCCACTAGTGGATTAAATATGCAAATTAGCTAGATACGTCCCATAACGTTACATGTACGACGTCCTTAACGACGTGGCGTTTACTAATGGCGGAATATTGATATTTTTGTAAACAATCGTGAATAAAATGTATAAATAGAATCTTACATTCGTGCTCATGTATTACTGAATTTATTAAACTCGCTGAGGAAAATTGATAAAATGCTCGGCAAAGCCTCGCATTTTATCCATTTTCCTCAACTTATTTAATAAATTCAATAAAACATGAGCACTCATGTAAGATTCTCTATACCAATAATTTATTAAACTCGTTGAAGAAAATGGATAAAATGCTCGGCAAAACCTCGCATTTTATCCCTTTTCCTCAACTCGTTTAATAAAATCAATAATTCATGAGCACTCATATAAGATCCTCTATATAACCTATATAACAGCTACTGAAGGCGGAGAAGTCCATTCCCTGACTGGGAACATATGCCAATTTTAATCATGGTGAGACATATTTTTCACATCCTGCAGCTTTACAATATTTCTTATCTTATACTGTATCTATCCTTTCTCAGCTTTCCTTGTTTTGTTTGTTTGTATTGAAGTTTAGCGGCCAAGTCAAGACTATCTGGGTAACTTTTGAGCCGGTCAGTCTCTATCCACACTTTTCATAGGCAGGCTCATACGTGGGCAGTTATCTGATACAGTGCACATTCTTTCGCCAGAAACTGACAACGGCCCTTCTTGAAACAGCGGAAGGGAGATAATGACCATAGAAAAGATTTCATGATCAATCTCCACGAAAGAATGTTGCCGACCCCGGCAGGTATCGAACCAGCATCCTCCTGATCACTGAAATGCCGAGGCCGGCTCAGCTTTCCTTGTAAGAACTGAGAACCTCTGGGGCAATGCTGTGCAATTCAGATTCGGGTGCCCTGATGACGTTACTATCAAGGGGATAAACACCAATCCCTTTGAACGCTGATGTGAGTGTTGATGGAGTCATAACTTTAATGTATGCTTTACTAGCTAATTTACCAACTTCAGAGTTCACTAAAATTAAGTCATTTTTCTTCCTGAGATAAAGCTGACATTCTTTATTAAATGCCTCAGTCAATGGATGAAAACAATCTATATTTAGCTCGGAAACACAAGATGAATGCGGTGGCAGCACAAAAAACATAATGTTATACTCTTCACCCAAACTTCGAAGTGTCAACATAAGGTTTGTTTTATGCCCATCATAAAGGACAAGCACAGGTTTGTTTTCTTTACCTACAGAAACAAACTTTCTAAAATGGCTACTAAAATAGTTCTTGAGTACACATGCATTAGAACTCCCTTCTTCTGAACATTCACCAGCTGAACCAACACAGGTACCTTCTAAGAAAGCTTCATTCCACCTCTTTCCAGGAAAAACCAGGTAGGGTGGCACCAGGCTTCCTGCTGCATTAGCACAACCAATCAGAGTAAAAGTCTGAGCGCCTTCATCTATTTCTGCAGTCGCTATCGATTCACTACTACAGTAAACATCTTTAGCATTTTGTGTCATTGCAAGTTTTATTTCATCCACAATGTATATTGAACTGGGGTCTTCACCGAGCTTTGACTTATCAAGAAGCGCTTTAAGTTCTGTAAAGTAAGCCTGAACAATTTCTTTAGACGTTGCTTTAGATCTCTTCTTAGACAAACTCTCTTGTTTTTCAACTGGGATCTCCGGATACCATTTCTTGAAGCGAGAATACCAGTTATTACTGAAACCAGAATCTGATGCTTTCTTCTTCTTAAGGGATATTGCATAATCATGAGATATATCTAGTATTGCAATTCTAGAATAAATATACCCTAAAGAGTGCATATGCTTAAAATGTTCAGCTAATGTTTTTTCCTCTTCATCTGCGAATGTTCTTCCTCTTCCTCCCAAAGTTGCAAATTTATCCTCGAAAAATGGTGTAAATCCTTTTAACTTATCACTCAGTGTAGACGCAGGAATCCCATAATCCCTGGCTGCCTTCTTTATAGGTACTTTCTTGTCAGTAACAGCATGGTAAGCTTTTGCCAACTGAGCAGCTTTGTACTGTCTCCTCTTTCTGGGTGTCTTCTGAAAATACAGTAGAACGTCGGTAGTTCAGGCTAAAAAAATCTGACCGTTTTAATATGTGGGTTCATAATACGAACCAAGGATTTTGTGCTCAATATGGTGAATTACATCTGGACTTCGGGCGAAGATTTGCCGGCAATAGAAGGTCTTTAACCCCTCGGTAGCTTCTGCTGCCGATTGTTCTAATGCGGTGGTTCTGGTGTTGTTCAATTATTGTTGCTTTGTTTTGTTTCAACAAAACCGTTGTTGTTGAAAGCTTTCCAGCAGTCGAGGTAGAAAATGCTGTTCAATCAGCTTATTAAGGGGAATTGGAAAATCTGGCGTTTTTCCGCCATTTTTCAAAGGGAGACAACTTTTAGGACTTCCTGTTCGCTTTTCTATAAGCCATGTTCCAACAATAAAAAGGGATCTACTCTTACAGTTGACCCCTATTGGCATGGAAGACAAACAAGAGGGCCCAGAGGGCCCTGGTTCGCTCACCTGATCCAAAGCATAACAAGTGGGCCCCGGGCAGGGTCAATTTTGGCCCCAGGGCTAAAATTTGAACAATCTTGGTAGAGGTCCACAAGATGAAGCTTCATATCTAATATGAAAGACCTGGGCTTTCTGGTTTCAGAAAAGAAGATTTTAAAGGTTTAGCCTGAATATAGAAGTCTATGTAAAACAAGATTTTCCCTATATAAGTCTATGTAAAACCAAAGGGCCCCTGAACGGGGGCATTTTTGGCCCCAGGGCTATAATTTGAACAATCTTGGTAGAGGTCCACTAGCTGAAGCTTCATAACAAATATCAAAGACCTAAGCCTTGTGTTTCAGAGAAGATGATTTTTAAAGATTTTCCCTATATAAGTCTATGTAAAACCAAAGGGCCACATGGCGAAGCATTTTTGGTCTCAGGCCTATAATTTGAACAATCTTTATAGAGGTCCACTAGCTGAAGCGTCATAACAAATATCGAAGACCTAAGCCTTGTGGTTTCAGAGAAGAAGATTTTTCAAGATTTTCCCTATATAAGTCTATGTAAAACCAAAGGGCCCTGGAGCGGGGGCATTTTTGGCCCCAGGGCTATAATTTGAACAATCTTGGTAGAGGTCCACAAGATGAAGCTTCATACCAAATATCAAAGACCTGGGCCTTGCAGTTTCAGAGAAGAAGATTTTTCAAGATTTTCCCTATATAAGCCCATGTAAAACAAAAGGGCCCTGGTGCGGGGGCATTTTTGGCCCCAGCACTATAATTTGAACAATCTTGGTAGGGGTCTACTAGATGAAGCTTCATACCAAGTATCAAAGACCTGGGCCTTGCGGTTTCAGAAAAGAAGATTTTTCAAGATTTTCCCTATATAAGCCCATGTAAAACCAAAGGGCCCCCGTGCAGGGGGCATTTTTAGCTCCTGCACTATAATTTGAACAATCTTGGTAGGGGTCCACTAGATGAAGCTTCATACCAAATATCAAAGACCTGGGCCTTGCGGTTTCAGAGAAGAAGCTTTTTAAAGATTTTCCCTATATAAGCCCATGTAAAACCAAAGGGCCCCAATGTGGGGGCATTTTTAGCTCCAGCACTATAATTTGAACAATCTTGGTAGGGGTCCACTAGATAAAGCTTCATACCAAATATCAAAGACCTGGGCCTTGCGGTTTCAGAGAAGAAGATTTTTCAAGATTTTCCCTATATAAGCCCATGTAAAACCAAAGGGCCCCCGTGCGGGGGCATTTTTAGCTTCAGCACTATAATTTGAACAATCTTGGTAGGGGTTCACTAGATAAAGCTTTATACCTAATATCAAAGACCTGGGCCTTGCGGTTTCAGAGAAGAAGAGTTTTAAAGATTTTCCCTATATAAGCCCTTGTAAAACCAAAGGGCCCCCGTGCGGGGGCATTTTTGGCCCCAGCACTATAATTTGAACATTCTTGGTAGGGGTCCACTAGATGAAGCTTCATACCAAATATCAAAGATCTGGGCCTTGCGGTTTTAGAGAAGAAGATTTTTTAAGATTTTCCCCATTTAAGCCCATGCAAAACCAAAGGGCCCCCGTGCGGGGGCATTTTTGGCCCCAGCACTATAATTTGAACAATCTTGGTAGGGGTCCACTAGATGAAGCTTCATACCAAATATCAAAGACCTGGGCCTTGCGGTTTCAGAGAAGAAGATTTTTTAAGTTTTCGGTGAAAAAAAATCTATTTTTGGCTCCTGTGACCTATATGTGCAATGGACCGGAACCATTTGAACAACTTTGAAAGGGGACCACCTAAGGATCAATCCTGTGAAGTTTGGTCAAAATCCGATTTGTGGTTTAGGAGGAGATGTCGTTTGAAGAAAAGTTTACGGACGCACGGACGCACGCACGCACGGACGCACGACGGACGACGGACAAAAAGTGATCCCAAAAGCTCACCTTGTCACTATGTGACAGGTGAGCTAAAAAAACTTTGCCTCCCCTTTAGGTGTATCCATTCCCCTTAAGCGGTTGTTGTTGTGCACGTTCACTTTAAGTGTTTTCCTTCTGTTGTCAAGAGTGGGCTGCGTCTTTTGATTGCGTCTGTCCTTGTATTTTCTCATTTTTTTTTCTAATTTTAATTGTTTGTTTGTTTGTTTTAGAGTTTTACGGACCAGTCAACACTATTTTAGGTCATTTTTGATCCGGCCAGTTTACCTATCCACACTTTTCCTGGGCAAGCTTATACGTAAGCTGTTAACCAGTACAGTGCACATTCTTTCGCCAGAAACTGACAACTGCCCTTCTTGAAACAGCGGAAGGGAGAGAATGACCGTTGAAAAGTTTTAATGATCACTCTCCATGAACGAATGTTGCCGGCTCTGGCAGGTATCGAACCCGCGTCCTCCTGATCACAAGTCAGACGCGCATCGGACTGAGCTACCAAGGCCGGCCTTATTTTTAATAGTTTCTATGAACTTACGATAACACATCGTGTGACAATAACTCTGACAGGCAGGCCCAACTTGCTCGTTTTCGATCTCATCCGAGCTATTATCACTGACTTACTTATATGCGAGTGATTTGAAAAAGATCCAAACAAAACTGAAAAGGCTACACAGTTGAAAAGTTCAAAAAGAGCTCCGCAAGCGGGGCATTATACACCCGTAGCAAGTTAATTTTTCTTGGACTGAAACCGTGAAACAATAAGAACTGCTTCATATCATGGTCTTATAACATATCAAGCTTCAGCTTGAAGCTTGATCGGATCTAAATTGTAGGAGGAGTTAGCCGGAACTGAAAATGTCTACATATATTTTCTAAGTGTTATACTTATACAAATATTTGGTGGACCATCCTCTCTAAACCATATACACTGCTCCAAATCAAAGTCAAACTTCATATCAAAATTTTGCTAGATCGAATGTTGCCTGCAGGGGAAGTTAGCCACAAACAAAATGTGTACAGAAATTTTCAAAAGGGCATAACTCGATTAATTTTGGGTAGACCGTCATCTCAAAACAACAAGCACTGCGCCACATAATGGAATTACTATATGAAGTTTCAGCTTCATCGGACATTAGTTGTAGGAGAAGTTAGCCACAAGCAAAATACTTACAAAAATCTACAAAGGGGCATAACTTTATTCATATCTGGGAAGCCATAACCTCGAAACAATATGCGCTCGTATATATCAATTTTCAGCGTGATTAAATGCTCACTGTAGAAAGAGTTAGCCATAAACAAAATGTTCAAAGGAACTTTCAAACGGTCATAACTCTATAAATATTTGGTGGACTGTAACCTTGAAATAATATGCGTTGCTCCACATCTTGGACTAACTATTTATCAATTTTCAGCTTCATCGGCTCTAAATTGCAGGCACAAGTGCTTACAGAAACTTTCAAAGGGACATAACTTTGTTTTTATTTGTTGGACCTAACCTCAAAACCAGATCACTGACTACGTCAGAAAGGGCCCAACATAGAGCTATCAAAGAGGTGTGGTGCAAGTTTTTTTTTCAGAATGTAGGGCTTGTGATGGTAAAAATTTGTGTGCATTTTCCTGAGTGAAAGGCAAATACTTTTGAAGTTAAGACAAATGTTAAGTTTTTTGGTTAAGGCAAGACAAACACACAGACAAACGCAATATAGGTATGGTCCTTTTTCAGAATATAGGTCTTGTGATGGTGAGAATATGTGTAAAGTTTCAGGAGAGTAGGGCAAATCCTTTTGAAGTTATGACAGACGATACGTTTTTGGTAAAGGCGTTACAAACACACGGACAACAGCAAAATAGTTGTAGCCAGTGTGGAGCCCTTATAATATGCACTGCTCCACACCAGGGTCTAACTATATATCAAATTTCAGCTTGATCGAATGTTAATTGTAGGAGGCGTTATCCGGAAACGAAATATTTACAGAAATACTGTAGGAAGAGTTATCCGGAAACTAAAGTTTACAAAAATGTTCAAAGGGGCTTAACTCAGTAAATATTTATTGGACCGTAATATCCAAACGACATGTACTACATCAGGTCATGGTCTTACTATCTACCAAGTTTCAGCTTGATCAAAGGAAAACTGTAGGAAGAGTTATCCGGGAATGAAAAAGTTTACAAAAAAATTCAAATGGGCATAACTCTGTAAATATTAAGTGAACCATAATCTCTAAATAATATGCAATACATCAGACCTTACTACCTACCAAGCTTTACCGGCCCCGATAGCTCAGTTGGTAGAGTGTCCGCTCCGGCGAACGGGAGGTCACGGGTTCGATCCCGGGCCGCGACATACCAAAGTCGTAAAAAATGGTACTAGCTGCTCCTCGCTTGGCACTCAGATTTACGGGGTAGAGCTAGGACTGGTCGACCCACTGTCAGGATAATGTGACTGGGTGTGGTATCATGTAATGTGTCTGGGACATGATACTTCAGTGAGGCAGCACTATAAAAGTGAGCACTGAGCTCCCTGTCGCAACCAGACACCATCGTGATATGACTGAAAAATTGTTGAAAACGACGTTAAACCCGAATTCACACACACACACCCACCAAGCTTCAGCTTGATCGGATTAAAAACTGAAGGAGTTATCCGGAAACGAAAAATTTACGCCGACGCCGACCCCATACCATAATACGACCGTGTTTACAAAACGGGCGTATAAAATAGGCAATTACAGCTACAGCTAAGAAGGGGACACAACACTGTTATAAGTAATCGGTCAATATCGCCAGTTTTCAAACATATCCGAACTTTTATTCTTGACGTACTTATATTTAAGTTTAAGATGACAAGGTCAAAAATAGGCATTTTCATCAAAGTAGGGGACATAAATCTACGAGTAATTGGCCGACCTCGCCAGTTTTTGAACTCATCCGAGGTTTTATCCCTGACTTACTTATATGTAACTTTTAAAAAGATCCG
Source organism: Lucinisca nassula (assembly GCA_963580285.1). Lineage (NCBI taxonomy): Eukaryota > Metazoa > Mollusca > Bivalvia > Lucinida > Lucinidae > Lucinisca > Lucinisca nassula. The sequence goes on along the minus strand of OY757010.1, from coordinate 125,529,092 downwards.
ACCGTACAGTTTTATAGCAATTTGAACCATTGACATAAAGTTTTTAATCTGAGACTGCCCATAATTAAGATAACAAAAAAAAAAAAAAAAAAAAAACATTTTATTATAGTTTCATAGTTTTATGAAGATTTAAGCAATACTGTGGCCTCTAGAGGGTGAACAAGGCTTTAAAGCAATTTGACCATGTGACCTACTTCTCGATCCCACGTGACCCATTTTAGAACTTGACCTAATATGATAAAGACAAATATTCTTGCATAGCTTCATGAACATGGAAGCAAAATGTTGGTCTAGGTTTCATTCCAATGTATTCTAGTGACCTAGAGTTTTACGACACGACCTGTATTCAATCCTAATTAACATCACGAATTTGATAATTTTGACCCCTTAAACCTCACTTTAATAAAGTAAAACTGGGGTTTATAATGGTCTACATTATTGTTCTTTTTTATGCTCGAATACATAGATTGTGGGCATTTGTTACCCACAATCTACGTTTTGAGTGTGAGTGAGTGAGTTGGTGTCTGAGTTTTACGTCCCACCAACAACTTAGGTCATACGGAGACGGGACCTCGGTTTAAAGACTCACCCGAAAGTCTGGAGAAGCCCGGGATCGATCCTGCGACCCCTGGTTTACAAGGCGAGTAGCGTAACCACTGCACCACGGAGGCTTCTAGTCTACGTTTTGAGCCAAAATATGAAAACTATCAGATTTTTTATCTGAAAATTTTCAGTTTTTGGTCGTGGAATTTTCAATGTATTTGAATAGGTCGTGAAATTTTCAATGTATTTGAATATAAACTATATAAGGACGTATGAGGATGGCAAGGTCCAAAATAGGCATTTTGCCGCGAAGGAAGGGGCATAACTCTATAAGGCCAACATCCAAATAGGCATTTTTAGCAAATGGGAACATACATGTAAGCCAACACTGTTAGTTTTGGAACTCATTCGAGCTTTCAGGAAAATCCGATCAAAACTTAATCGTTATGAAAATGTCAAAAATAGGCACTTTTAGCAATCAAAGGGACGTTACTCTACGATAGAAAGACCGACATCGCAAGTTTCGAACTCATTCAAGCTGTGATCCCAAACCTGTTCATTGTTTTAGTTTCAGGAATATCCAGATAAGGCTAAATGACTTTTGGTAATACCAAAGTATACAAGTGCTCTGCAAGAGGGGATTATACGCCCTTGGCAAGGATCCGTCTGTAACAGCCCCAAAAAGTTCATGGACCGCCAGATGGACATAATTCTGCTATTGGTTGGCTGTAACCTTACAACAAAATGCAGTGCTTTCTATCACGGTCTAACTATAAATAACCTTTCAGCTTGAATGACCTTGGCCTTGAATACTCATGTAGTTTCAGCCACTCAATTAGCTACACGCATCTACCAACTTTCATATCACAGGCTGAAAAGTTTCCAAAAAAATGTACAATTTTGACTTTTCCAATAATAAAGTCTATGTGACCATATTTGAATTTGGTATATATGATGGACCCGAGTCCCCAATGCTACATACCAGGTTTCATGGCCATCGGCCCATTGGTTTTGGAGTAGAAGATTTTTGAAGGGTTTTTACCATATATGGGCATAGCGGTCATCCAAGCCTCCGCGAACAAATTTTCGTTCCTCCATCCCATGGATGCTCTATCCCATGGATGAAATTTGACTTCCGCCCAGGTGAGATAAAAATAGAAAAGAAATACGAGTTCCAAACTGTCATTTCAAACATTCGATTGATGTCAGTAGGAGTTACTGAAATTTCACTATATGTATTTGGTATGAATGGGACTTCAAAAACCCTTTGAATTTATCAGAATTTGAATCATCAATTATCCTTACGTGAGGATATTAGATTTTTCCTGGGAAGTCCAACCAGCCATTGATGTTCAAGTTATTGAAATGTCTCTCAATTTATTTGATATGATGGTAGGGTGACAATGGGCCAAAAAGTCCACTATTTCTGGTAGTAACCCATACCCCCCCGTATAACAAAACATGTCATATACCAAAATGTTCGTCAGCATCCGTAGTATCTGAAACTGCCGGCATAAATTGGCATAAATGATGGCGAGCTGAGAAATCCAAGATGGCGTCCAAGATGGCCGCCATAGCTGTAAATTCCAGTTTTTGGTAAAATATGAATATAAGTACCACAAATTATCTTAAAAACTTATTTTGATTTATTTTTCTGGTGTAGAAAGAAGATTAGTGCTAGAATATAGATACATTTTTAGGTTTGACTTGAAAAACGGTGAAAAAAATGATATTTTATTGTTTTTGTGTCTAGTTTCCAAGGTGGTACATAAAAGCAATTCTGATGTTTCAAAATTTAAACAGTTTTTTCATATATATTATTTTATTTTAACTAAGACACTATTCTAAAATACATTTAACACTATTCTAAAATACATATATGGTTGGTTATGACTTTTTACCATCAATTTAGCCCCAGGATTACCCCACCCACTCAGTTTACCAGTAAAATTCATTCACATAATATTGCCACAAATCATCTTACAAACTTATTTTAATTTATTTTTCTGGTATAGAAAGACGATTTGTGCTAGAATATTGATCAACATCTTAGGTTTGACTTGAAAACCGGAGAAATAAAAGACATTTCATCGTTTTTGTGTCTAGTTTCATAGGTGGTACATAAAGGTGATGCTGATGTTTCAAATTTTTAACAGTTTTTATTTATCTATTGTTTTATTTTAACTAAGACACTATTCTAAAATACATTTAACACTATTCCCAAGTACATTTATGGTTTGTTATAACTTTTTTTACCATCAATTTAGCCCCAGGATTACCCCACCCACTCAGTTTACCAGTACTATTCATTCACATAATACTCAAACTCAAGGGATTTGCAGATGAGGATTTCATTTTAGACAATAAGTAGAAGACAGCATTGAAACTAATGCTTTGTTCTGTTTTTATACTATATTATATGATCAGCCATTAGGATACACCACCTCTTTATAACACTGTTTTCGGGATCTGAGCATTAACCGTCTTAATTAAGCAGTGCTACATCCAAACAAAATAGCAAAATAGTGTTTATCAAATTGATCTAAAATGACTTTTATTGCCATTTTTGCTGTGTAACTGGCTAGGTTTTGGGGGTTATAAAGAGCTATATCCAAAACTGTGTTAGAAAAACGTGTTATCAAGAGGATATGCTATACAATTAGGTTATGTTTTGTTTGATTTGAGGTACAACATCCCCGTCAATACTGTATCAGTCATTTTACATTTTGTAGACATTGCTTCCAATTTTTTGTGGGACTTTCCCCGACATTAAGATGAAATGACATCTCAAGCCCGCCACACATTTAAACCAAAAGGTATTATATGCAAGGATGGTCCAGCTCGCACCACTTTTCCTTGGGCATGTTTAGAATCTCTAAGCGGTTAACTCTGTATACCCTAGATCTACTGGAATAGGCAACTTAATCTTAGATTTTATAGCCCCCCATCAAATCGGTAGCTGATATGCACACCAGGTCCTGTGCACTAAAAAGAAATTGCTTCTGCTTTAACTAGCCCTAAGACATTTGACTGAGTCCCAAGATCTGAAATATCTTGAAGCTGGAAGTCTGGTTTAGGCAGAACATGAATTGCCTGTACTATGTAAAGAAGGGCAGGTATCACAATACAGACAGCATGATTCCCCGCCCATAGGGGCTTGAAGAAATATATGGGCTGCACGATGCTTCCACGCAGAGCTGAATCCGGCCCGCACACTAGTACTGGTAAAACGCTTAGAGGATCTAAGCCTGTCCAGGAACCGCGGTGCGAGGCAGACCGTTCATGCTAATAAACCCTATTGGTTTCATTGGGCGACAGGGCTTGAGATGTCATTTCATCTCAATGTCGGGTAAAAGTCCCACAAAATTGGAAGCAACGTCTCCAAAATGACCTTTACAGTGTTGACGGGAACGTTAAACCTCAAATCAAACAAGCAAACAAACAAACAGCATAATTGCACTTTCATCTGGCTCTAGCTTCCTGAAAACTGTGTGTACTGGGAATATACCTGGTGCAGTCAGCATGAATACCGTTTCTACCTGTCATCAGCATAAAGCAGGTTAAAGTGATGCACAAGTAGAAAGAAAACTTTGATATCAGAACTGACAACAAGGGCTGCGTTAACTCCAAGGGAACCTGCAACTGCTAGTTGAAAATCATTCTACTATCAGCCTTTTGACGGTTGGAATAATGAACAGAAACAATACCAGCGGAAACTTCAGAGCCTTGTTCTTAAGTCAACCTGCACCAACAACAGTAGCATTCTTCTTAAGAAGCTCAAGGCAGTTTTCGTTAAGGCACCTAGTGTAAAGTATTGTCAGTTCGTTCTTGCTTTTACTGCTTGAAAGTATCTATCAGTCACCAGTTACTATATTTTTCCTCGTAGACACAGTTGCGGATGAAGAAACATTCTTTCCACACTTTTGTTGAGTCTGTGATTTGAGACTGTTTGCCCCATTCCTGTCAAAACCGAAGTGAATGATAGCTACCCAAATAATGGTAAGAAGACTGTAAGACCAAAACATAGCAGTCATCTGCTGATATGTCAGTTTGAGACATGATGAATGCTGCAACAATTTAAGTACAGACATCCCGTCAAATACTATACAACCAGCAAGTCTTTCTACTTTGTCAAGGAAATCCGACTTATAAGTAGACATCATACATTCTTCATCTGCAAACAAACTCACGTGATCATGCGCATTTTTGAAAGACAAGACCTTGAATGAATGAATGAATTGATGTATAGAAAGCATATATCTCTACACCGGTGGCAGTCATTTCCTCAGACTGGTTTCCCCAGACACCTGTGACATTGACCTGATATCACTCATAGTCCGGAGTTTTGACCCAGACAAAGACTCATAAGATTGTTTTTTTGGACTGCCTAACAAGCTATGTGTATGAGCCTTTCATGCATGAATAATTCGAATGGCGACCCATTTTATGCCAACTTATCAAACTTCTCTATCTCTTGAGGAACTTCATCTCGGTAGCTATATTGTCCAAATGTCTTCGGCCCCCGCCCATCCGGCTTGAAGAAACAGATAGGCAGATGCAGATGCTTCCACGCAGAGCTAAAACCGATGGTACATGAGTATTGGTAAACCCCTTAGAGGATCTAAGCCTGTCCAGACAAAGCGGTGCGAGTCGGACCATCCATGCTTATAAGCTGTATTGGTTTCTTTGGGCGACAGGGCTTGAGATGTCATTTCATCTCAATGTCGGGTAAAAGTCCCACAAAATTTGAAGCAATGTTTCCAAAATGACATATACAGTGTTGATGGGTACGTTGAACTTCAAATAAAACAACAAACAAACAAAATTGCCCAAATGTCAGGGAAAATGGTTCAATGAATTTTAAACTGTCATTGTGAAATAAATCCAGCATCTTGTTAATAGGCTTATTATAAGCCTGTGTATTGGTATGGTGTTTAGTAGAGCTTGCAACTATGCATGGCACCTGCAGTAATGGGTTGTGATAAAAACCATCTTATAAGGGCTTGTTCATAACTTCATTGTTGGTGATTCCTATAATATAACTGGATAGCCAGTTGCCATTTTGTGGGACAGTAACTGTCCTTTTGGCATTCCTCTGTTGTTGTTTCCATTAAGTTCTAGTTACTTCATGTTTGTGATTCTTTCCCTTCAGAGTCATTGATGGGAGGTGTAAATTAATTGTATCGATTCTTGATCATTGCTTTACTTCTATTTTGAGAAAAAATCTCTGAAAGTATGCAGTGAGGTTGTTGCTGCTCAGCATTAACTCGATTACAACTATGAAGAAGCCGATAGTAGAAGGATTTTGCACCTGCAGTTTGCAGGTTCTCTGGGAGATAACACACCTGTTCTGGTCAGTCCATATACCCATGTTTTTGTTCTACTTCTGCTTCACTTTAGCCAGCTTAATGTTGATAATATATTCTTCAAGACAGACAGGAAGTGTATTCATGCGGACTGCACCATGTATTCCAGTTCACCATGTTTTCAGGAAGCTAGAGCCAGATGAAAGGGCAATTATGCTGTGTGTATTGCCTTACAGGTTGTGATACCTACTCTTCTTTACATAGTATAGGCAAGAAGAATGCCTAAATCAGACTTCAAGTTTCAAGAGGTACTGAGTCAAATGTCTCAAGGCCAGTTAAGGCAGCAGCAATTTTTCTGTAGGTTTCCTGTTCTGACAAACACATTAGACAACAATGGTGCTCCAAAAATCCAGAGTTAGACCTAGTCATCTACCACCAACTAATAGCGTTTTTTTTGCTCCACGTGTACAGGTGTACATATCAGCTACTGATTTAATGGGGAGCTATAAAATCTAAGATTAATTCGTCTAGCCCTATAGACCTAGGGCATATGGTTGATCCTGAAACTGGGTTATTTATTCCACAGGTCATAAGACAGACACAAGCAGCCCCAGCTATTAACTGATGTGGTTGTAAATAGCCTGATCAGTGTAGTGACTGTAGTGACTGCATTTGCTCATAGAAATTACAACAATATACTCTTTAAACCTTATTGGTTTCATTGGGCGACAGGGCTTGAGAAGTCATTTCGTTTCAATGTCGGGTAAAAGTCCCACAAAATTGGAAGCAACGTCTCCAAAATGACCTTTACAGTGTTGACGGGGACGTTAAACCTCAGACCAAACAAACAAAACAATACTGGCTCATGTTTATACCGAGGACTATGACAGTTTAAAAACATGTACTTGTAGTCTCATTTGGTCTATTAGTACAGCACAATCATTTTATAACACATTTTTATATAACAATGTTCAAAGTCCAAACCCCTAACTAATTGCATAGAAAAAATGACAAAAAAAACAACATGTAAACGAAGTTATTTTACGCTATTCTACCTTTTTGTTTGGACATATCACTGTTTAACTAAGAGGTTTATGCTTGGATTAAGAACAAAGTATTATAAAGAGGTGGTGTTTCCAAAAGGCTAAATACATAATATGGCATTACGAAAACACGCATAATTCAATCCAATGGCAGATTTTACTACCGTCACCCCATCACCCCTCCCCCCCACCCCCCACCCCCCCCCCCACACACACACAAATCAGATGAAAAAGATAATTTTCTTAATCCTCTTCAAAACATAGATGGCGGGGACTCGTTAGAACGCTCTCAACGTGGCGATACTGTCAAACACCCACAAGCTATGTCCTCAAGCATAAATTAGAAAAATAATGCTTACCCCTGAAAACCCTAGTTTTTCTATATAAAAGTGAGGTTCAAGGGGGTCAAAAACATATGGGCATGTTTTCGTGACGATATGAAAACAGAACTAAGCATTATTGTGAATGTCCTCTACTACTTAATTGTCTAAAATGAAGCAGACGCCTACAAATCCCTTGTGTGTCAGCATATATGTGACTGAATTTTACAGGTAAACTGAGTGGGTGGGGTAATCCTGGGGCTAAATTGATGGTAAAAAAGTCATAAACAACCATAAATATATTTTAGAATAGTGTTAAATGTATTTTAGAATAGTGTCTTAGTTAAAATAAAACAATATATATGTAAAAACTATTTACATTTTGAAACATCAGAATTGCTTTTATGTATCACCCATGAAACTAGACACAAAAACAATAATATATCATTTTTTCACCGGTTTTCAAGCCAAACCTAAAAAGTTATTCTATATTCTAGGACAGATCTTCTTTCTACACCAGAAAAATAAATTAAAATAAGTTTGTAAGATGATTTGTGGTATTTATATTCATATTTTACGAAAAGCTGGAATTTACAGCTATGGCGGCCATCTTGGACGCCATCTTGGATTTCTCAGCTCGCCATCATTTATGCCAATTTATGCCGGCAGTTTCAGATACTACAGATCCTGACGAACATTTTGGTATATGACTTGTCTTGTTATACGGGGGGGTATGGGTTCCCATTTTTTTGGTCCAGATTGTCACCCTACCATGACTGGGACTTCAAAACCACTTTTTAATTTATTAGAATTTGAATACCGATGTTATGTCGATTTCTTCAACTTGATTTTATTGTTTCTCATAAAGTTAAAACATAAAATGGAGATAGCACATCCAAACTCTTTATATGGCCCCGCCCCCGCCCGTCGGGGCTAGGAGAAACAGATTGGGCTGCATGATGCTTCCACTCAGAGCTGGAAGTGACCGCCCATGAGTACTGGTAAACCGCTTAGAAAGTATAAAATGTTCTAGAAAGGGTTATCCTTCGGGAGTAAGGACTACACCGCAGTACTGGAAAATACGGAGTGTACATGTTTTCTGGACCAGACTAGCTAGTTTCGGCCAAATAGGCCTCATTAGTGACCCTCGGATATTTTTATTATTCCACAATGAAATCAATGATCCCAAAGGACAAGAAAATATAAACTACACTATGATGTAGGACAGGGAGACTTTTTACGGCCGCCACACATTCCCAGACACCAGCTGTAGTGACTTTAAATATGTTCTAGAAAGGGTTATCCTTTGGAAACAAGGACTACACGCAGTACTGGAAAATACAGAGTGTACATGTTTTCTCGGCCAGACTAGCTAGTTTCGGCCAATTAGGCCTTATCAGTGACCTGCCAAGGCAGTGGTGCGTGTCAGACCGTCCCTGCATATAAACCCTATTGGTTCCGTTGGGCGGCAGGGCTTGAGATGTCATTTCATCTCAATGTCGACAGAAAGTCTCACAAATTGAAAATGGGAAGTAACGTCTCCAAAATAACCTAATTAGTGAAAGTGAGTGTGAGGGTTTGTATCCCTAAAGTTAACTTAATAGTTAACTTAATAGAAGTTAAGGCAATTAAACCACAGTTCCCATCAGAGACATCAAAGGGAAAGAAACACAAACATGAAACAACCTGACCCTATTGGAAACATCAATAGCGGAAAGCCAAAAGGACAGTTACTTTCCCACAACATGGCCAATTGGCTATCCAAAACAAAACCAGACATAGTGCCCAGTAGGGCACATATACCCCGGCCAGTGCCATCGCCTCGGTTGAAAATGGCAATGTCAAAAGTTGTTAGCATATACAGGCCATATTCCATACAAGAGGGCCCAGAGGGCCCTGAATCGCTCACCTGAGAATAAGTGTCTCTAGAATATTCTTAGCCCAAGGGCTATAACTAGGTGAAGCTTCATACCAAATATCAAAGACCTGGGCCTTGTGGTTTCAGAGAAGAAGATTTTTAAAGATTTTCCCTATATGTAAACACAAAGGCCCCCGGGGCGGCGGCTTTTTTGACCCTAGGGCTATAAATTGAACAATCTTCGTAGAGGTCCACTAGATGAAGCTTCACACCAAATATCAAAGATCTGGGCCTAGGGGTTTCAGAGAAGAAGATTTTTAAAGATTTTCCCTGTATAAGCCTATGTAAAACCAAAGGCCCCCAGGGCGGGGGCATTTTTGGCCCTAGGTCTATAATTTGAACAATCTTGGTAGCGGTCCACTAGGTGAAGCTTCACACCAAATATCAAAGACCTGGGCCTTGTGGTTTCAGAGAAGAAGATTTTTAAAGATTTTCCCTATATAAGCCTATGTAAATCCAAAGGCCCCCGGGCGGGGGCATTTCTGGCCCAAGGGCCATAATTTGAACAATCTCGGTAGAGGTCCACTAGATGAAGCTTCATACCAAATATCAAAGACCTGGGCCTTTTGGTTTCAGAGAAGAAGATTTTTAAAGATTTTCCCTGTATAAGCCTATGTAAAACCAAATGCCCCTGGGGCGGGGGCATTTTTGGCCCTAGAGCTATAATTTGAACAATCTTGGTAGAGGTCCACTAGGTGAAGCTTCACACCAAATATCAAAGACCTGGGCCTTGTGGTTTCAGAGAAGAAGATTTTTTAAGTTTTCGGTGAAAAGAATCTATTTTTGGCTCTTGTGACCCAGATGTGCAACGGACCGGAACCATTTGAACAACTTTGAAAGGGGACCACCTAAGGATCCTTCCTGTGAAGTTTGGTCATAATCTGATCAGTGGTTTAGGAGGAGATGTCGTTTGAAGAATTTTTTTACGCACACACACACGCACGCACACACGCACTGACGACGGACGGCGGACGAAAAGTGATCACAAAAGCTCACCTTGTCACTGCGTTACAGGTTAGCTAATAAAAGGTAATGCTATAGAGATATCCTGTACCAAATACGAAGAGAATCTAACATGGTTACGGAGATATTAACAATGAAAAAGGTTTAACAGCAATGAAAATGGTTTAAAGGTTTGACCCAGGAGCTTAGAAAATCCATATGAATAATAATGCTATAGAGATATCCTTTACAAAATATGAAGAGAAAGTAACATGTAGTTACAGATATATGAGAAATCAAAAGGGTTTAAAGCAAAACTTTGACGTAAACGTTGATGAACGGACGGACGGATAGACAGTCCACCAAGCTTGACCAGGTGCCATAGCTTGACCAGGTGCCGTAGATATTCCAAATAAAAGGTAATGCGAACGAACGAACGAAGAAAGAAACGAATGAACGAACTAACGAACGGACGGAATGACGAAACCTATTCGTAATATGCCGGGATTATAATATTATATTGGCAACAATCTCCCCCCTTACTTCCATCGCGATCTAGACAAATTTGTTCAGTCCACATGAAGGCCTCCTAACTCATTAGTGCAACATTTCCCTGAACACAAAAACCAAACAACCACAGAGATTAAACAACGGTGAGGACTCGCCAGCAAATAAAAAAAACAACACACATTGAAAAGCTGGAGTAAATGAAAACCAACAGTTAGCCTCCGACGGGCCCGAGCAGAAACAAAGCATCAGGCACCAACCAACATTACATAAAATTAAATTCTCTCCAATTCTCAATAAGCCTTTACGCTGGAATCATCGTAGAATCTGAGACCTAACTCACCGGCGTGCAATTAAAGAGGGAAGCAAAGTTTTCAACCGTGACTAGGTTAACCACCATGCACGCAGTCTGTCGTATAATATTTGTTGTAACCAATCTTTTTATATCGAAGAATGATTTTACGAAATTGGGTGCTGAGGTCATTGCAATTATTTATTTTTCTGAATTTATATACTAAGTCACCATAAAATTCGGGTTCCCATAGACCTTGTTGCAGAAGAGATTTAAGTCCAACATTGAATTTTGAAATTAAATCGGAATGACGTCTTTAAAATTTTGAAAAGGCTTTGCGTAGTTTATGATACAGATAACCCTGATTAAGAAGTTTAGCAGTTAACAATTTATTACGAATGTTGAAGTCAGTTACATGACTAGACACTCTGCATGACTAGACACTCTGGCAAATCGGATTAACTGCGAAATATAAACGTCATAGGATGCCGCACGAGGAACATCACCATCCAACAAAGGAAAATTAACAATCTCAAAATCAAAATCATTGCGTTTATCATAAATATGCAAGAAACAATTCCGATGCAAATCCAAAAACGGGACCTCGGTATCAGAAGAATCTACTTTATTTAACTGAAGTTCTGGGCAGGCGGGGGGGAATTCGACTGATCAAACCATCGAAACAGGTAGTGTCAATATTTAGCATATCGTCCAAAAGAAACCTCCGTATTGTAGTGTTTATGCTACTCGCCTTGTAAACAAGGGGTCAAGGATCGATCTGGGGCTTCTTCAGACTTTCGGATGAGACTGTCTTTAAACCGAGGTCCCGTCTCCGTATAACCTCAGCTGTTGGTGAGACGTAAAACTCAAACATTCACTCACTCACTCAAATTATCCAAATATCTAGAAGTCGAGCTAAAGCCTTCAATGATTTCAGATTGGTTTTCAAGGGAAAGAGACATCATGAAGTCTCTTTCATAACAAAACAAGAACAGATCAGCCACAAAGGGTGCGGAATTAGTACCCATAGGAATATCCACAACTTCTCTATATAACTTAGTACCAAATCTAATGTAAATATGTTAGGTAGAAAGGCAAGAGCTTCACATCCTTTCTGAAATGACCATACAGTATAATTTTCATGTTCTTCAGAAGTGAAAAAAAAATTCTTACATTACATGCAAGACAGAGGGCGTCTTCCCAGTGAAAAGTCCATTCAATAAAAAAAGTTAAATCATTAAACCCACCAGTATTTTACTGACCGTTCTAAGTCGGTGCTTTTGCTGTGGTTCCTTCATGTTTTGTGTTGGTGGTTCTGATTCTTTGCCTAATCATATATGTTGTTACGTTGATGATTCTGATTCTTTTCTTTTTTGGGTGTTCATTATTAGTAACGTTTGTCCTTCCAGTTTAATGTTTGTCTTGTTGATGATTCTGATTATTTCCCCCATTATGTTTATCGCTCCTTTTTAGTTAGGTTTGGATTATCTGAGTCACCACCTGTTTGGGAAAGAGCTTTAATTGACAGGGACGCTAAACCTCAAATCAAACAAACAAAACCCTTTCAACACTATTGTATGAGTCCAAAGCAGTAACTGTGTTAGTTACAAAATCGTGTTTTAACCGCAATCAGAGGCTGAGCCATTAAGGTAAAATAGAAGTGGAGGCAATGATCAGTAATCGATACACTTAACCCACAGCTCCCATCAGAGACATCAAAGGGAATAACACAAACATGAAACAACAGACCCCAATGGAAACATCAACAGCGGAAAGCCAAAAGGACATTTATTTTTCCAAAAATGGCCAACAGGCTGTCCAAAATAAAGTAATATAAGCGACACAAACACCCAAAGACAAATCATAACAAAAATAAACCGCGGCAGAAGAACCGCCTTGGAACGGTCAGCGGAAACGAATTCCACTGGGGGGCTTAAATCGATTTTACGTGGCCACAATCCCCGCCCTTACTTCCGTCGCGACCCAGACAAATAATTTGTTAAGTCCGCATGAATGCCCCCTAACTCATCAGTGCGACATCTCTGTGAACACAAAAAATCAAACAATCACAGAAATGAAACAACGGTGAGGACTCGACAGCAAGAAACCACTGAAATGCCGGAGCAAAAGAAAACCAACAGTTAGACTCCGATGGGCCCAACCAGAGACAGAGTATCAGGCACCAACCAACGTTACATTGAATTACATCGCTCTAATTCTCAGTAAGCCTTTACGTTAGAACCGTCATAGAATCTGAGGCCTGACCCACCGGCGTGAAATTAATCGATCTCGGGCTTCTTCAGACTTTCGGATGAGACCGCTTTAACCCGAAGTCCCGTCTCCGTACGACCTTAGCTGTTGGTGAGACGTAAAACTCAAACACCTGATAAAGGGGGTCGGGAACTGTACGTTATAATCGGTAGTGAGCTATAATAGTTATTATTGATAACTTCTACTGACCTGGTCCGTTGGAATAAATGCGCACTTCCACTGCGGTCGTGCCTAAAGCTCGAAAACAATTTGTAAAGTTAAAATAAACTATTTATTTGCAGATTTTCACTCAGAATGTAAAGCGCCGAGAAATGTTTATTCGAGCGACCCTGTTGTTTCTGACGTCTCTGCGGTGCGATGACGTCATAAACACTGCACTCTTTGACATCAAATTGGGCTATGTGTGCGCACCATGGCTCTTATATCGTTAAACACGCCACACCGCCTGTGGTCTGTTTTGTTGAAATTTGCAAATTTATTGCAAAACTCTTTGTTTTGAGTGTTTTTTTTTCGGATTGCAGTATAAACTAAATACATGGCAACTGCCAAATATAATCGGTTTGTCAAAACTTTTTATTGAGGCCCCAATAATATTGTCTAAGGCTCACCGATTATATTTTATTATTAAAGATACTGACCGTGTATTTACTTTATAATGAAAAAAGCCAAATAGAGATTTTAGATATACCACTTTGACAGATGCAGAAATGCACAATGATGAGAAAACTGCAGCAGTCGAAGAAGACTAACATTGTCTTGGACAGATTCTTGAACATCCGCACAACATTAAATAGCTTCTATAGTCACAGGACTATCCAAATTCAGCAACTTTAGACTCGGTCAGGTATGACTTGATGCACAGGTTAATTTATGACTTTGCCGGGTCCACGGTTCTACTTGTAAGTATTGTCATGCTCTGGCTCATTTTCACTCGTACTGGCGAATAACGTGAATAAGCCGCACTCACCAATCAGGAGCATATACTTTCACTCACGGGGCTATCAGCTACGGTTGATGTTAAACCTATGAAAGTATTATCTCATTGGCTGTTGCTTCCCATTACCCGTGTGCGGTCGGTTTCACCTTTGCGTAGAAGCATCGTGTAACCCATCTATTTCTTCAAGCCCCGATGGGCGGGGGCCATCTGGCAGCAGTAAACGATTAAAATGTGTTTACACTAGCCCCAGGAGCTCTTGAAAAATGCTAAAAAAAATAAATGATGCTGACAGGTGGCTGATAACCTTGGAGTTTCTTCTCAGAGTTAGTGGACTTACCATCACATTAGCTCTACAGAGGGTTGCATAGAGAGCTGATAGCGCCGTGAGTGAAATTATATGCACCTGCACCAATCAAATTACTAGCTACAATTTATTCCAACAAATATATGAACTGGACTATTTGCGAATGATAGTGTATATTCTGGTCGGCCAGACAAGGGTTAACATATTTGTATCATCACGAAATATAGTAGTTCTGAATTATCACGTGAATATGTCCGTGAAATGAACATCACTGTAAAGTAGAAGTAAAACAAAGATCAGGAATTGATACAATTAACTTACTCCACCCATAAAAGACACCAAATAAACCCGCTTTATAGACAATACTGGGGATTACGGGGGTATACATTATTTTTCATAATTAGGTTGTGGAGCACCCACAACATATATTTGCAGTATAAATAAGAAAAATATCATGGATTTTCACCAGAAAAGTAGACATTTAAGAAATGTGAAAAAAAAAAAATGCACTAGATCGCACGGGTGTTTTATCGTTATACCAACAAGTTAACAACATGCATTTGTTGTTTCCAGTTGGTCCACACAGTACATGTACATGTGTGATTTTAGCTTTCATCTACATGATCGGATTCAT
This sequence comes from Lucinisca nassula, assembly GCA_963580285.1. Lineage (NCBI taxonomy): Eukaryota > Metazoa > Mollusca > Bivalvia > Lucinida > Lucinidae > Lucinisca > Lucinisca nassula. The sequence continues at coordinate 125,514,075 of OY757010.1, read as the reverse complement.
CTTCCAGGAAAGTATGGCCAGGGAATAATTCCTTAAGTACACAAGAACTCCGGATAAGGCGCTATTTTCATCCGAGAAATGCTGACATTTTTCTTATTTCTACATGAAAACATATGTTGCTGGTTTGCTTGTTTGTTTTGAGGTTAAGCGACCCCGTCAACACTATTTAGGTCTTTTTGGTGTTTCCAATTTTGTTGGATTTTATCCCCGAAATTGAGATGATATGTCATCTCGATCCCTGCCGCCCAGTGAAACCAATAGGATTTTTATGCATGGACCGTCCGACTCGCACCACTTTGCCTGTGCATGTTTAGGCCTTCTTAGCGATTTACCAGTCTTCATATGCAGTCGTTTTCAGATCTACGTGGAAGCATCATGAAGCCCAAACTATTTCTCCAAGCCCATGTGGGCGGGGGCCAAACATATGTTGTTGGTACTTAGTGCTCATTAGTAGTGCAACATATGGTTTCGTTCAGAAGTAAGAAAAATGATGTGTGGATAACCCTTCTTATCTGGGACTATGGAAGTTGATCCTTAGAAGTACACTCTGTCCTATAAGAGTAGATTACCTTTTCAGAGAGACTCAGGGAGAGAAACAAACAGTAAGTCACAAAAGAGCTTCCCTTGCAAAAACTGGCCTGACATTGTTCAGGGCCCGATAGACCCAACAAGCCCTTGAACGTCCTTCCATTCAGCACACATATTAGGAAAACACTCCGATTCAAATATATTGAAATTTAACCATAAAAAAATGCAAATTTTCAGATAAAAATTCTGATATTTTATACATTGAATATATCTTCTCAAAACAGACTGTGGTTACGCGATAGAACCGCCTCGGCGAGGCGGTTCTAACGGTTGCCCACTATCTATGTTTTAAGCAGAAATACGAAAAATAATGTACACCCCTGTAAACCTCAGTTTTACTACATAAACGTGGCATTTAATGGGGTCAAAATAATATAGCCATGTTTTCGTGAGGCAATCAAGTGCAACCTCATGTCCTTATGCAGGCATTGGACAAATCGATTTAAGCATAAAAGCCGTTAACATAAACTGTAACAATCACTTGAAGCCAAAACAGAATAAGAGTAGAACTGTGTCCAGAAGACATGGATGCCCCCACTAAAAGACACGGGACACCTGCCTAAGTGTTTTGTGGCGGATGTAATATTGATAGAACACTTTTCACCTTTGACCTTAAAGTGTGACCTTAAACTTGTAGCTACAGACCTTGGTCATGAAATATTTTCTTCGTCCATTCTCTCCCTTTCGCTGATTCAAGAAGGGTAGTTGTAAATTTCTGTCGAAAGAATAAACACTGCACTGGTTAACCACTTGTGTAAAAGCGAGCCTAGGAAGCGTGGTAAGGTAAACTGAACAGCTCGATAATAGTGTTGACGATGCCGTGAAAATCCCAAACCAGAGGCCCAATTAGGCCAGAAATAACTAACCTGGATTAGACTGATCATATTATGTCATACAGAGCCATGGTAGTCATTTTGGCTATTAGATGAGATAACCTTTAGCAAACCTGAATCTGTATGTTTCCTTGATCCCGGGCCGCTCAAGTTTCAAAACAGCACATTCCCACTTAGAATTGAGGAGGAGATGATGTTGGTGCAGGGTGTCAGGTTAAGTGTACAAGATAACAGGAGCTTTTGCCCTGTCTTCGATTCTTGCATATTGTAACAAATTGATTTTAGTCGCTCTAAATTTCCATGTCGCCCTGAAGCCTCTCATCATAATTCAGCAAATGCCTACGATATGCGAAGTATTTAGCATTTCTGAATCTCCCTGTTGCCCCATTGTCTTTCACCGCGTTTCGAAGTAATTAGCAGCAGATATGATTTGAAGGTTTTGGTGACAGCCACGTTGCACAAGTGTTCAGGCATAATTGGAAATATCATTACCGAGCAGGTGTGATTCAAGAAGGGTAGTTGTAAATTTCCGGCAAAAGAATAAACACTGTATTGGTTACCACTTATGGATAACCGTGCTTAGGGAAGTGGGCTTAGGTAAACTGACCAGCTCTATAATGACCTAGATAGTGTTGACTTTGCCATACTGGAGGCCCACTGAGCCATGGTGGGCATTTTGGCTATTAGCTGAGATAACCTTTAGCAAACCTGAATCTGTATGTTTCCTTTATCCCGGGCCGCTCAAGTTTCAAAACAGCACATTCCCACTTAGAATTGAGGAGGAGATGATGTTGGTGCAGGGTGTCAGGTTAAGTGTACAAGATAAGAGGAGCTTTTGCCCTGTCTTCGATTCTTGCATATTGTAACAAATTGATTTTAGTCGCTCTAAATTTCCATATCGCCCATCATAATTCAGCAAATGCCTTCCATCAAAATTAAGCTGAATCAGACTTATGCTTTAGGATATATCCTTTGAGGAATTGCAAGATGGGCACCATGGTAGCCATTTTGGACATCGATATGCGAAGTATGTAGCATTTCTGAATCTCCATGTTGCCCATTTGCCTTTCACCACGTTTCGAAGTAATCGGAATTATCGTTAACGAGCAAATATAAGTTGAAGGATTTCGTGACAGCCATGTTGCCCAAGTTTTCAGCTGTAATCGGATATATCATTACGGAGCAGATGTGATTCAAGGCGGGTAGTTGCCAATTTCTGGGGAAAGAATAAACAATGTATTGGTTAACCACTTATGAATAATCGTGCTTAGGAATTGGGGTTAGCTAAACTGACCAGCTCTTTAATAACCTAAATAGTGTTGACTTTGCAATACTAGAGGCCCACTGAGCCATGTTGGGCATTTTGGCTTTTAGCCTTTAGTAATCCTGAATCTGTATGTTTCCTCGATGCTGCGCCGCTTAAGTTTCTGAACAGCACGTTCCCACTTAGAACTCAGGAGGAGATTGTGTTGGTGCAGAGTACCAGGTTAAGTGTGAAAGATACTCATACTGTAAGAGGAGCTTTTGCCCTGTCTTCGATTCTTGGATATTGTAACAAATTAATTTTAGTGACTCTTAATTACCGTGTCTCCCAGGTGCCACCAATCAAAATTCAGCAAATGCCTACCATTAAAATTCAACTGATTCAGACTGTGGTCTTTGAAGAATTGCAAGATGGGCACCTTGGCAGTCATCTTGAATATCGATATGCAATTTATTTAGCATTTCTGAATCTCCATATTGTCTCACTGTCTTTCATCACATTGCGAAGTAATCAGAGTTACCAATAAGGAGCAGATGTGATTTGAAAATTTTCAAGACCGCCATTTTGCCCACGTTTCTACGTAATCGGAATTATTATTACAGAGCAGATAAGATTTTAAGGTTTCCAAGATGGCCACCATTTTAGAAATTCTGAATGTCAACGCCATTCTGATGCCTCCCACTGAGTTCTATCCAACTTTTGCTTATAGTTTGGGACATGTCATTTGAAGAATTTCAAGATGGCTGCCATGGTAGCCATCTTGGATATCGAATGCAATGATTTCAGCAATTCTGAATCTAGCCTCCCTTCAAGTTTCAACTCAGTTCCAACTAAAATCGCTATTGCCAGGACATTTGCCCCATTATATGTCTTTTGGCGACTAAAGGGCAAGTAGCTCTCGTGTGATCTGTCCCAAACTCAAACGCGGCAATGCTTTAATGCCTGTCCTCGTACAATGTAATCAGATAAAGATTCCATCAAGAATGAAACCGCTATCATCTGGAAAACATTTCCTTTAAGTCTATAAGGTTCTCAAGGACGGGTAACTATCATGCCAATGGCGGAAATTATTAAATAATTTTCATCAATGCAATTGATTCTATAACTGTTCTCGTTTAGTGCAAGTTTGATAAAGATTCTATAAACAAGAGGTCCATGGGCCACTATGCTTACCAGAACTCAGGTGGGTCACGCATGTATTTTAACATGATATCATTTTAATCTACAAATTGTAAAGTCTCCCAAACAAAACCCCATACTCAAAAGAGCCACCCATGTGGACCCAGTATCTTAAAGTTTAGGCATTCTATGAAATAGAGAGGCTGTGGCATAGACCCAACGGAGTCCTGGTTGGTATCACTAAATGCGTCTTTTCACAAGGGCAAGAAATTTGTATGTTTTGGCATTGGGGATCTGTATGGTCCCCGAGGTATAAGGCCTATAGACAGTGGAGCAGTTGGAAAATGGCCCTGACAGATCCAAGGAAAGCCCAAGATTGTTGTCCCTGAATGTTTCGTATTATAAGGGCCAATAATTATATAGTTTGGGTGGGGATATGAACGGTTTCTGTCTTCTGAGATATGAGGACCTTTTATAAAGTGGAGGGGGAGAAATGGCCCCTGCGGACCAATAACCTGGTGTGACTGAATGTGTCTATTAATAAGGAGCAAGAATATATATGATTAAGGGGTGGGATTTGAATGGTTTCTGAGCTAAACTATGATTCAAATAAAAAAGTTATCCTGAGATTCAGAGCAACCAAACATGACAAAGAATGTTCAACAAATGCATTTCAAACCAATAAGCAGGAACGGGACTGATATTCACCTGTCATATAACCATAGACAATCTACCATAGACTTTGATCAGTGGTAAGGCAGGCATCTGTTCTTATTGCCACTTGTTGTTTGTTTTGAGGTTTTTCGTCCCCATCAAAACAATTTAGGTCATTTAGGAGACGTTGCTTCCAATTTTGTGGGAACTTTATCAAACATTGAGATAAAATGACATCTCAAGCCCTGCAGCCCATTGAAACGAATAGGGTTTTCATGTATATGCATGAACGGTCTAACTCGTACTACTTTGCCTGGGCAGCCTTTGACCCTCTTAGCGATTTACCAGTACTTCTGTGCGTTAGGTTTCAGCTCTGAGTGGAATCATGCAGCCTAATTGCATTTAATCTCAAAGCCCTGATTGGCGGAAGGCCTGCCACTTGTTGATTTACACCTTATATGTTTCAACACTTTGTATACACAGTAAAGTACCAGACGGGCCTCTGATTACACGTGGGCTGACTCTTATCCCATTTCTGGCGGGAAAGCCCTGAACGCATACCCTGGCAAACAATGCAGGCCCATATCTAACGTCACAGAAGGTGGCATCTGATCGCCGGAGGTCTGCAATGTTTGGCATTAGAAATAAAATAGAAACCAAGGAATGGGCCCGACTCCCCTTAAATGACAAATGGGCTTGTTCGAAATAGAGCAATGGAAGGGTCGACAATGGGGCAATCACTGCGTCTCTTGTCGCTGTGGTAAGAGCCTCGATCAGGTCACATGTGAGATACCAAGTTCTGCAACAGAATGTTAGGCGTTTTTTCTTTGCGTTTTCGCTCACTTCTGATTATCGATCGGCTCGAAATAAGTGATAGACCAGAAAACAGAAGCACAGATCAGCCTGCAAATCTGTATTGTGTGATCAATGCCTTTGTTGGCCATTGCTTTGAATAATGTAAAACATTTGCTGAAATATTTACCTAAATCAAGCAGACCAAATCTTGCCTCAGCCAGCCTATGCAACGAAGACCCCCCTCGAACCCTACATGTATATACTTGAATGTAAGAAATATAGATTATTTTTCGTATTTCTGCTCTAAAACATACATAATGCTTGGTCACTGTTAGAGACATCTGCCTGAATTAGGCTGTTCTAACGAGTATCTACAATCTAAGTTTTCACCTTCGCACAGGTATACAAATAAAAGCATTACTTTTTATCTGGAATCTTTACAGTACTAAAATGTACAAAATGAAAAAGAATCTAATAGTAATTTTATAGTATAATACACAACTGATTTATTGCAATGACGCATTTTACAGGTGGGGACGTTAAACCTCAAATCAAACAAACAAACAAACATTTTACAGGCACATATATTTGACCTGATGAGCTGTTCTGCCGAACCAACCATAAACTTGCTGGGAGTTCATATCATATAGCTCATTTAACTATGAGATTCTGCCAATCATTTATAGTTCCCTTGTACTACCAAGCTTCTTTTATCAAGAAGTTTACATATTTTTAATATCAACAATACTTCAAGACATAAGGTAGCTTTGCACTAAATACTGGAGGTACTGGGTTTTATCACTTTGGGACAGAGCTTTTAGTTGCAGTCTAAATACCAGGCAGGCTTCCATTGGATAAATATCCCATGTTTCATTTCAATGTGAGAAAATTATTGTTATAAGGAAATAAAATGATGTGTGTTTTATAATTATATCTGCAAGCTCAAAGAAATTGTTGCTGATTTTATATTGTCACCTCTCCGTTAAAATGCCGGCTTTTATTCACTGCGAATCTGCATGTAAACAAACATGGCGGACAATAACTTGAAAAGGAGACGGGCAACATGTGGATTTTTTCTCATCAACTTGTTGAGCTAGGATGGCTCTATAAATAAGTAAGGTTTGAAAAGTTTTGTATGTGTAGTTTTTGTGGGAGCATGTAAAAGGTTACTATTGTCGCCTATGGAAAATATTTAGTGGTAAGCTCCCTATACCAAAAGGAGAAACATCAGCCCCAGAGTCCAGTTTTCAGTCATTACATCATATTTCCACACATTGGTAGGTTCTATCCAATTCTGTATCATAAAATGGATAGTCTTTGCATGTGGTTTGCCATAGAAACTGTATAAGTGTAAGGTTAGTGGTAATTTAGGTGTAACTGGTTGTATTTGATCAGTTCTTGCTTCTGATCTGTGCATTAGGGGGGGGGGGGGTTACTTTAAAGCCATGTTAATCAATTGTTATTGGGTTTGTTTTGGAAAAATTCTTACAGTAAGTGTATAACCAGAAACACAAGAGAAAGAATCTACACTATCTGGAATATATAACAGTAAGGTTACATGGTTTTTGGCCTTGGTCTCTAGCCAAAGCAAAACTTCAAAATTGTCTCTGCTCAATATCGCGATAAGTTTTCTCATCTATTATTGGTTCTAATTGATTAGATTCATGTTAAAGGATATGAACAGAGATATATTCACTATTTCTCATGGTATTAAGGCATTTATAATCATTTTCGTCAAAGTTTTATCATCAAAATATCCTCAAAATGGCATTTTTACATAAAATAGGGGGTATAGGTGTGAAATCAGCCTTAAATACCAGCTGGTATGCTATTAAGGCATAATTTAGTGCATTTTAGGATTGAAGTGTTCCAATGACATAGGAGAAGAACCACTGATGCAAGCCGGTGTCTGGGTTCCATTCCAGAAAGAGGTAAACTTTGCGCTTTTTCACAAAATATGGTTTGTTTGGCTTTCATTGTAGAATCTGAAAGCGATAACTTTTTCGCAAACTTCAAAGATTCTTTGTCACTGAGTCATTTAGTATGCATGCTTAAATTATTATATATGATCTAAATTTATATTTGACAATGCTTTTGTTGGATCATAAAGACAATAAGGGTTTGGTATAGGTAGCTTTGCACTAAATACTGGAGGTACTGGGTTTTAATACTTTGGAACAGAGCTTTTAGTTGCAGTCTAAATACCAGGCAGGCTTCCATTGGATAAATATCCCATGTTTCATTTCAATGTGAGAAAATTATTGTTATAAGGAAATAAAATGATGTGTGTTTTATAATTATATCTGCAAGCTCAAAGAAATTGTTGCTGATTTCATATTGTCACCTCTCCGTTAAAATGCTGGCTTGTATTCACTGCGAATCTGCATGTAAACAAACATGGCGGACAATAACTTAAAAAGGAGATGGGCAACATGTGGATTTTTTCTCATCAACATGTTGAGCTAGGATGGCTCTATAAATAAGTAAGGTTTGAAAAGTTTTGTATGTGTAGTTTTTGTGGGAGCATGTAAAAGGTTACTATTGTCGCCTATGGAAAATATTTAGTGGTAAGCTCCCATAAAGAAAACCAGTTTACTGAAAACTGCATGGGAAAAATCCCATTCGCTCCAAAGTTATTCTCATTTATATCTGACATCTACCTATGTTCCTCTAAGTGTAACAACCCTTGGGTTTTGGTTGATTAAGACTAATAGTAATAATGCAATATTTTGGGACATCATTTTGGGTTTTAACTTTTTGAATTAACTTTGATATATTGCCATTTGCCATTATTTTGCTACATTTTTGTCCACTGATGGCTGTGAACTTTGGATATTTTGAAATTTTATTTCTGAATTAAAATGTTTCTTTAAGTTTTAAATCAAAATTCAAATAGTTTAAAACTAACTCTTTATTTTAAACTGTTTCAAAGTAACAGTTTGCTTATAATTTCTTAAATTAAGTTAATAACATGCTTTTGGATGTCTTCTTAACACATAACCTTCCACTGTATGTCATTTTATCTACATACAAACATGAATCTGAAATTTAAAATACATTATTTCAATTTTAATTTATAGACAGGGATATTTTCAGATATACTTCTTCCTTTGTTGCTACTTTTATGTCGTCAGACAATAACTTGGACAAGAAACTATCTTGAAAGATCTATGTCTTGTTATACTGCCTGCCATTTTGTTATGGACAGAAAACTACCAACAGCTAACATGGCTAATGCCATGAACTTAAATTTGAAACATCTGTCAAACTGTCATAACACTACTCATTCAGCACTTCTTTAAAACTATGGAAGTACACATTATTGATAACTTATACTAATCTGCACCAGACAGCACTCTGTAGATGGGCTTAACAGCCATTGCTTTTAGTTTCTCTCATGCAATGTCCTCACCAGAAAGTTATTCAACATGGGGTAGTAGGTTAACTCTTATCATGCTGTTCACGACAACCCCTATCTTTAGAAACAGTGTAGATCCAGGCCATCTGATCAGGATCTACACTGTTTGGCATGAAGTTTATGGATTTGTAAGAATAAATTACATGAAGTAATCTGATTGGTTCAAAGTCAGAAATGGGTGTGGCTAAACTGAATATTCAGCAAGATAAGGGTTAAGGCGAAGTTGTCATATTAACTTGCATAACTGGGGCGTCCTACTGATATTGGCTTGCAGTTGGGCAGTCTGCTGTCCTTGCAGCAGGTACGGGTAGTTGTTCAATATTGTTGTTTTTCTGTCGTTACACTTCCGTTAATTTTCCTCTTTTGCCTCTGTCACTGACTTCCATCTGTTCTACTATCCTCTATTACCCCTATCTCTGGGAGAAAACGCACAAATGAACCACAAGGGCTGCCGTATCGTTAAACCAAACAAGAGGGCCCAGAGGGCCCTGGTTCGCTCACCTGATCCAATGTATAATAAGTGAGCCCCAGGCAGAGTCAATTTTGGCCCAAGGGCTATAATTTGAACAATCTTGGTAGAGGTCCACAAGATGAAGCTTCATATCGAATATGAAAGACCTGGGCTTTGTGGTTTCAGAGAGGAAGATTTTAAAGGTTTACCCTGCATAAAGAAGTCCATGTAAAACAAGATTTTCCCTAAATAAGTCTATGTAAAACCAAAGGGCCCCAGAGCGGGGGCATTTTTGGCCCCAGGGCTATAATTTGAACAATCTTGGTAGAGGTCCACTAGCTAAAGCTTCATAACAAATATCAAAGACCTAAGCCCTGTGGTTTCAGAGAAGAAGATTTTTAAAGATTTTCCCTATATATGTCTATGTAAAACCAAAGGGCCACATTGCTGGGGCATTTTTGGTCTCAGGGCTATAATTTGAACAATCTTGGTAGAGGTCCACTAGCTGAAGCTTCATAATAAATATCAAAGATCTAAGCCTTGTGGTTTCAGAGGAGAAGATTTTTCAAGATTTTCCCTATATTAGTCTATGTAAAACCAAAGGGCCCTTGAGCAGGGGCATTTTTCGCCCCAGGGCCATAATTTGAACAATCTTGGTAGAGGTCCACAAGATGAAGCTTCATATCAAATATCAAAGACCTGGGCCTTGCAGTTTCAGAAAAGAAGATTTTTAAAGATTTTCCCTATATAAGCCTATGTAAAACCAAAGGGCCCGGAGGCGGGGGCATTTTTGGCCCCAGCACTATAATTTGAACAATCTTGGTAGGGGTCCACTAGATGAGGTTTCATACCAAATAGCAAAGATCTGGGCCTTGCAGTTTCAGAGAAGAAGATTTTTAAAGATTTTCCCTATATAAGCCCATGTAAAACAAAAGGGCCCCCGGACGGGGGCATTTTTGGCCCCAGCATTATAATTTGAACAATCTTGGTAGGGGTCCACTAGATAAAGCTTCATACCAAATATCAAAGACCTGGGCCTTGTGGTTTCAGAGAAGAAGATTTTTAAAGATTTTCCCTATATAAGCCCATGTAAACCCGAAGGGCCCCGGTGCGGGGGCATTTTCGGCCCCAGCACAATAATTTGAACAATCTTGGTAGGGGTCCACTAGATAAAGCTTCATACCAAATATCAATGTCCTGGGCCTTGTGGTTTCAGAGAAGAAGATTTTTTAAGTTTTCGGTGAAAAAAATCCATTTTTGGCTCCTGTGACCTATATGTGCAACGGACGGGAACCATTTGAACAACTTTGAAAGGGGACCACCTAAGGATCATTCCTGTGAAGTTTGGTCAAAATCTGATCAGTGGTTTAGGAGGAGATGTCGTTTAAAGGAAAAGTTTACGGACGGACGCACGGACGCAGGCACGAGACGCACGGACGCACGACGGACGACGGACGACGGACAAAAAGTGATCCCAAAAGCTCACCTTGTCACTACGTGACAGGTGAGCTAAAAACAAACAATCAAGAAATTCAACGAGAATGAGAATCATTTAATGGCCCCCACCCATCGGGGTTTGAAGAAATATATGGGCTGCATGATGCTTCCAAACAGAGCTGAAACCGACCCGCATGCGAGTACTGGTAAATCGCTTAGAGGACCTAAGCCTGCCCAGGCAAAGCGGTGCGAGTCGGCCCGCCCATGCTTATAAACCCTATTGGTTTTATTGGGCGACAGGACGGGTAAAAGTCCCACAAGATTGGAAGCAATGTCTCCAAAATGACCTTTACAGTGTCGACGGGGACGTTAAACCTCAAATAAAAAAAAAAAAAGTATCATTTATACTTGGCTGATATATTTCAAACTCAGGATTACACTGGCTGAAGTTGAAGTAACATTTTCATTTGTAACACTGGCTGATTTTTGCCTGATATAATCCATCCTTCTACTGAAAATTTCCGTTGTCCACGGACAAGTGAAATAAAACTACATGCTTGTTCACAGCCAAAACAAGGGCTTTCCACACCGCTGTGTCACAGCATATTGGGTAATGTGATGCAGAATAAACTGAGTGAATCTTTGAAGCATAAACACGAAACCTGGCAAATTCTTTGGCAATCTTGCTAAGACGAAAACAGTTTTAAAAGTGACGTAAATGCTTGAATTCCATGCACCACATGCAGGTAGAAAGGCAGCAAGTTGGCTAATACTATAATTGTAGCTAGTAGACCTTACACATGTTCTGTCATTTCTACAAGGAAGACAACTTTTTTGTCTTTCTCATAGCAACAGATAAGGTAAGAATTTTGTGATAATTGAACGAGAGTTTTCTTTATATTTCCATTCAAACCAATGTTGTAGGTGCTCATTAGGTGAGGTGGTTCTAAAAATTCCTGCAGCATAGGTTATGTTTTTAGTACTCATTAGAACTGCCTTGCACAGGTTTGTATGGAGAATGAAGAAAAACTATCCTCAGTTACCACAAATCACTTGCTATGTACTTTATCTGTAGCTATGTTTCTGTTTGAATTTTGAAAAATTGTGACCCCTTAGAAAAGGGACCTTCTCTGATTGGAAAGTATTTGTTCTACAGAAACAAATTCTTTCCTTTAAGAGAAGACCCTATTGATAACATAGACCAACTAGAAACGTGTCCAGACGACACAGATGCCCCCGCCAAGGGCCCCGCCTCACCCAAAATGCATGTTGCAACAACATTTTCTAAGTGTGTGACCTTGACCTTTGAGGTCATGGGCAGGGTCGTTGGTATGGGTGAATGAGACTTGGGACCTGTATCTATCATCATTCCAAATATGAAGATAATCTATAAATACGAGCCCTAAAACTTTAAAAGCATAATAAGACTAAGTTTGTGACCTTGACCTTGAGGTCAGGGGTGGGGGTATATACAATTTTGGACCTGTAACTATCATCATACCAAATATGAAGTAAATCTATATGGTTTGGTGAGTATGAGCTCTTGATAAACTTTAAATAAAAAAATTCTTTGTCTGTGACCTTGACCTTTAGGGCATGTGCATAAGTGGGGGTACTGGACCAGTATCAATCATCATACCAAATATAAACTTAATTCATCATACCATTCGGACAATATAAACTCTTAAAAATATCTAATTGAAAATTTCTAAGTCTGTGACCTTGACCTTGAGCTCATGGGCAAGGGTGGGGGTATCGCTGAATAAAATGGACAGGTATCTAACATCATACCAAATATAAACTCAATCCATCGCACGATTTGGAAAATAACAACTCTTAAAATATGTAATTAACAAGAGGCCCAAGAGGGCCTGTCGCTCCACAGGCCAACTTCAGACAATTGTCATATTACATTAACCAATTGTATACTAGTGAACTCTTCTATTGCTATATGTTGGACCAGTCCATTTGTCATATAAGGGGTGTCAGGCCTATTTTTTCTATTTTTGATGGAAAATTCTGTTAGCAAATAGTGCAGGCCCTGATCAGACACGGTGTTCTGTGGGGTCTGATCTGGGCCAGTACTGTTTGCCAAGGTACCCATTTAGGGTTTTCCCGCATGCAATGGGTAAAAAAACAAGAGGGCCATGATGGCCCTGGATCGCTCACCTGATCCATAGTGTAACAAGTGGGCCCCAGAGAGGGCCATTATTGGCCCCAGGGCTTTAATGTGCATAATGTTGAGGGAGGTCTTAAAAGTGAAGCTTCATACCAAACATCAACAAAGGCTATAATTTGAACAATCTTCGCAAAGGTCCACTAGATGAAGCTACACATCAAATATCAAAGACCTGGGCCTTGCGGTTTCAGAGAAGAAGATTTTCTTTAAAAATATTCCCTACATAAGCCTATGCAAAACCAAATGGCCCGGGGCTATATAAATCTATGTAAAACCAAAGGGCTCCGGGGTGGGGGCATTTGTGGCCCCAGGGCTATACCTTGAACAATCTTGGTAGAGGTCCACTAGATAAAGCTCCATACCAAATATTAAAGGCCTGGGCCTTGCAGTTTCAGAGAAGAAGATTTTTAAAGATTTCCCTATATAAGTCTATGTAAAACCAAAGAGCCCCAGAGTGGGGACATTTTTGGTCTCAGTGCTATAATTTGAATAATATTGATAGAGGTCCACTAGATGCAGCTTCATACCAACTATCAAAGACCCAGGCCTTGTGGTTTTAGAGAAGAAGACTTTTAAAGATTTTCCCTATATTAGTCTATGTAAAACCATAGGGCCCCGGGGCGGGGGCATTTTTGGCCCCAGGGCTATAATTTGAACAATCTTGGTAGAGGTCCATTAGATGAAACTTCAGACCAAATATCAAAGTCCTGGGCCTTGCGGTTTCAGAAAAGAAGATTTTTAAAGATTATCCCTATATAAGCCTATGTAAAACCAAAGGGCCCCAGGGCGGGGGCATTTTTGGCTCCAGCACTATAATTTGAATAATCTTGGTAGGGGTCCTTTAGAAGAAGCTTCATACCAAATATAAAACACCTAGGCCTTGTGGTTTCAGAGAAGAAGAATTTTAAAGATTTTCCCTATATAAGTCTATGTAAACCAAAGGGCCCCAGAGCGGGGACATTTTTGGCCCAAGGGCTTTAATTTGAACAATCTTAGTAGAGGTCTATTAGATGAAGCTTCAAACCAAATATCAAAGTCCTGGGCCTTGTGTTTCAGAGAAGAAGACTTTTAAAGATTTTCCCTATATAAGCCTATGTAAAACCAAAGGGCCCCGGGGCGGTCACAATTTTTGCCCCAGCACTATAATTTGAACAATATTGGTAGGGGTCCACTTGATGAAGCTTCATACCAAATATCAAAGTCCTGGGCCTTGTGGTTTCAGAGAAGAAGATTTTTAAAGAGTTTCCCTATATAAGCCTATGTAAAACCAAAGGGCCCCGGGGCGGGGTCATTTTTGGCCCCAGCACTATAATTTGAACAATCTTGGTAGGGATCCACTAGATGAAACTTCGTACCAAATATCAAAGACCTGGGCCTTATGGTTTCAGAGAAGAAGATTTTTCAAGATTTCATTAAAAAAATCTATTGTTGGCCCCTGTGTCCTTGATGAGCAGCAGACCAGAACCATTTGAACAACTCTAAAAGGGGTCCACCTAAGGATCATTCCTGTGAAGTTTGGTCAAAATCCGATCAGTGGTTTAGGAGGAGATGTAGTTTGAAGGGGGGGGGGCTGGGCCTTGTGGGGTGAAGCTTCATACCAAATATCAAAGACATGGGCCTTACGGATTCAGAGAAGAAAATTTTTAAAGATTTTCCCTGTATAAGCCCATGTAAAACCAAAGGGCCCAGGGGCGGAAGCATCTTTGGCCCCAGCACTATAATTTGAACAATTTTGGTAGGTGTCCACTAGATGAAGCTTCATACCACATATCAAAGACCTAAGCCTTACGGTTTCAGAGAAGAAGATTTATAAAGATTTTCCCTATATAAGCCCATGTAAAACCAAAGGGCCCCGGAGCAGGGGCATTTTTGGCCCCAGCACTAAAATTTGAACAATCTTGGTCGGGGTCCACTAGATGAAGCTTCATACCAAATATCAAAGACCTGGGCCTTGCGTCCAACAAAATTGGAAGCAACGTCTCCAAAATGACCTTTACAGTGTTGACGGGGACGTTAAACCTCAGATCAAACAAACTTGCGGTTTTAGAGAAGAAGATTTTAAAGATTTTCCCTATAAAAGCCCATGTAAAACCAAAAGGCCCCGGGGCGGGGGGAGGGGGAGGGACCTGGGCCTTGTGGGGTGAAGCTTCATACCAAATATCAAAGACATGGGCCTTGTGGTTTCAGAGAAGAAGATTTTTAAAGGTTTTCCCTATATAAGCCCATGTAAAACCAAAGGGCCCTGTGGCAAGGGCATTTTTGGCCCCAGCACTATAATTTGAACAATCTTGGTAGGGGTCTACTAGATGAAGCTTTATACCAAATATCAAAGACATGGGCCTTACGGATTCAGAGAAGAAAATTTTTAAAGATTTTCCCTGTATAAGCCCATGTAAAACCAAAGGGCCCCGGGGCGGAAGCATCTTTGGCCCCAGCACTATAATTTGAACAATTTTGGTAGGTGTCCACTAGATGAAGCTTCATACCAAATATCAAAGACCTAAGCCTTATGGTTTCAGAGAAGAAGATTTATAAAGATCTTCCCTATATAAGCCTATGTAAAACCAAAGGGCCTGGGAGCGGGGGCATTTTTGGCCCCAGCACTATAATTTGAACAATCTTGGTAGGGGTCCACTAGATGAAGCTTCATATCAAATATCAAAGACCTGGGCCTTGAGGTTTCAGAGAAGAAGATTTTTAAAGATTTTCCCTATATAACCCCATGTAAAACCAAGGGGCCCCGGAGCGGGGGCATTTTTGGCCCCAGCACTATAATTTGAACAATCTTGGTAGGGGTCCACTAGATGAAGCTTCATACCAAATATCAAAGACCTGGGCCTTGCTGTTTCAGAGAAGAAGATTTTTAAAGATTTTCCCTATATAAGCCCATGTAAAACCATGGGGCCCCAGAGCGGGGGCATTTTTGGCCCCAGCACTATAATTTGAACAATCTTGGTAGGGGTCCACTAGATGAAGCTTCATACCAAATATCAAAGACCTGGGCCGTAGGTTTCAGAGAAGAAGATTTTTAAAGATTTTCCCTATATAAGCCCATGTAAAACCAAAGGGCCCCGGAGCGGGTGTATTTTTGGCCGCAGCACTATAATTTGAACAATCTTGGTAGGGGTCCACTAGATGAAGCTTCATACCAAATATCAAAGACCTGGGCCTTGTGGTTTCAGAGAAGAAGATTTTTTAAGTTTTTGGTGAAAAAAAATCTATTTTTGGCTCCTGTGACCTAGATGTGCAACAGACCGGAACCATTTGAACAACTCTGAAAGGGGACCACCTAAGGATCATTCCTGTGAAGTTTGGTCAAAATCCGATCAGTGGTTCAGGAGGAGATGTCGTTTAAAGAAATTGTTTACGGACGCACAGACGCACGGACGACGGACGAAAAGTGATCCCATAAGCTCACCTCGTCACTACGAAGGAATTTAGAAGAGGACTAAGTAAGGAACATTCCTGTGAAGTTTGGTTACAATTGGCCCAGTAGTTTAGGAGGAGATGTTTTAGCATTACACTATATGTTAAATAGGGAAAATAAGCCCCGCCCATGGCGGCCATGTTTTTTGTCGGATCAAAATTTCTTCAAGTAATCTGAAAGAGGTCCGCCCAAGGAACATTCATGCAAAATAAAAATGAAATCCAACAGGTGGTTTTGGAGCAGAAGATTTTTAAAGATTTTTAATTTTTTGTTCGGTTTTGTTGCCATGGCAACCAGAGTTCTGGGTATAACAAAATTCTTTGAAGGAATTTAGAAGAGGACTAAGTAAGGAACATTCCTGTGAAGTTTGGTTACAATTGGCCCAGTAGTTTAGGAGGAGAAGATGTTTTAGCATTACACTATATGTTAAATAGGGAAAATAAGCCCCGCCCATGGCGGCCATGTTTTTTTGTCGGATCAAAATTTCTTCAAGGAATCTGAAAGAGGTCCACCCAAGGAACATTCATGCAAAATAAAAATGAAATCCAACAGGTGGTTTTGGAGGAGAAGATTTTTAAAGATTTTTAATTTTATGTGTTGTTTTGTTGCCATGGCAACCAGAGTTCTGGGTGTAACAAAATTCTTTGAAGGAATTTGGAAGAGGACTAAGTAAGGAACATTCCTGTGAAGTTTGGTTACAATTGGCCCAGTAGTTTAGGAGGAGAAGATGTTTTAGCATTACACTATATGTTAAATAGGGAAAATAAGCCCCGCCCATGGCGGCCATGTTTTTTGTCGGATCAAAATTCCTTCAAGGAATCTGAAAGAGGTCCACCCAAGGAACATTCATGCAAAATAAAAATGAAATCCAACAGGTGGTTTTGGAGGAGAAGATTTTTAAAGAATTTTTATTTTTTTGTGGTTGTGTTGCCATGGTAACCAGAGTTCTGGGTTTAACAAAATTCTTTGAAGGAATTTAGAAGAGGACTATGTAAGGAACATTCCTGTGAAGTTTGGTTACAATTGGCCCAGTAGTTTAGGAGGAGAAGATGTTTAAAGAAAAAGTTAACGCACGGACGCACGGACGCACGGACGGACGGACGCACGGACGCACGACGGACACAGGGCCATGACAATAGCCCCGCTGGCCTTCGGCCAGTGGAGCTAAAAATTGCTAAGTCTGTGACCTTGACCTTGAAGCCGTAGGCATGAGTGGGGGTATTGCCAAACAAACATTTGGACCTGTATCTATCATCATAGCATATATAAGCCAAATCCATAATATGGTTTGGAAAATTTGAGCTCTTTAAAATCTTTAACATTAAAATTGTCTAAGTCTGTGACCTTGACCTTGAGGTCATAGGCATGGGTGGGGGTATTGCTGAATAAAACATTGTACCTATATCTATCATCATATGAACTAAAGCCATCATAAAAGTTCAGGTCCTACCAGGTACAAATACCTTAACTGGAGTCTTTAACATGGAAAATTTCTAAGTCCATGACCTTGACCTTGAGGTCATGGGTATGGGTGGGGGTATCGCTGAATAAAACTTTGGACCTATATCTATAATCATACCAAATATGAACCAATTCCATCAAATGGTTTGGAAAATATGAGTTCTAAACTGTTCAGGTCTACCTGTTACAAAAACCTTAACCTGAGTCTTTAACATTGAAAATTTCTAAGTCTGTGACCTTGACCTTGAGGTGACAGGCATGGGTGGGGGTATTGCTTAATAAAACTTTGGACCTATATCTATTATCGTACCAAAGATGAACCAGTTCCATCAAATGGTTAGGAAAAATTGAGTTCTAAAAGTTCAGGCTCTACCTGTTACAAAAACCTTAACCGGAGGTTACAGGATCACGTCTAACATACATACACACACACGTACAGATGGACGTACACATGTACGCGCGTACGGAAAACCGAAAAGGCTTAAGCTATATGCCCCCGGCATTATATGATGCGGGGGCATAAAAATATCCATCCCCTTATTGTTGCATAAGGCATGGCCAAAAACAGCCCTGAACAAGTGTAGACAATTTTACTTCCTGCTTCATGCTAACGAAACAAGAGGCCCATGGGCAACTAAGCTAACCAGAGGTGATGTGGTTTATACCAAATACAGGCATGACGCCCATCTTGGTCATGTGAACAAACTTTTCATTGCCTCATCCCATAGAGGCTTTTAATGTAATTTGGTTTCAATCAGCACAGCAGTTTTAGTGGAGAAGATAACAAGTTTCAAGGTCATAGGCCCTTTGGTTTCTGAGAGGAAGATTTTTAAAGTGTTTACCCTATATGGGCATGGCGGACATCTTGGTCATGTGACCCATTAACAAACTTTCTTTCCCGTAACCCATGGAGAACCCACATGTAATTTGGTTTCATTTGGCCCAGCAGTTTCTGAGGAGAATGAAGTCCTTTGAAAATGTTGACCTGACGTGGATGCGGACGACGGACGGCGTACCAATGCCTATACTATAAGCACCATCTTTGGCTCTGGTTAGCTAAAAGTCCATTGTTTTGCCTTTTTTCAATACAAATGTCTAAGTGACCCAATTTGGCCTTGACATAAAACAGGTCAAGGTCAACCAAGTGTCATCATTTTAACAAACAAGGTGTGGCCAGAGTCCCTGATGCTTCATACTAAATTTCATCGGCCATTTGGTTCCTGAGAAGATTTTTTAACGTTTTTTACCATATATGGGCATCATGCTGGTTTGCCATATTGATCATGTGACCCAGTCCTTACGAACAAACTTTCGTTACCCCTTCCTATAGAAGTTCCACATGTAATTTGGTTTCAATGAAATTAGCAGTTTGAGTGGAGAAGAAGATGAAAATACTGAATCTGAGCCATCCAGGACAAAGGTCAGTAAATGACATTGACCGTTGGAATTGATAAAATTCCATTCAGCTGATTGCAAATATCATTTCTGATGCCACAGGTTACAATGCAATCAGAAAAATCCACTGTTTTGCGCTTTTTCCATACTAATGTCTAAGTGACCAAATTTGACCTTGACGCAAAACAGGTCAAGGTCAACTAAAGGTAATCATTTGGACAAAACTTGGTAGGGCCCGAGTCCCCGATGCAGCATACCAAGTTTCAAGATCATCAGCCATTTGGTTCATGAGAAGCGATCTGCAGAGGTTTTTACCAGATATGGGCATGGCAGCCATTTTGGTCATGTGACCCAGTCCTTACGAACAAAATTTCGTTCCCCCTTCCCATAGAGACTCCATATGCAATTCGGATTTCAAACTACCCGGCAGTTTAAGTTGAGAAGATACGCTACTGAATCTGAGCTTTCCAGGACAAAGGTCAGTAAATTGAGATTTATAAACTTCTCTTCATCATTTCTGATGCCACAGGCTGCCATGCAATCAGAAAATCCACTGTTTTGCCCTTTTTCCATATAAATGCCAAAGTGACCAAATTTGACCTTGACGTAAAACAGGTCAAGGTCAATCAAAGGTCATCATTAGAACAAGCTTGGTAGAGCCGGATTCCCTGATGTTGCATACCAGGTTTCAAGGTCATCGGCCATTTGGTTCCTGAGAAAAAGATTTTTTAAAGGTTTTACCATATAGGGCATGCCGGCCATATTGGTCATGTGACCCAATTCTTAGGAACAAACTTTCGTTCCCCCTTGCTATAGAGGCTCCACTTGTAATTTGGTTTCAAACTACCCAGCAGTTTAAGTTGAGAAGATAAAATTACTGAATCTGAGCCTTCCAGGACAAAGGTCAGTAAAAGACCTTGACCTTTGGAATTGATAAACTTCCATTCAGCTGATTGCAAATATCATTTCTGATGCCACAGGTTACCATGCAATCAGAAAAATCCACTGTTAGCCCTTTTTCGATACAAATGTCTAAATGATTAAATTTGACCTTGACGTAAAAAACAGGCAAAGGTCAACCAAAGTTTTTCATTTGAACAAACTTGGTAGGGCCCGCGTCCAAGGTCATTGGCCATTTGGTTCCTGGGAAGATTTTTAAAGGTTTTTACCATATATGGGCAATGCGGCCATCTTTGTCATGTGACCAAGATCCCATGAACAAACTTTCTTTCACCCAAACCAGTGGAGAACCCACATGTAATTTGGTTTCAATTGGTCCAGCAGTTTCTGAGGAGAAGTTTGAAATTGTTGATGCCAACGACGGACTTCGGCTCTGAAGAGCTAAAAAAAACCGACATGAACCTACCTTCATATTTGATCCTTCCATTGACAGCTTCCTTTTCTTAGCTGTTGAAAACGTCACAACATTAGAGGTCTCCAATAATGCTTCACATGAATCATCTAGTTTTGAAACTACTGTTTCTACATGAAACTCTTCTGTGTCCTCTTCTACACCCCTTTTATCACTACCTATAGGCCCATTATCTTCAAACTGATTATCACCATAATCATCAGCGCCATCTCCATCTGATTCATGTTCCACCTTTACCTTTATAAAAGTACCAACAGAATCTCTTTGACAATCATTCTCATCTATCGAAGCCGCTATAAATTCAGCTTCTTTGACTATTTCCGATTCTGAAGTCCCTCCTGAGAAAGCAGTTTGTTTTTCTATCTCAACTGTAGCCACTGAAAGAACCGAAGGTTTAAAAGCCGAACTAGGTGATACAGACTTGTTCTGTTTATTACTGGTACTGGTAGCACTTTTTGGCTTGACATTTTCTTCGAATGATTCTTCTGATTCCAGTTGTTCAACAGAGTTGTTAACAGCTTCCTGCATTAGTGGACCAACATCCTCTGTAATCATTCTTAGGTCTGTAAAATACATGTGAAAAAGACATACAGGCCAAGTTATAAATTCATATCAAGTTTCAAAGATTTTTGTGTGTGTTTTTCATACATGTATCTCATTAATATTTCTGAGCTGTATACCACTGTTTGAATAGTGAAACATGTATGAGAAATGCATCCCTCAAAGTTCCGAAAGATGCACCCATAAATATGGGGGAATGTGTCATATTTTTGCATAATTTGGATCGGAGACTGGTATTTTCTTATACATGTAGTTTGTCACGATTGTTTGCGGAAATATGCTCATTTACGAACATATTTCCGAACAAAAGTAGAAATGCACTTGTAGTTGTCTACGAATGAACCGAGCTTTCTCTGATTTCTGTTTAAAGTACTTGTAAAACTTAGACTTAAGACATTTTCCAGTACGGAATAGTGAGTAGAATGTTTGTTTTTGTTTTGTTTGATTTGAGGTTTAACGTCCCCGTCAACACTGTAAAGGTCATTTTGGAGACGTTGTAAACTTTAATTCATTTTGATTTGTTAATAAACGTAGATTAGGGAATTTAGAAATTTTAAGGCCTGAATACCTACATACATTTAGAATATAACTCAGCCAATGTTGTCTTTGTAACATTTTGTAGAATATGGAGTGGGCAGAAAGACCTCTGTAACCAAGTCCCAGAAGTTGAACTTTGACCTATTTTTCGAAAATTTAACCAAAACCTTTAGCATTGACCATATGTTCAAAAAGTAATGAAATTTAACACATATACCCGCCATCACATGAGCTACATTCTCTCCAAGTTCCATAACCCTATCATGTAATTTGACTGAATTAACTTCCCTTTTCTCTCCGCACACTAGTACTGGTAAACCGCTTAGAGGCTCTAAGCCTGTCCAGGAACCGCGGTGCTAGGTGGACACTCCATGCTAATAAACCCTATTGGTTTCATTGGGCGACAGGGCTTGAGATGTCCTTTCATCTCAATGTCGGGTAAAAGTCCCACAAAATTGGAATCAACGTCTCCAAAATGACCTTTACAGTGTTGACGGGGACGTTAAACCTCAAATCAAAACAAACAAACTTTTCTCTCCATCTTTAATAAATATAAATGTGTTTGTAACTCATTTTAACTCTTATCTTGCTGTTCACGACAACCCCTATCTTTGCAAACAGTGTAGATCAAGATCAGATGGCTTCTGATCAGGATCTTCACTGTTTGACATTAACTTTATGAATTTATAGGTATAAATTAAATAAGGTAATTTGATTGGTTAAAAGTCAGAAATGGGTTTGGCTAAAATGAATATTCAGCAAGAGAAGGGTTAAAACCACTAACAATACAGTATTCAAACTTCACAGGGATGTTCCTTGGGACAAGAACTTTCTATTGATACAAAAAATAGATACATGTATGTATCTATAAATAAAGGTAAGGTGGGGATCACTATAGTGCTGAACGGGTTGCGATGGGAAGCAGTAAATGACCTTGGCCTTTGGTAGAAATGTTTTTCATACTTCTGTTAGCTGATTACATAAATTGTAGATCTATAAATTTCGATGTCTACAGGCTACAATAAAGTCACAGATACTTTTTTCCAATTTCCCACATGATCAATTTTTATATCACATAGGGCTAATGCAGCTTTATTCTAGACAGTTTTTTTATTATTTGGACCCCATTTCGATTTATATCAGTCTTTGAATCGACTGCTTATTCGAAATTCGCAAAATTGCAGTATGTTTCCTCTGGCTTTCTTTGCCGGATCATTACAGGGTCACTGATGAGGCTTTATTAGCCGAAACTACGTAGTATGACCCATATTCTTTCTTATGAATATTTTCATTGCTCTTAAAGGAACACATTTTTTATTTTTATTTGCCTTCACTGCAGCTGGTGTTGTGCCGTGTGGCGGTCGTAAAACGTCTCCCCGTACATCAACCGTAGTGCAGTTTATATTTTACTTTTGGTCCTTTGAGATAAGCGTGAATATTCTGAGAAATCAGAAATAAATTATCGGTTTAGACTCATATTCTAGACAGGTTTTTTATTATTTGGACCCCATTTTGATTTATATCAGTCTTTGAATCGACTGCTTATTCGAAATTCGCAAAATTGCAGTATGTTTCCTCTGGCTTTCTTTGCCGGATCATTACAGGGTCACTGATGAGGCTTTATTGGCCGAAACTACGTAGTATGACCCATATTCTTTCTTATGAATAGTTTCATTGCTCTTAAAGGAACTCATTTTTTTATTTTTATTTGCCTTCACTGCAGCTGGTGTTGTGCCGTGTGGCGGCCGTAAAACGTCTCCCAGTACATCAACCATAGTGCAGTTTATATTTTACTTTTGGTCCTTTGAGATCAGCGTGAATATTCTGAGAAATCAGAAATAAATTATCGGTTTAGACTCATATTCTAGACAGGTTTTTTATTATTTGGACCCCATTTTGATTTATATCAGTCTTTGAATCGACTGCTTATTCGAAATTTGCAAAATTGCAGTATGTTTCCTCTGGCTTTCTTTGCCGGATCATTACAGGGTCACTGATGAGGCTTTATTAGCCGAAACTACGTAGTATGACCCATATTCTTTCTTATGAATATTTCATTGCTCTTAAAGGAACTCATTTTTTATTTTTATTTGCCTTCACTGCAGCTAGTGTTGTGCCGTGTGGCGGCCGTAAAACGTCTCCCCGTACATCAACCATAGTGCAGTTTATATTTTACTTTTGGTCCTTTGAGATCAGCGTGAATATTCTGAGAAATCAGAAATAAATTATCGGTTTAGACTCATATTCTAGACAGGTTTTTTTTTATTATTATTTGGACCCCATTTT
This sequence comes from Lucinisca nassula, assembly GCA_963580285.1. NCBI lineage: Eukaryota > Metazoa > Mollusca > Bivalvia > Lucinida > Lucinidae > Lucinisca > Lucinisca nassula. Next base: position 125,490,298 of record OY757010.1, on the reverse strand, counting down.
GATTTATATCAGTCTTTGAATCGACTGCTTATTCGAAATTCGCAAAATTGCAGTATGTTTCATCTGGCTTTCTTTGCCGGATCATTACAGGGTCACTGATGAGGCTTTATTAGCCGAAACTACGTAGTATGACCCATATTCTTTCTTATGAATATTTTCATTGCTCTTAAAGGAACTCATTTTTGCTTTTTATTTGCCTTCACTGCAGCTGGTGTTGTGCCGTGTGGCGGTCGTAAAACGTCTCCCCGTACATCAACCATAGTGCAGTTTATATTTTACTTTTGGTCCTTTGAGATAAGCGTGAATATTCTGAGAAATCAGAAATAAATTATTGGTTTAGACTCATATTCTAGACAGGTTTTTTATTATTTGGACCCCATTTTGATTTATATCAGTCTTTGAATCGACTGCTTATTCGAAATTCGCAAAATTGCAGTATGTTTCCTCTGGCTTTCTTTGCCGGATCATTACAGGGTCACTGATGAGTCTTTTATAGCCGAAACTACGTAGTTTGACCCATATTCTTTCTTATGAATATTTTCATTGCTCTTAAAGGAACTCATTTTTTTATTTTTATTTGCCTTCACTGCAGCTGGTGTTGTGCCGTGTGGCGGCCGTAAAACGTCTCCCAGTACATCAACCATAGTGCAGTTTATATTTTACTTTTGGTCCTTTGAGATCAGCGTGAATATTCTGAGAAATCAGAAATAGATTATCGGTTTAGACTCATATTCTAGACAGGTTTTTATTATCTGGACCCCATTTTGATTTATATCAGTCTTTGAATCGACTGCTTATTCGAAATTCGCAAAATTGCAGTATGTTTCCTCTGGCTTTCTTTGCCGGATCAATACAGGGTCACTGATGAGGCTTTATTAGCCGAAACTACGTAGTATGACCCATATTCTTTCTTATGAATATTTTCATTGCTCTTAAAGGAACTCATTTTTGATTTTTATTTGCCTTCACTGCAGCTGGTGTTGTGCCGTGTGGCGGCCGTAAAACGTCTCCCCGTACATCAACCATAGTGCAGTTTATATTTTACTTTTGGTCCTTTGAGATCAGCGTGAATATTCTGAGAAATCAGAAATAAATTATCGGTTTAGACTCATATTCTAGACAGGGTTTTTTTTTATTATTATTTGGACCCCATTTTGATTTTTATCAGTCTTTGAATCGACTGCTTATTCGAAATTCACAAAATTGCAGTATGTTTCCTCTGGCTTTCTTTGCCGGATCATTACAGGGTCACTGATGAGGCTTTATTAGCCGAAACTACGCAGTGTGACCTATATTCTTTCTTATGAATATTTTCATTGCTCTTAAAGGAACTCATTTTTGCTTTTTATTTGCCTTCACTGCAGCTGGTGTTGTGCCGTGTGGCGGTCGTAAAACGTCTCCCCGTACATCAACCATAGTGCAGGTTATATTTTACTTTTGGTCCTTTGAGATCAGCATGAATATTCTGAGAAATCAGAAATAAATATCGGTTTAGACTCATATTCTAGACAGGTTTTTTTATTATTTGGACCCTATTTTGATATATATCAGTCTTTGAATCGACTGCTTATTCGAAATTCGCAAAATTGCAGTATGTTTCCTCTGGCTTTCTTTAGAAGCCTCCGTGGTGCAGTGGTTACCCTACTCGCCTTGTAAACCAGGGATCGCAGGATCGATCCCGGGCTTCTCCAGACTTTCGGATGAGTCTTTAAACCGAGGTCCCGTCTCCGTATGACCTTAGCTGTTGGTGGGACGTAAAACTAAAACTCACTCACTCACTCACTCTGGCTTTCTTTGCCGGATCATTACAGGGTCACTGCTGAGGCTTTATTAGCCGAAACTACGTAGTATGACCCATATTCTTTCTTATGAATATTTTCATTGCTCTTAAAGGAACTCATTTTTGATTTTTATTTGCCTTCACTGCAGCTGGTGTTGTGCCGTGTGGCGGCCGTAAACCGTCTCCCCGTACATCAACCATAGTGCAGTTTATATTTTAATTTTGGCCCTTTGAGATCAGCGTGAATATTCTGAGAAATCAGAAAAAAAATATCGGTTTAGACTCATATTCTAGACAGGTTTTTTTTATTATTTGGACCCCATTTTGATATATATCAGTCTTTGAATCGACTGCTTATTCGAAATTCGCAAAATTGCAGTATGTTTCCTCCGGCTTTCTTTGCCGGATCATTACAGGGTCACTGATGAGGCTTTATTAGCCGAAACTACGTAGTATGACCCATATTCTTTCGTATGAATATTTTCATTGCTGTTAAAGGAACTCATTTTTGATTTTTATTTGTTTTCACTGCAGCTGGTGTTGTGCCGTGTGGCGGCCGTAAAACGTCTCCCCGTACATCAACCATAGTGCAGTTTATATCTTACTTTTGGTCCTTTGAGATCAGCGTGAATATTCTGAGAAATCAGAAATAAATTATCGGTTTAGACTCATATACTAGACAGGTTTTTTATTATTTGGACCCCATTTTGATTTATATCAGTCTTTGAATCGACTGCTTATTCGAAATTCGCAAAATTGCAGTATGTTTCCTCTGGCTTTCTTTGCCGGATCATTACAGGGTCACTGATGAGGCTTTATTTGCCGAAACTACGTAGTATGCCCATATTCTTTCTTATGAATATTTTCATTGCTCTTAAAGGAACTCAGTTTTGATTTTTATTATAACCGTAGTCATTTGAGAAATATGATAAAGTTTTTGTTACCCCAACCCATGGAGTTTATAGATAAGATGCCCTTAGAAAATGTTGACAGACGCTGACAATGCCAACAAAAGACATACCTCTGCCTTTCCTATAAGCTGCCCTGGACACATGTACATCAGCTTTGGTGAGCTGAACAGTGACTTCTCAGACAAGGTCATTTTTACCCCATGGTTATGATCAGAAAACAAGAGGGTCATGATGGCCCTGGATCGCTCACCTGATCCATAGAGTAACAAGTGGGCCCCGGGGAGGGCCATTATTAACCCCAGGGCTATAATGTGCATAATGTTGAGGGAGGTCTAAAAAGGTGAAGCTTCATACCAAATATCAACAAAGGCTATTATTTGAACAATCTTGGCAAAGGTCCACTAGATGAAGCTACACACAAAATATCAAAGACCTGGGCCTTGCGGTTTCAGAGAAGAAATATTTTTAAAGATATTCCCTACAGAAGCCTATGTAAAACCAAATGGCCCCGGACAGGGGCACTTTTGGCCCCAGGGCTATAATTTAAACCATCTTGATAGAGGTCCACTAGATGAAGCTTCACAACAAATATCAAAGACCTGGGCCTTGCTGTTTCAGAGAAGAAGATTTTCAAAGATTACCTCTATATCAGTTTATGTAAAACCAAAGGGCCCCGGGGCTGGGGCATTTGTGGACCGAGGGCTATAATTAGAATAATCTTGGTAGAGGTCCACTAGATGAAGCCCCATACCAAATATCAAAGACATGGGCCTTGCAGTTTCAGAGAAGAAGATTTTTAAGATTTCCCTTTATGAGTCTATGTAAAACCAAAGGGTCTCGGGGCGAGGGCATTTTGGGCCCCAGGGCTATAATTTGAACAATCTTGATAGAGGTCCACTAGATGAAATTTAACAACAAATATCAAAGACCTAGGCCTTGTGGTTTCATGGAAGAAGATTTTTAAAGGTTTCCCCTATATAAGTCTATGTAAAACCAAAGGGCCACGAGGCGGGGGCATTTTTGGTCTCAGGCTATAATTTGAACAATCTTGGTAGAGGTCCACTAGCTGAAGCTTCGTACCAAATATAAAAGACCTAGGTTAGAAGCCTTCGTGGTGCAGTGGTTACGCTACTCGCCTTGTAAACCAGGGATCGCAGGATCAATCCCGGGCTTCTCCAGACTTTCGGATGAGTCTTTAAACCGAGGTCCCGTCTCCGTATGACCTTAGCTGTTGGTAGGACGTAAAAATAAAACTCACTCACTCACTCAAAGACCTAGGCCTTGTGGTTTCAGAGAAGATTTGTCAAGGTTTTCCCTATATAAGTCTATGTAAAACCAAAGGGCCCCAGAACGGGGGTATTTTTGGCCCAAGGGCTATAATTTGAACAATCTTGGTAGAGGTCCACAAGATGAAGCTTTATACCAAATATCAAAGACCTGGGCCTTGCAGTTTCAGGGAAGAAGATTTTTTAAAGATTTTCCCTATATAAGCCCATGTAAAACCAAAGGGCCCGGGGGCGGGGGCATTTTTGGCCCAAGCACTAAAATTTGAACAATCTTGGTATGGGTCCACTAGATGAAGCTTCATACCAAATAGAAAAGACCTGGGCCTTGTGGTTTCAGAGTAGAAGATTTTTAAAGGTTTTCCCTATATAAGCCCATGTAAAACCAAGGGCCCGGGGGCATTTTTGGCCCGAGCACTATAATTTGAACAGGGGTCCACTAAACGAAGCTTCATACCAAATAGCAAAGACCTGGGCCTTGCGGTTTCAGAGAAGAAGATTTTTCAAGATTTTCCCTATAAAAGCCCATGTAAAACCAAAGGGCCCCGGGGTCGGGGGCATTTTTGGCCCCAGCACTATAATTTGAACAATCTTGGTAGGGGTCCACTAGATGAAGCTTCATACCAAATATCAAAGACCTGGGCTTTGCGGTTTCAGAGAAGAAGACTTTTTAAGTTTTCAGTGAAAAAAATCTTTTTTTGGCTCCTGTGACCTGTATGTGCAACGGGCCGGAACCATTTGAACAACTTTGAAAGGGGACCACCTAAGGATCATTCCTGTAAAGTTTGGTCAAAATCCGATCAGTGGTTTAGGAGGAGATGTCGTTTGAAGAAATTGTTTACGCACGCTCGGACGCACGCACGACCAAAAGTGATCCCAAAAGCTCACCTCGTCATTACGTGACGGTGAGCTAAAAACCTTGGAAGAGGTTCACTCTACATACCAAATCTAAAAGACCTGGGCCTTCTGAATCAGAATTGTTACTGGTGACGTCAAATGACATTTATACACCAGGATGCCGATGAAGGACGATCACAACGAATCCCAAGGACCCTACGGCTAAAGTGAGCTTAAAATTATTATCAGTAGCAATGCAACTGGTAAGGTGTGTATTTTGTGATAATTGAAGCATAGTTTTCCTTATTTCTGCATATAAACCCATTGTGTTTTATGGAGAATTTTCTAAAACTATAATTCAGTATTCACAAAATACCAACCTTATCTGTTGCTATGGTCAGTAAAAAGTGATTTGTGAAACCATCTTCTGTTTTCCTTACCCAGTTTCTTGAATCCCCATCCTTTACTTGTAAATAAATCTTTCACTGCCACCTCTTGCTCAACAGAGATATAGATCATCATGAGGTATGACCCCATGATGAAAATATATATTCCTTCTCAATCAGCCCAGCCTGTGTCCTTCAAAAATGTTTAACTATTCTATTTCTTCTCAGTCACTTACAGCTTCTCATCATCCTGAAAGATTCAAAGAACAAACAATATTTTCTGAATGATCACTCATTCTCAAACAAATTGCGAATCTTTGGCCCCGCCCTTACCTAGGGGCAGGGTTAATTTTGACCCCAGGATAATAATTTGAGCAATTTTGGTAGAGGTCCTTAAGGTGAAGCTACATACCAAATATCAGAAATCTGGGGCTTCTGATTTAGGACAAGATGATTCTTTAATGTTTTAATGAGGTCCTTAAGGTGAAGCTACATACCAAATATCAGAAGCCTGGTGCTTCTTATTTAGGACAAGATGATTTTTCATGTTTTTTTTTTTTTTTTTGTTTTGTTTTGTTTTTTTTGCAAATTGTCCCCCATTTGTTGCCATGGCAACCAGAGATCTTCACAGAATGAGCAATTTTGAAAGAGGGCCACCATAAGATCATCTCTGCCAAGTTTGGTCAGAATCTGTTCCAGTTTCGTGTTTTAGGTGGAGATGTTTTTAAAGAAAATGTGAATGGACAGAGGGATGGATGGACAGACGACAGACAGTGACTGATCACAATATCTCCACTGGAGCTAAAAATCAAGAGACAGCAGCTTGCAACGACCGAAAATTCACGACTGGTGATTAAGTGGGGAAAATGAGCAGTAATTCTTTGTGGGTTTCACCTATATGATATCAAACAAGATGTGTTTGTGAAACACATATGCCCCCGGACAGCCCATGTTACTAAGCAATCGAAAGCAGTATAACTAAGCAATCGAAAGGTATGGCCAATGTTCAAGTCTTAAAAAAGTAGGTCAAGGTCACAAGGTAAAAAATTATGGGATTGTAAAAAGGTCTTGTGACATAGTATGCACATGTGAAATATGAAAGCCCTATCACTTACCAATCGAAAGTTATGGCCAATGTTAAAGTTTTTAAAAGAAGGTCAAACGTCAATGTCAAGAGTTCAAAATTATTGTACCACTGGAAAGGTCTTGTGAAAAAAATGCACATGTGAAATATGAAAGCCCAATCACATACCAACCCCCAAAAGTTATGAACTGTGTTAAAGTTTTTAAAAAGTAGGTCAAACGTCAAGGTCAAGGTCACGAGGTCAAAAATTATGGTAGCACTAGAAATGTCTTGTGACAAGAAATGCACATGTGAAATAAGAAAGCCCTACCACTTACCAATCGAAAGTTAAGACCAATGTTAAAGTTTTTAAAAAGTAGGACAAACATCAAGGTCAAGGTCATGAGGTCAAAAATTATGGTACCACTATAAAGGTCTTGTGACAAGGAGTGCACATGTGAAATATGAGAGCCCTACCACTTACCTATCGAAAGTTATGGCCAATGTTAAAATTTTTAAAAAGTAGGTCAAACGTCAAGGTCAGGAGGTCAAAAATTATGTTGTCACTAGAAAGGTCTTGTGATAAGGAGTGCACATGTGAAATATGAAAGCCTTACCACTTACCAATCGAAAGGTATGGCCAATGATAAAGTTTTTTAAAAAGTAGGTCAAACATCAAGGTCACCGTCACAAGGTCAAAATTTATAGTACCACTAGAAAGGTCTTGTGACAAGGAATACACATGTGAAATATGAAAGCCATATCACTTAACAATCGAAAGTTATGGCCAATGTTAATGTTTTTTTAAATTTTTTGAAAAAAGGTCAAAGGTCAAGTTCAAGGTCACGAGATCAAAAATTATGGTACCACCGGAAAGGTCTTGTGGTAAGGTATACACATGTGAAATATGAAAGCTCTATCTATTACCATTCAAAAGTTATGCCCAATGTTAAGGTTATTGTAGACAGACAAACGGCCAAACGGACAAACAGACCAAAAACTATATGCCCCCGAATCTCTTAGATTCCGGGGGCATAAAAAAAGTTGGAACAGATGTGCAGAAACTGGACCTGGCTAATTTGCTTCTTCCTTCAGGACACTAGGAAGTCTAGGATGGAGCTCATCAGGTCCCAGAGCTTTAGAGGCGATTCAAGCATTTAAGTGACTTGGTTACTTCCTCCAATGTCACAATACTACCAATGAAAGGGGCAGATCTTCCAATCAACGGAACTTACTTGAACTCAATTTATTGAATGTATCACCGAATAGTCTGACCAGTTCCTCTGTCCTTTCAGTCAGACTCAGCAACCCCATTCCCTCCTCTCATATTTAGGAGCGGGATGTCTTGCCTATCTTTTTTCTCGCTATTAATATACATGTAGAAGTCTCTGGGATTTGCCTTTACATCACCTACCATGTTATATTCACATACAAATCATGCTGAGCTTTGATGTCAGTCTTAATTTCTTGTCTCAAGTTATCAAATTTATCACTTCCCATCTTTATTTGCCTTAGCAGAAATCCTAATCCTTCTCTGAATCTTTCTTCTTATCTCAGGTGTCTTTACAGTGTTGACAGGGACGTTAAACCTCAAATCAAACAAAAGATCCAAGGAATTGAAGATACAGATCTACTAGTTTTTGAGGGCATATGATTTTCAGCCAAATTTTGAATGAAAGAAGTAATCAAACAAAAGTCCTCCTGGACGGACCGAGCATCTGAATGACCATTAAGGTATTTCTCCTTTGCACATCTTAGCAGTAGAAGATAGATATATCATGATGAAAACACAGCTGTATAATTTTAACCACAGGCGCTTGGCCCGTTGATTTGTCCGAAAACCTTGTGGAATAGATAAAATGTCAAAATATGAGTAAAAAAAAAAAACAGATTTTTTTTTTCATACTAGTATAGAAAGCTAGACAAGGTTATCAACAAACCAGTGCCATTTTCTTGGTACACATAAAATGACAATTGGCACAGACGCATTTTTTGACACGGGAAGGTATATTTTGCATGAACTTCAACCTAAGACATGCAGAACTCCTGGTTCAAGCCCCATCGTGATCTAAACGTCAAATTACCCCGGATAGACCTTAGTAGGACAACTAACTGTCACATCCACAAATGTTTTTTCACTGTTTCCCTGCGATTTCCTGCAGAAATCCGATAATGTCAGCACAAAAGCCAACATTATTACATGTAAATATCAATGAAGATGCTCTCACCTAATGCAAAGTTTTCTCCAGATAACCGTTATAACTAGCAATTTTCACCTTTTTGTGTGCAAGCAGGCATTTCTCATCGCAGTATTGTTTTCATTCTGTATCTTGAAGATGATGTAATCCGCGCGCTGATTGGTCGAAATTTGGTAACTCCAGCGATTTAGACCAATCAGCGCTCGGATTACATCAACTTCAAGATATAGAATGAAAACAATATTGCAGCAAGAAATGCCTGCTGGCATACAAAAAAGGCGAAATTTGCTGGTAATAACGGTTAACTGGCGAAAACTTTTGCATTAGGTGAGAGCATATTCATTGCTATGTATAGGTGTGTTGGCTTTTGTGCTGAAATTATCGGATTTCAACAGGAAATCGCAGGGAAACTGTGAAAAATCATGGAGTTGGTGTGAGAGTTAGTTGTCCTACTAAAGTCTACCTGGGGTAATTTCACATGTTGATCACAATGGGGCTTGATCCATAGTTCTGCATTATTTTGTTGAAATTCTGCATGCCTTAGGTTGAACTTCATACAATATATACCTTCCTGTGTCAAAAAATGTGCCTGTGCCAATTGTCATTTAATGTATACCGAGAAAATGGTGCCGGTTTGTTGTGAACCTTGTCTAGCTTTCTATACCAGTATGAATTTTTTTTTTACTCATAGTTTGACTTTAAACACATTCCACACGTTTTTAGGACATGTAACGTGCGATGTGTTCCGAGCGGCTAAAACAAGTGATATAAGACGAATAAAAATGCACAGCTCAATTGGCTCAGATCTACTAAGTTTCGAAAGTTTGGCTCACTCCTTAATGGCTTAGAATGATATAAAATATTATATTCTACAAAGCTAGGTAGGCGTGTTTCAGCCAACTCCTTCACTCTGTAGATATTTACCTTGAAGCTGTTATATTTAATCTTGATTAACTCGTTGCTGATGCTGTTCCGACTTGATAACTGTGAAATACCCCTTATATACCTAGGATAAATATCTGATTGGTTATTCTAAACGTTACATTGATTGGATGATAAAAACTATAAGGTGATTATCAATTGGTTACTGTCTGGGCAATTTGATTGGATATGGTTTAGCCATTTTCAATCCGTTTTTGTGATTAAGCTTGAACAATGTGAATATACCGTAATGGGGCTATGCGGATGACTGTTTTGTCACATTACCCACGCCTCGAATCTCATGCGTCCCTGCATGATAATTTACAGGATATGAAATATAAAACTTTTTCTCAGGTTTCTTTCCTAGGCGTTCTCTTTGTGTTGGTCGAAATAACTTGTATGATAGTATAAATAAAAATATAATGAGACTCAATCAAGACTAAGAATTTACCTGAAATTTAGAATTTGGTTATATAATCTGACATCCACTCTGGAGGTCTTCGTGTCCTCCGAGAGCTTTGAGCCATATTTTCATCCTCTACAGTCTGAGTTAATTCTGCCTCTTCTGCATCTCCCATATCTATGACCACCTCATCATTTCTATTTTGCGAGGGAGCATTTGAGTCTCTAGCACAGTTTTCAAATTGTAAACGTTGTGGCTTACGCCCTTTCATGCGATCTACATGAATTGTTTGAGGTTTTCCCTTATGCCCACACAGAACTTCATATGTAACATCTGTAATCTTTTTCATGACTTTAAAAGGTCCTCGCCAATAATTCGTGAATTTTGGAGATTGTCCCGGCATATGCCTCGGGAAATATACATACACTTCATCCCCATTGTTAAACTTTTCCCAGCTGACATTTCTATCATGCAGCGATTTTTGTCTTAGCATTGCTCCAGCGATATTCTCTCTTACTAGTCTGTGTGCAGCTTCCATTTTCTCCTTTAATTCCCAAGCCCATCTGTTTGCTGGGGTGCTTTTAACACTTGCTGGCATTTCATACATTATGTCCAGAGGTGTCTGCACTTCTCTTCCTAGCATAAGAAAATTGGGACTACATCCTGTTGTCTCATGTTCCACCGATCTGTATGCCATAGTAACGTATGGTAGGTAATCATCCCAATCAGACTGATGCTCATTTACATAGGTTTTGAGCATCCTTACCAACGTTCTGTTGAATCGCTCAACCATTCCGTCTGACTGTGGGTGATATGGCGTTGTTCGCGTTTTCTTGACGTTTATCATCTTGCACATCTCTGTAAACAGCTGTCCCTCGAACTGCCTACCTTGGTCCGAGTGAATCATTAATGGAACTCCAAACCTTGTAACTACCTCCCTCACAATGGCATCTGCTACTGTTCTGGCTTCCATGTTGGGAATTGCGAAGCACTCCGTCCATTTTGTAAAGTAATCTGAGACAACAAGAATGTATCTGTTGCCTTTCTCTGTTAATGGCAGCTCTCCAAGGATGTCCGTGGCTAAACGTTCCATTGGGCGACCAGCTCCAACTATTTGCATTGGAGCTCTTTTTGTCCTGATCGGATTTTTACCTTTTTGACACTTTTCACATCCAGCAATATAATGCCTTACGTCCTGCTGGAGGCCAGGCCAATAATAAGATTGGCGCACTTTACTGAGTGTTTTCCTGACTCCTAAATGTCCAGATGTTAAATGATCATGGCAAAAGGACAGTAGCTTTCGACGCTCACTAAGTGGTACAATAGCCTGCAGTGTTACTCCTTTGTCATCGTCCCATTTCCTGTGCAGCATATCACTATCTATGACTAATTTCTGTCTTTGAGACCAAAGAGCCTTAACTGTTGAACTCGCGGAACTTATCTCAGCACTGTCAGGTTGCACTCCGTTTTCCATCAGGTTTCTTACTGTAGAAATGTCCTTATCATGCTTCTGAAGCTCTTTTAACGAGTCAGTGTCTAACACTTCTTCCCATTGGCTACTAGTTCTCACTGTTTCATTCACTACAACATTAACAGTTTCTTTAAGCTCCTTTCCTCTGCATTGTCCGCAACTATGCCTGCTGAGCGCATCGGCATTTCTGTGCTGGGTACCAGGGCGATGCTGAATATTCATATCATATGTTGTTAACACCTCTATCCACCTTGCTAACTGCCCTTCAGGATTCTTAAAATTGAGCAACCATCTTAAGTAACTATGATCGGTTCGCACCGTGAATCGTTTCCCATATAGATAGTGGCGAAAATATTTCACAAAGTAAACAACTGCTAACAATTCCTTTCTGGTAACGCAATATTTTCTTTCTGACTTTGTGAGAGCTCTGCTTGCGTATGCTACTACCTTTTCTTGTCCATTTATGTTTTGCGATAGAACTGCGCCTATAGCAGTATTACTTGCATCGGTGTCAAGAGTAAATGGCTCAGTAAAATCTGGATAACTTAAGATAGGACTCTGGGTGAGTTTTGACTTCAGTGAATCAAACGCTTCCTGACACTCTTTGGTCCAGATAAATTTCTGTTTCTTTTCTGTGAGCTTATTGAGTGGCTTAACAATTCCTGCAAAATTCTGAATATATCTTCTGTAGTAACTACAGAGACCAATAAATGATCTCAATTCGCTCACATGACTTGGCTCTTTCCAGTCCCTTATTACTTCGATCTTCTTTGGATCTGTAGCTATTCCCTCAGGTGAGATTACATGACCTAGGAACTCAACTTGTTCTGCAAAAATATGGCATTTCTTTGCCTTCAGTTTTAAACCTGCTGCTGATAATCTTAAAAATACTTTCTCCAAATTTTCTAGCATTTCTTCGAAGGATTTGGCAATAACAATTATATCATCGAGGTGAATGAGACATATGTCCCATTGTAAACCTGAAAGCACAGTCTCCATCAGCCTTTCAAAGGTGGCTGGAGCGTTGCAGAGCCCGAAAGGCATGACCTTGAATTGATATAGCCCCCTTTTAGTGACGAAGGCTGTCTTCGGTTTAGCATCTGGCTCGAGTTTTACCTGCCAGTATCCTGAACCCAAATCTAGCGTCGAGAACCACTTTGCCCCAGACAAATGATCCAACGACTCATCAATTCTAGGTAAAGGATAAGCATCTTTGACGGTACGCTCATTTAACTGCCGATAATCAACGCAAAATCTAGTTGTTCCATCCTTTTTCTTCACTAGTACAACGCCGGCAGCCCATGGACTCACTGAATGCTCAATAACATCACGTTCTAACATGTCATCAATGTGCTTGTCGACCTCCTCTCTCATATTTACTGGTATTCGCCTGAGGGGTTGTTTGATGGGTGTCCTGCTGTCTGTCTTGATACCGTGTCTCACAATGCCCGTTTTACCCAGCTCCTGATCATTGCTGGCAAACAGATTATTATGCCTCAATAGTAGCTCTTTGACTAGATTTCTTTGTTTCCCTGTGACTGTTTTGCTAGTTTTCTTTAACAGCTCATTTAAAGCTGGAGGTAAAGTATTTCCTTGCGTATTTGGGCACGCCTCAGACTCCATAACCCTTTTTACTGGACTCAGTGAAGCAATAAATGTACCAGAGTGTATGATTTTAACGTCTGTAGTAACATTCATTATTCTCAATGGAACTCTTTTACTATTTTCAACCAAGGTTTTTGCTACCAAACCCCGATCGGTTCTTGTAAAACTTTCTTCCGGCTCAATCAGGCTCAAACCATCTGGTATATAGTCTTTCTCAGACATGTTAACATTGCCAAAGACTACAATTTCTGATCTCGGCGGTATGCTGCAAGTTTCACTTACTGGTATACGATAGCATCCTATTGAACCCTCGGAGATCATTGGAATCTCATCTTTACCTATTAAAAGCTTTCTGTTTACTATGTCTACTTTGCATTTATATTTGTTCAAGAAATCCAACCCTATTACGCCATCCATTGCAATTGTTGCGACGGCAAGCTCTTGATTGTAGATCTTTTGTCCTATTTTGATGCTCATTTCCGTTTTTCCAGAAACATTGAGTGGCTCATTTGTAGCTGACAGAATTTCTTTTCTAACCCTCGTCAACTTATTTTCTCCACCAAAGGAGCTCTTGACTGAGTTATACAAACTGTCATTTAATATGGTCAACGTTGCTCCAGTGTCAACGAGCAACTTCACATTCTTCCCACAAATCTGTGCATTTACAAATAATCCAGAGCTTTCTGAATTATTCCGAATTTCATTCTGTCTTCCTTGATCATTTCCTCTTTGATATTCTCGTCCACGGCCTCGGCCCCAGCCCCGGCCTTGGCCTCGGCCCGGGCCTCGGCCACCTCTTCCAGACTGGTTTTTGTAATGACAATCTCGTCCCAGATGACCTTGACGCCCGCAGATATAGCAGCTCATATCTGTGTATTTTCGCCTTGTTTCTGTGTGAATAGTGGCACGTGAGAGGCTCTGTGATTTGAGTTCTTCCATTTCCTTTTTCACCTCGTTCATTGACTTTTGCATATTATCGAGACGGCTCAATAGCGTTTTAAGCTCACTTTCATTTGGTTGATCCTTTGTCTCACTCATATCGACTGGTCTTAAGTAGCCCTTCAGCTCTTTGTTTTTCTCTTCTATTTTAACGAATGCTTCCAGTTCTACTGCCTGGCGAATGGCGTCATTGAGTGTCGTTGGTCGGGTCTGTTTAATGCGCAAACGTATATCTGAGTCAATCAGTGCATCAATGAAATATTCCTTTGATAAAGTCTCTCTGACATCAAGGGGAGCTGTAGGATAGGCCAAGTTTGTTAAGCGCCGAATGCTTTGTCCCAGCTCAGGGAGACTGTCTGATGCTTTTTGTTTTCTTTCTCTCAACTGAGCTCTGTGTAGCTCCATCTGGTTTGGAGGTGAGAATCGCTCATTTAATGCAGTTATTAAATCACTATATTTCTTTGGGACACCCCCTGATAAGTCTCCTAAGATAGACTGAGCTTGTCCACGAAGTGACACGGCTAAGTAAAGAGCTTTATCACTTTCACTCCAGTGTCCTAATGTCGCACATGCTTCAAAATGTGATCTATAGTCTAGCCAAGATGAAGTTCCATCGTATGTTGCTGGCTTAATCAACACAGGTGGCTTAGACATATGAATTGCTTTTCATCTGAGCACTCGGCTGGGCGCTCCTCGGTTTTGTCTACAGTCCAGGGCTTCTTTCCGACATCAGGTTTTGATGGTTCTTGGCTTTTCCTTCTATAGGTTATTCCAGGCTCTGTTTCAGCTCTTTCATAAAGCTCCTTAGCCGGTGAATCCCTTATAAGATATCTAGTTAAGTCATATCTGTCTTCTTCAGTTGCAAAACTTGGCTCTTTCAACACAGGAGTGGCTCCTGTCGACATTGTCTTCTTTCCAGCACCCGGGGCAGCTTTCTTCACACTTTCTGTCTCATTTTCTTCCGTAAATCTGACTCCCGACATTTGATGTCTCAAGACTGAGCCTCCGGCTGTATTATATCCGGACTCCCTCTGCCTCTGGTCCATAACGTTATCAATACCTCGTGGTATCTTTGGCGTCGAGAAATCATCGGCGTCTCTTTCACTTTGTTGATAAGCAGCAAGCTCCAGCTCCAGCTGCCTTATACTCTTATTCAATTGATCAATGTTCATTTCTAATGAGTCACACAACGAAGTTGAGCTTTCCAATCCCGACGCTGCCACCAAATTTGTAACGTGCGATGTGTTCCGAGCGGCTAAAACAAGTGATATAAGACGAATAAAAATGCACAGCTCAATTGGCTCAGATCTACTAAGTTTCGAAAGTTTGGCTCACTCCTTAATGGCTTAGAATGATATAAAATATTATATTCTACAAAGCTAGGTAGGCGTGTTTCAGCCAACTCCTTCACTCTGTAGATATTTACCTTGAAGCTGTTATATTTAATCTTGATTAACTCGTTGCTGATGCTGTTCCGACTTGATAACTGTGAAATACCCCTTATATACCTAGGATAAATATCTGATTGGTTATTCTAAACGTTACATTGATTGGATGATAAAAACTATAAGGTGATTATCAATTGGTTACTGTCTGGGCAATTTGATTGGATATGGTTTAGCCATTTTCAATCCGTTTTTGTGATTAAGCTTGAACAATGTGAATATACCGTAATGGGGCTATGCGGATGACTGTTTTGTCACAGACAAATCAACGGGCCAAGCGCCTGTGATTTTAACCCCTTTAATATGTTCTATAAAAGGGTTATCCTTTGGAAGCAAGGAATACACCACAGAACTGAAAAAATATGGAGTGTACATGTTTTCTGGGCCAGACTAGCTAGTTTCGGCCATTTAGGCCTCATCAGTGACCCTCAGATATTTTCAAATTCCACAGTGGAATCAATGATCCCAAAGGACAAGAAAATATAATCTACACTATGATGTAGGGCAGGGAGACGTTTTACCGCCACCACACATTCCCACACACCATTTTCATATTGTTAAACTGGGTTTTACGAGGGTAGACATCATTTTTCTTATTTCTACTCACAATTATAGATAGTGGGTCCTCAATAGAACCGCCTAGACAAGGAAGTTCTGACAAGTACACACAATCTATGTTTTGAGCAGAATTATGAGAAATATCAGAATTTTTATCTGAAAATTTTCACTTTCTTTGGTGGTAAAATTTTCAATATATCCGTATAGGCGTGTTTTCGTAATGCAGATTATGATACTCGACCTCTGCGACAGCTTCAACCCAAAACAAGGGTATCAAAAGTAAACAACTCACAATATTGTAGGTACCAGTCCTACAGTGATGCCTGAAATTTTTTTTTTTCTAGAACTACCGGTATTCCTAATCTGAATAAGTCTTCACTCTTCTGTTTTTTTTTAGCTAATTCTTTTTTAAATTTAGCCATACACTCAATTGTTTTGTTTGTTTGTTTGATTTAAGGTTTAACATCCCGGTCAACACTGTATAGATCATTTTGGAGACGTTGCTTCCAGTTTTGTGGGACTTTTACCCGACATTGAAATGAAATGACATCTCAAGCCCTGTCGCCCAACAAAACCAATAGGGTTAATAAGCATGGACGGTCCGACTCGCACCGCCCCGCCTGGGCAGGCTTAGATCCTCTAAGCAGTTTACCAGTACTCATGTGCGGTCAGATTTCAGCTCTGCTTGGAAGCATCATGCAGCTCATCTGTTTTTTTCAAGCCACGATGATATATCTGAAACAGAATTTCGCCTGATTCTGTGTGAAATCGACAAGTTCGATCAGATGAAAGAAGAAATTCGTCAGCGCCAGAAACATACTGTTGGTTTGTCGGAGGAGGAAAAAAAGAAGTTGTTTCAACGTGCGAGAGACGAGGCGTTAATGACGGCCCGTACCAACCTGTTGGAAGAGTTGGACAAATTTGGTCACAGTGGCACCTGAATATTTCTTGCTGGTGAGCTTAAAAGAGTGCAGGATGCCTAGACAAGCAGTTGTTTCCGTGAGAGACTTAATGCAACAATAAATACATGGGTCGGCGCCTTGCGGACATATATTACAGCCCTAAGGGTTACTGGAGGGGTCTTGAGGCCATAAAGAAGCTCGCTTCTGCGGCTAAGACCTCAGAAGATGTGGCCCGAGCTTGGTTGAAGAAGCAGGCCATCTGGCAGATCTACCTCGCCGCCCCGCAGCATGTTCCACGACCCAAATTCGACATCACCAAACCGAACGAGGCCCATCAAGCTGACCTGCTCTTTCTGCCACACGACCTTACCGTGGTTGATGTAGCCTCACGCTTCAAAGAAGCTGAGCCTCTGGCCACTAAAGAAGAGGTTGCTGAAGCTTTGTCTCGCATCTACAGGCGAGGCCCGTTGAGGTGGCCCAAATTGCTCCAGGTCGACCCCGGTCGTGAGTTCATGGGCTCTGTCAGCCAGCTGTTGGCAAAGCACTCTGTCCGGGTTTGGCGCGGTCGGATTGACATCCATCCGGACCGAGGGATCATAGAACGCTGGAAGCAGACCCTCGCAGAGCGGCTCTTCGGACACCAATAGGCTCAAGAGATGCGACTCACTTCTGGTCATTGATTGATTGATATGAGGTTTAACGTCCCCGTCAACACTGTATAGGTCATTTTGGAGACGTTGCTTCCAATTTTGTAGGACTTTTACCCGACATTGAGATGAAATGACATCTCAAGCCCTGTCGCCCAATGAAACCAAAAGGGTTAATAAGCATGGACGGCCCGACTCGCACCGCTTTGCCTGTTCAGGCTTAGATCCTCTAAGCAGTTTACCAGTACTCATGTGCGGTTGGTTTCAGCTCTGCGTGGAAGCATCATGCAGCCCATCTATTTCTTCAAGCCCCGATGGGCGGGGGCGTATCACAAGAGTGGGTGAAAAGGTTGTCTGCCGTTGTGACAGCCTTGAATGGTGAGGTCACCTGACTGACCGGCAAAAAGCCCTCTGAGGCCATTAGGGCGAGATCGGTGACACAAAAGCCCTCCTCTGTAGTTCCTTGTCGTCCTCTTGGTCTCGAGGAGACAATAATTCCCTCCGGCGTCGGCATTCATTTTTTTTGTACCAGCCTGGCGAACTTGAAGGGGGGCGCCAGCGAGCAACTGATCCCATATGGTCCCTGGATGTGCACCGGCTGGGATGCTCGGTGACCAAGTCTGATGAGCCCGTGGTGTATTACTTGCAGGATGGACCTCAGCGCGGCTTTGTGCGTGAAGAACTTCTTGTTGCATCTCGCGACACTCAGCTTCCTCCGGATGGGGTTCACAAGCGCTGAGCGCAGCCGCTCCTCTTTTTCGGTTGCAATCGAGACAGGACAACCTAATATTGTCAGAGACGTGGCCCACGGAGTTGTCTAACCGGTCAACGATGAACTGCTGGGTGTCCTTTGGTTGGTAAGCCCATAGGAGCCCAATATCGCACACGGCACAGTGATTGTTCTGTGCCTCCTTGCGTTCTAGGATTTGACAAACCTTCAGGTTAAACCGGAGCCCCTTGGCTTGGTCCTGTTGCTTGTGGGTCACTTGCTTTTTCGCAATAACCTTGCAGAGCTGCTGCTCGGTGAGTATGGGTGGCCCCTCAGAATCCTCCTCTGGGGGACAGACTACCCTTTCGAGCTGGTGCATGTACTCCACCCTTGACACTCCCTTTGGAGCTGATGCAAGTACTCCACCCTTGACACTGCCAAATATGCGAGATTGGACCACTGCAGGAAGTCATCAATAATCCAGACTTTTTGGGGGTCTGCGATGGTGAAACCTTGGCTTGAGTGGACTGCGATGGCATAGCCAAGAGCCCAGTCCTGGCCCCATATGCCGTCCAGGACCTCACGGGCGGTTTGCAAGGAAACATCAACAACGTCGTTCAGAACGAGTTCGTGCTGGTCTCGCTCTCCATCCAGCACCAAGCGTCCAGGGATGGTGACCATTACGTTTTGCTGTCGAGTATCCTTGGGACGATATAGCAGAGGAACGGGGAGGTCGGGGAAATTCTTCTCATGGCTCTCGAACAGCCACATCTGGGCCCGGTCACGAACCTTCTGCCACGAGGTCAGGATCAAGTCCCCCAGCTTCCAAGCTTCCACTAATCTGTCCCATCCAAGGCAGGCCGGTAGCGCTTGTCTCATAGCCCGACATTGTACTCGGTCTGGTTGGAGACGGATCTCCTTTTTAAGAGCTTTCAGAGCCGGCTCTTTTGCCCTGTGGTCGGTCAGGACCTCTTCATAGTAATCTGCTCTCCGTTGCAACCAGTTGTGCGGCATTTCTCCGGCGATTGGGGGCGGCTGCCCCTTGTCGCCACAATAGATAACCTGGACGCCCCGACCATCAAGCCAGTCGAGGAAGGTTTCCAGGGTGGGGCGGGGCACTGTGCAAATCTCGTCCATCCTTTCAGGTGTCCAGTCTGTCTGGCCACTCCAGCGGAAGAAGCTGTGATGGGTCTGGGCCTGGACGCCCCTAGCCCGCATCTCTTTGACCAGGCGATGGGTTGGGGTGAAGACGAGGGGGTTCTTGCCGCGGAAGAGCTCCATCGCTCGGGTGGTCTTGCCGCTACCTCCACCACCGTTTAGGTAACTCAGCTGGTGTGGGGTCAGGGGATTGTCATAAAGTAGCGCACACGAATCGGGCAGGTCTTTGATGTTTTCTATATATTCAGGGTCAGGGGCATAGATCGCATGCCATAATGGCATGTAGAGTTGTTCACCCTTGTCACGCCACTGAGCTGGGGCAATCACGTCTCGTGGTGGCATCGGTGTCTCCTCCTCGTGGCGGGTGTAACAAATGCGATATTTTCCTTTTGGATGGATTTCATGAGGTTTGAAAGCCTCAACTCCCTCTAGTTTATAGAGTGCCGCTTTCCGGACATAGATAGAATCGGTAGCCACTCGGACAACCTCATCGGGTTCAAACCTTGAAAGCATGGCGATTAGATGTGGGCGTAGGCCAGCATGCTCGCCCTAAGGTGAGCGTACTGTGGTTGGGAGCCATCATAATATGTGAGAATATAGCCTAGAGGACACTTTTCGGGAGCTCCGACCAGGGTACCACTTTGGCGGGTATCTCGCACGAGAAATTCGAGTTCTCCCTGGTCAGTCACAAGCCTTCGTGTCAGCCTTTTACCACCAACTCCGTTGGTAGCTCAATTGGCACCTTTGGCGCCCTAGGTGAACTTGCCGATAACACTGCAGCCTTGGTCACGGTCTTCTGGGAGCCACACATCGGTTTGCTTCTTAAAGGTGATAATGGCTTCCCCAACCTTGAGGCTCTTCAGCAAACCAGACTCTGTGAGGAAGGTAAGCTATGTTGGGGCCCACCCACCATTTTCGAAGGCGAAATGCTTCCCGAACCAGGCAGGGAAGACAGGATGGCAGGTTGCATCAAACTCCCATTCTTGAATCTCAGCGAAGCCTGTGCCTATGTCTTTTGGGAGAGCGCCATTGATGGCTACACGGACCATCCGGTTGGTCGGGCGTCTGAACCGCTCGAAATTGGGTTTGGCTTCACCCATACCCTGGAAGGATGTCGGATAGCAGGCCTTCATGTCGATGCTGACGACTTCCCTCGTGTCATAATTCATTGAGTTCCAGAGGCCGCCGTGACCGTGCTCCACACAGGCCTTCTCGACGTCTGGAAGAAGGTTGGCTGGGGTTGGCTTCCAACCGTTCCTATCCTTTGTCACAATTATGGCCGCGTGATTTCCGTCGAAGGCTCTTTCAGCGAGTTCAGGGTTGCCAAGTTGGGCGCAGATTTCTTGGGAGTCGCTCTTGGGCCTCTCGTGTCCTGTAGGTGCGGCCCTCCTGGAGCACGAACTGGTCAGCTGAGAGCTGTCTGTCTTGGCTGCCCAGGAGCCAGACCGTAATCGGCTCCCCACGGGTTGCTTCCTGAATAGCCTGCCAGTTGTCGCCCTCGTAGATGTAGACCTCTTTACTCTTGGGGGATGTGGAGGTCTTCGGACCAAGCGTGGCCATTGTGGCAGATGAGTTGTATATCTGCTCCACGCGATTGATATCTGCCACTGTTGAAGATGTCCTCACCAGCAATGTCCCTCAGGACAATTGATTTTATGAGAATCTTTTCCAGTTTGGCCACGTCGCGAACAGTCGCACCACCTATGTGGACTCTCCCCTCCCATTCTTGTATTTTTTGGCGATGCGTTGGTGTCAAACCCGACCCCCTCAGGGCGCCTTCAAAGTGCTCCACAACTCTCTGGGCCACACAGTTGAGGTCGCCATCTCTTACTGGGGCGAGGTTGGCAGGGTCTCGGTCTCTGATTGGGTAGAGACCGTAGGCAACTGCAGTAACGGGATAGGCGTTCTGGTAGAAGACTATCGATTCCAGTCAAAACGCCAGGCCTTGTGTCACGTGAGATGTCAATGACGGCCTGTCCCTTCCTTCTCTCAGCACGGACTGGGTCAAATTTATCTTCAACGACCAAGTCGCCATCCTGTAGCTCACGACGAAAAAAATTGAGTTTAAGAAGAAACCCGCCCTCTCGAAGACTACCAAGCAGGAATGCTACCAAGCAGCCTTGCCGCTCTCTCGTCTGTCATACTGGCATCCACGGTCATCCGGCCCGCTCTGGCATGCATACCGCCGACCCACTTGATATCACGGACGTCAAATGGGTCTTCTTCTTCCACTTTCAATGTAGAGAAGACCGCAGCGGCACCATCAAATTCGAACTCTTCTTTGGTGTCGTTAAGAATCTCGACCCACTGGACTGGTCAGCTGGAAGCCCCAGCGGGTGAGGGACCTGGTCATCCAAGTCAGTAAACTGTTGACCCTGTGGGACTGGGTCGGGTATTTCTGCAAGAATCTCATCGATCAGTTCATCCATAGTTGCGGATAGGTATACTAGTTATCAAATTATTCTCTTATTAAAAATAATTATTCTCTCAATTGGGTATTATACGTCGATGGCGGCTAGATGCTTAAATTCCTTCTGCAGCGCTATGGTTGCCTGGAACTGGGTCGGGCTCTGCAAGGATTTGGATTGATCAGTTCTTCCATGGTTGCGGATAGGTATACCAGTTATTAAATTGTTCTCTAATAGGAAATATCGATATCAGACAAACGCTTAAATTCCTTCTTCACCGCTATGGTTGCACGGCTCCACACACTTGCATACCCATGCGACCAACAAAGTTGGTGTTTGTTTGTAACCCCAGCCCCACAAACCTCGCATGGCCGCGTGCATGAACCCTTGCGGAGACGCATGCGGTGGGTTTTAAAGTACTCTTCCATACAACTCTTACCACAGGACTCAACCGAGCCCAAAGTCAACCACTTACAATTGTTGCATCCCTTAGGTATGATTAAGAATGAACGTTAAAACCGATATGTCTTTGGCAACTACTTGTCTAAATAGGTTACTTCTTTATCCCGACGGCCGAAGCTGAACTCGGCCCCAAACTCCTCCGCCAGCCACTTGATCGCATCGAGCCCAGCGCGCTGGGCGTCCGGAAGGGGCTTGAGACCCACCAGCTTGGTCAACGGGGAGTTGACCAGGACCGAAAGATATTTGCAGATAACCGGGGGGGGGGGGGGGGGCCTTGATTTCACAGATTGGGTATGGTCCCCTCCCTTCTTCTTTGGCCTGATCCAGGTGTTCGACAATGTGTGCCAGGTTGAGGACGACTCGCTCGCTCTGGAAGTTCAGATAGAACTTGAAGTTCACTATGATCGACCGCGACCCGACCACGGCGACCGGGCTGGCAGGATCTATCCCCACCCCTGCCTCCGTCAAGAAGCGAGCCCACAGGGCCGCAACAAATACGTCGTCTGAGAAGTCCCTGGGACTTGTACATGCCCTGTCGTTGGGAAAGATTTGAAGGCGTAATGCTTTCCGGGAATCTCTTCGAGGAGGGTTCTCACCAGGGCAGGGGGTGCATCCTAGAGGCTGGGGACGATCGTCGTCTCAAGGGCGGAGTTGAAGCAGGTCACGTCACCCTGGGGTTTCCGTTGGCGGCCGCTGCCAGCCGGCCGGCCTGGGCTGGGGCCTTCAAGAACTGCTCGAAGCCGGGGACGCAGAAGTGGCCATAGCTGCTGTTTAAGGCCTTGACGACCCCTCCAAAACCCGCGGCAATCCGAGAGACGAGGATGTCCGTGAGCTTATTGTGGGGGCGGCCGATGTTGCTGAGCCGGGCTTCAAATGTGCACGTGAACATCGTCAGGGGTAAGAAGGGCTCAGTGGGTGGCCCGGGGGAGCGGGCGCCGGTGGGGCAGGGATGGGCCATCGTTTAGTGCACGGCTTCGACGCCTTCAGTTTGCGCCTAATTTACCTGTATGTCTTTTGCAACTACTAGTCTAAATAGGTTACTTCCTTATCCCGGACCCGATCTCCAAGGCCGGCGAGGGTGACGGGACGCCCCTTGGGCTCTGCAGTTTTGCCTATACGAGGCACTCGCCGAGTGCCCTTGGTATGTCGCAGCCAGTTGGGATGGAATTTTTTTAGAGTTGGGAGTTTGCCAAATGGAAAATATTGATGTTTGGGTTGGGAGGCTTAATTTGCCAAAAAGAGCATTTCTTTTATCCAAAATACAGTGGGAGGTTTAAAAGGCTAAACGAACCTTTTATGGCTGAAACAAAAAGTCTGTTCACCCTCCCTGCTGCTAGTACATCTATATTGAAAATAGAGAAATTCTAATTTCAAGTGAAAAGGGGGAGTTCCAAATCTGCCCACGCATAGATTTTCTTGAAACTTCAGTTGTTGTCCACTTGAGGTCTATCAACTATATATATAACTTTGTTTCATTTGATAAATTACTATAGGTCTCAGGAGAGGTCCCTGAGGTAATCCCCTGTAGAGGTCATACACACCTGTGAACTTTTCAGTCTTAAATCAATAGGTATGATTAATTTTAAATTTTGTTGCTTTGATTGGCAACAGAACTCCATATGGATTAATCTAATACAAAAAATGTAAATGTGTCTATGTCTTTTAATCTTCCTGATAAATTTATTTACAATATTTCTTCGATTTTTCATGAAAATTTGCAAAGATTAAGATGTTCATCATAAGTATTAGATGTGTTACTGATCTTGTCACCCCAAGATATTGCATATAAAACAGGCCACATATGTGCTCTATATAGCAAACAAATTTCAATAAAATCAGAAACCGGTAACAATGTTTTTGAAAGCTAGATATGGGTTTAGGTCAATCTTTGTGCCAAAATCAGTTTCAATACCAGGGGACAAGATTTCCTTAAAGTGTATTTATATTGTGTTTTATGTCCATTTAGGGCCCCCTTATCATACAAAGCTTAGCATAGGCATTTATATAATAAAAACTGCCCCCCCCCCCCCCAAAAAAAAAAAAAAATAAAAAAATAAAAAGTAAATGAGAACATATATATTATCAATGTATACAAGTCAAGTTTTATCCAAAAATTGTAAAGAGAAAAATAAAATGCATTCATGCACTGTCCATGATGAATGTTAGTGTTGACAATATTGCTGAAAAAAATTACATTATGACAATATAGGAATAAGACATGGTGGATCTTTTTACCCTATTTTATTTGGCCTTCTTGTACATTTTAAACCCTGCAATACAAAGACACTTGATGTCAGTAATACTCAATGACGATATGGTTTAATTTTGCTTGATTAATTACTTTCATAATCCTATTTTTTCCTTAATTATTTTTGTTGTTGTCATTTTCTTCTTTAAAATAAAACAGCAGTCAATCATTTGCAAACTGGAAGGGACAGACTGTTTTTCGGATTTGTTCTTATGATTGATTGGTCCTTGAATTGTTGATGTTTTCTTACATCACTTGGTCAAAGAGACTCACACTCCGCTCCCCCACCAAAAGTTTTGTGAGATCATGGAAAGAATTTTCTGAATTTTTTCTAGGTTCATTTTAACATCTGCAAAAGTGTTCAATGTTTTAGTCTTCAAAATAAATGCAGAGCTAGTCACACTGGAACTAGTTGTAGAATTGTCATTTGGCATACACTTCCCTAAATGAAATAGGTGGAAGGCAAGTTGCTGTAACAAATTTAATTTATAGCTGATATTATACTTAGATGTAGTTATACCATTCGCATATTAAGTCATATGTATGCAGTACCTGCCGTCAATGTTAAGCTTTCTAGCTCTGTATTCATCAGTTTTACAAATGGCGTGAATCAGCTGTTAGCTGTACTACTAGCATATTTGCGGAGCCAAAATCTGCAGTTGGCTTTATATTTTTCTATAGCACTGATAGCAAATATACTGTTGGCTCTTTTCTTCCTCTGAAATCATTTGAAAGTATGAATAGTCTTCTCTATTATATTAAATCATGTTACTCAAAAATAACTGGTTGTTTTCCAGATCCTATTTAAGAATATAACTTTCTTACATGGATTTGCACAACAGGCAACATTTGTTACGTTTTAAGTAGACTGTAGCTTAGTTCAGATTTTGAGGGGACATTGTCAGAGTGACAAAAGAGCCAAAACAACAGTGTTTCCATTTTGTCTACAGTAATCTGTGTATACAGTGGGCCAAAAGTCTGTGGTATTATGAACTACCTGGCACACCATAATAAAAACATCATAAATCTTGGCTATTCAAGCAAGCTGTGCCATTCCGGTATGACAGACTTTTCAAACATTTTAAGTCTTATAATACTGCATAATACATACTTATTACAGAATCAAGAAAATTGTCTGGTTTGCACAACCATCCATTTCACTTGCCAATTCAACAGTCTTTGTCATAATAAGCTTCAGCAAGCTTTAAGATTACATTAAATACATAAACTTTTGTTATATAATGAAATATATTTTTATTGAATTGTTAATGAACGCTAAAAAAATTGTGTTATTGGTGTCCCCCAGGGTACCATAACTGATACAGCTGCTGATTATATGAGCTCATACTATACACATCATTGTTTTAACATACATATATTCATGTTTATATATATTATTTGCGAGCAATTTCTCGATTGAAAATGTTATACCATATCTACAAATGGTTTGAAAAAATTAAAAATCTGACCATTACTATTCAATGTTCAAATGCAGTATGTTACCGGTCTCAGATTTTTAAGAAAATTTCAAGAAATGTTCTACACATATACGGGCAATTTTCATATTAAAATGATGAGGTGACAAGAACTGCAACAGTATGAAATCAAAAGTCAAACATACTCCAAAAGATTTTATGGTTGTGAAGTCTAGGGTCT
Organism: Lucinisca nassula; assembly: GCA_963580285.1. NCBI lineage: Eukaryota > Metazoa > Mollusca > Bivalvia > Lucinida > Lucinidae > Lucinisca > Lucinisca nassula. The sequence continues at coordinate 125,464,308 of OY757010.1, read as the reverse complement.
CCTCCATATGAAATTGAACATGGTCTATACAACTTTACCTGAACAATAGTAAATGTGATACAAAAATAATCTCAAATGACTACAGTGATGCCTGAGAACTAAATAACTCCAAAACATTAGAAGCTGTTGTGTATATGTATACTTTTTTGGGGGTACCCCTATTTTCAGATGCAGAAATAAACAAAACATTGTAGATTTATAATGAACACAGATATGAGAGTGAAATAGCTAAATAATGAACAGTCATTTACCAGGTATTAATTATGCACAATATCATGGACATCTGTGCGTGGGCAGAACCCTATGGAAATTTACTATAGGCTGGAACTCCCCCTTTTTAAAAGAGTAACAATATGCCATCTGATCAGGATCTTCACTGTTTATCATGTAGTTTGTGAATGAAAAAAAAAACAACAACAAATAAACATATAGATAATATCAAGTATATAGAAAGTACAGAAATTCTAATTTCAACTAAACATTTTTATCAGAATAACATGATGCCAAAAATATATTTCATAAAATTCTATGGTGAAAAATTTCCTGAGCATAATATGTTTTTCCTTTTATTTATTTTATTTTAATATTTCTTTTTTTTCCTTTTCTTTTATGAGGTGATATACCATACCAGCAGGTGTCATTTTCAATAAACAGTAATTATCTTCAATTATCATAGCCATTATATGGCTGATAAAAGCACTGGTCCTCCTGTATTTGGTCCTCAAATTATACCCCTGATCCTCTAGAGGACTTGGCCCTCAGTCCTCAGGTCCTCCAATGAAAGTCCTCAAATTATACCTTCCCTTGTAGGGGTTGCGCCTTAGGAATCCTAATGCTCTAGATGTCTTAGATGTAATCTCATCTACATGTCTACCCCAGGAGAGGTTGTTAGAGATGGTAACGCCTAGGTACTTCGCACTGTCGACTTTCTCCAGTATATGTCCATGGAGAGAATGCTGGGTGTCTTTTCTCAATCTGCTGTGCAGATGCTCAGTACTTGGCACTTCTGGGGGTGGAACTTCATTTGCCACTTCTCCTCCCACTTGCAAAGGGCGTCCAAGTCATTTTGAAGACTTCTGGCATCGTTGGGACTGTGGATGTGTCTATAGAGGAGTTAATCATCAGCAAACAACCTGGCATCTGATGTTGTTGATGACGGGAGGTCATTTATATACACAAGGAAGAGTTAAGGGCCTAAGACTGTACCCTGAGGGACTCCAGATATGACGCTGGCCTTCTCTGACTTCTTGTGTGTGTTAACGAAGGCCAAGACAAGCTTCCTACGCTATACTGGTTACCAAAACTTCATAAAAAACCTTACAAAGCACGGTATATTGCAAATTCTAGCTCTTGTGCTACCACTGAACTTTCTAAATTATTAACTTCCTGTCTTACTGCTATTAAAACGCATGTTATTAAATATTGTGATAAAGTCTTTGAAAGATCAGGAAGAAATCTGTTTTGGTCTATAAAAAATTCGAATGAGGTTTTAAATAAATTGAAATCTAGACATTTTCGTGTTTCTAGTCTGTCTACCTACGATTTTTCCACTCTTTACACTACACTTCCTCATAATCTTATAAAAGAAAAGCTTAATGATTTAATTGAATGGGCTTTTCACAGAGAAGATTCTATCTTGCATGTAATGTCAGAAATGCATTTTTCACTTCTAAAGAGCATAAGAATTATACACTTTGGTCATGTCAGAAAGTGTGTGATGCCCTCACCTTTCTACTTGACAATATTTATATTAGATTCGGTACTAAGTTATTTAGACAAATTGTGGGTATTCCGATGAGTACTAATTGCGCACCTCTTGTGGCTGATCTGTTCTTGTATTGTTATGAAAGAGACTTCATTTTGTCGCTTTCCATTGATAACCAATCTGAAATTATTGAAGCTTTTAGCTCTACTTCTAGATATATTTAGATGATTTATTAAATATTGATAATACCTATTTTGATGGTTTGATCAGTCAGATTTACCCCCCTAGAACTTCAGTTAAATAAAGCAAATTCTTCTGATACAGAGGCCCCGTTTTTGGATTTACATCTATCTATTGTAGATGGATTTGTTTCGTGCAAAATTTATGATAAACGCGATGACTTTGATTTTGAGATTGTAAATTTTCCTTTTTTGGATGGTGATGTTCCTCGTTCGCCATCCTATGGCGTTTATATTTCTCAATTAATTCGATTTGCTAGAGTATGTAGTCATGTAACTGACTTCAACACTCGTAATAAATTATTAACGGCTAAACTCCTTAATCAGGGTTATCGGTACCATAAACTACGCAAAGCCTTTTCAAAATTTTATAGACGCCATTCTGATTTAATTTCAAAATTCAATATTGGACTTAAATCTCTTCTGCAACAAGGTCTATCGGAACCCGAATTTTATGGTGACTTAGTATATAAATTCAGAAAAATATATAACCGCAATGACTTCAGCACCCAATTTCGTAAAATCATTCTTCGATATAAAAAGATTGGGTACAACATGGATATTATACGACAGACTGCATGCATGGTAGTTAACCCAATCACGGTTGGCAACTTTGCTTCCCTCTTTAATTGCACGCCGGTGGGTCAGGCCTCGGATTCTATGACGGCTCCAACGTAAAGGCTTATTGAAAATTAGAGAGATAATGTTGGTTGGTGCCTGATGCTCTGTCTCTGGTCGGGCTCATCGGAGTTTAACTGTTGGTTTTCTTTTGCTCCAGCATTTCAGTGGTTTCTTGCTGTCGAGTCCTCATCGTTGTCTCACCTCTGTGGTTCTTTGATTTTTGTGTTCACGGAGATGTTGCACTGATGGGTTAGGAGGCCTTCATGCGGACTGAACAAATTATTTGTCTAAATCGCGACGGAAGTAAGGGCGAGGATTGTGGCCACGTAAAATCGATTTAAGCCCCCCAGTGGGGGTCTTCGTATGGCCGTTCCAAGGCGGCTCTTCTGTGGCGATTTATTTATGTTGTTGCTTGTTACTTACTGTATCAGTATGTATCACTTGTGTCTTTTGGTTTTGGATGGCCATATGGCCATTTTGTGGGAAAGTAACTGTCCTTATGGCCTTCCTTTGTTTAGGTTTCCATTATGGTCTGGTCGCTTAATGTTTGTATTTCTTTCGCTTTGGTGTCTTTTATGGGTGGAGTAAGTTAATTGTATCAATTCCTGATCTTTGTTTTACTTCTACTTTTCTTATCACGCTGGCCTTCTCTGACTTCTTATCATCAAGGATGACTTATTGGGAGCGGTTTCTTAGGAAGGATTTACCCATCTGAGGTTATTCATCCAGACACCATAGTGGCGGGGTTTGATCCCAATACGTTGGTGGGGCACTTTGTCAAAAGCCTTGGCGAAGTCTAGGAGGATAACGTCCACTTGGTCTTTCCCTGTGCGCATCTTGCTGCCGATACCTTGGAGTGTCGTCACCAACTGTGTCTCACAAGAACGGTGTTTTCTGAAGCCGTGCTGACTGTCGCATAGAATCTGTTTGGCCAGGAGGTGCTTCATGATGTTGTTATGCATGTGCTCAAGGACAATTAAAGGGCACCCCCCAAACTAATCGCTCACCAGTGATAAGCATGAAACGAAATCAATATTAGGCAATATCCTGATTTTCTCTCCGTAAATTATAAATTCGGGATAAACTTCGTATTGCGCGTATAGCTGTAAAAATATTGATCTGGGTTATCCAGGCGCTTGCATGAAGGTTGCGCAACAACAACAACCAACAACGGAATAAAGTACATTTAAGAGAATGTAGCGTTTTATGGAAATAAGGCTAAAATTTGCAAATTCGCTTTATTCCGTAAATTCATATTTCAGAAATAGAAGCCAACGATTAGCTAACAATATCAACTACTTAGTTAATCTTTGACTTCTACATGTTTTTCTGAAATTGGAATTTACGACATAAAGCAATTTTGCATATTAAAGCCTTATTTCAATAAAATGCTATACTCTCTTAAATGCAGTTTATTCCGTAAGTGTTACATAAATCACTTGCCTTATTAAATTCAAATATAATACTTAAAAAATGTAATGCATTTCATTGGCTTCTATTTCTTAAATTTAAATTTACGGAATAAAGCAAATCTACATATTTTAGCCTCATTTCCGCAAATTGCTTACCTCTTTTAAATGCACTTTATTCCGTAAAAGTCTTACACGAATGAACATAAAAGAAACAAACCTACCTCACAGCTTATGCGGACCGGATCCTCACTGTGCAAGCCGTTCACTGTACTTATTTTCATGTCTGTATTTAGTTTAATTTTACAAATGTTCTAAAAAAAAATTTATGCCATTTTCACTTTTAAACTTTTTTTACTGTTGTTTTATGAGATTTATTTAAAACTTTTTAGACCTGTTATCAATGTCACTGTTACACAAAATCACTGTCTGAACTGGAGAATTCATATCGATATGCACTCTTGGAATATGGATTACAAACGCCTTTTTTGGCTGCTTTGGTACCTTTTGGGTTCTTGCTCTTTTTCTTAATTGGCTGAAATTGTTTCGGGTGGTATAACTTTTTGTTTTTTTCTTCTTCCCAATTATCGCTGTCACCACTTGAAAGTGCAATTATGGGGTTTGCTTTTGTCGCTGCTGTTGTTATTTTTTCTTCGTGTTACGAATCTGTCATCTAACTGTTTTGAAGCCATTGAACCGGTGTCATGTTCTTTTGATGTGGAAGGTTGTTGTGAATGATATGTATGTACAGAACTGGGTCGGGGGGAATCACGAGGAGATGTAGACACGGCAGAAGACAATTTTGCTCCATCTTGACTTTTAGCGACTGGAGTAGAGGAAGCCTGTGGGATATCAGTATCTCTAGGGGTTTCAAAAGAGACTACCGGCAATTGGACATCAACGTCATCAGGCTCATCCTCACTGCCACTACTGCACTGTACTATGGTTATGTCATGTTGTCTTTCAACAGCAGAGGAAGGCGGTGTCCAAGTATTAAACAGTGGCTTTGTGTACGTATAATGGCGAGGCATATCAAGACTATAAACAGATTTTACTAGCTCAAAGAATGCACTATATTTGTTTTTGCCCTGCATGTGGTTTCCCCACACAATTTCCGCTAAGTGCTGCTCAAATAGTTTCACATTTGTGCCATTTATCTTCCGAAAATGATCATTGCAGTGCTCCCAGGCTCCTTCGATCTGGTTTGTTTGGCACTCTATGACCTCGCCAGTATCAACACTTCTATAGGTTTGTTATGACAGACTGTTAAGTGTTGATAGCCAAGTTCATTGAGGCCTATATATGCACCCCACGAATCACTGAAAATTCTCGACCCCACTGCTACATGCCTTTGTATTATAGGGACCAAAGTGTCTGCATCTCTTTTATCTACTGGGTAGATTATTAATTTGTTTGAAGCCCTGTCAACAATACCAAATATCCATATTCTGTGGCCCTTTGGTTCACCCCTGTTATATTTGATCTTTCTGCCAAATAAACTTTCATCTATCTCCACATCTCCTCCAAACTATGTCATGTTGTACATGTCAAAGGTATACTGACAGAACATTTCTCTAACATAACTAGCCCAATCTACAGCTGTATGCATGTAGTCCATCCCCGTAGATAGTGCACACTGATGAAGACTGTGTCCCTCTAAATACGATTTCACAAACATCATTAAATCGCGGATGTTATAAGATGACCCTTCAAAAAAAGAATATTTTCTCATTCCAATTTCCACACCAGAATGCTTGGGACATCGAAATGAAAAGCCATCCTGAATCCGTTGCCTTCTGTACAATTTACAGATCATATCACACTTATTACAATGAACTTCAGAGGTAAGCAATCCATGCTGCCTCAACCATTTAAACAAATCCTCATCTGATGACATAAATAAGGTGTGGAATGTCCACGGATTTTGAAAATCCTCAATTTCTATTGAGTCAATATCAAATTTTTTCAGGTGAAAATTTCCTTCTCCATGTGTTTTTCTAGATTTTGCATCCATATTGACATATACTATTTCCAACACAGACACACCTAAACTATGGCGTATTATAAAGATTTTCACTCAAAAACTTTTCACATATCAGAATAAGTTTACCTGTTCATCACGTAATAACATCTAACTCAGGTAGATTAACCTGTAAACAACCAAAGTACTGGCGATTCGTTTGGTAAAATATTACGGTAAATTTCTGCATATACAGGTAAATTTGACATTTCACCAGACAAAATACCCCTAAATATTACTTTTGATTGTATCAAGTCAGCTGTATATTAGTCCTGATTCTACCCCGTATACAATCTCTCCCGAATAAAAAAAACAAAACTTCATAATTAACTAGCAAGCGTCTGAATGACACAGATTAAAAAAATATAGTGCGGTAACGGAACTTTTTTTAACCGAATTCGTACAATCCCTTGCGGGAGAGAATCAGGATATTGCCCAATATTATATAAATGTTATCAACAATCAGCAAATGAGTCTGTGTAAAAAGCCACTTTCCGGACTTGGTACGAAACCGGTAGGTATAATATGCGAAATCAAGTTGATTTCGCGAAATCAGCCCGATTTAGCGAAATCAACTCATAAAATCAACATTTTTAAAAACAGGCAAAAAAATTGTTATTGCATATTATCTAGAATGTTATTATACATTTATGAGCCAAGTTTCATGAGAAAATTTGAATATTTAGTATGTATTTGATCGGAAATTCTATTCTGCCACTTGATTTCGCTGGTAATCACATGTGCGAAATCAACTCATTTTAGCGAAATCAATGTATATAATACCATTTTCCCAAAACTGAATAAAACATATTGGTGCATATTATAAAGAATGTCGTTAATCATTTATGAGCCAAGTTTCATGGTGAAATTTGAATGTTTAGTATGTTTTTTAGAGGAAAATCTATTCTGCCACTTGATTTCGCTGGCAATCCCATGTGCGAAATCAACTCATTTTAGCGAAATCAATGTATAAAATACCTTTTTTCCAAAAACTGATTAAAACATATGTGTGCATATTATTAAAAATATTGTATCAAATAATTTGTGAGCCAAGTTTCATGATGAAATTTGAACATTTAGTAGGTTTTTGATAGGAAAATGTATTCTGCCACATGATTTCTCTTGCAGTCTCATGTGCGAAATCTACTCATTTTAGGGAAATCAATGTATAATAAAATAACCTTTTTCCCCAAAACCAACTAAAACGTTTTATACATATGTAATAACCCATTCAGTACCGGAAACCGTAATGGGGGTTGTTGGCAAACAGTGCAGGTCCAGATCAGACGCCGCAGCAGAATGCGGCGCCTGATCAGGGCCTACACTGTTTGCAAAAAAAAAACAAAAAAAAAAAAAAAAACAGAAGCAAACACAGCCTGACACCCCTAAATTTTGAAATGGACTCCTGTTATATATAATGAGGAAGATTCCATTTGATACAAAAAAGGGTTAAGAATGTTGTTCTACATTTATGAGCCACCGTTTTATGAGAAAATATTGATGTTGAGTGCTAGCTTTTGTTTCGGGCGTTATATCACCAAAACAAACAAGAAGCAGAGATAAAGAAAAATATCATTAGAAAGACCGGGCGATACAACACCAAAACACGCCAAGGTTGGCAAAGTATTGACCGTCCGGGAAAACCCGGGTTTTCCCGGGCTGGGCAATACTCCCTCAACTGGGCAATACTGGGTAATATGGTTTTGGGATGGGTTTACTGAAAAGAATCTGGGTGTTTTATTGTATTATTGCTAATTTAGGTTTTCTAAATTCTTAAATGCATTGTGGAGCCATATATCAGTCATATATTGAAGAGGGCATTATATCAGACTCAGATACATTGGTAAAATATAAATGCAAATTTGACTTTTATTTACTGCTGAACATAACAAATATGTTATCTGTCTGTGTATCCTCTGAGCTACCACATTTTAGTATGTGTGCTTTGAGTCTTTCACCTTTTGCACTAACAACCATTTTGCACCCTTTGCATTTGGCAGTTTTTTCGAGCCATCTTCAGTAATGTCAAAAATTCCAAATAGGATCCTTAGGTTTCATGTTTGACAGAGAGAACGACAAAAATTACTGTTTTCCCTGAAGATTAGATTTTTGTAAAAACTGCTCACCAACAGGTATATTAGGTTTATATTGTTGGTTTAACAATAGGTATAATTACAGGTAATCCCTGGCTGTAGATGCATGATCACAGCCTTTGCAAATGTTAGTATTATACTTTTATACTTTAATATACTCTTTTTCAGAAGTTTCACTTTTAGTTTTGAACTGGATAGAATAATTTGGGACTTTTGAATTTATAAAGTCATGATTCATATTATTTTCAGGTCACCCTGACAAATGTGACACCAGTATTGCCCGGTATTACCCAGTATTACCCGGGTTTTCCCAGTATTACCCACCGGGCTGGGCAATACTCATAAAACCCGGCTTTTTGCCAACCTTGAAACAGGCCTGCATAATTTCGATCCCCTCAAACCCCATTTGTATACAGAAAAACTGAGGCTTACAGGGCTGTAAATTATTTTCTAGTTTTTGCTCAAAACATAGAGCACAAATATGAAGAATATCGGAATTTTTCGATAGAAAATTTTCATTTGTAAGGTGGCAAAATGTTCAATATAATTGAATCTGCGTTTTTCCGTGTTATTTATCACGGATGCGTTAACAAATTGTTGTTATTATTATTATTATTTCTAATAAAAAATGCATTAAATAGCACTAATTGGACGGGTGCATCGTCGGACAGACAGACGGACGAACTGACTGACTGACGAATGGACCGACGGCTAGATAGATAGATGGACAGATAGACAGGAGTGAATAAACAGTGTGTTTGTTATTCACACAATCACAGGTAATAACGTGTGAAAGTCAGTAAACCGCAGTTTGATTAAATAACTTGGCGAGTGTTCGTTAATCTCTTTACCTGCTGTGTGAAGTACAGAAAGATGTCTTTGAAATTTAATTATGATTGCCTTAATAGCAAAATGAAGGAATGATATCCCAATTATACTGTATCAGAACATAATACTCCCAATTATACAGTATCAGAAACCCCGAAAGGGGTACGGAGGCAAACAGTGCAGGCCCAGATCAGACGCCGCAAAATGCAAAATGTGGCGTCTGATCAGGGCCTACATCGTTTTCTAAAAGTTCAGTCATTTTCCAATTAAATTTTGATGTAAATACAATCAATTTAACCAATTTAGTATCAGAAACCCCGAAACGGGTACCGTGGCAAACAGTGCAGGCCCAGATCAGACGCCGCAGAATGCGGCGTCTGATCAGGGCCTACATTGTTTGCTAAAAGTTCAGTCATTTTCCAATTAAATTTTGATGAAAATACAATCTCACATCTCTAAAGGGGTACCGTGGCAAACAGTGCAGTCCCAGATCAGACGCCGCAAAATGCAGAATGCGTCTGATCAGTTTGCTAAAGGATGAGAAGGACGACGACGACGATGATGATATGATGATGATGATGATGATGATGAAAAAAAGCAGATAACAAGTATTGGAGTAAGTCTGTTGATTTCACCTGCTATTTGATTTCGTATAACTAATCAATTAGCAATATTTTGATATGCGTCTTTTATTCCAGACCATAATATTTTCAGATGAAACTTGGATCATAAATGTATACTGCCAGCATTCTTAATAACAGGCAAAACGAGCTTTTAATCGTTTTTGGAAAACAATTGCTGCTAGACATTGATTTCGGAGTTGATTTCGCACATGTGCTTATCAGCGAAATCAATTGACAGAATATGTCTTCCTAATAAATGTTTATATTTTCTCGTGAAATTTGAACCTAAAATGTTTATCAAATTTCTTAACAATATGCATTTTTATTCAGTTTTGGGAAATAGTTATTTTGTACATTGATTTCGCTAAAATGAATTGATTTCGCACATGTGATTTCCAGCGAAATCAAGCGGCAGAATAGATTTTCCTCCCAAAAAACTTACTAAACATGATACCACGGTACCCCTACTGCCTGACCCAAGTAGTAAACATACCCACCCGGCAAGATAAAACCCTTGATTTGTTATTCACGAATTCTCCATCCCCTGTTAGTCGAGTTAAGGGGATGCCCCCGATCGGCAAGGCTGATCACGACATAGTCCTTGTAGAATACGATATAAAAGCTAAACGAATCAGACAAGCCCCGCGTAAAATATTTTTATACAAACGTGCGGATATGGATGGTCTGCGAGACCATATGGCGCGATTTAAGGATTCGTTCCTTTCCTCTGACCTCTCACGCATGTCCGTCAACGACATGTGGGTCAGTTTTAAGTCCGAATTAATCACGGCAATGCACCATGGATCGATAACACGATCAAACACCTCATTAGAAGACTTAATAGGATGTATTTTCGTGCTCGCAAGTCTAGCAGCCCTGACATTAAGAACCATTACAAAAGGTTCAGAGCACATGTAAAAAGGTAATTAGAGATGCATACTGGAGGCATTTTTCCAGCATATTTACCTTCCAAGATGACAACATAGATCCCGATAGCCCCCAGAAGAATAGTAAGGTTAAAAAGTTTTGGTCATTTGTAAAATCCCTAAAAAAGGACGCATTTGGGATCACTTCGTTAAGGGAAAACGGAATTTTGAAAACAGACTCGCGCGATAAGGCCATCATATGCAACAAACAGTTTCAATCTGCATTTACGCGAGAAACTGACAGTGAGCTACCATCTAAAGGCAATAGTACGTTCCCTACTATGGGGGACATAACAGTTGACCCTAAGGGGGTCGCTAAACTGTTGGGTAAGCTCAAAATACATAAGGCATCTGGGCCAGATGACCTGAATGCCAGGGTCCTTAGGAATGTAGTGCTGAAATTTCTCCTGTGCTGGCCTTTATTTTCAATGAATCACTTGCCCAGGGCACTGTACCAGATGATTGGCGACAAGCCAATGTTACCCCGGTCTATAAAAAAGGTGAAAAATATGATGCAGCAAATTATAGACCAGTGTCGCTAACATGCATCTGTTGCAAAACCCTTGAGCATATATTAGTCAGCAGCATTAACAAACACTTAGCCTTTGAGAGCATTCTTGCTGACTGTCAACATGGTTTCCGAAGTCAAAGGTCTTGCGAAACTCAACTAGTTCAATTCTTCCATGACATTGTGAGTAATCTGGATGGGGCCATAAATCGTGGCCACAAACAGACTGACTTGATCACCATGGGTTTCGCCAAGGCCTTTGACAAGGTACCTCACAGAAGGCTATTGTACAAATTGGACTACTATGGGATAAGAGGATCCACACATAATTGGATTAGCCCATGGCTCTACGGGCGCTCTCAACAAGTTGTACTTGACGGTCAAGCATCTGATCCAGTCCCTGTTCTATCTGGTGTCTCACAAGGTTCGGTCCTCTTTTTGATATTCATCAATGATCTCCCTGATAGGGACATATATTCTTCTTCTGACTGTCACATTTTACAAGATGACCTGGATCGACTTGCACAATGGGAAGCAGATTGGCAGATGAAGTACAATGTAGCCAAATGCCATTCAATGAGGGTGTCACGACACCTTCAGGACAAGCAAATTAAGCATGATTACACACTACACCAGCAAACTTTGGAGCAAGTTCATTCCGCCAAATATCTTGGTATCACCATCACTGACGATCTCGATTGGGGTCAACACATCTCTGAAATAACATCTAAAGCAACTAGGACCTTAGGAATTCCTTAGACGTAATTTGGCTTTTGCACCTCGGCAGACAAAGGATGTTGCATATAAAACATTGGTTCGCCCTCAGCTTGAATATGCATCACCCATTTGGCATCCACATGTTAAAACTCAGATTCAGCAGGTGGAGAAGGTGCAGAGGACAGCTGCTCGATGGACCTGCAGACGATGGTGAAATAGAAGTAGCGTCGGTGACATGCTTGATGAACTAGAGTGGCCATCCCTGGAGACCCGTCGAGAGCAGTCCTCCTTAACCTTCTTCTACAAGATACATTCTGGTACAGTATCAATTAACAAGGATAGGTATTTGACCCCTGCAACAGTGTCAACCCGGACAAGGGCATCAAGAGCAAATAACTCACAGTATCGTAGGTACCAGTCCTATAGTGATGCCCTGAAAAACTCTTTCTTCCCTAGAACTATTCCTCAGTGGAATAGTCTTCCATCTTCTGCGGTGAATGCCAAGACTGCAGAGGAGTTCAAAGCCCGCGTGCACAGTATAAGATTGGGACTCAGAGGTATGCGTTTTAGGGTACCCCTGTGCTTGGATTGTAAATAGTTTTAAGGACTCATCCAGAGATGATTTTTTTTTTGTGCTAAATTCTAAATTTAGCCAACCACCCAACTGAGGTAATGGCCAAATATGACCGACTCAGTATAAGAAGATAGATAGATAGATAGAAACTTGCCTCATAAATGTTTAATAGCCCCCGCCCATAGGGGCTTGAAGAAATATATGGGCTGCATGATGCTTCCACACAGAGCTGAATCTGGCCCGCACACTAGTACCGGTAAACCGCTTAGAGGATCTAAGCCTGTCCAGGCAAAGCAGTGCGAGGCGGACCGTCCATGCTAATAAACCCTATTGGTTTCATTGGGCGACAGGGCTTGAGATGTCATTTCATCTCAATGTTGGGTAAAAGTCCCACAAAATTGGAAGCAACGTCTCCAAAATGACCTTACAGTGTTGACGGGGATGTTAAACCTCAAATCAAACAAACAAACAAACAAACATAAATGTTTAACAACATTATAAATAATATGTACAAATATGTTTTATTCAGTTTTGGGAAATATTTATTTAATACATTGATTTCGCTACAATGAGTTGATTTCGCCAAGGTTGCAAAAGTGCCGGCAAATATCATATTTTCCATGCCACTGGCATTTACCGGCATTTATGGCAAATATGGCAAATTCAATTGATGGTCATCAAGTATGTTCCAAAAAATTACTTGTATAAGTAGTTTAAACAACACACCTTAATTATCTGAAAATCAAAAGTATTAAGCTGATTTAGATTTAGCACTGATTTTAGTTATTTATTTGAAAATTAAATAAATAAAAAGTGATTTTATTTTTTTCTATTTGGTTTGGGCCCCAAATAAAACATAACAAAATCTCCTGTTTCGTACCCGCCAAAGTACTCATCAGGTGGCTTAAGGCTACCACTACAGGTTTTTTATCGTGGAGCTTTAGCACTGACAACCGCTTTGCAGTCAATGCAGCTGACACTGGTTTTGTTGTCTTGTTCAACAACAGCAAAGCAGTTCCAGATTGGATCTTTTAGCTTCACCATGGTGACTAGTAGTAGTTTGCTTTAGATGTGTTTAGCTAAATTTCAGGACATTTAATGAACAGTAATGCTCTAACTTCTAGGGTATACATAGCTAAAAGCCATACAATTACTCAGTTCACACCTAAGATACCTCTTTTCAATTCCACCTAGACTAAATATCTAAGTTATATAAACAAATAACAAATTATGACATCTTCTTGTTTTCATCTTTGCCTCTGGCTATGCTCTACCTACTTTAAATAAACATTTTCTTAAATTTGTTGTTTTAGTAATTCTATCTGTCTAGTGTCTATCCAAAGATTAAGGGTCAATATACCAAGTGTCACTGGCAGAGCTAAATAAACATGTTCTTAATTTTGTTGTTAAGTAATGTCAAATTGACAATTTATGTAAAACTCCTTGCAACTTTGGATAGTGTCAAACTTGCTGAATATTCAATTAAGCCACACCCATTTCTGACTTTGAACCAATAAGTTTACAATTAATTTCTACATATTCATAAACTGAATGTCAAACAGTGTAGATCCTTCAGAAGCCATCTGATCTGGATCTACACTGTTTGCAAAGATGGGGCTTGTCGCCAAAAGCAGGATAAAGGTTAAAGCATGTTGTTGAGAAAGTAAACAGACAAATCAGTCAAGGACCTGATCAGACTGTTCTGATCTGAACAATCTTTAAGAGGCCTGTCTACTGTCTATCCAAAAACTTAGGATCAATATTAGTGTCAATGGCACAGCTAAATGCATACCTGTGATTTTATTTTTACCTGCTTAATATCTCAATTTCTGACTTGGTCGAGATTTCTAAAATATTTTAAGACCAAAATCATATTTGCCATATTTGCCACTTTGGGCATATTTTCCAGGCCGGTAAATGCCACTGGTAAATACCGGGGGTGGAATTTGCCACTCAACCTTGGATTTCGCACATGTGATTACCAGCGAAATCAAGTGGCAGAATAGGATTTCCGATCAAATACATACTAAATATTCAAATTTTCCTTATGAAACTTGGCTCATAAATGTATAATAACATTCTAGATAATATGCAATAACAATTTTTTGCCTGTTTTAAAAAATGTTGATTTTATGAGTTGATTTCGCTAAATCGGGCTGATTTCGCGAAATCAACTTGATTTCACATATTATACCTACCCGTACGAAACAGTTGTGCGCGAAATCTGTTATAAACAGCTACTGAAATTCTGATCTAGTTGTCAACAATAAAAGGCAATTTATGGATAAACAAGGCTTAAAACTCGTATCATACCGTCCACTTTCGCTTTCTAATGAGCAAACTGTTTGACTGTATTGAAAGCCACTGTAAACAATTCCGATCTATGGAAAATAATCGACACTGGATTCGGCCTGGCTATAGTTTAACATGGAGTGCACACTAATGTCCGGGAACTGTCCGGGCAATGTTCGGGAAATGTGCGGGTAGTGCACCACTAATATCTCGACTTAATAAAATTAGTATCAAATAAAACTTTAAGCTGTAATCTAAAAGATTATAAAAACTAATTTTCATTTTTAACAATTTTGGGGATTATTTTTGAAGTTTAACTTGTGTAGTTAATTCCCGGATTGTGTCCTAGGTGTTTGGGGGTAGTAGTGCTTTATCCCTAATATCTCCACTTCGGGTGGTCAGAAATTTATAAAATTAGTATCATGTAAATTCTGTTGTCCGTTCTAAAAGATTGTTAAAACCTATTTCTCATTTTTAACATTTTAGGTATTCATTTGTCCGGGAAAATCCCGGATTGTGTCCTAGATGTTAGGGTAGAAAAAATTCACTTCAAAAATGGTGCGTTATCCCTAATATCTCCACTTCGGGTGGTCAGACATTAATAAAATTGGTATCAAATAAAATTTTAAGCTCAGTTCTAAAAGATTATAAAAATAATTAACATTTTTAACATTTTAGGGGTCCATTTTTGAAGTTAATTTCTCCGGGAAATTCCCGGATTGTGTCTTGGATGTTTGGGTATAGTCCTCTGCATTTCGCCAGATTTTCCCCAAAATTCTAATGTTGTGAATGGCTTTTTTTATCTGATTACATCTGACAGCTCTTAATTGTTTTGTAAAATTAAACCAACGCAATTTGATCCTGCCTCACAGATTCAACAAGTATAGAAAGATATAAACATTCACACCCCAGCAGACACAACATGTTGACTCAACATTGATTCAACGTTGAGGCAACATAACGAAACATTGTTTCAGTTTACAAAATATGCTCTTCTTTCAATAAATTGGTTTATAAGATTTGAATCATTGGATTGAACACATTTCTGTGATTTCACCTACTTCTTAGTCCAAATAAGCCAAATGTCAAGGTCCTATCTCACATACTTTTAATACATACTTTTGAGTCATCATGCTGACAAAGCTACGGTCCTCCGTGGCCTAGTGGATAAGAGAAATGACTCACAGCCGTGGTTCGAACCTCGCTCGCGTCACAAATGCTGAGACGCTAATTAAGTATTTTTGTTTGATTTGATGTTTAACGTCCCTGTCAACACTGTAAAAGTCATTTTGGAGACGTTGCTTCCAATTTTGTCGGACTTTTATCCGACATTGAGATGAAATGACATCTCAAGCCCTGCCGCCCGATGAAACCAATAGGGTTTATAAGCATGACCGGGCCGACTCGCATTGCATTCTCTGGACAGGCTTAGATCCTCTAAAAGGTTTACCAGTTCTCGTGTGCGGGTCGGATTCAGCTCTGCGTGGAAGCAGCATGCAGCTCATCTATTTCTTCAAGCCCCGGGGCCGGGGCTAAACGCTAATAAAGTTTTGCAATGGAAGGTCAAGTAGTTTTTCTCTGGGTTTTTCTTTAATCGAGGTTTTACGTCCCTGTCGACACTATTTAGGTCATTTTGGAGACTCTGCTTCCGTCTTTAACCCGATATTGTGATAAAATGACATCTGAAGCCCTGCTGCCCAAACAAACAAAAGGGTTTTATATGTAGGGACGGTCCAACTTGCACCACTTTGCCTGGACAGACTAAGATCGTCTAATTGGTGAGCGATTGAATTCATTTCTGCGTGGAAGCAACATGCAGCACAATCTATTTCTCCAAGCCCCGATGGGCGGGAGCGGGTCTTCGAAGATTTGCTTCAAACTATTTAAGGTGACAGTGATTGGATGAATCAATGTAAGCTCTCCGTGCTCCGTCTGATTCTCGCTGTGTGTGTGTTGTGGGGTTGGGGTCTTTTTGGCTGATTTGAGGTTTTACGTCCCCATCAACACTGTACACACTGTATATGTCATTTTGGGGATGCCGCTTTAAACTTTGTGGGCCTGATGAAACCAATATAACCAGTTTATATGCATGGACGGGCCGACTCTGACACTCGCACCACTTTGCCTGGACAGGCTTAGATCCTCTTCGCGGTTTACCAGTACTTGTGTGCGGTCGGTTTCAGCATTGTGTAGAAGCACCATACAGCTCATCTATTTCTTCAAGCCCCGATGGGCGGGCGCCGGAGGCAAAGGTGTAATTATCCCCACGTTTTTTAAAAAAAGTGGGGATATTGCAATCGCCTCCGTCTGTCTGTCCGTCTGTCCGTCTGTCTGTCCGGCTATCTCCTCCTAAACCGTTAGCCGGAATTCAACCAAATGTGGTATGCGAGTTGCTTACATGAATGGCTTGCGCAAGAGCACATTTTTTTTTTTGTCCCCGCCCCCAGGGGCCCTGGGGAGGGGTCAAAAGGTCAAATATCAATAAAATTCATTTACAAAGTCAATTTTGAAGATTTTGATGCCAAACTTTGCACATGTACTTAGTTATGAAAAAAGTAAAACATATTGAACGGGATTTTGGCTGTGACCCCTAGGTCACGCCCTGGGGGTCTGACTTGGGGGGGGGGGTCGGGGGTCAAAATTAAAGTTTTTCAGAACATAGTCATGTTGCATATCTATGCGAAGGGGATAATGGGTAGAATAAACTACAAGTAAAATTTTGACCCTGGGGTCAGATTGGGGCCCTGGGAGAGGGGTCAAAGGGTCAAAATTTAAGTTTTTTTGAACATAGTCATGTGGCATATGAAATTGAAGGGCATGATTAGTAGAATATAATACAGGTAATATTTTGACCATGGAGTCAAATTAGGGCCCAGGGTGAGGGGTTTTCGGTACTTGGCCCCTCTGTAGAAAACGTGGGGATTTGCGATGGCGCGCCATCGACAGTATTCTAGTGTGTAAATTGTGCTATGGAGCATCGAGCTGATATGCTTACAGTTGGGCAAGGCCTGCTGTGCTGGGTATGAGGGTGATGTTGGTATTTCTTCTGTTTCTACACTTCCATTCATTTGGCTTCTCTTCATCTCCTCTACTATCTCTTCTACCTCTTTTCTCCCATTTGTCTGGGAGAAAGCACAAAATGACCACAAGGGTTGACGTGTCATTTAATCCAAAACAATCAGTCAATTCGCTGTGTGCATTGACACCATGGCAAACAGGACAGACCAAGATAACACATTGACAATCACGGTCAACACTTTTTGCATCAATACAGTTATTCCAGAAGGGGTGCCTTTTTAGTGAAACAGATTTGTCAAAATACAGTTTTGTTAGACTTCATGCATTTTTTCCGACAGTTAGTTTTCTGAATAATTATTTTTATTTTTATTATTATTTATTTATTTATACTCCAATCATAGGTTGTGAAAGCTCCATAGAATCACTTCATTAAGGCGGTTCTAACGAGTATCCAAGCCTATGTCTAAGAGCGGAAATAAGGGGAAAGAATGCATATCCTTGTAAATCCCATTTTTCTCTATAATAAATTTCATAGCTTGCAAAACAATGTGTTGTCCACAAGACATGAATCATTTATGGGTTGGTTAGAATTACTTCATTAACGAGTACCAAAGCCTATGTCTAAGAGCGTAAATAAGGAAAGGAATGTATATCCTTGTAAAGTGTGTGTGTGTGTGTGTGTGTGTGTGTGTGTGTGTGTGTGTGTGTGTGTGTGAATTCGGGTTTATCGTCACTTTCAACAATTTTTCAGTCATATTACGATGGTGTCTGATTGCGACAGGGGGCTCATTGTTCACTGTTATAGTGCTGCCTCACTGAAGTATCATGTCCCAGACACATTAGATGATACCACACCCAGTCACATTATCCTGCGTAAATCTGAGTGCCAAGCAAGAAGCAGCTAGTACCATTTTAACGACTTTGGTATGTCGCGGCCCGGGATCGAACCCGTGACCTCCCGTCCCCCGGAGCGGACACTCTACCAACTGAGCTATCGGGGCCGGTCAATAGTTTTCTCTATGATAAAGCGGGGTTTCATAGTTTGCAAAACATTGTGTTGTCCTCAAGACATTAATCATTTATGGGTTGGTTAGAATCCCCTCAATTAGGTGGTTCTAACGAGTACCTACAACCTTTGTCTAAGAGCTGAAATAAGGTAAAACAATGCATATCCTTGTAAATCCCAGCTTTGTCTGTATAAAGTAGGGTTTCATAGCTTGCAAAACTTATGTTGTCCCACAAGGCATTTATCATTTATGGGTTGGTTTACTTATTATAAATAGTTACATGTGAAAATTGTTAATGTATGTTGAGATTTTTGTTTCAAGCAGGTGTGTATAAAATATATTGGCTAGTTTACTGTAGCAGTTAATCAGTTTTAAAAACATTCTTCTCATCAAGCTGTCAGGTCTTATTATGGTAAGCTGAAACCATGTGTCGCTAGATAGTAGCTCGAATTCTGGCGAAATGCAGAGGACTAGGTAGTAAATAAATTGCATTCTCATAATATGTACTTTTCATCTTTGAGTTTAACGATCAAGTCAACCCTGTTTATGACATATCGAGTCGGTCAGCTTTACTTACCATCTTTCCTGGAAGACATACATATAAACACTGGTTCTGTCTGTATCTGTATCTTTACGTTGCAGGGCTTTACAGCATATGTGCAACGGGGAGAGAGCTGGGAAGAATAATTAGTCTCAATGTGAAACAGCCTTCTTGAAGCCGTTAACTGTCTCTGCGCACACTACGCTGTCATCTAAGTGGTTCCAGTCTATCACAGTTCTTGGAAAGAATGAATTCCGGAAGAGTTCTGTATTGCACTGCACCGGTTTAAAACACTTTGAATTGTTTGTAGATTGTCTTTCAATAATGTTAGATGTAACAAAGTCACTGTATTGCCTGGTTTTTATTTGACGTTTGCCACGGACTGGGGTTAGTATGTCATGACATTGCAAAGCCGGCACCAGCTCCTCAACCACCTTGTAGAAGAAGATGAGTCTGTTAGTCTTCCTTCTGTCCTGGAGAGATGGTTAAGCAGTACATTGCGCTTTCTTTCGCCAGAAACAGACAAATGCCATTCTTGGATCAGTGGAAGGGATAGGATAACCTTAGAAAATATTTCAATATAAATTGAAATGCTGTGAAATGCGAACGAAAAGTTGAAACCACGACAAAAGGACCTGTTGCAGTCTATAATGGCAGCCGACCTACTGAAATGGCGATTTCACAAAGTAATCGAACGGGCGTCAAATGACATTCATAAACCAGGACCTGTGATGTGGGAAGTTAGTCCCTCGCTCTAACTAAAGAGGTAAATTTAGCTACACAATCATCAGCACTTTCAGCTGTCGAAATAATCGAATCGGGAAGGGCATTCCAATCTCTAATGTTTCTGGGGAAGAACGACTCTTTATAAATGTCAGTTCTTGCAGTAAGGGTCTGAAACGCCAACGAATGGTGATTTCTACAGTGTCTAGCTGGGGGAACAAGGTCATCTGTTGGAATGCTGGCAGCACCATAAAGAGACCTTTGTATACATGTAGAAGGATGAGCCTACTGTCTTTTCTCCTTTTCTTGAGAGACTTCCATTTTAATTTTCCAAGTATTCCAGTCATGCTCCCAGTTTCAAAGCAGTAATTGCCTGTTACAAATCTAGCAGCTCTATTCTGAACTTTCTCAATTTCTTCGTTAAGGACCACTCCACTGGGGTCCCAGATACAACTACCATATCCCAAGATTGGGCGAACAAGACCTTTATATGCTGCCTCTTTTACATCTTGAGGGCACTGATGAAGATTTCGCCTCAGGAAACCAAGCGTTCTATTTGCCTTAGTACACATGTTGCTAATATGAGTATTCCATCTCAAGTTGTGTGTGACTGTCACTCCAAGGTATTTAATGGAGTCCACATTCTCGAGGACCGTTCCCTCTAAAGTGTAAGAAGCCTCATCTTGATCAGATATCTTCCTAGTTATCTGCATAATATTGCATTTAGCTGGCTGAAATCTCATCCCCATTTTCGGGCCCAACATTCCAATCTATCTATGTCAGCCTGAAGTTTCAGTGAGTTATCTGTATCTCTAATTTCCCGGTAACAAACACAGGTGTCTGTAAACTGACTTATTTCTGAGTCATTGTCAGTGGAAATACCATTGATATACAGGGAGAACAATAGAGGACCAAGAAGAGCCCCATGCGGGACTC
Source organism: Lucinisca nassula (assembly GCA_963580285.1). Lineage (NCBI taxonomy): Eukaryota > Metazoa > Mollusca > Bivalvia > Lucinida > Lucinidae > Lucinisca > Lucinisca nassula. Next base: position 125,443,528 of record OY757010.1, on the reverse strand, counting down.
CAGACAAAACTGGAGAGCCACCATTTACAACAACACGCTGTTTTCTGTAGCAAAGAAAGGAATCTATCCATTTGAGGGTCTTCCCCACAATTCCGTAACCAAATAACTTAGATTTAAAAAGTTCATGAGGAGGGATGTCATGAATCCCCGTATCTCGAAGTCCAGAATAAATGTGTCCAGCTGTCCCTCCTTGTCAAAGATTTTTGCCCAGTCATTAAAAACTGTGCTCAGCTGAGTTTCACAACTATGCTTTTTCCTAAATGCATGTTGTCTGTCTGACAAAAGTTTATGTTCATCCAAGTGGGCCATGGTGTTTGAGCAGACTATATGTTCAAGCAATTTACAAAGAACACAAGTAAGAGACACAGGGCGATAATTACGGACAAGAGCCCTATCTCCTTTTTTGAAGAGTGGACAGATGTTTGCTAAGAGCCATTCTTTGGGATTTCACCCGTATCAAGAGACTGTTGAAACAAGTGTCCAAAAACTGGACCTAACTCATTTGCTAGTTCCTTCAGGACTCCAGGATGAAGCTCGTCAGGTCCTCATGCCTTACTGGGGTTCAATATGTTCTATAAAAGGGTTAAGCATTGAAGTAACTTTATCACTCCTGCGGCTGATATAACAATATTATTCATGAATGGGGCCGATCTTCAAGTCAATGGAACCCCCATGAACTCAGTTTTATTAAACGCATAATTGAATAAACCAACTAGTTCCTCTGCCCTTTCAGAGTCTGATTCAGCAAACCCGTTCCCTCCTCTTTTATTAAGGGGCGGGATACCTTGCCTGTCTTTCTTCTGGCTATTGATATATCTGTAGAAGTCTATGAGATTTGCCTTTACATCACCTACCAAGTTATTCACATACAAATCATGCTGATTTTTTTTATATATCAGTCTTGATTTCACGTTTCAAGTTTTCAAATTTTGTCCGGAGTTTACCACTTCCCATCCTTTTTGCCTTTGCATGAATCTTATTCCTTCTCCGAATTTTTCTTCTTATCTCTGGTTTGATCCAGGGAATAGAAGATACCGACCTACTAGTTTTTGAAGGAATATGATTTTCAGCCGAAGTATGAATGAAAGAAGTTATCAAATCAAAGTTCCCCTGTACAGACCGAGCATCTGAATGACCGTTAAGGTATTTCTCCTTTGCAAATCTGAGTGCATCCTTCCTCATAGTTTTATAGTCACCTTTCTGATATGAGTACACCTTCCTCCGAGGTTTCTTGATTGGTTTAATGTGAATTTTCAAATATCCATGGTCAATATCGTGATCACTTAGTTTATCTGGGGAACGAATATCTTCAAATTGTCCTGGCAAAGTCGTTAGGATCAGATCCAATATGTTCTTATCACGAGTAGGGAAGTTAACAATTTGTTCCAACCCATGATCATTCATAATGTCAATTAAAATTTGTCCTTCGGATTGACTCAGCATTGTGCCTTGTTTACTGAGCCTGTCGGGCCAAACAATGTCTCTCAAGTTGAGGTCACCTAGAGCATGTACAGCCGGGATTTTTTTACCCTTGTGCTGCGACTTTAACCCCTGCTACTATATTTTTTCATTCTCATATGCTTTCTACGATGGAGAATTAGGGCCACGTACACTTTTATTTCTTTTGATAGGTATCTCGAAATTTCGACTAAGTATCTCGAAATGTCGAATTAGTAACTCGAAATTTCGACTTAGTAACTCGAAATTGCGACTTATTGGCTCGAAATTTCGACATAGTACCTCGAAATTTCGACTTAATAACGAAATTTCGACTTATTAACTCGAAATTTCGACTTAGTATTTCGAAATTTCGACTTAGTAACTCGAAATTTTGACTTATTAACTCGAAATTTCGACTAAGTGTCTCGAAATTTCGACTTAGTAACTCGAAATTTCGACTTAGTATCTCGAATTATCGACTTAGTAACTCGAAATTTCGACTTACTATCTCGAAACTTCGACTTGATAACTCGAAATTTCGACATTATAACTCGAAGCGGACTCTGTGGTCCGTGATGTGTATTCAACTCTGAATTGGGATTAGCCATACACATGTGGACACAAAACCGTTCAAACTTTGATGAGCTTCATTTCATTTTGACTTGAAACATCATTCAATATATCCTAACATCCTACCAGTCAAATGCCAGACAGAAAAAAAATCAAAATACAAGGTGGTGTACATTTCATTGCTGAATCCTGCATTGTCCAATCAAAATACATCTCAAATGTCAATCAGAAAGTGTTTGCCTAAATGAGACCTCTCAATTGCTGGCTCTAGTTTTAGAATTCTTTGATGAATGACATTTGTTTGTCAAACTAACTTGGTGCAAAGAGATTCATTGAAAGTTATTCCATAGGAGTTTGAAAGCTTTTTTTGTCCACAGGTGTAACAGGAATCTTGTTATGGTCAACTCAGAGTTGAAAGAAGACCTCAGATCTCAGAACCAACTTTCCACAACTTCATTATCACGGTTAAAATATGGATTTTGGATATTTTTGCATGTTAGCGCCATAAATCATGCCTCATTTTGAGAACGAACCATTTGCCACTAGACCTGTGTGCTAGACATTGGCTTGGCTAGCTAGAAGCCATGATTTAAATCCCTGGAACATATCTGGGAGAAGTTCTTGGGCGTCGAATACAGAACATTGAACCCCCCCCCCCCCACTCACCGTCTCCCACTCACACACGTGGCTAGAGATGACCAGTCATCAAATTTGACGTCTGACCGATGGGATGAAACGTTGGGTCTAGGAATCTGCTGCACTATTCATAAACAGACGTCAAAATGATACATCTTGAACACACACCGTATTCTGGTATTAAATACCGCATTTTCTGGTCGATTGCAATTGTTTCGTGATTATTTTAGTCATGGTGTTCGTGTTGCATAGTTTACCATCTTTTGGGTCGATTTTTTTTATCATTCGACCCAAAGTAACTAGCTACAGAAGCTTCTCGCCCTTGTTCACGTGACTATCGCTGTCAAGGTTTGTCTATGATTTGACCTACTGACCTACTTTTTGACCCGTATTCGAACTTGGCCGAGATATTGCCACGATGATCATCCTCACCAGGTTTGATGATGATTGGTCCAAAACTGTGGCCTGTAGTGTGTTGACAAGGTGTTTCTATGATTTGCCCTACTGACCTCATTTTTACCCGACATGACTCATATTCTAACCTGACCGAGATATTGTCAGGATGATCATTCTGCGCAAGTTTGATGATGATCGAACCAACACTGTGGCCTCTAGTGTGTTCACAAGGTTTTTCTATGATTTGACCTGCTGACCTACTTTTTGACCCGACGTGACCCATATTCGAACTTGTCCGAGATATTGTCACGATGATCATTCTGACCATGTTTGATGATGATTGGCCTAAAACTGTGGCCTCTAGAGTGTTCACAAGGATAAGTTTACGCACGACGCATGACGACGCCGGACATCACATGGTCACAAAAGTTCACCATGACCTTCGGACAGGTAAGCCAAAAAATCGGATTCATAAGGGCACTACAAGATGAAAACGAAATTTGATAAAAACTAGCCAATATTATTTGTAGGAAAATACATAATAATAATAATAATAATAATAATAATAATAATATCACAAACACAACTACTACTACTTCTACAACTACTGATAATAATGTTAATAATGAAAACGTAGATGAAAAGAATCAAACTACTACTGCTACTACATGGGCCCCTGCCCATCGGCGTTTGCAGAAATAAAATGTGCTGCATAATATTTTCACGCAGAGCTGAAACCGACCACACATGAGTACTGGTAAACCGCTTAAAGGGTCTAAGCCTGCCCAGGCAAAATGGTGCGAGTCGGACAGCCCCTACGTATAAACAATGCTGGATAAAAACTCCACAAAATTGGAAGCAACGTCTCCAAAATGACATAAATAGTGTTGACGGGGATTCAAACAAACTACTACTACTAATTCTGTTACTTATGATAATTTTAATACTAAAAACAATTATAATAATAATTATACTCTAACTACAACTCTTTCTACCGGCCTGCTCAGGCAAAGGGGCGCGAGTCGGACCGTCCATGCAAATAGACCATATTCATGTATCGGTTTCATCGGGCGGCAGGACTTGTGATGTCATTTCATCTCAATTATTGATGAATCAGAGAAATCGAAACACATTATATCGGAACTTATGTCATCTCTTGACTCACTGCCATTAGGGAATGCCTGTGGATACGATAATGTATGTTACGAACACATTACATGTGGCGGAATGGTCTTGAAAATGTGTATTCTGAAGTTATTCCAAAAAAAGCTATCGACTGAAAGAATTCCCGCGCATTTCAAACAAGGCCTTATTATAACGCTACATAAAGGCCAAAATACATCAACAACAGACCCACACAATTATAGGGCTATAACTCTAATGCCAGCAGTTGCAACCTGTTTGAAAAGGTCATACAAACACGAATTGATAAGTCTAATATAACAAATAACATTCACCCATTACAACACGGATTCCAGAAGGGAAAATGCTCTAAACATGTGACATTCATTCTGCAGGAATCAATTAATTACTATCAAGAAAGTCATAGTCAATTATATGCATGCTTTTTAGACGCAGCGAAAGCCTTTGAAAAGGTATGGATAAAAGGTTTACTTTATAAGCTTTCGAAAAAAGGTTTCATTGGAAAGGATTTAAGACTCATTGCTGAAATGTTTAAAAACATGAAAAGTCGAGTCCTTTATCAGGGTCTTATCTCAGGTGATATAGATGTTAAACAGGGAACCAGGCAAGGTAGTTTGTTATCTCTTAGGCAGCTCATCTATTGAAGCATACATTGATTCACAGAAACTAGCCTTTTTGGCTTCTATCTTGAGATTAGATGAGAGTTGTTTGGTTAAGAAACTATTTTCCATACGTTATTTCCAATATAGGTTAAAATGTACATGACTAAACATGGGGTTTATACCAGACTTAGTGAATATATTGAAGAAGCATTGCTCAGTCACACCCTCACCCTTATGGAGGGTTGCTTTATCTCACCCCAAATCTCTTGAGGCCTGTGCATACAGTATCAAACTGTCTACCAGAAAAAGAGTAAACTCTGTGTGTTTAGTATGCTCTAGCTGTTACGATGACGACATGCTGCATTGTGCATTTGAATGTCAAAACATTACAAATATTGTTCGGAGATTCGAACTCAGTGACAATTTTTTCTCAATGTTAAACAGTGACACGGTTGACTTTATACTGATGAAATCAAGGGGGGGGGGGTACTTGCATCCATGATGGGTGGAAACAGTGACTTATTGCCGACATTATGGGGCAGCTCAGAATATGAAAGGTTCATTCGCATTAGTGTGGAATTCCTGAGCAAATTATACTTGCGCATCTGAGGAAGATCATTTAAATAACATGCTAAGCATCATGCGAGCATATACAATGACATATATTACCAGCTCACGGTTAGCTAAAACTGATTTTTTTTTGTCACAGATAATGTTGATTTTTATTTGGTCACAGATAATGTTGACCGGGTCATACGAGCTCTCAGGTATCTGGTACGATTGCTTGTTTTAACTAAGCTCTCAATCTGAGAAATACTCTATACCAGTGAGAGTTCAGTCTTCATGACATGGGTTTGCGGGGCTTTAGGGGTTGAATGGCCAGATCATATGTAAATACATGTACATTGCCTTTGTAAAGACTATTCAAAACTACATTACTTAAGTGTATTTAACTGACTATGTATTTTTCGTTGTATTATTGTGACTCTTCAGAAATTGGAGGAAATTACTACTACTACTACTACTACTACTACTATTTCCACCATTACTTCAATAGCTTTTGCTACTTTTACAACAAGTATTTTGATTTTGATTATTATTATTATTATTATTATTATTGCAATATATGTGTATGAAAAATGAATAAACACTTGCTGAAAATTCATCAGTAATAATAATAAATATAGAAAACCATGATTGAGTTGACGATAATAATTATAATATATATAAACACGCACGGAATTAGTGGATTCCTGTTGTTCTTGGTGTTGAAAAGGAGAGTGCTAAGTACATGTACACAGAAGACCAGTCTCTCTGTTGATTGCGCTTGTCGTTTGTTATATCCCTAAGGCTGGGCCCATTGATCAGTCTTTGTCGAATTCAACTCTGTTACAATGTTAAATTCAACACAGTTTTCCACAAACATGATAAAAATGGCAAGACAACCGGTCATGTTGAATATGATACTACAAATTCAGTTTTCATGTCGACACGGTCAAATAATTCTAGTTTATAAGTTTATAACTGAACGGTTTAATAATAAGATTTCATTGCATGTTCCTTTCAAAAATAGTACAATGCAATCACAATCGAGTCACTTGATATGGCACTTTGTGTCATATATTTTCTTTGATTAGTTATTTGTTTCAAATGAAGTTTATAACAGTTAACTGAAAGGGACTGAAAACGAGTTGCTATTCACCCATAATTATGTTGTGAAAATAGCATTTCTCTACGGCCCCGCCCATCGGGGCTTGAAGAAATGGATGGGCTGCATGATTCTTCCACGCAGAGCTGAAACCGACTGCTCATGAGTACTGGTAACAAGCTTAGAGGAATGTCGGGTAAAAGTCCCACAAAATTGGAAGCAACGTCTCCAAAATGACCTTCACCGTGTTGACGGGGACATTAAACCTCAGATCAAACAAACAAGAACAAAGCATTTCTCTAACGATACAGTTGAAGGTATATTGCGGGTTGAAATGTAAACCTTTAATATTTTTCTTGACATAAAATCGGATTTACAAGGGTAGTATACATGAGCATATTAACGTGATGAAAATAAAACTGGATAAAACTAGCCAATATTGTTGTGTGGAACGTACATAAATAATAATAATAATAATAATAATAATAATAATAATAATAATAATAATAATATAACTACTATTACTGCTTCTACTACTACTACTGATAATAATTTTAATAATAAAACGATGATGATAATAATTATACTGTTACTACTTTTTCCTATACTGCTACTATTACTCCCCCCACCCTACCGCCGCCGATCGGGGCTTGAAGAAATAGGTTGGGTTACATGATGCTTCCACGCAGAGCTGAAACTGACCACACATTAGTACAGCTACACCGCTTAGGATGTCTTAGCCTGTCCAGACAAAGTGATGTGATTCGGGCCGTCCCTATTTGGTTTGTTTAGGTGGCAGGGCTTGAGATGCCATTTTATCACAATGTCGGGTAAAAGTCTCACAAATTGGAAGCAACTTCTCCCAATTGATCTTACTAATGTTGCCGGGAACATAAAATCTCAATACAAACAATCAAACCACTACTACTGATGATACTGCTTATAATAATGAAAATAATAATCTTAAAAATAAAAACGATGACAATAATACGTAATTATACTCTAACAACTACCCACACTATTATAACTCAGTAATACTACTACTACTATTATAATAATAGTAATAATAATAATAATAACAACAAAAACAAAACGTTGCTAATAATAATTATATCTTGCTTCTACTACCGCTACTACTACTACTGCTACTACTACAATCACAGGCTCTACTATTACCACCACTTCAACTATTATTATTATAATTATTATTAACGTGATGAAAATAAAGTGGTTAAAGACACATTTTTTTTCTCTATATAAAAGGGGTGGCCTGTCTAATCATCTGCAATAAACAGGTCCTTCGGACCATAGTGCACATCAAAGGCTTATCTTATCTAAGTGATTATGAGGTGATTATGAGCACAGACTCTCTGAGAGATATGTTTACAAAGGGGCTCTATAAGGGGAATATTGGTATATTGTGTTTTATTTTATTGAGATTGTTTCCAACTAAATATTGTTTTAAATTACTTCTTTTTTAAAAAAAAAGTAAAGGAAAACACTGACATTCATTGTTTCATTAACTCAAATTTGAAAAGAAGTAAACTAAATGAACTTATTAATTCAAGATTAAATCAATCAATTAACACTGATTTATTTATTTAATTACTTATTTATTTATTATTTTTGAAAGTATGTTATACAATATAATGTCTAAAACATTAGCATTTTATAGTTTCAGTCAAGATGCAACTATAAAGGGTTTCTTGTTTTAGACACAATCATAGCAGAAAAGAGAACCACCAACATCTTTATTCAGTAAAACAGGGACCTAGAGGATTGTACATTCTTTATCTTATTTCTATTCAAAAACATATATTGTGGGTCTTATTTAGAACAACCTTGTAGAGGCGGTTCTAACAAGTACCCGCAGTGTAAAAACATATTGTACTGTAAAACTTGGGTTTAGAGAGGTTGTGGGTCCTCGTTAGAACCGCCTCGCCGAGGCGGTCCTAACAAGTACCCACAATGTATTTTTTGAGCCAAAATGTTAGAGATAGCAGGATTTTTATCATTTTTGGTCATTAAATTTAACCAAGATATTTGAATATGCATGTTTTTGTAATGATTGTAAATAATGGTTACTAGAAATAAAAAAATAAAATAAAAGTGCGGAATATCAAAATCAAGACGTAGTTATCAAACAGCAAATGAATAGATGTGAATTTTCTCTAGGTAATTGATTGCCCTCTCTTGGCCCCCTACCTGTATGGCAGCTAGAATACCCCAAATGTATCTTATCTCAAAACTGAATTTTTCAATAACTGGTCATTAGGGTGTTATGTAATCAAAAAATGTGTCTTTAAACACTAGTTAATATTGTTTGTAGGAACGAACATTTAACAATAACAATAATAACAAACGACAATAATAATAATAATAATAATAATAATGTGTTGTTCTTGATGTTGGAAAGGAGGGTGCTAATTACAAAGAAGACCAATCTTTTTGCTGATTGTGCTTGTCGGTTTATTCTCGTAATTTCACTAAGGCTGTGCCCACTGATCAATCATGGTCGAATTCAACTCTGTGAAATATACATGGTTAAATTCAACTCAGGTTTCCACGCCAATTTAGATATTCATCGATGGAATTTAACAAAAAAAGAACAAAAAATACACAACCGGAATTTGATACTGCACATTCAGTGTTCATGTAATTCTAGTTTACAAGTTTATAGCTAAACGGCTTTAATAATGAGATGTCATTGCCTGTTTCTTTCCGAAATGGTAAAATGCAATCACAACTGAGTCACTTGATATATCAAGTGACTCAGTTGTGATTGCATTGTGTCATATGACAAAGTGTCATATCTTTTCTTGTTTTCCACATCTCCCCGTATTTCACAATATGAGACTATGTACAATCAGCCCCCTAGCATCGGATCACGGGCACGAGCTATCGAATAGTGTGAGATTATTTGGAAATGATACAGACATGTCAGTTTCTTTTCAGGGACTTTGAATAAACACTAATTCTGTCTTCCCTTGATAGGGTCGGGAGACACAATGTTTTCCCCGGGTCTGTCGATCCGTCTGTCTGTGCGTCACCTTACTGTGTCCGCCTCTTAACTGGAAACCGTTCCCTTTGAGACACTTTCATGAAACTTTAATGCAATATTACGCACCATAAGAAGACAAGAATTATAACTCTGGCATTACTGCTTTTGGAGTTATGGTCCTATGAACATTGAAAGTAGTGATTTTGTCATTAACTAATGTCCTATTTTTAACTTGAAAAACAGTGTGAGATATTTTCGTGCAACTTAACAGAAATGTCAACTTGCGCTTCATAGGGCAACGGGTCGAATACAAGAAACAGAGCTCTGACGATATTACTTTTGCAGATATGACCTTTTGAATATTGAAAATATCGATTTGGGTAATTTACTCATGTCAGCTGTATAACTTGAAAATCGTATCAGATATTTTCATGACACTTTACAGAAATGCAAATCACAGTAAGTTGAAGATAAGAAACTCTGGGTTAGCTACTTTCTGAGTTATAGCCCTTTGAATATTGGAAATAGTGATATACCCGTGTCCGCTCTGCTACTTGTTTGAGATGTTGCCATGAAACATTACAGACATGTAATTCCCTTTTAGACGATGTGCCGAATACAAGATCCATAGTCCTGGCTTTAATACAGTAAAATTCCTCTATTAAGACCACCTTTGGGTCTATTCAAAAGTGGTCTTTTGAACAGTCCCAAAGGTGGTCTCTGACCAGTGGACATTGTATGCCGAGAACACAAAGAATAACTGAAACCTACGAAATAAGATTTTCAGAGCAGAATTGATCTTAATTTTAGGTGGTCCTAATAACGGGATTTTACTGTACTTTTACAGTTATGGCCCTAGGAAAATTTAATTAATGGGAACAGGTACTCCGCTTTGGCCCCTTCTCTGATCTGCACTGATCCACACATACGTTTGCAGCGTGTATAAAAATTGGCCCTACAAGGGATTTCGGTGGAGCAAGAAACGTAAAACTGATGAGAGTAATTTAGAGAACTGGGGAGACATCACGTAAAACACGCCTATATAACTTGGACACCCTTGAACCCCAATAGTATATAGTAAAACTGGGGTTTACAGGGGTAAACCATATTTTTCTTATTTCGGCTCTAAATTATAGTTTGAGGGTACTCGTTGGTTACACGAGGCGGTTCTAACGAGTACCCACAATCTATATTTTGAGCCGTAAAAGAAAAATATCACAAATTTTCATCTTAAAATTATCATTTTTTTTCGGCGATAAAGATTACAACGCATTTGTATAGGCGTGTTTTCGTAATGATTGGGCAAAAGATTCATGGATGAAGATGAGGACCAAATACAACCCTCCTATGAATAACAAAAAAAAAAAAAAAAAAAAAAAAAGAAAGAGAAAATAACATGTAAGGTAATATTAAGGAAACAAATGACACTCTTCCAGATACATGTGGTCTCGTTTTTCATTTTCCCCTCTCCGTTTACTCCTAACCCTTTCTTCTGAATTAAATGCCTCTTCCCCTATAACGACCGCAATACATGTAATAGATTTTTTTTTTTTTTGGTTTGGGTTTTACGGCCCTTTCAAGATTATTTCACTCATATCGAGCCGATCGTTAATCAGAGGTGGGCGAAAACCGGAGTACCCTGAGAAAAACCACCTGACCTTCCGTTGCAGAACTTGGCGTCTCACACGTGGCCCGAGCGAGGCTCGAACCTACGGCGGTGAGAGACCTAATGACTAAGAGTCAGCGCTCTTATCCACTAGGCCACGGAGGCCCGTAACATGTAATAGATACAGATACAGATATATAGGAAAGCGGCGCGAGTCGGCCCTTCCATGCTTTTAAACCCTATTGGTTTCATTGGGCGACAGGGCTTGAGATGTCATTTCATCTCAATGTCGGGTAAAAGTCCCACAAATTGGAAGCAACGTCTCCAAAATGACCTTTACAGTGTTGACGCGGACGTTAAACCTCAAAAAAAAAAAAAAAAAAAAACCAGGACTCTGGATAAAAGTACATGGACTTTTTGTGTGTTTGTGTTTATTAGGTTGGTTACGGGGATGCGATTTGGAAAAAAGGAGAAAGAGAAATCATGCAAAACATGTTTTCGCACACGCGCGCGCACACACACACACACACACACACACACACACACACACACACACACACACACATCATTCGTATTGTTCAAAATGATCCCAAATCAGATACGCACTACGGTATCTGATCAAGATCAGGAATCAGTGCTGTTCAAGTTCTGGAGAAAAAAAAATGGTGGTAGATGCCTTATAATGAAGTGATCAAAATGCAAGTCTCAAAATACAACAGAGGCAACTGATGCGTCAAGCGGTCAAAAGAAACTGCCTGTTTATATCGAATTTCTATGATAAACAATGTATGAACCGTTACTGGGGTCAGAAAATTCAAGGTCGAAACATTTACAAAATACCTATCCGTTCGGTTTATTTTTTTTTTGGGTTTGTGGGGGCTACCGTTACCTGTCATTCGAAATCGCCACAGCTTTTGGCCGTCTGCTCTCCTAGCAGATAATGATGTTAATATACTTTTCGTCTTGACAATAACGGGTATAAATTTAGACACCAGAAATACCCCATGCCATTCTGCATGCGTCTGGCCCACAAAGGTGTAATTTGGTAAAATGGATTTTTTTTTCTGGATTTTAAGGTATATACAGATTTCAACCTGACACGTGAGCTAAAATTTATAGTTGTTCCGACTGTCGACAAGTTTCTAGAAAAGCAACCCATAAAATTCCATATTATATGAATAATCATAAAATATGCTTATTAAAAAGTGTATTTTTGTTGTTAGAAGAAAAAAATAATAAATTACTTTATTAAAATTGCCTTTCAAAATGGTAAATTTGAACATCGGTTTCTCCATTGTCCTTCCTCGGAAACATTCAGTTTTTACATCAATCTAAAGTATATCCGTGCCCTAGCAACGACGAGAAGTAGTTTTTCCAAAAACTGCCACAATAACATTATATTTATCCTTTTAAACAACTATCGAACGGTCATATTGGCAGCCATTACTGTATACATGGTCGGTAAATTCTCCAGGTAAATCAGGGGCATAAACATGCTAATCGTTGGTAAAAATATCCCGCAGAACGGATTTTATTCTAAATGTTTTTATGCCCAGATCATTATTTCCTTTATTCTTCCGTTAATTTAGTAAATATTATTATGCATAGAATAGATACAGGAGGGGAAAATTGTTTGTTTTGTCCAAAAGACATAATAACGATTTGGCAGAATTTTTATTATCGCTATGCTGATTTACCCCAGTGTTAAATTAATCCGTGCGCAATACTGTGTACATGGATGACAATGTATAGTGAACTCTACATGTTGAGAGGGGTTCTTTCGGCTTGGATTTAATGTTATAATTCCAGTTTTTTGCAAAACACAAATTGCTGGTACACACACCAAAGTATATTTTGGTGTAAAAATGGTATGTTTCTAATGAAGGACAATGGAGAAACGGACGTTAAAAAATGGACCATTTTGAAATGTAATTTTCTTACAAAGTACATTTTTACTTTTTTCTCCCAACAGCAAAATAAAATACCTTTTTAGTGTGCATGTTTTACATTTATTCATTTAATTTGGAACATAATGACTTTTTTTTTTCTAGAAATATGTCAACATGCTAAACACAAAGTGCCAGGATGACATTTTCATAGTCCTTAATTATGACTGAATATGCTATATGGCTGACTGTAAGTTTTATGCTGAATGGTTTTCATGCTGTCCTGGTAACTTATCGTGTTGATCCGTGACTGGGCATGATCTGTTACTGGGTACTACACAGTATTTAGTAAACTCACCATTGTAAATCTTGCCATAACAATAACCAGTAAATAATAATAGTTCGTCTGTCATTACTGACAATAACCAATCTTAAACATATTTGAGAAATGTTACTGTTTGTGTGTTCTAAGATGGCTGATGAGACCGGTTCTAGCTCTGAATCGTCTGTTGCGGACAGAGCAACAGATGCTGGAGGAAGACAGCTCTGCTGCCATAGCCCTGGCGTTGCGCTGTGCGCGTTTCTGCTCAGCTTCACTGATTCTTTTTGCCTCGTATTCACTGGCACCCCTTCTGATAAGACCTCGCATCTTAGATGTGTCCAGTGCAGTTTGTTCCTACGACTCTGTTGGAGAGGGTGTCCTTGTAATGCTTCTTCTGACCGCCTTGGGAGCGTTGGCCCATTTCTAGTTTTCCATAGAGAATTTTCTTTGGCAAACGTTCCTCAGGCATCCTGGTAACATGGCCTGTCTATCTTAACTGTGCAAATTTCAGAAGAGTATGTCTACTTTGAATCCCTGCGCTGTTCAAGACATTCGTGTCTGGAATCCTCTCCTGCCATTTAATCTTTAAGAATTTTCTAAGACACCTTGTATGGAAGTGATTCAGTCTTTTGGCGTGCCGTTGGTAAACAGTCCATGTTTTACATGCATACAATAGTGTTGGCAGCACTATAGCTATGTAGAATTTCAGTTTTGAGTCAAAAAAGAAGTGGAGGCAATGATCAGGAATCGATACAATTAACCCACAGCTCCCATCAGAGACACTAAAAGGAAACAAATACAAACATGAAACAACAGATCCTAATAGAAACATCAATAGCGGAAAGCCAAAAGGACAGTTACATTCCCACAAATGGCCAATTGGCTATCCAAAATAAAATAATATTAGCGACACAAACACCCAAAGACATACAATAACAAAAATAAACCGCGGCAGAAGAACCGCATTACCGCATTGGAACGGTCAGCGAAACGAATTCCACTGGGTGGGGGTGGGGTGGGGGGCTTAAATCGATTTTACGTTGCCACAATCCTCGCCCTTACTTCCGTCGCGATTCAGACAAATAATTTGTTCAGTCCGCATGTAGGCCTCCTAACTCATCAGTGCAACATCTCCGTGAGGATAAAAATCAAACAACCACAGAGATGAAACAACGGTGAGGACTCGACAGCAAGAAATACTGGAGCGAAAGAAAACCAACAGTTAAACTCCGATGGGTACGATCAGAGACAGAGTATCAGGCACCAACCAATATTACATTAAATTGGATCTCTCTAATTCTCAGTAAGGCTTTACGCTGGGACCGTCATAGAATCTGAGCCCTTACCCACCGGCGTGCAATTAAAGAGGGAAGCAAAGTTGTCAACCGTGATTGGATTAACTACCATGCATGCAGTCTGTCGTATAACATTTATGTTGTACCCAATCTTTTTATATCGAAGAATGATTTTACGAAATTGGTTGCTGAAGTTATTGCGGTTATATATTTTTCTGAATTTATATACTAAGTACCCTTAAAATTCGGGTTCCGATAGACCTTGTTGCAGAAGAGATTTAAGCCCAATATTGAATTTTGAAAGTAAATCAGAATGACATCAATTAAATTTTGAAAAGACTTTGCGTAGTTTATGCTACTGATAACCCTGATAAGAAGTTTAGCAGTTGACAATTTATTACATTTATTACGAGTGTTGTGTTACGAGTGTTATTCCACTTCGATCACAGACACTACCACGTAGTCGGCCAAAAGCTGCACTAGCTTTGGCAATCCTGGCATTGACTTCATCATCAATGTGCACGGCTCTTGACATTGTGCTCCCAAGGTTGGTGAACTTGTCTAACACTTGCAATCTTTGTCCTTTCACTGTTATGGTGGACTGTTTCTTTGTAAGGCTTGCCAGGTGCTGGCTGATTGACTACCTCAGTCTTTTCGACGTTGATTGTTAGGTCATAGCTATCACAGGAGTCAGATACTTGATCTATGCCTTTCTGCATCTTCTCTTCTGTTGGAGCACCCTTTTCCATGTCATCAATCAAGAGGAAGGTAGTAGCACTGACTGTTCAAGTAGTTCATTCAGTCGGTTAAGTAGGACTCTTGCAAGGACTTTCCCAGCAATTGACAATAAAGAGATGCCACGGTCATTGTCACAGATCTTAGGGTTCCCTTCATCCTTGTATTCTTGAGGGATGTCTTCTTTTCTCCACATAATGTGAAATAACACTGTTACTTCTTTGCAACTGGAATACCCCCTGCTCTGTAAACCTCAGCAGGTATTGCATCTGGTCCCGGGGCCTTGCCAGATGTCAGAAGTTTTATTGCTTTCACCTTTTCAGTAACGGTTGGCGAGTTGTATAACCACTACACCACGGAGGCTTCTACATCATAAATAGAGGGTGGCCAAAGTGTTCAGACCATCTTTTCAAGATAGCCTCTTTGTCAGACATAAGGCTTGTTCTATCTGCACTGAAGTGAACTCTCGGGACCATAAACTGTCTTTAGTGCATCAAAGAACTTCTTTCTGTCTACAAAAGTCTGGATTTCATCAGCCTTGTTGCTCAGCCAGGAGTCGTGCATGTCTCTGAGTCTTGTTTGGACTGTCTTGCATATATGTGAATAGGCCGCCTTGTTAGATACTGAGGTGATATCACTGAGGTATGCCAAGTGTTTTTTGGTTATTCTCTTCAAGGAGTCCCTGGATTTCTTCAACATTCTCGTCAAACCAGTCTTGATCTTTGCGAGATACTGGACCTAGTGAATCCAATGCTGAAGAGTGAACTATGTCTCTGAAAAGTAGAAGTAAAACAAAGATCAGGAATCGATACAATTAACTTACTCCACCCATCAAAGACACCAAAGGGAAAGAAACACAAACATTAAGCGACCAGACCATAATGGAAACCTAAACAAAGGAAGGCCATAAGGACAGTTACTTTCCCATAAAATGGCCATATGGCCATCTAAAATAAAAAGACACAAGTGATACAGACAGTAAGTAACAAACAACACCATAAATAAACCGCCACAGAAGAACCGCCTTGGAACGGTCAGTGGAAATCTTTCCACTGGGGGGCTTAAATCGATTTTACGCGGCCACAATCCTCGCCCTTACTTCCGTCGCGATTTAGACAAATAATTTGTTCAGTCCGCATGAAGGCCTCCTAACTCATCAGTGCAACATCTCCGTGAACACAAAAAAAATCAAAGAACCACAGAGGTGAGACAACGGTGAGGACTCGACAGCAAGAAACCACTGAATTGCTGGAGCAAAAGAAAACCAACAGTTAGACTCCGATGGGCCCGACTAGAGACAGAGCATCAGGCACCAACCAACATTACCTTGAACTAGATCTCTCTAATTCTCAATAAGCCTTTACCTTGGAGCCGTCATAGAATCTGAGGCCTGACCCGACGGCGTGCAATTAAAGAGGGAAGCAAAGTTGCCAACCGTGATTGGGTTAACTACCATGCATGCAGTCTGTCGTATAACATCCATGTTGTACCCAATCTTTTTACATCGAAGAATGATTTTACGAAATTGGGTGCTGAAGTCATTGCGGTTATATATTTTTCTGAATTTATATACTAAGTCACCATAAAATTCGGGTTCCGATAGACCTTGTTGCTGAAGAGATTTAAGTCAAATATTGAATTTTGAAATTAAATCAGAATGGCGTCTATAAAATTTTGAAAAGGCTTTGCGTAGTTTATGGTACCGATAACCCTGATTAAGGAGTTTAGCCGTTAATTATTTATTACGAGTGTTGAAGTCAGTTACTTGACTACACACTCTAGCAAAACGAATTAACTGCGAAATATAAACGCCATAGGATGGCGCACGAGGAACATCACCATCCAAAAAAGGAAAATTTACAATCTCAAAATCAAAGTCATCGCGTTTATCATAAATTTTGCACGAAACAAACCTATCTACAATAGATAGATGTAAATCCAGAAACGGGGCCTCGGTATCAGAAGAATTTGTTTATTTAACTGAAGTTCTGGCAGGTAAATCTGATTGATCAAACCATTGAAATAGGTATTATCAATATTTAATAAATTATCTAAATATCTAGAAGTGGAGCTAAAAGCTTCAATAAATTCAGATTGGTTATCAATGGAAAGCGACAACATGAAGTCTCTTTCATAACAATACACGAACAGATCAGCCACAAGAGGTGCGCAATTCGTACCCATCGAAATACCCACAATTTGTCTAAATAACTTAGTACCGAATCTAATATAAATATTGTCAAGTAGAAAGGTGAGGGCATCACACACTTTCTGACATGACCAAAGTGTATGATTCTTATGCTCTTTAGATGTGAAAAATGCATTTCTGACATTACATGCAAGATAGAGAGAATCTTCTCTGTGAAAAGTCCATTCAATTAAATCATTAAGCTTTTCTTTTATAAGATTATGAGGAAGTGTAGTGAAAAGAGTGGAAAAATCGTAAGTAGACAGACTTGAAGCACGGAATTGTCTGGATTTCAATTTATTTAAAACCTCATTCGAATTTTTTATAGACCAAAACAGATTTCTTCCTGATCTTTCAAAGACTTTATCACAATATTTAATCACATGCGTTTTAATAGCAGTAAGACAGGAAGTTAATAATTTAGAAAGTTCAGTGAAGACTAAATTTCATTGCATCTAGAATGCTGCAGATGTCATGGGTGAAGGCTTGCCTCTTGCTGTCTTGTTTCAGCTTAGAGACATCCAGTCCCTTGGACACTTTCTTGCCTTGTGGTGGCCGTGCAGGCTGGATACACAGGCTGAGTTTGCTGACAACAAGCCTGTGATCTGTCCAGCAGTCTGCACCATACACATTCTTTGTCACTCTGACATCCTGTCTGTCCTTACTTATCTATGACATAATCAATGAGATGCCAGCGTTTGGAGCGAGGATGCATCCATGATGTCTTGTTGCGAGTCGGCAGACGGAATACTGTGTTGTTGATCAGCAGTGCATGCTCTGCACACTTCCTCAAAAGGAGGCGGTCATTGCTATTGCACTTTCTTACTGCTTCGTTTCCACTCACTCCTTCACAGATTTGGTGGTCTGTGCCTACTCTAGCATTGAAATCTCCAAGGATGATAAGTTTGTTTCCCCGGGGGGTGTAGCAGCAATCACATACTTCATCTGGGTTGGTCATTTTGCATATGCACTTACAATAGTTGCGTGCCTCTTACCAGATAAGGGTATAGTCTCAGCATCATCAGGCGGTCATTTATGCCTTTTGGAAGTCCTGAGAGCTTGCTGACAAGGTGTGATTAGATGTCGAAGCCTACTTCTGCTTCCCGCCGCTCATCTCTTTTGCATCCACTCCAGAAGAAAATGTAAGCAGCACCAACTTCTTTTATTTGCCCTTCCTCTGCAAGGCGAGTCTCGCCCAGAGCCACAATCTCGACTTTGTAACGATTAAGTATCTACCAACTAGTGCTGTTTGTTCTACGCTGTGGTCTGTCTGAACCAGCACTACCCATTAAGTTGCGCACATTCCCTGTGCCGATAGTTAAAGGTATCACCTTTTTCATGCACACCAGATAAGCTAGGGATAGTAATTCGGTTCTAACCCTGGTGTTCTTACCCAAAATCGAATATTCTCGCGTGTTTGATAAATGAATTGGTTGAATACGACCTCATATGCGCCGTCGTTAAGTTTGATGTCACAGCACGTTACGTTACGTCACTAAAAATCCAGTAGTGTCATTACAATATGGCGGACGTTAGTAACCGAAGTGACTGCATCATTCAAAATCCTCGATAAGAAACGGAAGGTAAGCAAGAAAAAAGAATCCCATATGGGTGTGAGGGGTGGATAAAAATCCGTCCCTCGGGAGTACTCGTGATGCCGGACAGTGACCCTCGGAACGGATTTTTCCACCCATCCCTCAACTTACAATCTTCTTTTTGTGTTCGACCGCTTGATGGGATCCATGCTGATCGCGGTTAACCAGCCAATTGTTAACAGGTAATTGAAGCAGGCAATTGTTTTAGAGCACCTTTTCTAGTTCCTTCCCCATGCTAAGGGGGTGAGCAGTGTGATCATGAAAAGGTCTGCTCAGTCACTCAGTTTCGACAGCCGAATTCCCCGTACTGCTTCATACTTAAGGAAAGCGACCATATAGAACCAAAACCGCCTGTGTGCAGGTCCGCAACTACAGCTTTCAGTGTAACCTCATCAGCTGCTTCGCCGCTCGCCACAGGGCTTTTTGAGTTTCATGTATATATGTATCTGCAGTGACTGTGTGTATATGATTAAGATGACATGCGCTGTGAATAGGATTATAGTGAGGGAGAGCCGCGCAGAGACAACCTCACTCTCTCGCCCTGACCTACCTGGATCCAGAGGCATGACAGTGTCGAGATATTTTGAGCTAAGTCCGGATGCAGTGGGTGACCATGACCTTTTTAGTGCCTTATCATGCTCTTCATGCTTCACGACACGCTGCGGCATCATCGTTGTGGCCGCTGAATCAGAGAAATGATTGCCCACGCCCCAGCTGCCAAAGCAGACTCACTTAGCTGGAACAGGCAAATCCAGATATATAGGTTTTTGTTTGGCGTTGCCTTCTCCTAGATGGATTGCCGACCAGGGCTTGTGCAAAAAGTAACGCGAGGCCAGTCCGCACAATAGTGGGAGTCAGTATTCAGTTAAGAAATAAATGTTAGTACCCCTGTCACAGGCTAGTTTTTGTTTTGGGACCTAAAACCTCGCATTTTATCCCTTTTCCTCAACTCGTTTAATAAATTCAATAATACATGAACACTCATGTAAGATCCTCTATACCAATAATTTATTAAACTCGTAGAAGAAAAGGGATAAAATGCTCGGCAAAGCCTCGCATTTTATCACTTTTCCTCAACTCGTTTAATAAATTCAATACTACATGAACACTCATGTAAGATCCTCTATTTATCATATAACGTCGCGTCTGAGGACGTAATAACGCCAGCTAAAAATGCCGCGTTATTGTCATCAAAATATGACCGATGTCGACAATCGAAGTGTCTCATTATATAGTAAATACATGGTTAGTGACTTTGATAATTAAATATAATCGGTGAGCCTAAGACAATTTTATAGGGGCGAGCTTTAGCGAGCTCCTATAAAATTGTCGCGGCGAACCGATTATATTTAATTATTAAAGACACTAATCATGTATTTAATTTATACCGCAATTCAAAACAATCAAGGGGTTTTAAATAATTGAGCAAATTTAAGCAAAAAGACAGCAGACCGTGTGGCATGTTAAACGGTATTCAGTGCCATGGCGCGCAGACGTAGTATAACGTGACGTCAACGAGTGCAAAGTTTATGACGTCACCGCGCCACAAAGACGAAGGAAACAACATGGACGCTCGAATAAAAAGATTCTCAGCCCTTTATATTCTGTATGAAAATCTGCAAATAAATAAGTTATTTTAGCTTTAGAAATCATTTTCGAGGTTAGGACGCAACTGCAGTAGCAGTGCGCAGTTATTCCAACGGGGCATTCAAACCAGGAAAGGCCGGAAAGGTAAAAAATTAGCTGAAATTTCTGAAAATCGGTTCAAATAAATATTGCGAAGATTTAAACTTGAAGTTTCGTTGTTTTCCCATGTATAAAAGGTTGCGTGCTATTGTTTACAGTTGTAAAATATTGACCGAAAAGTAGGCCCGGCCTATAAACGGTCACTCTAGACGTATTTTAGGTCAGTATAAGGTATTAAAAGTCACTACCGAATAAAGCGTGCAGTTATTCGACCCCCTTTATTAGGTTACTAGAATGCCTGATTGCGGTATAAAATAAAATTCCGCTCTCAGAAATGACAGATAAGCAAGAAAAAGAATCTTACATGAACATGAGGGTTAGATAAAAATATCTAGAGAATATAAGGTCCGTATGTAAGAAAATATTTTTATTTTCTTTTTCTGGATGGCTGTAAAAAATGCAGGGTCGGCGAAACTGCGTGATAGCTCAGTGGTTAGTGCACTTGCCTCTGATGCTAGAGGTCCCGGGTTCGATCCCCGGCAGCGGCAATAAAATTTCGGTGTCCGAACACGCTCCATTGGCATCATTTGCAGGGATGAATGTCATAAAGTGCACCGTCCTTCGGATCGGGACGTTAACTGGAGGCCCCCTGTGCAGGGAGAACCATCCCCTGTGCAGGTTAAAGATCCCTACCGTAATTACATGATTACTGTGTAGGCTTTCGTCCTGCAAAACCTTAAGTGTATGTAATATTGTAGCACGCTGGCCCGCCTGTTTGAGTTCGTCCGGTATAATAATTTTGTACCGAAAAATTAAAAGGCAAGAATTTGCTCCTTTTGAATGCTCCCGTATAAATATCTATAGACGTAATACCTGACCATATTCCCGGTCCAGATCAATTATTTGGCCGCTTATCTACATCTCTCTATCGTTGAATTTATGTGACTATCGCTTTTCTAGCCATAAGATTCATTATTCTTTCTCACTTTTACCGCATTCACAGACTTGGCCGCCATGTTTGTTTGTCTGGACTGGTCACGTGACGATCATATCACTAGTCGTCGCGTGCGTTTTCCCGGTCTAAAGTCCGGGACGACGTCACGACTGGATGTGACGTACTGGTATCACGTGCCCCAGACACTATATAAACCCCTCCGCAATCGCAACCAGGAGGCAGCGTCTCCTAGTAGATAGGCCTCTTAGAGCTTGTGCTCTGGATTACAACCAAGGTTGAAAATCACCAGAAATTGAAATAATAACTAAAGTCTCACCCTACCCAGTGATTCTATATAGTGGAACCAAGTCACCCAATTATGTCAACTACCAACCGGCATACTTTTGGAGAGGTTATTATCTTTTTCTTTATTGTTTACATCCCAACCAGCACCTTCTAGGTTACATTACCCCACCCATTGGGGTTAAGATATTTTCAACCATAATATTTTCTACACTGTCATATCTTATTCTAGCTGGTTCTATTCTATTCTAGTCTACATTAACCTACCATAACCTAGCTAAGCAGTACTTTGACCCAGGTTTTAGATCTACCTTAATGCCAACCTTAATCTAGTTAGCAGGACCATTGAGACAAGAGTGGTGGGCATTTGTAATTTTGATGCACTCGCACTGAGGGACAATTTTTGCTACATCTAGCAGGGGTTGTTCCTTGGATGTCGGTGTTCAAGCCTGTGGGTATCTATTTATATCATTCCTTAATGTAAATTTTAAGGAGCAATATCTTGCCACAGTGGTAGTTTCATCTTATAACAGTGGCCATTTCATGCATGTTTGTAAGCATAATGACACAGTTATGATCTGAATCTCTATGCTTAAAGACTTATACTAGTGGTCATTTATACCAATGGTAATTCTATGCAAGTCTAAAGTTCAACTTATACTAGTGGTAATTTCAGTTTGCACTAGTGGTAATTCAAACATGTATTACTTGTAACCTTTGTTTTATTATTTGACATAGTGATTCATTGGGTAAAGTTATAAATATCGAACACTAGTAGTTGTCATTTTATCCCTACTTCATAAACTTCATCTGCACCAGGCGGACCCACAAACATGTGTAGTACTCGTACCCCACTATAAGGCCGCTCAGCCATATATCCTGGCAAGCAAATCCTTCGGTCTGAGAGCTACAATTTGGTGTCGGTGAGTGGGATTGAATTTAGGCTTAATCAGACTGTATTTAAAATTACGAAGATGGCAAAGAAATGAACACGATAAACATTTCTATATTTTATTCAGGATAAAAAAAATAATAATAATAGTAATAGTAATAATAATAATAATAATAATAATAATAATAATAATAATAATAAAAAATCTTGGTCCGTGTAGACAGTTCTAGTTTTATGATTCACAGAGTCCTGGTATTGTCACTGTTGGAATCTGGTCTGGTGGTCTGGTGGTCTAGTGGTCTGAATTTGTTTCACTCCTTAAAATATAAAGTGATACAAAAATTAAGCACATAGGTTAAAAAACCAGTTTATGGTAGAATAAATAAATAAATAAATAATAAAATGGCAGAAAATAATGAAACACTTCCCAATTTGCAGATACAGGATGCAAATATTGATACAGATGACAAAGAGTCGTTCACGTCAAATGACAATGAAAATACCCAAGATTTTTCCCGTTTAGAAAGCGACATTATGGAGCAAATGACAACCATTGCCAACCAAGTAAAAGACAGCATTTCTGGTTTAAGCAACCACATGCAATGCAAGCTAAATGATTTTGACCGCTCTATTCAGCGAATGGAGTTGAAGTTATCTGAGCAGGGGAGACAAATTAGAGATAATCAAAGTCATTCAGGAGTTAGCTCCCTTACCATGTCAAATGAGAATTCAAATAATTTACACAGTTCCAGCATTATTGACAACCACACTGGCACACATGATCCTGGGCAAACAATTTCCGAGAGTTTTAATTCTAACACCGCTGTTAGGGGAGATAACTATGTCAAACTTAAACCACAGTCTTACTCTGGTACAGATGACTTCGAGGACTTTTTGGCACAATTTGATATTACTGCAGAAATTAATGGCTAGGATTATAGAGCAAAATCGCTGTATTTGGCAAATAGTCTCATTGGGGACGCCCGGTCTTTACTCAATGAGCTGTCTGATGTGCAAATGAGGGATTATAAGAGTTTGGTGCAAAAGCTAACCTCCAGGTTTGGATCAGAAAATAGGGCTGAAGTGTTTTGGGCTCAACTTAAGTCAAGGGTGAAGGCAAAGGGAGAGTCTATTGCACAGCTGGCTCATCCAATAAAGAAGTTAACCAGGCAGTCTTACCCAAATGCATCTCAGGATGCCATAGAGGCTTTAGCATTGGATCACTTTGTTGACGCTCTCTCTGAAGCTGAAATTCGCCTTCGGTTACGGGAAGTTGGCCCTAAAACCTTGTCCGAAGCAGAGGCAATTGCCGTCCGTATGGAAGCACACATGATAGCCGATCGCCAACGTACACGCTTAATAGGTAAAGTTGAGCAGGCAAGCTCAGACAATTCTTATGGCCAAAAAGAACTCCAGAGTCAGCTGTCCCAAATAAACAAGAACTTAGATATCTTACAAAAACGTGTTGAAAACCTTTCTCACCAAAGAAGCCAACCCCCGTTTAACAACAAAAACTCAGTACAAAACAGTACAAGACCTGATAATTCTTTCTATGAAGCTAATATGTTAAGGCCAGAGAGGCGTAATAATTTCCCCAGAAATAATAACCAAAGATGGCAACCACAGTCAAGGGGAGGTAATTCAAATCATAATTTGAACACTAACCCACAGGCTTACCAGAATACTCGAAATCAGGTAAACTACCGTCAGTCAAGCCAGGGGTCCGGGTTCAGACTGAACTAGAAGGGCCCGAAACTATTGCTATGAGACAAAACTGGAGCATGGAAGAGGGTTATTTTGTCTGTGCAAAAATTCAAAATGTACCTGTTACATTTCTTATAGATACTGGGTCAAATGTTACTATTTTAAAGAAAGACTTTGTTGGAAAATTTCCTTTAGAAGTTCAACAAAGTATTTGACCAACATACACTAAACTGCTAACTGTCACAGGGGAGATAACTCCATTTTTGGGGAAAACAACTCTTTCTATTGAGATTGGCTCACAAAAAAATGCAGCAAAAGGTATTGGTTGCAGATATTGAAAATGATGGAATATTAGGGATGGATTTTCTCACTGCACTTCAGTGTGATTTAATGCTCACTCAAAAATTGTTGAAAATAAAAGGGGAGAAAGTGCGTTGCTTTGCAAACAGCCGTGAGGCTCAACCCATATGCTGCAGGGTTGCAATTTCAGAGTATGTAGTTATTCCCCCTGAGACAGAAATGGTGGTTGAAGGATTCATAACCGATGTCATGGATAGGAGAGGAACTGGTCTTGTTGAAATTGATACAGGATTTTTGCATAAGAAGGGATTGCTGGTGGCAAAATCTTTGGTCTGTCCATCATATGGCACAATACCTATCAGGATTGCCAACCCATATGATGAAAAACAAGCAATTAATAAACATACAGTTGTCGCTACCTATGAGCCCCTTGAACCCTCTGAAATTCTGTGTGTCAATGCCACCCAGACCAAGGAAGGTGTCCAAGACGAGAGCAGTTCCACGAATATCCCTGATCATCTTGGTGACCTTTTTGTTAGAAGCTGTCAAAATCTTAGTCCTGAAGAACAGCAACATTTTAAGCAATTGCTTATAGATTATCAAGATACTTTTTCCAGATCCTCTCATGATCTAGGGAGAACTAGCTTGACAGAATATGAAATTAATATTGGTACAAAACCTATAAAACAAGCTCCATATCGCCTGCCTCTCGCAAAGCGAAAGGAGGCTGAAAACGAGATTAAAATGATGGCTGAAAGAGACTTAATTGAACCTTCTACTAGCCCTTGGTCCTCACCCGCTGTAATGGTTCCCAAGAAAGATGGAGGCATTCGTTTTGTATAGATTATAGACGACTTAACAAGGTCACAATCCCAGATTCACAAGCCCTTCCCCATATAGGAGATTGTTTGGATGCCTTGGGAGGATCTAAGTGGTTTTCTACTGTCGACCTCCATTCTGCGTTTCATCAAGTTGGCGTCAGAAATATTGACAAACCTAAAACAGCATTCTGCATTCCCGGCAGTGGCCTTTGGCAATTCAAAGTCATGCCCTTCGGCGCTATAAATAGCGCGGCTGTTTTCCAGCGCTTAATGGAAAGGGTTCTTGCAGGCCTGTCATATGTTACATTACTTATATATTTAGATGATATCATAGTATATGGAAAAACCTTCCAGGTTCATATGCAAAATTTAGAAGAGGTTTTAAAACGTCTGCAAGAAGCAAATTTGAAACTGAAACCAGATAAGTGTGTATTTTTCCAGAAACAAGTATCCTTCCTGGATCATTTGATATCGGAGGATGGCTTAAGCACGTCTCCAGAAAAAGTTAAAGTTGTTCAAGAGTGGCCCACTCCGACGAATGTGTCCGAGCTGAGATCCTTCGTCGGATTGTGTAGCTACTTGCGCAGGTTTATTCCAGCATTTAGCACAATATGCAAGCCCTTGCATTCCCTGACTGAAAAGGGACATAACTTTGTGTGAAAAATGTGAAGTGGCTCTCCAGATTTTGAAATCTGCTCTTATTTCTGCGCCAGTGCTTGCTTTCCCAGACGAAAATGGTGGTGAATTTATTGTTGACTGTGATGCCTCTAATGTGGCTTTAGGAGCTGTACTCTCACAGGTCCAGAATGGACAGGACAGAGTTATAGCATATTACAGCAAATGTTTCTCTAGAACCGAGCGAAAGTATTGTGTCACACGGAAAGAACTCTTAGCTGTTGTCAGCTCAATTAAATATTTTCACCACTATCTTTATGGGAGGCATTTTACTGTTAGATCAGACCATGGCTCTTTACGATGGTTAATGAATTTTTCTATAGTAGAGGGACAAATTGCTAGGTGGTTAGAGTTTTTAGCCACCTATGACTTTCAGATTATGCATCGCAGTGGCGTTTCTCACAGACATGCTGACGCGATGAGTAGGCGTCCATGCACTGACTTAAATTGTGAGTATTGTGATAGGATAGAAAAGAAGTATGTTAATACTGAACCCGGCCTGATCACCCGGGTAACTGGGGAATCAGTGGGAAGTGCTATACAGGAGGAAAGTAAGTTGAAAGATGGTAAGTTAAAACAGTATACTACAGATATGGATGCGCTGGTCCCATCAGAGGAGAAGAAGGTAAGGAGCAGTAGTTCAGTAGAAGTGCACCTACCTGAACTTAGCTCTGTAGAAAGATTGCCTGATAGTTGTGTAAAAGGGGGGATCCGACAGGACACTTCCCCACTGTTAATTACTAGTAGACAAAGTAATCAAATAAGAGAAAATATTCAGCAAGGCGGCTGTTCTGTTAAGGCCGTTTACCTGTCTGAAGAACAGCTCCCTAGTGCTGAAGAAATTCCTGGTTGAACACACAGAGAAAATGACTGTATGTGTGACTTGATGATGAATAGTAGTAGAGAAAATTATACCTCCAAGGATGAGGCGGATGTAGGAGAAATTAGTCAGTGCGGGCCCGAGAACACTATGATACTAGTCAACAGACAGGTATGTCAGAAACCATATCCATGAGACCTTTGGAAATCATTGATCTAGATTGTTTGACTCCAGAAAATATAGGTAAGGAACAGGAAAATGATCCTGACTTGAGGCTGATAAGAAACTGGCTATCACAGGAACAAAAACCCACTTGGGAAATGATAGCTTCATATGGTGCAGAACTTAAAGCTTACTGGAGACAGTGGGAATCACTGGCTCTGATTAACAATATACTGCATAGAAAATGGAAAAATATTGAAAAGAAAGGTGAGGTTATTAATCAGATACTTTTACCAGCAAACCTGAGGAGGAAGGCATTTGTTCTGTTACATGAAGCCGGCAGTTGAAGCCGTGACTGTCGGCCATTTAGGTCAGCAGAAAACAGTAAGTAGAATCAGGCAGAGGTTTTACTGGTATAATTGTAGAGAAGACGTAGAATATTGGTGCAGGGTATGTGATATATGTGCTTCCAGAAAACAGCCTCATAGGAAAGCCAAAGCACCAATGAAACAATACAATGTAGGTTATCCTTTAAAAAGAATAGCTATAGATATAATGGGCCCTTTACCAATAACCAATCAAAACAAAGCCAAATATATACTCCTAGTAGGGTGTTACTTTACGAAATGGTTGGGTGCCATACCTTTATGTTGTATAGATTCTAGAACTGTTGCTTCAAAACTTATTGAAAGGTTTATCTCGGTGTTTGGTGTACCTACTGAGCTTCATTCTGACCAAGGAAGTAATTTTGAGTCCTGTGTGTTCAGGGAGGTCTGTGAACTTCTTGGAATACGCAAGACTCGAACAACGAGTGGCAGACCCCAGTCTGACGGAATGATCGAGCGAGCTTGTCGAAGTGTGCAGGCCATGTTATCTGCATATGTCTCGCAAAACCAGAAAGATTGGGACATATACCTACCATTGTTAATGATGGCATACAGATCATCTGTACATGAAACCACTAAATGTACACCAAGCGCCATGATGCTGGGGAGGGAGATTAGGTTACCCATAGACCAGTAAATGTGAAAGTGATTATGCTTATGCATTAGAAAAACAGTTAGTTAAAACTCATGCTTTTGCAAGAAAACATATGCAAATCTCTGGTGACGGAATGAAAACTCAGTACGACAGAAAAGCACGGTTTTCTGAGCTTTCTGTTGGAAATGTAGTATGGTTTCATAACCCTGTAGGAAAACCTGGTATTAATTTGAAGTTTCAGAGACCTTGGAAAGGTCCATATGTAATCGTAGAAAAACTCAACGAGGTTCTGTACCGAATTCAAGAGTCCCCGCGGAGTAAAACTAAAGTGGTTCACTATGACCGGCTGAAGTTATACATGGGTGAAAATAAACCAACTTGGTTTAAGAAAGAGTAGTATCTAGATAACCTTTCTTTTCCTTACTTGTTTCATAGCAGACTTTGCGATGAGTCTTTCAACTATGGACCCATATGACCGTAGTTGTTGGTGGGGCGTAAAATTCAAATACATTCATAAATTTTTTTATATAAATATAACTTTTCCCTGGGTCAAAAATGGTATGTGTCATTTGAATTATACATACACATGATTGTGTAAGATTGCATTTGAAGTAAAAGATATTCAAGCGAAATAACAACCTGAGCTAGTGGTCTTGTAGAACTGTTGCTTTCATACAAACAGTCACACAAAATATATTTACTTGAACTCTGCCTCTGTACATTTGGTTAAGCAGACAATGTAAGCCTGCAGTAGGGTCTGAGATGTCGTCAGGTCTCAGTATCCAACTAAAACCCCACTAAATAGGAATCAGCGTCTCCAGAATGACCTTATCAGTGTTGATGGGGACGTTTAACCAGCACCAGCTGTTCGTTTCATTGGTCGACAGGGCTTGAGATGTCGTTTCATCTCAATGTCAGGTAAAAGTTCCACTAAAGTTGGAAACAAAGTCTCCAAAATGACTTATATAGTGTTGACGGGGACATCATACCTCAAATCAACCAGTCAACCAGCGCTGACGAGACAAGATGTTAGCTACTGACATAGGATGTATTTTAAGTACTGGTTAACAGCTTAGCAGGTTTAAAGCCTGTCCAGGAAAGAGAATGGTTTGTTTAACTGACTGGCTCAACATATGAATGAGAGTCACAATGAATAACTATGGCGTTAAATTATAGTGACGTTGAGAAGAGAAAAAGCAACCTTTTGACTTGCTTCTTTACATGTTATCGTTACATGCCTCCACCTTCCTATGCAGGGTATGTTCAGACCAATACTTCCCAAAGAGATGGATGGTATTGAGGCACCTGCAAGAACAACACTCGGGGTTTGCGTACAAATGCACAGTTTGCGGCAGAGTCTTGGCCAGAGCAACCAGACATGGCACCTGCTCTAGAAAGTATCAGGACATGGAGTTAGTGCACCGTTGCACAGAGAAGAAAGGCCGGGAGGCTGAGCGTTTGTACAAGGAGTACAGAATGAATCAGATGCCGCAGCAGTGGGAGGAGCTTTTTAGTGCGCCAACTATGCCAAAACAGCTCAGTCCCCTCCCACCAACACCTCCAGCAACCACCAGGAGCCCAGTCAAATCCCCACTCTCTTCCCAGAGGAAAAGAAAGGCTCCTATTCCTGATGTACAGGTCCCTCAAAAGAAGCCTGCTTCTATTAGGAGTCTTGAGGAAGATATCAACTGGGATCCTGTTGAGATACAGATAAGTGAACCTGTGGAGGAGAGGTATATGATGGAGGAGTTTGAGGTGAGGACAAGAGATGTTTTCTTTCCCTCACCAATCAGAACAGTTGTGGACACATTCAGTAATACTGAGATGGAACATTCAGAAACGGGGCAAAGTGAAGAAATCAGTGAAAAAGCAGAAAAAGGAAAGTGCATTGAAACAAGTCAAATGAATGATAACAGTAAGGAATGTGAAAGGAAAGATAAAGCAAATGAAAATGAAACAATTAAATCTAAGCAACCCAGTGAAGTGCTAAAAGAAAAGTCAATTGAAATTAAAGATCAAAGCAAGGAAAATGAAAAGAAAGACAGAGCAAATGAAAGTGAGAAAATTAAATCTAAGCAACCCAGTGAAGTACTAAAAGAAAAGTCAATCGAAAATAAAGATCAAAGCAAGGAAAATGAAAGGAAAGACAGAGCAAATGAAAGTGAGAAAATTAAATCTAAACAGCCCAGTGAAAAGGAACAAAAAGAAAAATGCCCTGAATCAAGTGAAATGAGACACCAAAGCAAGAAAAATGAATTAGTCATAACTGAGCAACAAAATGAAAAAGTGGAAAAAGAAAAGTGCCTGATTTCAAAGGAAGTAAGAAATGATAGTAAGGAGAATGAAAAGAAAGATACAGCAAATGAGAATGAACTAAACAATTCTAAACAACACAGAGGAAAATTGCAAAAAGAAAAGAGTAAGAAAGAAAGTAGTGAAATTAGGAAGCAAAATAAAAAGAAAGAAAAATCTAAGGAAACAACCAAAACCAAGCAGCAGAATGAAAAAGAATCAAAAGGAAAAAGCAAGAAATTAAGTGTTGAAGTCAGTAGCAAAAATAAAAAGAAAGAAATCTTGCCTAATGAAAATGGAGCAACCAAAATACAGAAAAGTAAAGATCTTCCCAACACTCAACTAAATCTTAATGAAACAGAAGAAAAAAAAAGACACATATATCCACCATCATGAAGAGGCAGTGACCAACACTATAATGTCTACTGCCACTGCTGTAACCAGTACTAATGAAGATCCAGAGGAGTCTCAGCTGAGTAGCCTATGTACTACAAGCGCAGCCAGTACAAGTCACAGCCAACCTGAACTGGAAGAAGAAAACAAACTATTTTATGCACACTTTAAAGCCAATCTAAGACTGAAGGTTTCAGAGGCAACCCAGCCTAAGCCCAATGACACTGTGGACGTGAAAGCTACCATGAGGCAGCATATGCAAACATTAAGCGCGCTGCAAAGAGTACAAGAACAGAGCGTGACTCTAAACATTGGTGGCCAGCGATTTACTAACTCGGAGGTGACGCTGAGGGCAGACCCCCACTCCATATTTAATCTTATGTTTGTGGAGGGATGTCCTCTGCGTCCTAGTAGTAGAATCTACTACTTTGACCGAGACCCTGCCCATTTCAGGATTATACTGAATTATTTAAGAAATGGAGCCCACCTGGATTCTTGTCTGCTGCCTCACGAGAAGAGGTATCTCCTGGAAATTTTGACTGAGGCAAGGTTTTACTGCCTAGATGGTCTGGTGGGGATTGTGAAGGAGAGGCTGAAACAGACATATGGTACTGACCAATTCTAATACTCAAGTTTATATAGGTCAGTAGAATTTCAAGTTGTCTGGTTCAGTCCCGAATTCACAATCCTCCCAGGATTTTGCACCTCAAGATTTGCAGTCTCAAATTCATTTTCATGAGATCACTGCTTCACCTTGGATGTTATTTGAGGCATCCCTGGTGAAATGATGATTCTCTTTACAGGTGAGTGTTTCAGTTCCTCTTCTCGTGGGAGGGCATGGTCGGCCTCTGAATTGGAAAAATGCTGGTCAGCAACTATCAAGTGTCTTTTATTCAATTATTGTTTTTATCATGATAACCTGCATGTTTGCTAATTGCATAGTGTTATGGTGTTTGCAGGTTAACCAGCAGAACTTACACATATTTGTAGCTCATGACTCTAAATGGGGTTGACATGTCGTTAAACACGAAATCATCATAATAAACATATTTGTCAGTACACGTCAACTCTCTTTGCCTCAAACTCCGAGGGACTGGAATTTTAGTTTGAGATAACTGTAGATGGGAACCGTAGGGAGATAGTGTTGAAACTTACTTTGACTTAGTAATGGTTTGAAATATGGGGTGTTTGAGATAATGGGGGTTAACTGTACCTGTGGTGTTTGAGACAATGAGAGTCAACTGTACTTGCCCCAGTTCAATGATTTGTTTTTTTTATACCTACCTTGCACCGTAAACAACTTACTATTAGAAAAGTAGTGATTTTGTGTAATATTTTGAGCCTAAAAAAAAAAAAAAAAAAAAAAACGAAAAAAAAAAAAAAAAAAAATATTGTTTCCATGTCTTCCATAAGTTAGATCACTTGATAGCCGAGTCGGGACCTTGTTTCACCTAAACGATCACGGGCTGGGCTACTTGTGAATAATGAAATAAGTTGTTTGCGGTAGTTTAGGTCATTAGGTGGTTGTCTTTGGCACCATTACCTTTTCACTTATACAGGACTGCCCGGAATGCAGGAGATCCGTGGTTCGAGTCCCGGTTGCGGTGCGACCGATTTTTGTGCGCCAATTCATTTGTCTATTTAATTGCCTGTATCGTGCTTTACTTTGATTTCCATATACTTACTCCGATACAGTAGAACATTTGTAAATCTAATAAATAAATAAATAAATAAATAGAATAAAATGGCCGCCGTCGGTAGGTTAAAAAAAAGAACCGAAAATGATAGGGTCGCCTATGGCGGTAAATGAAAGGTCTCTAAATAGCGCTAATGACGTTAAAGGTTTATAAAGGTTAAAATTGGCGTACAATGTCGGAAGGCCGCGGTGGTGTAATGGTTAGCGAGTCTGCCCGGAATGCAGGAGATCCGTGGTTCGAGTCCCGGTTGCGGTGCGACCGATTTTTGTGCGCCACTTCATTTGTCTATTTAATTGCCTGTATCGTGCTTTACTTTGATTTCCATATAAAAATATATATATATTTGACTTGTCCCAGGCGGCTGAGCAATGGATTTGTCGAACCCAGTCTGTAAGTGTCTTCTGTTTACTGCAGGGGTAGATGTGACAATGGGATGTGTCCACCTGCCCTCTTGCATGTGACATACCACTGCGAGTGCACACCTGTTCACATATCTAGTGAAAATTTTATCACAACAGTTGAAATGACCCGGATGAAAATCCTGTTATTCTGCTTATTTATGCCAGGAGCATAGATTGTGGGAGTTAGTTGGGACCTCCTCGACGAGGCGGTTCTCGCCGGCACCCGCAGTCTGTGTTTACTTTGTTTATATGTATGCAATGTATATAAAGAGACAATGCTTAAACCTCTGAACTCACGATTTGCTTTGTAAAGTTGAGGCTTAGGTAGTTTGAAGATTTATAGGTGTGTTCTCGCAGTGTCCAAATATTAGAGACTAGCATACGGAGGAACGGAAATGTGTCAGTATTTTATTTGCTAGCCTTACTGACTACAGTCTCTCGAACATGTATGTCGTTTGTTTCATATTGAATGTATGTGTATGTTATTTCATATTGAAACTCTGTGTATGTTATTTCATATTGAAACTTCAAGACGCTATATGGAAAATGGGCACTAGTAATTGATACGTGTCGGCTTGTTTGTTTGGAACGGATGATCAAGTCATAGTTCTACATCAGGAGTCTTCAGTTATGATATATATCTTGAACCTGGTCAGGTCTCTGGCAGGACTGTGCAGAGGTACAGACTGGCAGTGGACCTGGTTTGGTCAAAATGTTGCCCATTTTGCATGCCTACTGTAGCTCCAATTTAAATATAATGCTTGAATTTTTAAGATAAACTGCCACTGTGCTGGACGAGCTCTTACGATGTGCCACGTGACAAACGATTCCAGGACATTTGCCCCCCAGGACATTTGCCCCCCAATGAATTAATCTAAAAATGGACATTTGCCCCCCAGTTGAAAATGCGACCTGGACATTTGCCCCCCAGAGCTTATTTTTGGTATGGACATCTGCCCCCCAGCGCTTATTTTACAGGTGGACATTTGCCCCCCACTGCTTATTTCAGAAAGGGACATTTGCCCCCCCAGACAGACCAGGGCTAACACAAAGGAGGAAAAAAAGTATTTATTGGTTTATTATCATCAGAAATACAAAATGTTAAGCAATAAATTACTCCATCTATATAAATATGAATCCCATAACCCTACCTTTGAAAGCAGTATGGATCCAGATCAGATGCCACATCTGATGGGGATCTGTACTGTTTGTCATGCAATTTGTTAACAAAAATATACCAATAATGTGATGGTTAATAGTCAACAATTGGAGATGCTTAATTTATTCAGCAGGATAAGGGTAAGCAAGTCAGCTACAGAACCAGATATTGAGTTTTTGCCTCACTGAGGATCCAATTTCATATGCCTATACTCAAGTGGTTTTTACACTTGATACATTGATGCATGGCCTGATAAATCCATTGCCCAGTTGCCCGGGTAAAGTCAAAATTCTGGCTGGGCAAGTGATTTTTTATTTCACTTGCCCAGAAAAAAGTAGAGAATATATAAGGAATATTTTCATTCTGAGCCAATTTCAAGAAGCTGTGGACTGCCGGGCAAGTATTTGAATCTTGGATTTGTCAGGCCCTGCACTGATGGTTATTATTCTTGAAGTAATTGAAATGCCATCATCTTGAATGGGCTGTAAAACCATAACCAAAACGTTATCATGTAAATTATGTAGCTATAATGAATATCCTTGTAAGTTCTCAGAAAAAAATTTAAGGCATACAAGGGTATTGTAGGAACATGTTAGAACTATCTAGAGATGGTTCTAGCCAGGTTGGGGGGCAAATGTCCCTTTCTGAAATAAGCAGTGGGGGGCAAATGTCCACCTGTAAAATAAGCACTGGGGGGCAGATGTCCATACCAAAAATAAGCTCTGGGGGGCAAATGTCCGGGTTGCATTTTCAACTGGGGGGCAAATGTCCATTTTTAGATTAAGTCATTGGGGGGCAAACGTCCTGGGGGGCTAACGTCCGGAGACCGTGACAAACATGTGCTTACTAATTGGCAGAAATTTCCTCTTTAATAAAATTATTTGCTAATCCAAGTGATTACTTACCACAATACCTACCTATTTGTGGGACCAAATGCCTAAGGTGGGGAGGTATTGTAGCACGCTGGCCCGCCTGTTTGAGTTCGTCCGGTATAATAATTTTGTACCGAAAAATTAAAAGGCAAGAATTTGCTCCTTTTTAGTGCTCCCGTATAAATATCTATAAACGTAATACCTGACCATATTCCCGGTCCAGATCAATTATTTGGCCGCTTATCTACATCTCTCTATCGTTGAATTTATGTGACTATCGCTTTTCTAGCCATAAGATTCATTATTCTTTCTCACTTTTACCGCATTCACACAGACTTGGCCGCCATGTTTGTTTGTCTTGACTGGTCACGTGACGATCATATCACTAGTCGTCGCGTGCGTTTTCCCGGTCTAAAGTCCGGGACGACGTCACGACTGGATGTGACGTACCGGTATCACGTGCCCCAGACACTATATAAACCCCTCCGCAATCGCAACCAGGAGGCAGCGTCTCCTAGTAGATAGGTCTCTTAGAGCTTGTGCTCTCGATTGCAACCAAGGATGAAAATCACCAGAAATTGAAATAATAACTAAAGTCTCACCCTACCCAGTGATTCTATATAGTGGAACCAAGTCACCAAATTATGTCAACCAGCAACCGGCATACTTTTGGAGAGGTTATTATCTTTTTCTTTATTGTTTACATCCCAACCAGCACCGTCTAGGTTACATTACCCCACCCATTGGGGTTAAGATATTTTCAACCATAATATTTTCTACACTGTTATATCTTATTCTAGCTGGTTCTATTCTATTCTAGTCTACATTAACCTACCATAACCTAGCTAAGCAGTACTTTGACCCAGGTTTTAGATCTACCTTAATGCCAACCTTAATCTAGTTAGCAGGACCATTGAGACAAGAGTGGTGAGGCATTTGTAATTTTGATGCACTCGCACTGAGGGACAATTTTTGCTACATCTAGCAGGGGTTGTTCCTTGGATGTCGGTGTTCAAACCTGTGGGTATCTATTTATATCATTCCTTAATGTAAATTTTAAGGAGCAATATCTTGCCACAGTGGTAGTTTCATCTTATAACAGTGGCCATTTCATGCATGTTTGTAAGCATAATGACACAGTTATGATCTGAATCTCTATGCTTAAAGACTTATACTTATAGGTTATTGACTTTATATTGTGAAATATTCGGCCCAAGTTCATATGGTGAAGGACGCACGAGGTTGCGAGTGCGTCTCCGCCATATGAACGAGGGCCGAATATTTCACAATATAAAGTCAATAACCTTTTTATTATATATCCAAAACTTTAACTCTTTTAAAACTCAGGACTGCCTGGCATAGAAATCTGAATGTAAAATGATAATATATACTTTTAAGTAGCTTAAAATAGAAAATAATGCAGCTCGTTTGATGTCTTCCTACACATTGCAAAACCACGCCCAATGGCGCCAAAGTCAATATGACGTTAACGTCGTTTGATGTGACGTCATTAAAAACATCGACGTTTGCCAACGCAGAACGCCATTTTTCCGGAGTTTCCGTTTAGTTTCTTTCAAAGTACTCCTGATTTACTGAAAGAAAGTTTTGTAAATCTTTACAGATTGCAGGTAGGTCATATTTGTTACCATAAAATGCGCTTTGTGCTCTGTGTCACAGCCTGCATTCGTTTTATTTCTTCGTTCTCTCAGTCGATTCGCACGACAAAATGGCTGCCGAGTGCCATGATTCAAAACTAGGAAATTTGAAAGTAGTCCTATTATGCACGAGACTCCTTATCTCCGGGCAATATCAACTTGACTACGGGCAATATGGAAAAATATTGACCGGTATCTTCTGTACAAAGTAAACGGGACATTTTCTGGGTATATAATAATAGTGGTTATTTATACCAATGGTAATTCTATACAAGTCTAAAGTTCAACTTATACTAGTGGTAATTTCAGTTTGCACTAGTGGTAATTCAAACATGTATTCAAACATGTATTTCTTGTAACCTTTGTTTTATTATTTGACATAGTGATTCATTGGGTAAAGTTATAAATATCGAACACTAGTAGTTGTCATTTTATCCCTACTTCATAAACTTCATCTGCACCAGGCGGACCCACAAACATGTGTAGTACTCGTACCCCACTATAAGGCCGCTCAGCCATATAACCTGGCAAGCAAATCCTTCGGTCTGAGTGCTTCAATATACACCTGCGGTAATGGTCAAATGTGACCGACGCCGTATCAGAAGATAGATAGATAGATAGATAGATAGATAGATAGATAGATAGATAGATAGATAGATAGATAGATAGATAGATAGATAGATAGATAGATAGATAGATAGATAGATAGATAGATAGATAGATAGATAGATAGATAGATAGATAGATAGATAGATAGATAGATAGATAGATAGATAGATAGATAGATAGATAGATAGATAGATAGATAGATAGATAGATAGATAGATAGATAGATAGATAGATAGATAGATAGATAGATGGATAGATAGATAGAGATAGAAACGGAATCACGGGTATTTTTTAAACACTAAGGAAATAACCAAACACTGTTCATGTGCAAAATACAGGTACATATATAAAGGGCGCCATTGTAGCACACGGGACTGCTAGATAATGAGTTTGATATTTCGCACATTTCAATAAGAATAAATAACTGTAGGGACTGGACTGTAACTAAAGCTGACAAGTCTTGTGGCTCCATCACGTTCTTTGCAATTTGCCATAGTTTACCACTCCCAGACAACAAAGTGTCCCAGAAAACAGCCCTTGACAACTCATGCATAGGAGACAATTTGCATGAAATGTCAAGAAAATTGAGAAAAATATTCAAAATGTCGTCTAGCGTTAAATGACAGGCGTCTATAAAAATAATTCCCAGCATGCAGAGCGTTAAATTCGGATTTGCTCATGACAGACGTCTGTCAATAGCCATTTCTCAAAGAATTTCTCACTGGCAGACGTCTGTATATAGCTGAATATTTGCAAAATTTGCAGCTGACAGATTTTGTTTGTGTTGAGATTTTACATCCGCGTCACCAGTATTTAGGTCAATTTGGATACGTTGCTTCCGATTCTGTGGGACTTTTACAAAAGGACATTTCAAGTCCTACCGCCACGAGAAACCGACTCGCACCGCTTTTCCTGGGCAGGTTTAGACCTTCTAAACGGTTAACCAGTACTCAAGTTAGATAGGGTTCAGCTCAATCTGCGCGGAAGAATCATGCAGCCCACTCTGTTTACAGACTGTATACTTGAGATGTCGATGAAGGGTGTACTGAAGACTTACCATAAGAAAGGATAGAATATAGAGAATACCAGGTTGGTGTCTTTTGATATCAAGTTTATCAGGCAAGGTTTCGAGAACGCTTGTAGAATCGCGAGGCTTGTCGAGCGATTCTACATGCGTTCTCGAAGCCGAGCCTGATAAACTTGATATCAAATGACACGAATCTGGTATTCTATTTATCAGTTTATCCCCTCTTAAGTTAACAATTTACGATCAGTTATTTACGCCCCCGCCCATAGGGGCTTGAAGAAATATATGGGCTGCATGATGCTTCCATGCAGAGCTGAATCCGGCCCGCACACTAGTACCGGTAAACCGCTTAGAGGATCTAAGCCTTCCAGGAACCGCGGTGCGAGGCGGGACCGCCCATGCTAATAAACCCTATTGGTTTCATTGGGCGACAGGGCTTGAGATGTCATTTCATCTCAATGTAGGGTAAAAGTCCCACAAAATTGGAAGCAACGTCTCCAAAATGACCTTTACAGTGTTGACGGGGACGTTAAACCTCAAATCAAACAAAACAAAACAAACAAAAAAAAACGATCAGTTATTGATGATCCTCAGTGCATCCCAGCATTCTAGCAGTCGATATATTTAGTATTAGGTGACCAAATTTTCCTATGATATTTTTTCAGGTATTTTTTCCATTTTTCCCAGTAACAATACATTTTTGTCATTTTTCCAGTAGTCAAAAGTGCAATGTCTTGTTGAAGTGAAAAAGCTCTCTTGTCCTGAGATAGCATATCTTTATCAGGTCAACATGTTACAATGCAATGTATATAGGGGGTAACTGATAATTTATCATAAGATGCCAATTAAATTCGTTTGATCAAGAGAGAGAACAAATGAATCTACATATACATACATCTTTACAATATGAGCCGGGGCACAGCATTTCCTACGAATCACATGTGTGACCAACGAAGAATCAGATCAGCCTGCACATCCATATAGTCTGACCAGGGACTTCTCTTGGTCTACGAAGGAGCATTGAGCCCTTAGGTATCCTTAGAGCGCACAGCGAAGACTCTGATCAGACTGTGCTGATGCGCAGGCTGATCTGCGTCTTCGCTGGGAGCACATGCAAATTGTAGGAAACGCTGAGCCCCGGCTCATATTGTAAAGATATATGTATATGTAGATTCATTTGTTCTCTCTCTTGACCAAACGAATTTAATTGGTGTGAAAATAACTACAATGACCAGGATTTTTCGAACCCTTTTTCCTTGATGATAACGAGACCATTGTCAACAATTCCATTAGATAATTTCCGAGCATTGTTATATCACTTTTTCACCCAGCCCATATTTCTTATTGATATGCAAAGCCTTAAGGAACTTTATTCAATTAAAACAATAAACAATAAGATATTCATACAAACACAAAAACAAATTGTGAGAGTAGTTACTTTACTCTGGACGAATTTTCGAGGTTTAAAATTTAAAGGATTTATTTAAACATGTTAAAATTAAGAAACTGACGTGAAATATTGAGTGAATGGGGCAGACACTACAATATGGAGTTATTTCAATAAGCCAATAAGCATGCTTAAGCGAAATGCGTTTTAAAGAGCAGAAAAACTGATTTGTTCATGACAGGCTACTGTAAAATGGACCGTACCAAGCAAAAAGGGTTCTGGAGTATGTGTGCCCAGCGAAGACTCAGACCAGCCTGCGCATCCGCGCAGTCTGACCAGTCATCCATTTGCGCTGCATGGTTGGCTAATGACAAAAAGGTTTTACATGCAGCAAGGGTATGTTGTATTCTGGTGACCGAATAAGGCGAAAAACATCTGTCAGGGTATCCATTGCCGTAAACGATAAAACAGCAACTTCTTTTCCTTCGGTCTGGAATACAGAGCTATAGCAACAAAAAGTATATGTATTCATTTTATAGTTTAACGAAAAACACTCTTCTCCTAGTATAATATATACAAAACTATAGAAGTGTGGACAATGGCGAAACATTCAGAGCTGAGTCCAGACTTTAATAGGCATCTTGCCGAAAGGCTTAATGATGAAATGAAAACTTCTCTTCTCCCGGTCAGCATTTTTGTAGGACTTGAGACAGTGTTTGGATTTTTCGGCAACATATTTGTACTATATGTTTACTTGTTTCGGTACCATAAATGTAATTTTAAATACTTTGTTTTGTGTTTGGCGTTTCTTGACCTGACAAGCACAGTAACAACAATGCCCGGCGAACTTGTGACTCAGCAATATTGGTTCGTGTACCCTGTACCAATGTTATGCAAAATCAAATCGTTTTTCAACGTTTTTACCGTTAGTGGTTCGGCGTTTTGTCTTCTGGTGATATCTGTTGACAGGTTCCGCAAAATATGTCGTCCGCTGGAATGGCAAATCAAGCGTCGGATGGCAGTATTGCTTTGTTTAATTTTGTTAGGAGTGTCATTCATTTTAGCTTTGCCAGGTGGAATACTATGGGGGACTCATTCACACCAAGAAAGCTATGATGGTTACAACATTAACGTTACTGTTTGCGAAAGGGATGAAAAATTTATCTCTACAGTTTATCCCAGGGTCTATACAATATGTTTAGAAACTGTAATAGCTATTATTATGATGGCTATGTTCGTGCAGTACATATTTATTTGTCGCAAGCTATTGAAATCCAAAGGAGAAACAATGTATCCGACAGCAGCTGGGGGTGCCAAACTGGAAACCGACACAACCTTTAGTACTGGAATGACAAGCGAAGATGATAAAACAGCCCAAGACACAGAAGAAGAGACAGGGGCAGAAACGGAAGAAGATAAGTCAGGGAATGATACTCTCAGCTGGAATGAGACAAAGAACAGCAAAATGAAGAAATCCAAAATCAGAACAGGAAAGCAATACACGAGAAGAATCCGAAGAAAGACACTGATAATGTTGATACTAACAGCAGTGTTCATTTCAACGACGATATTGTATTTGACACTGGTGAATTTAATAGCCGACGGTGTTTTGAAAACATTGTCAAACAATGAGAAAGCCGTCTATTTTCTTTTCTTTCGCCTGTACTTCATTAATCACGTGATCAACCCGATTCTGTACGGCTTTCTTGATCAACACTTCAGGCGTGCGTTGAAGCAAATGAAAAGGGCATTTCGAATTTGCCATTCGCCAGGTTGACACATCCTTATGACATTGTTAATTGTTTTATGGCCGTACATCTGACATTTTCCAATAACAAACTAAAATAGTTTTCTTATTTCTGCTGCCAACATAGATTATGAGTACCCACAATCTATGTTTTTGAGCAACAATTAGGAAAAATGTATACCGGCTTATAAACACCAATTTCTCTGTATGAAATGGGGTTTCCGAGAGTGTTAACTAAACGGGCTTAGGCCTAAAAATAGCTGTGTTTCCGCAGGGTATGGATCGGTAGGTCGCTAAAACTTTTTAATTTTTGTCAACTTCTTATTTGATGAAAAAAGCAAAACACAGTTATAAAGGCTAAACTCTAACTATATTACCTTAAACATTCAAATATTGAGGTTTAAAGCATCAATGAGGCTTAAGAACAGGGGTTCAATTATTAATTTTGCTATTTTGACAGTTTTATGAATTTTCATCAAAAGTGCTAGAAAAATTAAGGTCGGTAGGTATTATTTTTAATATTTTTTTTTCTGGATGGCAATAAAAATGACAGGGTCGGCAGGAAAAATCAGGATCGGTCGCGTTAGTGGAAACACAGCTATTTTTTAGGCCTTATAAATGTTGGGGGTAACAAATCCATGTAATTCAATATCACCGTTTATAACCCATGAACGTTATTTTTTTAAGAAAAGAAAAGTGTGTTTCTTACATTTCATAGAATGAAATAAATTTTGGAAACTCGTTAGAACCGCCTCACCGTGGAGAATTTAACGAGCAATCTATTTTTTAAATTTAAAATTGCAAACACTAGTTTTCTTCATACAAAGCTCGATTCATCAAATTACATGGGCATCTTAATACCCCGGGTACTGCATGAAATGACGATTTTTAATTCAGTGCATGCATGAAACAGTCATTTTATGTAAATGTGTACATTGATGTCAGACACACGCACACATACAGAGAGAGAGAGAGAGAGAGAGAGAGAGAGAG
Source organism: Lucinisca nassula (assembly GCA_963580285.1). NCBI lineage: Eukaryota > Metazoa > Mollusca > Bivalvia > Lucinida > Lucinidae > Lucinisca > Lucinisca nassula. The sequence goes on along the minus strand of OY757010.1, from coordinate 125,400,955 downwards.
AGAGAGAGAGAGAGAGAGAGAGAGAGAGAGAGAGAGAGAGAAAGAAAGAATTATATGCGTAATAATCATTTTCCAAGCCATTTTCAGCCATGTTTTAGTAATAGATATAGAACAGTGTTACGAGATATTTGCAGATATACTTTGAGGGGCTTGCCCCGAGAAGTATATCTGCAAATATTGAGTGACAGTTCTATATCTGTTTTGAATCATGGCCAACCAATCGGTTTAAACTGGTTTTATATGAGCATTCAACAGTCACCCAATGGTGATTCTCTTTAAAAAGTGGTCTGCTAATGAAGAGTGGCATCCATGTTGAAATTATATTCAACAGAACAATTATATGCTTGACCTGTAGGTTACACATCTTACAGTTTTGATCTCAATTCAACATCTGTTAAGGTTACAACATGAGAAATGGGAACAAATATATGGCAACAGTGCCTATAAAAACTGAACCAAACTGACAAGACTGGGGATGAGCCTGCGCAGATACAGTTCATGCTTTCTGAAATCACAAAATGACTGGCTTCATAAGTCTTTCTGGATGTACATTTTGGTTTTTCACATTTTTATTCTGAAAAGGAACCAAACACAGTGGGCATACACTGGGAAGTATTAAAACGTGTTTTTTCTGTGACAAAGGAAAAAAGACAGGACTACAGAAAGGATACCATATTTTCTGGTGGTAATTTAAGCGCCTATACATGATATTTAGAACTAGTCAGTGCCATTCAAAGGGATACCTTCAACTAAAAAAAATGCTATCCCCCTTTACTGCTGCTTAACAGGAGCTCTTGCCATTGAATTGCCTGTTTCCTCAGTGATCTTGTTTCCCTTTGTTTTAACCAAAACAAATTACACCCATAATCTGGTTTGACATATTCGTGGTATAGTGTATTTAGTTATACAGCACTTGCAGCCATAGTTAACCATAGTCAACCAACTGGCCTAAGCCCCGCCTACCACACTTAAGCCTTCAAAAGACAGTTATTGAAAACTAGAGCTATCACTAAAGGTGATGAATACCCCCACAAAACTGCCTTGATAGTACAACAGCGGCATTTTGCAATTTTTTCACTTGAAAGGGGCCATAACTATGTCGAAAATTGACGAATTGTAGTGGAAATCGAACTTGATCTGTATTTTATGATGTTACATCAGTGTACCAAAAATTATAAAAATCAGTGAAGCGCTTTTTGAGTTATCGTCTGGAAACCAAGTCAACAGACCGACCGACCGACAAGCTCACTCCTATGAACCCCCTCCCCCTAATTTCATTTGTGGGGGTATAATAACCACTAGGCAACTTCAAAGGAAAAACGTAGGCCATGATACAAGCCTAGTTAATCCAGAGTTAAATCGGTATTAGAATTTTGAGGCATGAACACACACATTCTACGTCATGACTGTCGTTTGCAAGTTTACAAAGTTGAGAGCGGGCGTTTGCTCACAAGGGCTTTCTCTACAATTGAATCAATGCAGAAATTAAAAACAAACGGAAATAGAAAGAAATACAGACACTTAATCATGGTTATAAAGTTAAAAAAATATCAGTATCATGATAGCAGATCTTGTATGCATTATGGATACTCGTTAGCTTTATGAGGCGGTTGCAACGAACATCACTGTTTTTATGCCCTCCGTAGGAGGGCATATAGTTTTTGCACTGTTCGTTTGTGGGTTTTGCGTTTGTAAGTCCGTACTTTTTTGTGATGCGAACTACTTCCACATTTCTCCAACGATTGAGCTTAAACTTTGCATATGCATTCCTTGTGAGGTGAAGGGATGCTTAACACAATTTTCACGTTGGTCCTATCATTTTCGAAGGAGTTACGGCCCTTTCATCAAATTGGCTCCCACGGGGGCATTGCTCACTTATAGTGACAGCTCTTGTTTATTCCATTACGAAAACACGCCTATACTAATACATTGTAAATTTTACCAGGGAAAAACGAAAATTTTCCGATGAAAAATTGTGATATTTTTCTTATTTCTGCTCAAAATATAGATTGTGTGTACTTGTTAGAACCGCCTCATCGAGGCGATTCTTACGAGAACCCACAATTTATATTTTAGAGCAGAAATATGAAAAATAGGGTTTACCCCTGTAAACCCCAGTTTTACTACATAAAAGTGGGATTCAAGGGGGTCAAAATTATATAGGCGTATTTTCGTGATGTATCCTTCTGTTTGTTTGTTTGTATCTCGTTACACCCCCATCAACACTATTTAGGCCATTTCGGAGACGTTGCTTTCGATGTTGTGGGACTATAACCATACAAAGTAGAGGTTCAACCCGAACACGTTTTCCTGGGCAGGCTTACACATTCTAAACTGCTAAAGAGTTCAATTTCGGCCAGTTTCTGCTCTGCGCGGACGCACCATGCAGCCAAGTCTATTTCTGCAAGCCCCGATAGGCCTGGGCGCATCATTTTGTTACTACATCCGTGCGGCATATAGCATTCTTTCAGGTCTCCTCTGAAAAAAATTTGTGGTATTTTCCTTATGTATATTCAAAACATAGGCTGTAGGTACTCATTAGAACAGCCTCATTCTAAAATGTACCCACAACCTATGTGTTGGAGCATACATGAGAAAAAAAAGTGTATACACCTCTTAACCAATATTTTCTTGCACACCAGACAAGGAAATCCGTGATTTTACCCTGGGATAGAATATAAGAATCTTATATGGGTGTGAGGGGTGGATTGAAAAATCCGTCCCGAGGGACACTGTCCGGCATCACGAGGCTTGCCGAGTGATGCCGGACAGTGATCCCGAGGGACGGATTTTTCTATCCACCCCTCACACCCATATTGAATTCTTTTTCTTGCATACCTTCCATTTCTATTGCGAATTTTCAATGCTGCTGTCACTTCGGTTACCGACGTCCGCCATTTTGTGATGACATAACAGGAATGTTTAGTGACGTCACGCATGACGCCGCCGCGCATGAGGTTGTAATCAACCAGTGCATTTATCAAACACGCGATTATATTCGATTTGGGGTCGGAACACCAGGGTCAGAACATAAATTTCTATCCCAGGGTAAAATCACGGATTTCCTTGTCTGGTGTGCAAGAAATTAATGTTCTTACCCTGGTGTTCCGACCCAAAATCGAATATAATCGCTTGTTTGATAAATGCACGGGTTGATTACGACCTCGTATGCGCCGTCGTTAAGGTTGACGTCACAGCACGTTACGTGACGTCACTACACATTCCTGCAGTGTCAACACAATATGGCGGACGTCGGTAACCGAAGTGACTGCATCATTAAAATCCGCGCAAAGAAATGGAAGGTATGCAAGAAAAAAGAATCCAATAAGGGTGTGAGAGGTGGATAGAAAAATTCGTCCCTCGGGATCACTGTCCAGCATCACTCGGCAAGCCTCGTGATGCCAGACAGTGTCCCTCGGGACGGATTTTACCATCCACCCCTCACATCCATATAAGATTCTTATATTCTCTATATGAATTTGGGTTTACGGGGTTGCTTATTTCATCGATATATCCACGTGATATGAACGAGGTACAGGAGGAACACGCTCGCTTGGATACCTGTTCTATAGAATTGTCGCAGTTTGAAATAAGATTGTCTTGTGTCGTCCTTTAGATTTCATTTTTTTTTTAAACAATGACCTAACTTTTTTTCTAGTAGAAATGCCATATGTATATCTAAAGAAAGAAAATTTATTCCAGTTGCAGTAAATATGAACATCACGAAAATACGCCTATATAATTCTGACCCCCCCCCCCCTTGAACCCCAATTTTATATAGTAAAACTGGGGTTTACAGGGGTAAACCTTATTTTTCTTATTTCTGCTCTAAAATATAGATTAATATAGATTGTGGGTACTCGTTAGAACCGCCTCGATGAGGCGGTTCTAACGAGTGCCCACAATCTATATTTTGAGCAGGAATAAGAAAAATATCACAATTTTTCATCTTAAAATTTTCATTTTTCCGGCGATAAAGGTGGCAATGTATTTGTATAGGCGTGTTTGCGTAATGCAATTTGGCTTTAATAGAAAAATGATCTCATTACGAAAACTCACCCCTGCGAGAAAGTGAATTTTTCACATCTCCAAAATGGCTACTTTTCTGGTGAAAATCTTAAATATTTTTGTTAAAAATGTTCAAAACATAAGTTGAGGGTGCTCGTTAGAACCGCCTCAGCGAGACGGTTCTACCGAGTACCCACAACCTATGTATTGGAGCAGAAATAATAATAAATAATGTATGCCCCCCCCCCCCCCCCCGTAAATCCCGGTTTTCTCTGTATAAAGTGAGGTTTAGTGGGGTCTTCATTACACGGACTTGTTCACGTGGTGTTGTTTTTATATATTATTTTGACCCAGGGTCACAGTTTATAGGCGATTCCCCCATAGTAACTAACAGAAAGAGGGGTATACAGTTTGTACATAAAAAATGACCTAACTTTTTCCAACGGAATCTTATGAAAAACACAGCCACTTAACATTTGCCATGCTGAGCCCAGATATGCCTTACCTTTCAATCAATGTAGACCCAGAAGAAGCCATCTGATCAGGATCTACATTGTTCGTCATTCATATTGTGAATTTGTTGCAATAATTTGCATCAAGTAATCTGATTGGTTGATAATCAGTAGTGGGTGTGACATATTTAAATATTCAGCATGACAAGAGTTAAAGCAAAAGGAATGTAATTACTGGAACGATGAACACTAATAAACTTGTTAATTTGGTGATTTAATGGCAAAACTGGATTGTAAAATCTCATCGAAGCGGTTCAAACGAGTACACACAACCTATCTTTTGGGTACAATTACGAAAGCTTTCACATTGTTTTTATATAAAAGACAATCGTTGTTTGAGCTATGAAACAAATGCACTATGTCTCAAGAATGTTTTATTGCAATGTATGCTCGGAAACGCATGCGCATGTCACTTCTGACACCATGTTTATAAGGACTTAATGTCGCAATTTGAGCTGGTGTAAACACTTTCCACGCTTTAGCAGGTAAACAGTCTATACAAACAGTGTAGATCCAGATGAACTGGCACATTAAGGCTAGTCTAATCAATACTGTTTGTCATCATGCTGGTTATAATCACAAAACGCCCTATGTATAAGAACGGGGTTCACCGATTAACTAAAAGATACATTGAGAAGTAATAAGGTATAAGGTAACATGATTTTTTGTGCCAACCCTGCAATTTATATGGCCATCCAGAAAAAAATATCATAACTATTGTTACCGACCGACTTTAATATTTTACAGCACTTATGATGAAAAATCACATGACTGTCAAAAATGCAAAACAAATACTTAAAACTCTTCATTTGCTACCTTGTTGCTCTAAATCTCATTATTTGCCTGTTTTCTGGTATAGTAACAATTTAGCCCTTCTGAAGGTTTTTGCTCTTTTTAACAATAAAAAGTCGACAAAAAGTAGAAACAGTTTTATTTTTCAACCCACCGACACTGACCTGCTTTCAGCGTGTCAGCGGAAACATAGCTATTTTTAAGACCTACCATCATGTTAACAAGTGCGTGATGTGAACACCTCTTTAAAAAGTAGAAGTGGAAGCAATGATCAGGATTCGATACAATTAACCCACAGCTCCCATCAGAGACACCAAAGGGAAAGAAACACAAACATGAAACAACAGACCCTGATGGAAACATCAATAGCAGAAAGCCAAAAGGACAGTTACTTTCCCACAAAATGGCCAATAGGCTATCCAAAATAAAATAATATAAGCAACACAAACACCCAAAGACAAACCATGACAAAAATAAACCGCGACAGAAGAACCGCCTTGGAACGGTCAGCGGAAACGAATTCCACTGGGGGACTTAAATCGATTTTACATGGCCACAATCCTCGCCCTTACTTCCGTCGCGATTAGGACAAATAATTTGTTCAGACCGCATGAAGGCCTCCTAACTCAACAGTGCAACATCTCCGTGAACACAAAAATCAAACAACTACAGAGATGAAACAACGGTGATGACTCGACAGCAAGAAACCACTGAAATGCTGGAGCAAAAGAAAACCAACAGTTAGATTTAGATGGGCCCGACCAGAGACAGAGCATCAGGTACCAACCAACATAAGCCTTTACGTTGGAACCGTCATAGAATCTGTGGCCTGACCCACCGGCGTGCAATTAAAGAGGGAAGCAAAGTTGTCAACCGTGATTAAACTTTATATAGAGAAAATAGGGTTTGCGGTGGTGTAATTCCAATTCGCCTTCATTATGTGCATTTCGAGCGATTTGATTGGTTAAAATATAAGTTTTATACTTCGATTAATTCCATGAGCAAGAATCTCAGATCTGTTTTACATAGGGACAGGTAGTAATATAACGTGACATCAAAGAGCACGTTTAGGACCCGCGCGTTACGTCATTGTTTATGAAGCTATGTCAACAGCGTTCGATTAAAAGATGGAAAACTATTGAAAACGTAAATGTTAGAAGACAAATAAACTGAATTTAAAGACTTATTTTTTTTTCGCTTGGGTTTCTTTCAAAGATGGCAGCTTCCAATTCAATAATCATTCCAATGGTCCTAACGAGCACTCACAATCTATGTTTTGAATATAAATAAGAAAAAATATCAAAAATTTTCATCAAAATAATAACATGTCTGGAAATATGAAATACCGGTGTTTTATTGTGATGACAATGCAAATCGTATTGGCTGGTAGCACTAGAATGCCATTTAAAATAACCACGACAAATGAAACGGGGTATTCTTGCATAAAATCGTATGAACATAGCTGTTTGAAGCTATACTTCAATGGGCCTACAACTAAACCCATGCTAAAATTATGAAATTCACGCGCTGTTTTATCGTGAGTTTGGAACTTTTGATATCACAAGATGGACAATGCTTTGTTTATTTTACTTTGAGCGACATAACGTTGTCGCCCTTAATGGCCTGCTCACACATTACCGGATAGCACTAACGGACAATGAACGGATGATAAAAAGAAGAATTAAATTATATCCGTTGCTGTCCGGTTGAAAAAATCAAAACTCGAGCTCTCTGAAGCATCCACACACTTGGTATTAAACGCATAAAACGCACAATGACCGTACGACAACCGAACATGTACAGGACAAGCAACGAACGAGTAACGTTTGAACCGTACACGTAACGGACGCACACCGGATAAAACCAACATCCTACGCACGAATAGCGGATAAAACGGACTTAGAACGTATGCAGAACGTGCTCGCACCGGTCACATGACAGAGAGAGCGCATATAATTATCACGCTTTCTCAAAAGGCTGTCATTCGAGTTCAAGTTATCGTCCGACACACACGTCTGATATTCGAACAAAAGGAAAATCGCCCCAAAAGTCACCAAAGAGAAAGTCAAGAACTGCTGGCAGGGGTAAAGGCCGAGGTCGGGGAAGACCAACTTTAAGAACTCCATCTTCTTCCACTGTTGCCGCCAACCCCGAACATGAACGTCGAGAATCGGAGGAAGGTCAAGCTCCCCAAATTATTGGGAATGAGAATGAACCATTTAATGTCCGTTAGATGTCCGTGTCTGTGAGTTCAGTGTCTAGTTTGCTCGTTCAGTGTACGGTATAGGTCCGGAAGACCTCCGTTTGATCCGTTGCATGTTCGGTAGAGGTCCGGTCGAGAATCGGGTCTACCGGATACCAAAGGACACCAACGGATTACGGGTGGACAAGTACTGTACTCGAACCGAACGAAAAGAAAGCTAACTACATCCACCGGATGCCCTTTTCCGTTCGTGTCCGTTCCAGGTTTTGAACATGCTCAAAACTTTTCACAGGACATGAACGGAAGTCGACGTACAAAGAACGGACTCACCGAGATGAGAAACGAACTTGAAACGCATACAAATGGAGACGAACGGATTTAATTTTTTATCATCCGTTTAACGTCCGTTAGTGCTATCCGGTGATGTGTGAGCAGGGCTTAACGTAGCAGTTTTAAATTTTATTATGACGTCAAAACGTCGTTGCAGAACTGATGTAATCGTTAACAACGTTCAGAACTAGCCGCCATATTGGTTTTACGGCCGCATTTGAATAGATGCTATGGAGTTTTTAGGCGGTTTCGGCACAATTTACCGTTGGAATCGTAAGTTATGCAAGAAAATAACGATCGTCCATGGTTATTTCATTGCAATAAGATTTGCCGAGCCACTCGGAAGATATTTGAACAAGAGGCTGGCAAATATTCGAACAGCTTTCTCCAGACCCGGCAAATATTCATGCCTGAGAAACTATGGGTGAACCCTATATTCTTGCATAAATACCTATGCGCATGGCTGTTTGAAGCCATAGTCAAATGGACCGAAAGCCGTGCTCAAACAGCAAAAACCATGTTCAAATCATGAAATTCGCGTGCTGTTTGAACATGGAATTTGAGCTTTTGATAACACAAGACGGGCCTTGCTTTGTGTGCGTTAGGTTGAGAGACGTTAAGTTATCGCCCTGAACGTAGCGTTTTAGGGTTCAATGATGACGTCAGAGAGTTACTGCATGACAACGTCATTGTAAACAACCTTCGGAACCGGCCGCCATTTCGGTTCGCCTGTCGCATTTTAAGAGTTTATATGGAATGTATATGGAGCTTTTGGGCACTTTCGTCAAAATTTGCTGTCGGAATAGTAAGTTATGCAAGAACAGCGATCATCCATGGTTATTTCACTGCATTAACATTTTCCGAATCCCTCGGAAGATATTTGAACATTCGGCCTAGCGGCCTCATGTTCAAACAGCTTCCTCGGAACCCGGCAAATATTCATGCCTGAGAAACTATGGGTGAACCCTATATTCGAGCATGTGGACTCAGCGAGGACTTACTTGAATCAGCCAGTACCCGAACTTAGAAAATACAAACCAGCAGGCACATCAACGTCGATACAACGTCATGACGTTTATGCAACGTCACATCAACGTCAATGCAACGTCGCGACGTTGCACCGACGTTGATTTGACGTTGCTTTTGCGACATGTGCCTGCTTGGAACATTCTCTAAGTGCATGAAGAAGATTTTTGTGTCACTGACCATTCACAAAGCGCACAGCGAAGACTGACCGGTCTGTGTAAGCCTTCACTGATGCGCCCTTTTCACTTTGCGCGGCCGAAACTTTTTTTGAACTAAAATACAAGAACATACCGTTCACAAGTCCTTGAAATGAATACCCCCGTAAATCCCACTGTAAATGGAGAAAACTGAGGTTTACGGGGTATACATTATACATGCTCCAATACATAGGTTGTTGGTACTCGTTACAACCGCCACAATGCGGCAGTTCCAACGAGCACCAGAAAAAAAGGAACGTTTTGGAGATATGAGAGAATGCATTTTGTCGCACGGATGTATTATCGAAATGTAGTCGAACTTATATGAGGCAGCTCTTTTAACAAGAGTTTATACTCAACATGCTCTTCGTCCTTACACCGATTCTGAAATTAATCATGAACTGCTTGTTACGTTTTATAAATTATTATGAAGTTGTTTAATGTTGGTGCTTCTTTCCCTTTGGTGTCTTGGATGGGAGTTGTTAGGTACATCATAACTGTATAGATTCCTGATCATTACCTTTACTTCTATTTTTAAATGGCTTAGAACCATGAAATATTTTTCGAGATAGGGATAATTCGAGCCACTGACGGTTAATCAAACAGCCAGTTTAGGAGGCATTATGGGGATAACTTGTGGAGGTATATTTCATAATAATATATGAAATATTAGCATACTATGTGAGCTCATTGCAACCGGTTTTAAAGATATTGCCAATGTTTCCGAATGGTGTGACTCAAAAGTCGTCCACAAATACAACAATGCTATGTTCTTAGTCACACGGAAATAAAGATAATTTACAAACAATATTTGATGAATAAACTTTCGTATTTATTAATTGCAATGGGTTGGCATATGATTCAGTCATAGTTACGGACCTCACCAAGAAAAGGACATTCTAACAGTGGTCGCCTATTTAGCCAACTGTAAAACCTAGTGATATATTGAGTGATGAATAACTGGCCTGAAGAGTGTGTCGCGAAGAGCCGCCTTTTTATCCCGTTTCATGACGTCATTAAAACAGACGTTAACATTGACGTTAGATGTTGTAACGTCGTTTTCTTGTATCAGATATGTTATGAAAACAGGTAAACGCATGTGATACAGTCGGAAGATGGGGGAATCTCAGGGAACCAAAAGCATTTGTGTCGACTTTTAGTGTGTTAGAATCGAAATCAATAATGATCTATTTCTTAGTTAAAAGCCACGTCTTCAAGGACGTCTTCAAACAGTGTAGATCCAGATCAGGCTGGTCATGAAGGAGCAGTCAATCAGGAACTACACTGTTTGCCATTCCGTCTGCACCTTTTGTACTCCTTGCTGAATCGTGAAACAAATTGCTAAATTTTTTGGAGAATCAATGAGTCCGAATTTGTAAGATGTTTACGTTATTTCAAGTTACACGTGCCTGTATTATTGAAGTTTAAATTCTTTAAATAAGTGAATAGATCGAAAATTCCAGCAAACCACAGTTGGAATCCTGTGTGTATGTCGGTGGTGTGGCTATTTCTGATTATTTCCTCTTATGAGATTCACTACCTCTTTGATGCCTTGAAACAAAACTTGAGCATCCAGCAGAATCAGACCCCCAAACACGGTCACCATTATTCCGACCCCAACAGCCCCAACCCCTATAGCACTTGGGCGGTTGTCCTCGGCACAAATTTTCTTCCGCGTGGCAGCGGACGTGTTGGAGGGCTCAACTGTGAGCTCTTTCACAATCTCTTCAATCTTCTCTGCCACAGGAATAGGCTCAGGAATCGGGGGCTCTGATTTCGATTCACAGAAACACATGTCGTCCGTGGGATCTGAAAAATATATACGTTAAAAATATGAGAATCAAATAGTTTTCACGTATTAGTATTACCGCATGACGGCCACATTGGACACGATCTTTAATATAGGATTTTACACGAGTGGTCATTTCATATGAAATTTATGAAACGAGCCTTCGGCGAGTTTCATAAATTTCATATGAAATGACAACGAGTGTAAGATTCTGTTTATCAAATGACCACTTTTAATTGGATTTTATCGCCTTTAAATTTGACAAATTTTCCACAAAAAACGTATGGATGACATGGACGTCGTCTTGACGTTATCTTATCCCGCCAAACTGTTATTACACGTGTGGTCATAAGATTTTTATTACACGACGTTATCCACTGATTATTAATGACGTCATATGATAAACAGCGATATTAAATGCTCGAGGGCACCATTGTTTTAGTGGTGCCTATTACCACTACCGGCAACGACCTCCTCTTCGAGTCAGTCGTGTACCTTCGATCTCGGAGAGCAACAATCGTCATGGAGGAAATTCGTTGCTGAAACAACGCGATAGGAAGCATAGAGGTCCGTGAATAGAGGGTTGCGCCAACATTTTTGCAATGAGAATCCCTGTTTGTGTGTTATCAATACACTAAAGTAATTTTCAATGCATTTACGGCCGAACTTAAGCAGCTCGAATACCTTTGGGGCCATGAAAATGTGTTCTATTTAGGGGTAGTTCAATCGAACAACTGAGGGTAGTCATGAATGTAGCACAAAGTCATGGGACATAATAAGAATAAGTTCAGGATATCTTTTCGATCTTCCACTGAGTACACACAATAATAATAATAATAATAATAATAATAATAATAATAATAATAATAATAATCGACCTTATTTATAGAGGGTAACAAATTTAGTACTAGTACTAATCTTCCATGTGGCCCTCTTTTCCTGGGTAGGGACCAGAACTAAGCAATGTGGATAAAGTTTCTTGCTCAATGAAACAACACGTGGCGCTTGCGAGGATCGAACCAGCTACCTCTCCCTCTCGATCACAAATCCGATGCTTTACCACTGCACCACACCGCTCCACAACATACCTTTTCAAAATAAAACCCGGAAAACCTCTTTCTAAATTATCTTTTGCATATACCTCATATGGAATGTCTGAAATTCGTCGAAGGTTCGTTTAATAAATTTCATATGCAATGGCCGCTCGTGTTATATCCATAATAGATTGAATAGTTTATGCTTAAGAAATAGATCAGGGGCCAGTTGTTCAAAGCATCATTAGCTTAACGAGCTCGTTAGTGGTCATATTGTTAACTGTTCTAGCAAGTTTAATACCTAAAATTTTTGTTATTTTTGCTGAAAAATGTGAGCAGCTTTTGCATTTGCCAAAGCTGCTCACATTTTTTCAGCAAAAATATTAGTATTTTCACCATATTGAATGATCAAAGTTTTAACATTAGCTAACGAGTTAGGTAACGTTAGCTAACGACGTCATTAGTTTTGAACAACTGGCCCCAGTTCTAGCTGTGATTTTTTTAGTAATAAATCACAGTTTGGAGACCAATTGTAAAGTAGATCAAATCACGAGCGCGTATCGGTGGGATTTGACTACTCACAACTGACCGACAAACTGTGTTTTATTATTCAACAAATCACGGACTAGTGCAGATCTATTTCAATTTTAACACGCTGAAAATCGGCAATGATGTTGTTGTCTCCTTCAAACTCTCACAACCTTTCGCCATTGTGAGAAGAAATGCCGCAAAAATTATTGACTCTAATACACGCATTTATGTCCCTTTGTAACGTTTTCGATGTGAGGAAGTGACGTTACACCGTCTAACGTCAAGGAATCTACGAGTGACGAGATAAATTGGCAACTTTTAATGACGTTACTCGGCATGCTCTTCTGTCCTGTGATTTGTTGCTTTATCGAACACAGTTCCTTCCCATTGCCTATATAGGTGCACTGTGTTAGAATTCTCGTTTCAAGCAAGAATTTCATCGAAGGCTTTATCACGCCTGCTGGGATCGAATTTGACTTACGCCAGAATTGATGCAAATGTTGACAGCTTGACAATCGAATAAACGGACAGAAAATCGGATCCCTATATCGAGCGGTGGTAAAACCAGGTTTGACAAACCAATAGTTATGTTTTTTTAACTTGTATTTTCTGCCTTTTATGGGCGCAGTTCATGTAGTCACTGTTATGATATGTGATTTAAGAAATAGATCAGCTCTAACTGTGATTTGTTGAGTAATAAATCACAGTTTGGAGGTCAGTTGTAAAGTAGATCAAATCACGAGCGCGTAGCGCGCGTGATTTGTCTGCTTACAACTGACCGACAAACTGTGATTTATTACTCAACAAATCACAGATTAGAGCTGATCTATTTCGATTCTAACACGCTGAACATCGGCAATAATGTTGTTGTTTCCTCCAAAAGTTCACAACAATTCGCCATTGTTAGAATAAATCCCGCTAAAATTCTCGACTGAAACACATGCATTTATATCCTTTTCTAACGTTTTCGATGCGAGAAAATGACGTTACACCGTCCAACGTCAAGGAAATAGACTAGTGACGTCATAAATTTGCAGTTTTTTTAATGACGTCACTCGTCACGCTCTTCCTTGCCGTGATTTGTTGTAGAATAAAACACAGTTATTTTCCATTGCCTATATAGGCGCGCTGTGTTAGAATTGCAAATAAAGTTGAGTTGAGTTGAGCTGACAAACCAATGCAGAGGTGACCGAACAATTGCGAAACAAAACCAAAAGGCACCCCGTCGACGGTGGTATAGTTAATTTAGGAACCAGCTGATTAGTTCTGTGAATCAAGTTAAAAGTTGTTTGGTTGAATTTCGGAGTTAAAATACGACAACTTTTTATGTAGGTAACGTTGGGCCCTCGCTCATCGGGGCTTAGAGAAAAAGAGTGGGCAGCACGATGCTTCCAGGCAGAGCGAGTACTGGTAAATCGCTTAGAAGATCTAAACTTGCCCCGGCAAAGTGGCGCGAGTCTGGGACCGTCCATGCATATAAACCATATTGGTTTCATTTCATCTCAATGTCGAGTAAAAGTCCCACAAAATTGGAAGAAACGTCTCCAAAATTACCTAAATAGTGTTGACGGAGACGTTAAATCTAAATTCAAACAAACAAACGTATGTAACATCTGGCTAGGCTTGTTTGTAGCAGAAATGTTAGCAAATACGATATTTACTTCTCTCTATTTTTTTCAGAAAAACAAAAAAAGCATATTTGGCATACAGTCGAACTTCAATGGCTCGAACACCTTTGGGCCCTCGAAAATCAGTTTGAGACTGGGGTAGTTCGAGCCACTGAGTTAACTGTGAGGAGGCATAACGAGATACTTTTAGACATCTTTCCGGTGTTCAATAAAATCAAAATGTAGGCTGTGCGTACTCATTAGAATCGCCTCATCGAGGCGATTCTAATGAGTACACACAGCATACATTTGCAAGATAAAAGAATAAAATCTCCTTAATTATCCCCCACTATTTCTTATGTAGAGGATTTCGCTAGGGTCTCAAGAATTGGTTCGACACATCCATAGTAAACGAGCCATCGGTGTTCGAGCCATCGAAGTTCTTCTGTATTAAATTATCTAAGTTTTAAGGTCTGACTGTGTCCTAATTTTGACACTGTTTGATCATGCGTTTATGCGTATATCATGTACATGGTAAAAGCACCTACCAGGGTCGGTTTGTGAGCATGCGCCGCTTGGAACGTCGGGGTCAGAACTGGTATCGACGTAGCTTTCATACGCGTCCATGTCAAGTTCACCTGCAAAAAAAGATACCAGAGCCTAGCCAGTTGTTCAAAACCAACGATGTCGTTCGATAACTTATCGTCAAAACTTTGACCATTAAATACGGCAAATATGCCAATATTTTTGCTGGAAACAAAAGTGAACATCGGCTCACATTTTTTTTGTCAGCAAAAGCACCAGGGTATTAGATATTGTACTTGCTAGAACAGTTAACAATTTGACCACTAACGAGCTCGTTAAGCTAATGATGCTTTGAACAACTAGGCCCAGCTATTCTTTACTGCATTTTGATGGCTATTTATACACGACCTAGTTTTGTAATTTCAGCCACGTTATGAGAAAACCCGAGTTTTACAATTTGCTTACAACTGAAGTTCAGATCAGCCTGTGCAACCCCGCACTCTGACATCACGAAAACATGGCCTTTATAATTTTGACCCCCTTGAACCCCACTTTCATATAGTAAAACTGGTGTTTACAGGGATAAACCTTATTTTTCTTATTTCTGCTCTTAAGTATAAATTGTGAGTACTCGTTAGAACCGCCTCATCGAGGCGGTTCTAACGAATACCTACAACCATTATTTTGAGCAGTAATGTTTTTTCTTATATCTGCTCAAAATATAGTTAGAACCGCCTTTTTCTTATTTCTGCTCTTAAGTATAGATTGTGAGTACGCGTTAGAACCGCCTCATCGAACGCGTAGCGCGCGTGATTTGTCTACTTACAACTGACCGACAACTGTGATTTATTATTCAACAATTCACAGACTAGAGCTGATCTATTTCGATGCCAACACGCTGAAAATCGGCAATAATGCTGTTGTTTCCATCAAAATCTCACAACTTTTCGCCATTGTTAGAAGAAATCCCGCTAAAATTATCGACTGGAACACACGCATTTATATCCGTTCCTAAAGTTTCCGATGCGAGAAAATTACGTTACACCGTCTAACGTCAAGGAAATCGACAAGTGACATCATAAATTGGCAGTTTTTAATGACGTCACTCGTCACGCTCTTCCTTGTCGTGATTTGTTGCAGAACAAAACACAGTTATTTTCCATTGCCTATACAGGCGCGCTGTGTTAGAATGGGTATTTTTATTCTTGACGGGGAACATGGGATCACCTTTCCCGCCGGAGAGCGATATAGGCGAGGGTTAATATCGCTTTCAGGCGGGATATATGATCCCATGCTCCTCGTCAAGAATCAAAATAACGATTTCGTTATACTTGAAAGCTTTTGACGACATTTTGTCCAGTGTTACAATGTTCTCCCAGGGATATTTTTTGGCGGACGTCGTCAGAATTAAATGTTTACATGTGACGTCATCAAACGCGCCCGTCTGCACGCACTAAGTTGATCACGGTGCTCAATGGGAAAATGTTTACGTCATGTTAGAATGAGATTTATAACGGAAAACAAAAAAAAAAATCCAAATGATCTATTATTGGCTGGGAATGATTGTTGTGCATGAAATTATTTCGCTTATATTTCTTATCACTGCAATAAATCCAAGATGGCGGACATCGCAATTCAGCGAAGGCAAGTGCGAGGGGGTTATATATTTTTGCTCACGGGTTATATGGAAAATAATTGCCCTTGCGCTGTCCAATCAAAAGCCTAGAATTTCCTTTGCAGTAATAACAAATTATTTTTTTCTAATTTCTGCTCCAAGACATGGGTTCTGGTTATTCGAAAGAGAACCTACACCTTATGATTGCAGTATAAATAAAAAAAAATACCACGGATTTTCATCAGTATAGTAGACATTTTGGAGATGTGAAACATTGCACTATGTCGCACGGGTGTGTTATCGTAATGAAACAATCAATTTTTTTTTTTAGCTCACCTGTCACGAAGTGACTAGGTGAGCTTTTGTGATCACTTCTCGTCCGTCGTCCGTCGTCAGTGCGTGCGTGCGTGTGTGCGTGTGTGCGTAAACTTTTTCTTAAAATGACATCTCCTCCTAAACCACTGATCGGATTTTGACCAAACTTCACAGGAATGATCCTTAGGTGGTCCCCTTTCAAAGTTGTTCAAATGGTTCCGGTCCATTGCACATCTAGGTCACAGGAGCTAAAAATAGATTTTTAAACGAAAACTTTAAAAATCTTCTTCTCTGAAACCGCAAGGCCCAGGTCTTCGATATTTGGTTTGAAGCTTCATCTAGTGGACCTTTACCAAGATTGTTCAAATTATATCCCTGGGAGCCAAAATGCCCCCGCCCCGAGGCCCTTTGGTTTTACATAGACTTATATAGGGGGGCCAAAATGGTTTTACATAGGCTAATATAGGGAAAATGATTAAAAAATCTTCTTCTCTGAAACCACAAGGCCCAGGTCTTTAATATTTGGTGTGAAGCTTTACCTGGTGGACCTCTACTAAGATTGTTCAAATTATAGCCCTCGGGCCAAAAATGCCCCCACCCCAGGGGCCTTTGGTTTTACATAGGCTTATACTGGGAAAATCTTTAAAAATCTTCTTCTCTAAAACCGCAAGGCCCAGATCTTTGATATTTGGTCTGAAGCTTCATCTAGTGGACCTCTTTCAAGATTGTTCAAATTATAGCCCTGTGGGCCAAAATGCCCCCGCCCCGGGGGCCTATGGTTTTACATAGGCTTATATAGGGAAAATCTTTAAAAAATCTTCTTCTCTGAAACCACAAGGCCCAGGTCTTTAATATTTGGTGTGAAGCTTTACCTGGTGGACCTCTACTAAGATTGTTCAAATTATAGCCTTTGGGCCAAAAATGCCCCCGCTCCGGGGGCCTTTGGTTTTACATTGGCTTGTACAGGGAAAATCTTAAAAAATCTTCTTCTCTGAAACCGCAAGGCCCAGATCTTTGATATTTGGTGTGAAGCTTCATCTAGTGGACCTCTACCAAGATTTTTCAAATTATAGCACGTGGGGCGAAAATGCCCCCGCCCCGGGGGCCTATGGTTTTACATAGGCTTATATAGGGAAAATCATTAAAAATCTTCTTCTCTGAAACCACAAGGCCCACGTCTTTAATATTTTGTGTGAAGCTTGACCAGGTAGACCTCTACTGAGATTGTTCAAATTATAGCCTTGGGGCCAAAAATGCCCCCGCCTCGGGGGCCTATGGTTTTACATAGGCTTATACATGGAAAATCTTTAAAAATCTTATTCTCTGAAACCGCAAGGCCCAGATCTTTGATATATGGTGTGAAGCTTCATCTAGTGGCCATCTTACAAGATTGTTCAAATTATAGCCCTGGGGGTAAAAATGCCCCCGTCCCGGAGGCCTATGGTTTTACATAGGCTTATATAGGGAAAATCATTAACAAAATCTTCTTCTCTGAAACCACAAGGCCCAGGTCTTTAATATTTGGTGTGAAGCTTAACCTGGTGGACCTTTACTAAGATTGTTCAAATTATAGCCCTGGGGGTAAAAATGCCCCCGTCCCGGAGGCCTATGGTTTTACATAGGCTTATATAGGGAAAATCATTAACAAAATCTTCTTCTCTGAAACCACAAGGCCCAGGTCTTTAATATTTGGTGTGAAGCTTAACCTGGTGGACCTTTACTAAGATTGTTCAAATTATAGCATTGGGGCCAAAAATGCCCCCGCCCCGGGGGCCTTTGGTTTTACATAGGCTTCTTCTCTGAAACCGCAATGCCCAGATCTTTGGTATTTGGTGTGAAGATTCATCTAGTGGATCTCTTTCAAGATTGTTCAAATTATAGCCCTGGGGCCAAAAATGCCCCCACCCCGGGACCCTTTGGTTTTTCATAGGCTTATATAGGGAAAACCTTTAAAATCTTCTTGTCTGAAACCAGAAGGTCCAGGTCTTTGATATTTGGTATGAAGCTTCATCTAGTGGACCATTTCCAAGTTTGTTCAAATTATAGCCCTCGGGCCTAGAATATACTGGAGACACTAATTCTCAGGTGAGCGATTCAGGGCCCTCTGGGCCCTCTTGTGTTTTATATAAGGATCACTTTTTGTCTGTCATCCGTGTGTAAACAATTTCTTCAAACGACATCTCCTCCTAAACCACTTATCGGATTTTGACCAAACTTGACAGGAATGATCCTTAGGTGGTCCCCTTTCAAAGTTGTTCAAATGATTCCGGTCTGTTGCACATCAAGGTCACAGGAGCCAAATTTTTTTTTTTCACCGAAAACTTAAAAAATCTTCTTCTCTGAAACCACAAGGCCCAGGTCTTTGATATTTGGTATGAAGCTTCATCTAGTGGACCCCTACCAAGATTGTTCAAATTATAGTGCTGGGGCCAAAAATGTCCCCGCCCCGGGTCCCTTTGGTTTTACATAGGATTATATAGGGAAAATCTTTAAAAATCTTCTTCTCTGAAACCGATAGGCACAGGTCTTTGATATTTGGAATGAAGCTTCATCAAGTAGACCCGTACCAAGATTTTTCAAATTATAGTGCTGGGGCGAAAAATGCCCACGCCCCGGGGCCCTTTGGTTTCACATGAGCTTATATAGGGAAAATCTTTAAAAATCTTCTTCTCTGAAGCCGCAAGGCCCAGGTCTTTGATATTTGGTATGAAGCTTCATCTAGTGGACCCCTACCAAGATTGTTTAAATTATAGTGCTGTTGCCAAATATGCCCCCGCCCCTGGGCCCTTTGGTTTTACATAGACTTATGTAGGGAAAATCTTTAAAAATCTTCTTCTCTGAAACCGCAAGGCCAAGGTCTTTGATATTATATATGAAGCTTCATCTAGTGGACCGCTACCAATATTGTTCAAACTATAGTGCTGGGGCCAAACATGCCCCCGCCCCGGGGCCCTTTGGTTTAACATGGGCTTATATAGGGATAAACTTTAAAATCTTCTTCTCTGAAACCACAAGGCTCAGGTCTTTGCTATTTGGTATGAAGCTTCATATAGTGGACCCCTACCAGGATTGTTCACATAATAGTGCTGGGGATAAAAATGCCCCCACCCAGGGGCCCTTTGGTTTTACATAGGCTTATATAGGGAAAATCTTTAAAAATCTTCTCCTCTAACCCACAAGGCCCAGGTCTTTGATATTTGGTATGAAGCTTCATCTTGTGGACCTCTACCAAGATTGTTCAAATTATAGTCCTGGGGCCAAAAATGCCCCCGCTGCAGGGCCCTTTGGTTTTACATAGACTTATATAGGGAAAATCTTTAACAAATCTTCTTCTCTGAAACCACAAGCCCTTGGTCTTCGATATTTGGTATGAAGCTTCATTTAGTGGACCTCTATCAAGATTGTTCAAATTATAGCCCTGAGACCAAAAATGCCCCTGCCCCGGGGCCCTTTGGTTTTACATAGACTTATATAGGGAAAATCTTTAAAAATCTTCTTCTCTAAAACCGCAAGGCCAAGGTCTTTGATATTTAATATGAAGCTTCATCTAGTGGACCTCTACCAAGATTGTTCAAATTATAGCTCTGGGGCCAAAAATGCCCCCGCCCCGGGGCCCTTTGGTTTAACATGGGCTTATATCATGTACATAGGGAAAAACTTTAAAATCTTCTTCTCTGAAACCACAAAGCACAGGTCTTTGCTATTTGGTATGAAGCTTCATCTAGTGGACCCCTACCAGGATTGTTCACATAGTGCTGGGGATAAAAATGCCCACGCCCAGGGGCTCTTTGGTTTTACATAGGCTTATATAGGGAAAATCTTTAAAAATCTTCTTCTCTGAAACCACAAGGCCCAGGTCTTTGATATTTGGTATGAAGCTTCATCTTGTGGACCTCTACCAAGATTGTTCAAATTATAGCCCTGGGGCCACAAATGCCCACGCTCAAGGGCCCTTTGGTTTTACATAGACTTATATAGGGAAAATCTTGAAAAATCTTCTTCACTGAAACCACAAAACCTAGGTCTTTGATATTTGGTGTGAAATTTCATATAGTTGACCTCTATCAAGATTGTTCAAATTATAGCACTGGGGCCAAAAATGCCCCCGCCCGAGACCCTTTGGTTTTACATAGACTTACATAGGGAAAATCTTTAAAAATCTTCTTCTCTGAAACTGCAAGACCTATGTCTTTAATATTTGGTATGGGACTTCATCTAGTGGACCTCTAACAAGATTGTTCACATTATAGCCCTCGGGCCACAAATGCTCCGGCCCCGGGGCCCTTTGGTTTTACATAGACTTATCTAGTGATAATCTTTGAAAATCTTCTTCTCTGAAACAGCAGGGCCCAGGTCTTTGATATTTGGTGTGAAGCTTCAGCTAGTGGACCTCTATCAAGATTGTTTAAATTATAGCCCTGAGACCAAAAATGCCCCCGCCCCAAGGCCATTTGGTTTTACAGGCTTATGTAGGGAATATCTTTAAAATAATATTCTTCTCTGAAACTGCAAGGCCCAGGTCTTTGATATTTGGTGTGTACATTCATCTAGTGGACATTTGCCTAGATTGTTCAAATTATAGCCTTTGTTGATATTTGGTATGAAGCTTCACCTTTTTAGACCTCCCTCAATATTATGCACATTATAGCCCTGGGGTCAATAATGGCCCTCCTTGGGGCCCAATTGTTACTCTATGGATCAGGTGAGCGATCCAGGGCCATCATGGCCCTCTTGTTTTTTTTTTAAATCCACTTTATATGTGGTGAAACTTTGTGAAAAAAAACAAACAAAACAAACAAAAACACAAAACAAAAACAAATCCACTTTATCAGCTAATTATATTTTTCCACAGACATCATCTTGTAAAGGAAAATGTGTTTGTTTGATTTGAGGTTTCACGTCCCCGTCAACACTGTATATGTCATTTTGGAGACGTTGCTTCCAATTTTGAGGGACTTTTACCCTGCCGCCCAATGAAACCAATAGGGTTTATAAGCATGGGCGGTCCGCCTTGCACCGCTTTGCCTGGGCAGGCTTAGATCCTCGTAGCGGTTGTGCGGTCAGTTTCAGCTCTGTTTGGGAGCATCATGCAGCCCATCTATTTCTTCAAGCCCCAATGGGTGGTGACCGTATAAAGGAAAGAGCGTGCCATTTACAGCCAAAAGAAAAATGATTATGACGGTGACGATTAGAATGATGACGAAGACAAACGGTACAATGTAGTTGCTAGAAATATTTTCAGAGGAAAGCAATGTCCCCCACCATAAATATATCTTAAACACCCATTTGACTTTAGTGCAGACAAGCTATGTTTGGCCCAAAATTGACTGTTTTTGGGGCCTGTGGCCTTGTAAAAAGGTCAAGGTCACCAAAATCTAGTCAAATCTGTGGTATGTTATAATGATATATTGTAGTAGGTTTGACTAAAATTAATCAATTCGTTAATGAGATAGACTGCAGAAAAGCTATTTTTAGTCCAAAATTGACTGTTGTGTGGGGTCTGTTACCTTTAAAATGGTCAAAGTGACCAAAATCTAACCAAATCTGTGGTATGTTGTAATGATATATTGTACCAACTTTTACTATAATTAATCAATTCTTTACTGACACAGAGTGCAGACGATTTTATCTATAGATTTTGAGAAAGCATTTGACACCGTTTCATGGAAATTCATACAAGAAAACATTGGCTTATTATAATTTTGGACCTTCCATACAAAAATGGATTAAAATATTTCAGAAAGGCGCAGAATCATATATTATTCAGAATGGACATATGTCAGAAAGTTTCAACTTAAACCGTGGCTGTCGACAAGGTGATCCAGTATCACCCTACATATTTTATATAGAGGATCTTACATGAGTGCTCATGTATTATTGAATTTATTAAACGAGTTGAGGAAAAGGGATAAAATGCGAGGCTTTGCCGAGCATTTTATCCCTTTTTCTCAACGAGTTTAATAAATTTTATAATACATGAGCACGAATGCAAGATTCTATTTATCATATGACATTAAAAGCGTAATTTATTCACGATTGTTTACAAAAATGTCAACATTCCGCCGTTAGTAAACGCGACGTCACGTCGTACATGTAACGTTACGGGACGTATCTAGCTAATTTGCATATTTAATCCACAAGTGGATTATCGAAAATAATACATGACTTTATTACACTCTCAGACGCGACGTCATATGATAAATTATGTTCTGAAACTTTAGGTAAAATGATTCGGAAAAAAACAAGATATTACAGGAATACTTATTAGCAATAAACAGTATAAATTAAGTCAGTACGCTGATGATACTCAGATATTTCTGGATGGGAGTGAAAAATCATTAAAAACGGCTTTGAACGTATTAAATAATTTTTATAGGATATCCGGTTTAGAAATTAATGTTGAGAAAACAAAAGCTATTTGGATAGGAGCATTAAGTCATTCAGAAAACCGACTATGTGCGAATTATGAGTTAGATTGGACACAAGGACCCTTTAAGATATTAGGAGTGACTTTTTCTAGTGAAGCATTTGATATTTGGTATCTAAATCAACATGAAATTTTGAACAAAATGGAAAATATATTTGTACAGTGGTCTAAAAGAAAACTCACATTATTTGGCCGAGTAACTGTGATTAAATCACTAACACTGTCTAAGTTCACTCACCTCTTTTTGGCACTACCCAACCCATCAGGAGACTTTATTAAACTGTTGGAAAGGACTTTATCGAATTCCGGTCCTGATAGAATTAAACGTAACGTTATAATTAAAGATGTTAATGCGGGGGAGGGGGGGGGGGGTGGTTACGAATGATTAATGTTAAATTTCCTGGTTACGAAGACTTATTCAAAGTTCTGAAAAGTGTGCTTGGTATTCTCTCTCTAATATTGACTTTGAATATATTTTAGTATGGGATCGGGATACGCAGAAACAATTAGAAAGGGTTATCCTTTGGAAGCAAGGAATACACCACAGAACTGGGAAATATGGAGTGCACATGTTATCTGGGCCAGACAAGCTAGTTTCGGCCAATTAAAAAGTCGACTAAATGCTGCTGTTTCAGTCATAGGGGCTTGAATCATGAAAAAATAATAATAAAAAAAAATGAAAAAAAAAAAATATTTTTTTTTTTTTTTTTTTTTTTTTTTTTTTGGTACTATATTAGAGACAAGGGGGGAAACTTCGACTCCATTTTTTGGGGGGTTACCTCATTTTACCCAGTGTATCTTTTTCGCAAATGCAGTTTTTCACCTGCTTATTACGAATTATACAAGTTAAATATGTCCACTTTACAACAATAATCCGCCTCTGTCTGTCACTTGCAGGAAACATGTTTTTCTCGCATGGATTACCTCAGCTATGCAAAATTCGGCATAAACGTGTGACAAAAATTTTCAGGTTTTCATCAATCACAAGCGAACTAGTGTTACGGAGGAAACTTTTTTCGCTTTCAACTGATGTCTTTCATTAAAATGAACCTCTCTTGACCAATTTGAATCCAAAATGATGTATTTGCAGCTCCAAATTTAGACTTTACTACTTTTACATCGCTTTATGTAACAGATCAAGAAAACAATCGTCACGAAGCTTGGTTTTTCTGCTGATTCCGGGCTACTCTATCGATGAACTAACGACCGGAACGACCGGTGCTGTTTAATTTTTATACCGTTCGAAGTAGTGACAAATGAGCATTATCGCTATTTTTCTTCCATTTTCAACTAAACCCAAAGAGGGGACACAGACGTTGTATACTGCATATACTCCAGTTTTGAAGACCGAAAGAGTACACAGTCACCATGTAATTACGGTAGGGTTCTTTAACCTGCACAGGGGATGGTTCTCCCTGCACAGGGGTCTCCAGTTAACGTTCAGATTCGAAGGGCGATCCACTTTATGATATTCATACCTGCAAAATTTATTATGCCAATGGAACGTGTTCTGACGCCGAAATTTTGTCACCGCTGCTGGGGATCGAACCTGGGACCTTTAGCATCTGAGGCACTGAGCTAGGTGGGTGGTTAAATTTAGGAAGGCAGGGATTAGCCGTAGTTATCTCCTTACCGGACTCAGTAAAAGTGAAATGTATTTTTTGTTGAAATCGTGGACGTTTTGTGTTATTTTCCAAACAGCTTCACTCATGCTTGTGTAGACAGAAATAAAACAAGAGGACCCTGTATCGCTCACCTGAGCTAACAGATTCAAAGTTTCAGGAAGTGACAACCTTTACTGAAGGATTAATGGAAGGACATGGTGATGACAGAGTAAACAATTTCTGCAAATCAAGTAGAATGTAACTCAATGATAAATAGGCTGACCTCACCAGTTTTCAAACGCATCCAAGCTTTTATTCCTGACTTGCTAAGAAGATCCGATATGAACTGATGGGGCTATGGTGATGACAAGTTCAAAAATAAGCAATTAACTGCTGCAATCAAGGGGCTGTTACTCTGTGACAAATAGGCAAACCTCACGAGTTTTCAAACTCCTCCGAGCTTTTCTGCCCGATTTATTTGTTTGTAAGTTTCATAAAGATCCGATCAAAACTGAAGGGGCAGCAGTGCTAACAAGGTCGAAAATATGCATTTTTAAGCAATCAAAGGCACGTAACCCTATGATAAATGTGCCGACTTGGCCAGTATTCAAACTCATCCAAGGTTTTATTCCCAGCCACCTTACATATAAGTTTCAGAAAGAGCCGATCAAAACTGAAGGGGCTACGGTGATGACAAGGTCAAAATTTGGCATTTTTAGCAATCAAAGGGATGTTACTCTAAAATAAATGGGCCAACTTGGCCAGTTTTCGAACTCATCCGAGGTCTCATCCCCAGCCACCTTACATATAAGTTTCAGAAAAATCCGATCAAAACTGAAGGGGCTACGGTGATGACAAGGTCAAAAATTAACATTTTCAGCCATCAAAGGGACATAA
This sequence comes from Lucinisca nassula, assembly GCA_963580285.1. Taxonomy (NCBI): domain Eukaryota; kingdom Metazoa; phylum Mollusca; class Bivalvia; order Lucinida; family Lucinidae; genus Lucinisca; species Lucinisca nassula. Next base: position 125,375,543 of record OY757010.1, on the reverse strand, counting down.
CTCTACGATAGATAGGCTGACTTGGCCTGTTTTCGAACTCAGCCAAGATTTTATCCCCAGCCACCTTACATATAAGTTTCAGAAAGATCCGATCAAAACTGAAGGGGTATGGTGATGACAAGGACGTAAATCTATGATAAATGGGCCAACTTGACCGGTATTCGAACTCATCCTAGGTTTTATCCCCAGTCACCTTACATATAAGTTTCAGAAAGATCTGATCAAAACTGAAGGGGCTACGGTGATGACAAGGTCAAAAATCGACATTTTCAGCCATCAAAGGGACATAACTATATAGTAAATAGGCCACCTTGGCCGATATTCGAACTCATCCGAGGTTTTATCCCAAGCCACCTTACATATAAGTTTCAGAAAGATCCGATCAAAAATGAAAGGGCTACGGTGCTGACAAGGTCAAAAATCGGCATTTTCAGCAATCAAAGGGACGTTACTCTGTGATAAATGGACCAACTTGGCTGGTTTTCGAACTCATCCGAGATTTTATCCCCAGCAACTTTACATATAAGTTTCAGAAAGATCCGATCAAAACTGAAGGGGCTACGGTGATGACAAGCATTTTCCCATTGTAAGTCTATTAGAACTTGTGATTGCCATATATAGCAACCAAAGTTTTCATGCGATTTCAAAAAAAAAAGCTAATTTCATCAATGCCCCACCTGAAGCATGCTATAGATGAGAAATGATTGAGATCAGCCTGCAGGCTGCAGAGATATAGCTGCTCAAAAGTGTGGACGGACGGATGACAGAGGACCCACTATACTATAAGCTCCCCCGGAGCCTTCGGCCCAGGTGAGCTAAAAAAACAGCTAGCTTGTTAAAATGCCACCAATACGTAAATGTTCAAAATGATGCAGCATGGAAACAATTTGTTCCCTATTGCAACATATTCCTTTTTATGTTTTGAAATTTGATCCTGGGTCGCTAATGGCCAGTAAATGACAATAAGCACTATTGAGGTTGGGCCCATTGGGTGATTTAAGGGGACAGAACCCCTACAGTGCGACACACACATGCTCTCTCATCCGCGAGTTTCTGAAGTGGACGCTTCTATTTATGAATTCGGCCAAATCCATTTATGTAGGGGCTTGGGTAAGAAAAAAAACACTGCCCAATTCTTCTGCTCAGCAAGTTTGTATTAATCTGAATAGGCACCACAACACGGCAAACAAAAAAGGTCAGAATAAGCTATAGCATATCTACCTTGATTTTTAGGGGGGTGGAGGGGGGGGGGGGCGGGTCTGGAGCGGGAATCATTTTTTCGGTCCTTTCGAGTTTATTTCACTCATATTGAGCCGATTGTTAATCCCATGTGGTCGAAGACCGTAGTATCCGGTAAAAAAAAAAAAAAAAACAAAAAAAAAAAAAAAACAGGCCTTCCGTTGCAGAACTTGAATGCCTTAAAATAGATGACTTTTATGAAAGGTTTGATTGTGAAGTGCTTAGATCTGTTGAAAAGTACTTGTATTAGCCTAGAGTGTATTCACGGGGGTAATACCATTTTCTATACCTGTGTTGTCGACCGAGCCGGTACTGTTTGTTTGTTTGATTTGAGGTTTAACGTCCCCGTCAACACTGTAAAGGTCATTTTGGAGACGTTGCTTCCAATTTTGTGGGACTTTTACCCGACATTGAGATGAAATGACATCTCAAGCCCTGTCGCCCAATGAAACCAATAGGTTTTTTAGCATGGACGGTCCGCCTCGCACCGCGGTTCCTGGACAGGCTTAGATCCTCTAAGCGGTTTACCAGTACTAGTGTGCGGGCCGGATTCAGCTCTGCGTGGAAGCATGCAGCCCATATATTTCTTCAAGCCCCTATGGGCGGGGGCTTCCGAGCCGGTACTGTGTAAAGCTGCTGTCGACCGAGAAATACGGTTGTCGACCGAGCAGTACGGATGTCGACAGAGGAGGGTAGTCGATAAATTCGCTGTAAATGTGTTATTTTTGTGTACAGTCGACTCTCGTTATCTCGAACCTCACGGGACCGGATAAAAAGTTCGAGTTATCCGTAGTACGAGATAACCAAAGTGTGACGTCACATGTATGTCAGAACACATTGTTTGCCGTGATATGCTTGGTATTCTTGGTAATTCTTACATGAACGGTTTAAGGAGTTTTGAAAACTTGTTTATGAAAGTACTGGAGCTTGTCAGAGTATAGCGTTTATGAACAAACTAATAAATAAATAAAACTGGTAGATTTCTCACGTATTTTGTTGTCTTTTAAATGCCTACAAATCTGGGTTTCCAAATTCGCTAAATATAGTTAGATACTAAACAGACTAGTTCCCGCCCTTGAATGCAACGCATATATTAAACCCCTGTCACACCAGGGCTGCGTTCTCACGGCGTCCAAGAAAAATGCAGAACGCCGAGGTGCGCGCAGTACGATCGCAAACATCGCCGTAGCAACGCAGTGGCGTCGCCAGTAGACGCGTTGGGATCGCATAGAACGCCAAGCGACGGCGCGCATTTTGAGCATGCTCAAAACAAACGCCGTCGCTCGGCGTTCTGATCAGAGCACAGTGAGGTCGCCGTAAGGTTGCCATAGCAGCGCAGTAAGCTCTCCTACAACGCCGCAGGAGCCCGGCAGGGGCGCACAGAAGTCTCCTACAACGCCATATAAGCTCCGCTTGTATAATTGATAAACTGATTGATTGATTTGATTTTTAACGTCCCAGTCAACACTGTATAGGTAATTTTGGAGACGCTGCTTCCAATTTTGTGGGACTTTACCCGACTTTGAGATGAAATGATATCTCAAGCCCTGTCGCCTAATGAAACCAAAAGAGTTTACACGTATAAGCATGTTTACACCAATAGAGTTTACACGTATCTCGCACCGCTTTGCCTGGACAGGCTTAGATCCTCTAAGCGGTTTACCAGTACTCATGTGAGGTCGGTTTCAGCTCTGCGTGGAAGCATCATGCAGCCCATCTATTTCTTCCAGTCCCGATGGGAGGCGGCCGCCCGATTGTATAAACAGTGGCTAGAGTAGAGTTTGATTGTGTACTGTCCCGAAAAACCTACTGCTGAGGTGACTCATTCCGGGTAAGGAAATGGCGGTGGACTTGCTCCTGCTTGCGGTGATTGCGGTGGACTTGCTTCCGACGGCACAGGAGTACTGGTAAACCGCTTAGGGGATCTAAGCTTGCCCAGGCAAAGGGGCGCGAGTCGGACCATCCGTGCTTATTAACCCGATTAGTTTCATTGGATGACAGAGATTGAGATGTCATTTCATCTCAATGTCGGGTAAAAGTCTCACAGAATTAGAAGCAACGTTTCCAAAATGACCTATAATGTGTTGATGGGACGTTAAACCTCAAATCAAGCAAAACTGTTCGACTGATGTAGATGTCTGTTTACACTTTGAGAACGTCTTCAAAATGTGAGCGCCGTAAAAGCGCAGTGCACGCATTGAGAGCGCCGTAAAAGCGCAGTGCACGCATTGTGAGCGCCGTAAAAGCGCAGAGGAAGCGCCGTAAGAGCGCATACAATCGCCATCAAGAACGCCGCAGGATCGCGATAGATCGCCATGTAAGCTCCGTAGCAACGTCTTGGTCGCTGTAGGGACGCTATGACAGGTCGATGTTTACAGAAATATCCCATATTTCTTGCGATCTCGCGGCGTTCTGAAAAATTAAACAACGCCGTCCCATCGCAGTGAAAACGCGGCATAGTGTGACAGGGCCTTTACTTCGGAGAGCAGTGCATGCTATACTCATCTCCCCTCTAACTGATTAACCCTCACTATGGCAAACAGCTTAGGTCCTGCCGCTAAAGCTCGTTATGAGCCATCCCTTTTGGATCTATACTGTTTGTACATGTATGGGTTTGCATGGGTTAAGAAACAGACGGGTTAACAACGATACACGTGAACTGTTCCGAACAACTGCGTTTTTAACACGCCGAGATTATCACAACTTTTGTCACTTTCTTTGACATTTCTGGAAGAAAGACAATGCCGCTGTAGCGTGAGATCTTTAAACCCGTGAGAACCTTAATACCACGGTATATCTGCGCATGCGCAAGAAGGCCGTGAGAAATGTCATCCATTTCCTGTTAGCCCCTGCCCCTAAAAAAAATAAATCTGCTTACATTACGAACTTTAAATAGAACATTTTTATCACAGGCATTATTTTTATTTATTTGTATATTTATTTATTTATTCGAAAGATGCGCGTATTAAATATGCCATAAATAGGTTTCCATGCGCTCAAAAAGAACAAAAATATGCGGGTACATGTATTTTTTTTAAATTATTACGATCCCCATTAAACTCCACTTTTATACAGTAAAACTGGGGTTTACAGCGTGTCTATTATTTTCATATTTCCGCTGGAAAACATAAATTGTAGGTACTGGTTAGAACCGTCTCGGCGAGGCGATTCTAACGAGTACCTACAACTTTTGTTTTCCAGCGGAAAAATGAAAAATATCAGAATATTTTATCTAAAAATTTGATGGTAAAATTTCAACATAGTTTAATAGGCGTGTTCTCGCAATTAATACTTTTAAAAAACAAGTTATGTGGAAATTTTAAAAATATTATTCCGCCTAAATGGATTGGAACACTGTAGCATAAACCTGGTCTCAATATAAGTGTCTTTTTACAATGATAATAATAATAACAATAAAATAATAATAATAATAATAATAATAATAATAATAATAATAATAATAATAAAATAATAACAATTATAATAAATAATAATGATAATATTAATCATAATCCGAGGCTTAGAGAAAACATGTACACTCTTACCTTTTCAGTTCTACGGTGTATTCCTAGCTTCAAAACGATGTTAAACCCTTCATGGAATTTAAATGTTGGTTATATCACCAAGGTGAATAACATGTGTGATTTATGGTTTGACATTTCCTGTTGTCCCCATGCTTATTAAAACACACTGACTGATTTTCACACCTCTTTGCTTATATGGGGTAATAATGCCTAATGTCAACCAAACAGGTTTTCTCTTGACCGTTTCAATAGAAAAATAAATAAATAATCAAATAATAATAATAGTAATAAAAAAACCACAGAAGTAATTACCGAACCCAGTACTTACTTTCAACCAATCAAAATCGACCCCACCAACCGGCGCTTGAAGAAACAGATGGGCTAATGTCCCCGTCAACACTGTATAGGTCATTTTGGAGACGATGCTTCCAATGTGGGACTTTACCCGACATTGAGATGAAATGACATCTCAAGCCCTGTCGCCCAATGAAACCAATAGGGTTTATAAGCATGGACGGGCCGACTCGCACCGCTTTGCCTGGACAGGCTTAGATCCTCTAAGCGGTTTACCAGTACTCGTGTGCGGTCTTTTTCAGCTTTGCGTGGAAGCATCATGCAGCCCATTTATTTCTTCAAGCCCCGATGGGCAGGGGCCATTCTTCGACGTTGTAGGTAGGCTTTTGTTTATTTGATTTGAGGTTTAACGTCCCCGTCAACACTGTAAAGGTCATTTTGGAGACCTTGCTTCCAATTTTGTGGGACTTTTACCCGACATTGAGATGAAATGACATCTCAAGCCCTGTCGCCCAATGAAACCAATAGGGTTTATAAGCATGGACGGTCCGCCTCGCACCGCGGTTCCTGGGCAGGCTCAGATCCTCTAAGCGGTTTACCAGTACTAGTGTGCGGGCCGGATTCAGCTCTGCCCACCAGACCATTCACCATACCTACATACCTACCTGCCTACCTAGCTACCATGCAGCTCTGCGTGGAAGCATCATGCAGCCCATATATTTCTTCAAGCCCCTATGGGCGGGGGCCGTTGTAGGTAGGTAGGAAGTTAGGTAGACAGATTTTGATTTGAGGTTTAACGTCCCCGTAAACACTGTAAAGGTCATTTTGGAGACGTTGCTTCCAATTTTAAGGGACTTTTACCCGACATTGAGATGAAATGACATCTCAAGCCCTGTCGCCCAATGAAACCAATAGGGTTTATTAGCATGGACGGTCCGCCTCGCACGGCGGTTCCTTGGCGGGCTCAGATCCTCCAAGCGGTTTACCAGTACTAGTGTGCGGGCCGGATTCAGCTCTGCGTGGAAGCATCATGCAGCCCATATATTTCTTCAAGCCCCTATGGGCGGGGGCCGTTGTAGATAGGTAGGAAGTTAGGTAGATAGATTTTGTTTGTTTGTTTGATTTGAGGTTTAACGTCCCCGTCATCACGGTACAGGCTATTTTGAAGACGTTGTTTTCATTTTTGTGTGACTTATGCCCGACATTGAGATGAAGTGACATCTCAAGCCCTGTCGCCCAATGAAACCTATAGGGTTTATAAGCATGAACGGTCCGACTCCGACCGCTTTGCCTGGGCAGGCTTAGAGTCTCTATGCGGTTTACCAGTACTCGTGTGCGGTCTGTTTCAGCTCTGTGCGGAGACATCATGCAGCCCATATATTTCTTGAAGCCCAGATAGGCGGGTGCGACAGGTAGACAGAGTGGAGGTATGCATGTAGGTAGGTTTATCACGAAAACACGCCTATTCAAATATATGTACAGTTGACTCTCGTTATCTCGACCCCGCTTATCTCGACCCTATCGCTTATGTCGAACCGATTTCTAAGTCCCATACATTTCCCCTATATATTTATTGTATTTCAACTCCGCATGTGTCGAACTACTTTTAAGTCGACACTTCGGCTATCTCGTCCATCATTTTCAGTCCCTGAACGTACTTTTCACTGTTTTTACTACTGTGTATCTCGAACCGGGATTCTTGACGTAACATAAAAAAAAAAAAAAAAAAAAAAAACATGCGTTCGGTCCTTCAATTTTGTAATAGGCCTTTAGAAAACAATTCATCAATACTCACAATGTTGTTAATTATCCAATTTGTCAAGTTGCGTTTGCAATTAAAATTAGCATACACAATACCTTTTCGGCTACTAAGAAAATCATGTGCGTGTAATAAAGACTGACACACGGTGCTCAACCTTTAATCTTGCACCGTCTCATGTCAATGATTTGCAAGATTTCCGTGATAAAAGGCGGTGTAGCGTGAGATTATTGATCCCATGAGATTCTTCAGTCGCACCGGAAGTGGCTGAAATCCCTCACGGAGGGGTGTGAGAGAATTCAGCTGTGAGAATTGTAATACGATAACTCTTTAAGAGACTGGGGTATCGAAACTCTCTTAGTATATTAAATGACAAGTTATGCTGGCACATTAATTAAACTTTAAATTAGAAGCTGTGTTACTAGTGATTTTATTTATTTATTTATTTATTTATTTATTTATTTATTTATTCACCAAGCCCCGATTGGCGGGGCTCCAATAACAAACAACTACTATAGAATGTAGAAGGATATTATCTTGATTAAAGACAACCCTGTCAAGCTGAACTTATATTGGGTTCCGACTTGACCAAAGTCAAACTGGAACGCCCGAGATCACTCAGGGCGACTGGACTTAGGGTCGAAATGGTCCGTATTCATATATGGTGGTGTTGATTATCAAATTACAAAAAAGAAAAAATAAATGAAATAAATAAATAAAACTGTAGGGACATTTCTTGTTCGTTTTGTTTGATTTGAGGTTTAACGTCCCCGTCAACACTGTATAAGGTCATTTTGGAGACGTTGCTTCCAATTTTTCCCGACATTGAGATGAAATGAAATTTCAAGCCCTGTCGCCCAATGACACCAATAGGGTTTATGAGCATAGACGGTCCGACACGCACCGCTTTGCCTGGGCAGGCTTAGATTCTCTAAGCGGTTTACCAGTACTCGTGTGCGGTCGGTTTCAGCTCTGCGTGGAAGCCTCGTGCAGCCCATATATTTCTTCACGCCCTAATGATCGGGGGTAAGCTGACTTCGTACTTCTAACTTCTGCTTTGACGTTGTATAGGTAGGTTAGTAAATAGGTAGGTGGTTTGGTGGCTAGATAGGTAAAGAAGATGGGTGGCTGGGTAGGTAGATAGGCTGGGTTTGAGGTTCAACGTCCCCTTCAATACTATATAGGTCATTCGGAGACGATGCTTCCAATTTCGTGGGACCCGACTGAGATAAAAGGACATCTCAAGACATGCTGCTAATAGGGTTTATATGCATGGACGGTCTGACTCGCATCACTTTGCCTGGGCAGGCTTAAGCGGTTTACCAGTACTCATGTGCGGTCGGGCATCATGCAGCCCATCTATTTCTTCAAGTCCCGATGGGCGGGGTAGATTTAAGTAGGTAGGTAAGGATATGTATCTTGGTAGGTAGGTAGGTAGGTAAGGTAGGTAGGTAGTTAGGTAGGTAGGTAGGTAGGTAAGGAGGGATGTTGGTAGGTTTGATTTGAGGTTTAACGTCCCCGTCAATACTATATAGGTCATTTGGAGACGATGCTTTCAATTTCGTGGGACCCGACTTTGAGATGAAAAGACATCTCAAGACCTGGGTATCCGGACGTTAGCCCCCCAGGACGTTTGCCCCCCAATGACTTAATCTAAAAATAAAGACATTTGCCCCCCAGTTGAAAATGCGACCCGGACATTTGCCCCCCCCCCCCCCGAGCTTATTTTTATTATGGACATCTGCCCCCAAGGGCTTATTTTACAGTGGACATTTGCCCCCAACTGCTTATTTCAGAAAGGGACATTTGCCCCCCAACCCGCTGCCTGATACATCTACCATTCCATATTTTTTGTATTCTCTCTAAATAAAATAAATAAAAATAAGTCTTGCATTACCATTAACTTGCAAGGCTATTCATTATACAGACTTGTATATAGCTACTTAATTTACATGATAACATTTTGGTTATGGTTTTACAGCCCATTCAAGATCCTTTCAATTACTTCAAGAATTAACCATCAGTGTATCCAGTGTAAAAACCACTTGAGTTTCCATTGTAGAAATAGGCGTCTGACAATGGACCCTCAGTGAGGCACAAACTCAATATATGGTTCTGTTGCTGACTTGCTTAACCATTATCCTGCTGAATAAATTAGCAAACTGCATGACAAACAGTAAAGATTATTATGGGATTAATATTTATATAGATAGAGTAATTTGTTGCCTAACATTTTGTTTTGATCTGGATCTATACTGCTTGTAAAGGTAGGGGTTACCGTTTACAGATGGAGTAATTAATTGCTTAACATTTTGTATTTCTGATGATAATAAACCAACAAATACATTATTTTCCTCCTTTGTGTTAGCCCTGGTCTATCTGGGGGGCAAATAAGCAGTGGGGGGCAAATGTCCACCTGTAAAATAAGCACTGGGGGGCAGATGTCCATACCAAAAATTAGCTCGGGGGGGGGGGGGGGCAAATGTCCGGGTCGCATTTCCAACTGGGGGGCAAATGTCCATTTTTAGATTAATTCATTGGGGGGCAAATGTCCTGGGGGGCAAATGTCCTGGAATCCAAGACCTGCCGCCCAATGAAACCAATAAGGTTTTTATTCATGGACGGTCCGACTCGCATCACCCGCCTGGCAGGCTTTTGCGGTGTACCAGTACTCAGGTGTGGTAGGGAATCATGTAGCCCATCTAATTCTTCAAGTCCCGATGGACGGGATAGATTTAGGTAGGCAGGTAATGGGGTGCCTTGGTGGGAAGGTAGGTAGGTGTTTGTTTGTTTGTTTGTTTGTTTGTTTGTTTGACTTGAGGTTTAAAGTCCCAGTCAACACTGTGAATGTCATTTTGGAGACATTGCGAACAATTTGTTGGACTTTTACCCGACATTGAGATGAAATGACTTCTCAAGTCCTACCGCCTTATGAAACCAATAGGGTACTTAGCTAGGTAGGTAGGCCGGTAGGTATAAATAAGTAAATGTATGTCTGGCCGTCTGATCCCATACGGAAAGAAGCCTCCGTGGTGTAGTGGTTATGTTACTGGCCTCATAGACCTGGGGTTACATATTCGATCCCGTACCTACCTATCTACATGCCCACCGAGCCACGAAGCCACCAGACCATTTCCCTACCTACGTACCTACCTAGCTACCATGTAGTCCATCTATTTCTTCAAGCCCCGGTGGGCGGTGCAGGACTGCATACCTACCTACCTACGTACGCACATACCGACTTAGTCACCCCCGCCCATCGGGGCTTGGATAAATAGATGGACTGCATGGTGCTTCCACGCAGGGCTGAAACTGACCACACATGAGTACTGGTAAACCGCTTAGATGGACTAAGCCGATGAGTCAGTCCGTCAAAAGCCTTTTGGTTTCATTGGGCGACAGGGCTGGAGCTGTCATTTCATCTCAATGTCGGGTAAAGGTCCCACAAAATTGGAAGCAACGTCTCCAGCATGACCTTAATAGTGTTGACGGGGACATTAAACCACCAATTCAAACAAAAACATACTTACTTAGTTACATTCCTACCTGCCTATACATCTACATACCTTCCTATCGATCGACCGGCCCCGATAGCTCAGTTGGTAGAGTGTCCGCTCCGGGGAACGGCAGGTCACGGGTTCGATCCCGGGCCGCGACATACCAAAGTCGTTAAGAATGGTACTAGCTGCTCCTCGCTTGGCACTCAGATTTACGGGGTAGAGCTAGGACTGGTCGACCCAGTGTCAGGATAATGTGACTGGGTGTGGTATCATGTAATGTGTCTGGGACATGACACTTCAGTGAGGCAGCACTATAAAACTGAGCATTGAGCTCCCTTTCGCAACCAGACACCGTCGTGATATGACTGAAAAATTGTTGAAAGCGACGTTAAACCCGAATTCACACACACACACACACACACACACACACACACACACACACACACACACACACACCTTCCTATCGATATACGTACGTAATACCTTCTTACCTACATTCCTGCCTGCCTATACCTACCTAACAAAACATACATTATCTACGATCCTATACCTACGACCTTCCTATAGATCTACCTACATAACCATCGCCACAAGCCCAAACCTACCATTCCTACCTCATCACGCAAACACGCCTGTATAATTTTGATCCCCTTAAACCCCACTTTTAGATAGTAAGACTGGGGTTTACAGGGATATTTATTGTTTGTCTTATTTCTGCTAAAAAACATAGATTGTGGGTACTCGTTAGAACCGACGCGCCGAGGCGGTTCTAACGAGTATCCACAATCTATGTTTTGTGCAGAAGTAGGAAAATTTATCAAGATTTTAATCTGAAAATTTTCGTTTTTGGTTGTAAAATTTTTTATACAGTCGACTCTCGTTATCTCGAACCTCACGGGACCGGATAAAAAGTTCGAGTTATCCGTAGTACGAGATAACCAAAGTGTGACGTCACATGTATGTCAGAACACATTGTTTGCCGTGATATGCTTGGTATTCTTGGTAATTCTTACATGAACGGTTTAAGGAGTTTTGAAAACTTGTTTATGAAAGTACTGGAGCTTGTCAGAGTATAGCGTTTATGAACAAACTAATAAATAAATAAAACTGGTAGATTTCTCACGTATTTTGTTGTCTTTTAAATGCCTACAAATCTGGGTTTCCAAATTCGCTAAATATAGTTAGATACTAAACAGACTAGTTCCCGCCCTTGAATGCAACGCATATATTAAACCCCTGTCACACCAGGGCTGCGTTCTCACGGCGTCCAAGAAAAATGCAGAACGCCGAGGTGCGCGCAGTACGATCGCAAACATCGCCGTAGCAACGCAGTGGCGTCGCCAGTAGACGCGTTGGGATCGCATAGAACGCCAAGCGACGGCGCGCATTTTGAGCATGCTCAAAACAAACGCCGTCGCTCGGCGTTCTGATCAGAGCACAGTGAGGTCGCCGTAAGGTTGCCATAGCAGCGCAGTAAGCTCTCCTACAACGCCGCAGGAGCCCGGCAGGGGCGCACAGAAGTCTCCTACAACGCCATATAAGCTCCGCTTGTATAATTGATAAACTGATTGATTGATTTGATTTTTAACGTCCCAGTCAACACTGTATAGGTAATTTTGGAGACGCTGCTTCCAATTTTGTGGGACTTTACCCGACTTTGAGATGAAATGATATCTCAAGCCCTGTCGCCTAATGAAACCAAAAGAGTTTACACGTATAAGCATGTTTACACCAATAGAGTTTACACGTATCTCGCACCGCTTTGCCTGGACAGGCTTAGATCCTCTAAGCGGTTTACCAGTACTCATGTGAGGTCGGTTTCAGCTCTGCGTGGAAGCATCATGCAGCCCATCTATTTCTTCCAGTCCCGATGGGAGGCGGCCGCCCGATTGTATAAACAGTGGCTAGAGTAGAGTTTGATTGTGTACTGTCCCGAAAAACCTACTGCTGAGGTGACTCATTCCGGGTAAGGAAATGGCGGTGGACTTGCTCCTGCTTGCGGTGATTGCGGTGGACTTGCTTCCGACGGCACAGGAGTACTGGTAAACCGCTTAGGGGATCTAAGCTTGCCCAGGCAAAGGGGCGCGAGTCGGACCATCCGTGCTTATTAACCCGATTAGTTTCATTGGATGACAGAGATTGAGATGTCATTTCATCTCAATGTCGGGTAAAAGTCTCACAGAATTAGAAGCAACGTTTCCAAAATGACCTATAATGTGTTGATGGGACGTTAAACCTCAAATCAAGCAAAACTGTTCGACTGATGTAGATGTCTGTTTACACTTTGAGAACGTCTTCAAAATGTGAGCGCCGTAAAAGCGCAGTGCACGCATTGAGAGCGCCGTAAAAGCGCAGTGCACGCATTGTGAGCGCCGTAAAAGCGCAGAGGAAGCGCCGTAAGAGCGCATACAATCGCCATCAAGAACGCCGCAGGATCGCGATAGATCGCCATGTAAGCTCCGTAGCAACGTCTTGGTCGCTGTAGGGACGCTATGACAGGTCGATGTTTACAGAAATATCCCATATTTCTTGCGATCTCGCGGCGTTCTGAAAAATTAAACAACGCCGTCCCATCGCAGTGAAAACGCGGCATAGTGTGACAGGGCCTTTACTTCGGAGAGCAGTGCATGCTATACTCATCTCCCCTCTAACTGATTAACCCTCACTATGGCAAACAGCTTAGGTCCTGCCGCTAAAGCTCGTTATGAGCCATCCCTTTTGGATCTATACTGTTTGTACATGTATGGGTTTGCATGGGTTAAGAAACAGACGGGTTAACAACGATACACGTGAACTGTTCCGAACAACTGCGTTTTTAACACGCCGAGATTATCACAACTTTTGTCACTTTCTTTGACATTTCTGGAAGAAAGACAATGCCGCTGTAGCGTGAGATCTTTAAACCCGTGAGAACCTTAATACCACGGTATATCTGCGCATGCGCAAGAAGGCCGTGAGAAATGTCATCCATTTCCTGTTAGCCCCTGCCCCTAAAAAAAATAAATCTGCTTACATTACGAACTTTAAATAGAACATTTTTATCACAGGCATTATTTTTATTTATTTGTATATTTATTTATTTATTCGAAAGATGCGCGTATTAAATATGCCATAAATAGGTTTCCATGCGCTCAAAAAGAACAAAAATATGCGGGTACATGTATTTTTTTTAAATTATTACGATCCCCATTAAACTCCACTTTTATACAGTAAAACTGGGGTTTACAGCGTGTCTATTATTTTCATATTTCCGCTGGAAAACATAAATTGTAGGTACTGGTTAGAACCGTCTCGGCGAGGCGATTCTAACGAGTACCTACAACTTTTGTTTTCCAGCGGAAAAATGAAAAATATCAGAATATTTTATCTAAAAATTTGATGGTAAAATTTCAACATAGTTTAATAGGCGTGTTCTCGCAATTAATACTTTTAAAAAACAAGTTATGTGGAAATTTTAAAAATATTATTCCGCCTAAATGGATTGGAACACTGTAGCATAAACCTGGTCTCAATATAAGTGTCTTTTTACAATGATAATAATAATAACAATAAAATAATAATAATAATAATAATAATAATAATAATAATAATAATAATAATAAAATAATAACAATTATAATAAATAATAATGATAATATTAATCATAATCCGAGGCTTAGAGAAAACATGTACACTCTTACCTTTTCAGTTCTACGGTGTATTCCTAGCTTCAAAACGATGTTAAACCCTTCATGGAATTTAAATGTTGGTTATATCACCAAGGTGAATAACATGTGTGATTTATGGTTTGACATTTCCTGTTGTCCCCATGCTTATTAAAACACACTGACTGATTTTCACACCTCTTTGCTTATATGGGGTAATAATGCCTAATGTCAACCAAACAGGTTTTCTCTTGACCGTTTCAATAGAAAAATAAATAAATAATCAAATAATAATAATAGTAATAAAAAAACCACAGAAGTAATTACCGAACCCAGTACTTACTTTCAACCAATCAAAATCGACCCCACCAACCGGCGCTTGAAGAAACAGATGGGCTAATGTCCCCGTCAACACTGTATAGGTCATTTTGGAGACGATGCTTCCAATGTGGGACTTTACCCGACATTGAGATGAAATGACATCTCAAGCCCTGTCGCCCAATGAAACCAATAGGGTTTATAAGCATGGACGGGCCGACTCGCACCGCTTTGCCTGGACAGGCTTAGATCCTCTAAGCGGTTTACCAGTACTCGTGTGCGGTCTTTTTCAGCTTTGCGTGGAAGCATCATGCAGCCCATTTATTTCTTCAAGCCCCGATGGGCAGGGGCCATTCTTCGACGTTGTAGGTAGGCTTTTGTTTATTTGATTTGAGGTTTAACGTCCCCGTCAACACTGTAAAGGTCATTTTGGAGACCTTGCTTCCAATTTTGTGGGACTTTTACCCGACATTGAGATGAAATGACATCTCAAGCCCTGTCGCCCAATGAAACCAATAGGGTTTATAAGCATGGACGGTCCGCCTCGCACCGCGGTTCCTGGGCAGGCTCAGATCCTCTAAGCGGTTTACCAGTACTAGTGTGCGGGCCGGATTCAGCTCTGCCCACCAGACCATTCACCATACCTACATACCTACCTGCCTACCTAGCTACCATGCAGCTCTGCGTGGAAGCATCATGCAGCCCATATATTTCTTCAAGCCCCTATGGGCGGGGGCCGTTGTAGGTAGGTAGGAAGTTAGGTAGACAGATTTTGATTTGAGGTTTAACGTCCCCGTAAACACTGTAAAGGTCATTTTGGAGACGTTGCTTCCAATTTTAAGGGACTTTTACCCGACATTGAGATGAAATGACATCTCAAGCCCTGTCGCCCAATGAAACCAATAGGGTTTATTAGCATGGACGGTCCGCCTCGCACGGCGGTTCCTTGGCGGGCTCAGATCCTCCAAGCGGTTTACCAGTACTAGTGTGCGGGCCGGATTCAGCTCTGCGTGGAAGCATCATGCAGCCCATATATTTCTTCAAGCCCCTATGGGCGGGGGCCGTTGTAGATAGGTAGGAAGTTAGGTAGATAGATTTTGTTTGTTTGTTTGATTTGAGGTTTAACGTCCCCGTCATCACGGTACAGGCTATTTTGAAGACGTTGTTTTCATTTTTGTGTGACTTATGCCCGACATTGAGATGAAGTGACATCTCAAGCCCTGTCGCCCAATGAAACCTATAGGGTTTATAAGCATGAACGGTCCGACTCCGACCGCTTTGCCTGGGCAGGCTTAGAGTCTCTATGCGGTTTACCAGTACTCGTGTGCGGTCTGTTTCAGCTCTGTGCGGAGACATCATGCAGCCCATATATTTCTTGAAGCCCAGATAGGCGGGTGCGACAGGTAGACAGAGTGGAGGTATGCATGTAGGTAGGTTTATCACGAAAACACGCCTATTCAAATATATGTATAAAAAATTTTACAACCAAAAACGAAAATTTTCAGATTAAAATCTTGATAAATTTTCCTACTTCTGCACAAAACATAGATTGTGGATACTCGTTAGAACCGCCTCGGCGCGTCGGTTCTAACGAGTACCCACAATCTATGTTTTTTAGCAGAAATAAGACAAACAATAAATATCCCTGTAAACCCCAGTCTTACTATCTAAAAGTGGGGTTTAAGGGGATCAAAATTATACAGGCGTGTTTGCGTGATGAGGTAGGAATGGTAGGTTTGGGCTTGTGGCGATGGTTATGTAGGTAGATCTATAGGAAGGTCGTAGGTATAGGATCGTAGATAATGTATGTTTTGTTAGGTAGGTATAGGCAGGCAGGAATGTAGGTAAGAAGGTATTACGTACGTATATCGATAGGAAGGTGTGTGTGTGTGTGTGTGTGTGTGTGTGTGTGTGTGTGTGTGTGTGTGTGTGAATTCGGGTTTAACGTCGCTTTCAACAATTTTTCAGTCATATCACGACGGTGTCTGGTTGCGAAAGGGAGCTCAATGCTCAGTTTTATAGTGCTGCCTCACTGAAGTGTCATGTCCCAGACACATTACATGATACCACACCCAGTCACATTATCCTGACACTGGGTCGACCAGTCCTAGCTCTACCCCGTAAATCTGAGTGCCAAGCGAGGAGCAGCTAGTACCATTCTTAACGACTTTGGTATGTCGCGGCCCGGGATCGAACCCGTGACCTGCCGTTCCCCGGAGCGGACACTCTACCAACTGAGCTATCGGGGCCGGTCGATCGATAGGAAGGTATGTAGATGTATAGGCAGGTAGGAATGTAACTAAGTAAGTATGTTTTTGTTTGAATTGGTGGTTTAATGTCCCCGTCAACACTATTAAGGTCATGCTGGAGACGTTGCTTCCAATTTTGTGGGACCTTTACCCGACATTGAGATGAAATGACAGCTCCAGCCCTGTCGCCCAATGAAACCAAAAGGCTTTTGACGGACTGACTCATCGGCTTAGTCCATCTAAGCGGTTTACCAGTACTCATGTGTGGTCAGTTTCAGCCCTGCGTGGAAGCACCATGCAGTCCATCTATTTATCCAAGCCCCGATGGGCGGGGGTGACTAAGTCGGTATGTGCGTACGTAGGTAGGTAGGTATGCAGTCCTGCACCGCCCACCGGGGCTTGAAGAAATAGATGGACTACATGGTAGCTAGGTAGGTACGTAGGTAGGGAAATGGTCTGGTGGCTTCGTGGCTCGGTGGGCATGTAGATAGGTAGGTACGGGATCGAATATGTAACCCCAGGTCTATGAGGCCAGTAACATAACCACTACACCACGGAGGCTTCTTTCCGTATGGGATCAGACGGCCAGACATACATTTACTTATTTATACCTACCGGCCTACCTACCTAGCTAAGTACCCTATTGGTTTCATAAGGCGGTAGGACTTGAGAAGTCATTTCATCTCAATGTCGGGTAAAAGTCCAACAAATTGTTCGCAATGTCTCCAAAATGACATTCACAGTGTTGACTGGGACTTTAAACCTCAAGTCAAACAAACAAACAAACAAACAAACAAACAAACACCTACCTACCTTCCCACCAAGGCACCCCATTACCTGCCTACCTAAATCTATCCCGTCCATCGGGACTTGAAGAATTAGATGGGCTACATGATTCCCTACCACACCTGAGTACTGGTACACCGCAAAAGCCTGCCAGGCGGGTGATGCGAGTCGGACCGTCCATGAATAAAAACCTTATTGGTTTCATTGGGCGGCAGGTCTTGGATTCCAGGACATTTGCCCCCCAGGACATTTGCCCCCCAATGAATTAATCTAAAAATGGACATTTGCCCCCCAGTTGGAAATGCGACCCGGACATTTGCCCCCCCCCCCCCCCGAGCTAATTTTTGGTATGGACATCTGCCCCCCAGTGCTTATTTTACAGGTGGACATTTGCCCCCCACTGCTTATTTGCCCCCCAGATAGACCAGGGCTAACACAAAGGAGGAAAATAATGTATTTGTTGGTTTATTATCATCAGAAATACAAAATGTTAAGCAATTAATTACTCCATCTGTAAACGGTAACCCCTACCTTTACAAGCAGTATAGATCCAGATCAAAACAAAATGTTAGGCAACAAATTACTCTATCTATATAAATATTAATCCCATAATAATCTTTACTGTTTGTCATGCAGTTTGCTAATTTATTCAGCAGGATAATGGTTAAGCAAGTCAGCAACAGAACCATATATTGAGTTTGTGCCTCACTGAGGGTCCATTGTCAGACGCCTATTTCTACAATGGAAACTCAAGTGGTTTTTACACTGGATACACTGATGGTTAATTCTTGAAGTAATTGAAAGGATCTTGAATGGGCTGTAAAACCATAACCAAAATGTTATCATGTAAATTAAGTAGCTATATACAAGTCTGTATAATGAATAGCCTTGCAAGTTAATGGTAATGCAAGACTTATTTTTATTTATTTTATTTAGAGAGAATACAAAAAATATGGAATGGTAGATGTATCAGGCAGCGGGTTGGGGGGCAAATGTCCCTTTCTGAAATAAGCAGTTGGGGGCAAATGTCCACTGTAAAATAAGCCCTTGGGGGCAGATGTCCATAATAAAAATAAGCTCGGGGGGGGGGGGGCAAATGTCCGGGTCGCATTTTCAACTGGGGGGCAAATGTCTTTATTTTTAGATTAAGTCATTGGGGGGCAAACGTCCTGGGGGGCTAACGTCCGGATACCCAGGTCTTGAGATGTCTTTTCATCTCAAAGTCGGGTCCCACGAAATTGAAAGCATCGTCTCCAAATGACCTATATAGTATTGACGGGGACGTTAAACCTCAAATCAAACCTACCAACATCCCTCCTTACCTACCTACCTACCTACCTAACTACCTACCTACCTTACCTACCTACCTACCTACCAAGATACATATCCTTACCTACCTACTTAAATCTACCCCGCCCATCGGGACTTGAAGAAATAGATGGGCTGCATGATGCCCGACCGCACATGAGTACTGGTAAACCGCTTAAGCCTGCCCAGGCAAAGTGATGCGAGTCAGACCGTCCATGCATATAAACCCTATTAGCAGCATGTCTTGAGATGTCCTTTTATCTCAGTCGGGTCCCACGAAATTGGAAGCATCGTCTCCGAATGACCTATATAGTATTGAAGGGGACGTTGAACCTCAAACCCAGCCTATCTACCTACCCAGCCACCCATCTTCTTTACCTATCTAGCCACCAAACCACCTACCTATTTACTAACCTACCTATACAACGTCAAAGCAGAAGTTAGAAGTACGAAGTCAGCTTACCCCCGATCATTAGGGCGTGAAGAAATATATGGGCTGCACGAGGCTTCCACGCAGAGCTGAAACCGACCGCACACGAGTACTGGTAAACCGCTTAGAGAATCTAAGCCTGCCCAGGCAAAGCGGTGCGTGTCGGACCGTCTATGCTCATAAACCCTATTGGTGTCATTGGGCGACAGGGCTTGAAATTTCATTTCATCTCAATGTCGGGAAAAATTGGAAGCAACGTCTCCAAAATGACCTTATACAGTGTTGACGGGGACGTTAAACCTCAAATCAAACAAAACGAACAAGAAATGTCCCTACAGTTTTATTTATTTATTTCATTTATTTTTTCTTTTTTGTAATTTGATAATCAACACCACCATATATGAATACGGACCATTTCGACCCTAAGTCCAGTCGCCCTGAGTGATCTCGGGCGTTCCAGTTTGACTTTGGTCAAGTCGGAACCCAATATAAGTTCAGCTTGACAGGGTTGTCTTTAATCAAGATAATATCCTTCTACATTCTATAGTAGTTGTTTGTTATTGGAGCCCCGCCAATCGGGGCTTGGTGAATAAATAAATAAATAAATAAATAAATAAATAAATAAATAAAATCACTAGTAACACAGCTTCTAATTTAAAGTTTAATTAATGTGCCAGCATAACTTGTCATTTAATATACTAAGAGAGTTTCGATACCCCAGTCTCTTAAAGAGTTATCGTATTACAATTCTCACAGCTGAATTCTCTCACACCCCTCCGTGAGGGATTTCAGCCACTTCCGGTGCGACTGAAGAATCTCATGGGATCAATAATCTCACGCTACACCGGAACTTCGGAAACTACGTCCGGCAGTGGAGTTGTTACTGTTAAAATGTGTGTGATAGCCTTGATTTCTTTTGATACATGCGCAGAAAAGGAAATAAAATGTTTACTAACAAGCAGAAGACGGCCTTTGATCTGATAAAAAAACACACACAAAAAAAAAAAAACAAGGCCCAACTGGGCCCAACTGCCTTGTTTATGCCCAGGCCGGTGTAGCGTGAGATCTTTAAACCCGTGAGAACCTTAATACCAAGGTATATCTGCGCATGCGCAAGAAGGCCGTGAGAAATTTCATCCATTTCCTGTTAGCCCTTGCCCCTTACAGCGGCGTTTATTATTTTCATATTTTCGCTGGAAAACTAAGATTGTAGGTACTCGTTAGAACCGTCTCGGCGAGGCGATTCTAACGAGCACCTACAATCTATGTTTTCCAGCGGAAATATGAAAAAATCAGAATATTTTATCTAAAAAATTGATGGTAAAATTTCAATATATTTTTAAGGGGCGTGTTCTCGCAATTAATACTTTTAAAAAACAAGTTCTGTGGAAATTTTAAAATTATTCTTCTTACTTAATGGATTGGAACACTGTAGCATAAGACTGATCTCAATATAAGTGCCCTTTTTCAATAATAATAATAATTATAATAAATAATAATAATATTAATCATAATCCGAGGCTTAGAAAAGACATGTACACTCTTACCTTTTCAGTTCTACGGTGTATTCCTAGCTTCCAAAGGATATTGAACCCTTCATGGAATTTTAATTTTAGGTGTATACCAAGGTGATTAATATGTGTGATTTATGGTTTGACATTTCCTGTTGTCCCCATGCTTATCAAAACACACGGACTAATTTTCACACCTTTCTGCTTATATGGGGTAATAATGTCAACCAAACAGGTTTTCTCTTAACCGTTTCAATAAAAAAAAAAAAATTAAAAAAATAAAACACAAAACACAGAAGTAATTACCGAACCCACTGCTCACTATCAACCAATCAAAATCGACCCCACCAATCGGGGCTTGATGAAACAGATTGGCTGCATGGTGGCTAGGTAGGCAGGTAGGTAGGTATGTAGGTAGGGTGAATGGTCTGTTGGACATGTAGGTAGGTAGGTTGATAGGCTTACTTTTAACTTCTGTCTTCGACGTTGTTTGTTTTGTTTGATTTGAGGTTTAACGTCCCCGTCAACACTGTATAGGTCATTTTGGAGACGTTGCTTCCAATTTTGTGGGACTTTTACCCGACACCTAGATGAAATGACATCTCAAGCCCTGTCGCCCAATGAAACCAATAGGTTTTATAAGCATGGACGGGCCGACTCGCACCGCTTTGCTTTGGCGGGCTTAGATCCTCAAAGAGGTTTACCAGTACTCGTGTGCGGTCAGTTTCAGCTTTGCGTGGAAGCATCATGCAGCCCACCTATTTCTTCAAGCCCCGATGGGCGGGGGCCAACCTTCGACGGTGTAGGTAGGTAGGAAGTTAGGTATATAGATTTTGTTTGTTTGTTTGATTTGAGGTTTAACGTCCCCGTCATCACGTACAGGTAATTTTGGAGACGTTGCTTTCATTTTGTGTGACTTATGCCCAACACTGAGATGAAATGACATCTCAAGCCCTGTCGCCCAATGAAGTCTATAGGGTTTATAAGCATGAACGGTCCGACTCCGACCGCTTTGCCTGGGCAGGCTTAGAGTCTCTATTCGGTTTACCAGTACTCGTGTGCGGTCGGTTTCACCTCTGCACGGAGACATCATGCAGGTCATATATTTCCTGAAGCCCCGATGGGCGGGTGCGACAGGTAGGTAGAGTGGAGGTATGCATGTAGGTAAGTATATCACGAAAACACGCCTATTCAAATATGTTGACAAAATTTACAACCAAAAACGAAATTTTTCAGATAAATTTCTTGATATTTTTTTCCTATTTCTGCACAAAACATAGATTGTGGTTACTCGTTAGAACTGCCTCGGGGCGTCGGTTCTTACGAGTACCCATAATCTTTGTTTTTGAGCAGAAATAAGAAAATAATAACTATCCCTGTAAACCCAAGTTTTACTATCTAAAAGTGGGGTTTCAGCGTATCAAAATTACACAGGCGTGTTTGCGTGATGAGGTAGGAATGGTAGGTTTGGGCTGGTGGCGATGGGTAGGTAGGTAGATCTATAGGAAGGTCATAGTTAGGATCGTAGATGTGTATATTTTGTTAGGTAGGTAAGCAGGCAGGAATATAGGTAAGGAGGTATTATATACGTATATCGATAGGAAGGTCTGTAGACGTATAGGTAGGAAGGAATGTAACTAAGTAGGTGTGTTTTTGTTTGAACTTGGGGTTTAATGTTCCCGTCAACACTATTTAGGTCATTTTGGAGACGTTGCTTCCAATTTTGTGGGACCTTTACCCGACATTGAGATGAAATGACAGCTCCAGCCCTGCCGCCCAATGAAGCCAAAAGGCTTTGGGCCGACTGACTCATATCACTTTGCCTGGGAAAGCTATGTCCTTCTAAGCGGTTTACCAGTACTCATGTGAGTTCATGTCAGCCCTGCGTGGAAGCACCATGCAGTCCATCTATTTCTCCAAGCCCCGATGGACGGGGGCGACTAAGTCGGTTTGTACGTAGGTAGGTAGGTAGGTATGCAGTCCGGCCCCGCCCACCGGGGCTTGAAGAAATAGATGGACTGCATGGTAGCTAGGTAGGCAGTTAGGTACGTAGGTAAGGAAATTATCTGGTGGCTTCGTGGCTCGGTGGGTAGGTAGATAGGTAGGTACGGACGGACGAGGAAAGTAAGTAGGTTTTGTTTTGTTTGATTTGTGGTTTAACGTCCCCGTCAACACTGTATAGGTCATTTTGGAGACGTTGCTTCCAATTTTGTGGGACTTTTACCCGACATTGAGATGAAATGACATCTCAACCCCTGTCGCCCAATGAAACCAATAGGGGTTATTAGCATGGACGGTCCACCTCGCACCGCGGTTCCTGGACAGGCTTAGCTCCTCTAAGCGATTTACCAGTACAAGTGTGCGGGCCGGATTCAGCTCTGCGTGGAAGCATCATGCAGCCCATATATTTTTTTAATCCCCTATGGGCGGGGGGCGTAAAAGTGGGTTGGTAGGTAGGTAGGTAGGTAGGTAGGTAGGTAGGTAGGTACGAACGTACGTAGAAATGCAGTTAGGTAGGTAGGTAGGTAGATGCGGGATGGTGATGTGATAGGAAGGTAGGTAGATAGCGCGGGACAGAGGGAGGAGGGTCGTAGGTAGGTAGGACCGTAGGTAGCTAGGGTCGTAGGTATGTGAGTGAGTGTTTGAGTTTCACGTCCCACTAACAGCTAAGGTCATACGGGGACGGGACCTCGGCTTAAAGACTCATCCGAAAGTCTGGAGAAGCCCGGGATTGATCGTAGGTATGTATGTTTTGGTAAGAAGGTAGGTTGGTATGCGAGTGAGTGAGTGTTTGAGTTTGACCAGGCAAAGCGGTGCGAGTCGGACCGTCTATGCTTATAAACCATATTGGTTTCATTGGGCGACAGTCTCCAGACTTTCGGATGAGTCTTTAAACCGAGGTCCCGTCTCCGTATGACCTTAGCTGTTGGTGGGACGTAAAACTAAAACTCACTCACTCACTCATTGGGCGACAGGGCTTGAGATGTCATTTCATCTCAATGTCGGGAAAAAATCGAAGCAACGTCTCCAAAATGACCATATGCAGTGTTGACGGGGACGTTAAACATCAAATCAAACAAAACAAACAAGAAATGTCCCTACAATTATTTTTTTCTGTAATTTGATAATCAACACCACTATGAATGCGAACCATTTCGACCCTAAGTCCAGTCGCCCTGAGTGATCTCGGGCATTGCAGTTTGGCTTTGGTCAAGTCGGACCCCAAAATAAGTTCAGCTTGACAGAGTTGTCTTTAATCAAGATAATATCCTTCTATAGTATCTGTTTGTCATTGGGCCCCCGACAATCGGGGCTTGGTGAATAAATAAATAAATAAAATCACTATAGTAACACAGTTGCTAATTTCCTTAGATAGGCTCTCCAGCAGAAAATTAAAGTTTATTTAATGTGCCAGTATAATTTATCATTTAATATACTAAGAGAGTTTCGATACCCCAGTCTTTTAAAGAGTTATCGTATTACACTTCTCACGGCTGAATTATCTCACACCCCTCCGTGAGGGATTTCAGCCGCTTCCGGTGCGACTGAAGAATCTCACGGGATCAATAATCTCACGCTACACCGGGACGGGCGTTATCGAGGAGATTGCCATGCTCCGTATTGAAAGGGAAATGTTTGTCAGTTTCTTGCACAAAGGGTATCGTATAAAATCTATGTGTTTTTGCCAGAGTGCTAAAGAACGTGTGTACATGACGTTTGTTTGTTTGTTTGATTTGAGGTTTAACGTCCCCGTCAACACTGTAAAGGTCATTTTGGAGACGTTGCTTCCAATTTTGTGGGACTTTTACCCGACATTGAGATGAAATGACATCTCAAGCCCTGTCGCCCAATGAAACCAATAGGGTTTATTAGCATGGACGGTCCGCCTCGCACTGCGGTTCCTGGACAGGCTTAGATCCTCTAAGCGGTTTACCAGTACTAGTGGGGGCCAGATTCAGCTCTGCGTGGAAGCATCATGTAGCCCATATTTCTTCAAGCCCCTTTGAGCGGGGGTCGCTGTGTACATGACGTCGTCACCATATGTTTTGTTATCCATGCAATTAGGGGAGCAGCTTCTCAGTTTACCCTTAAATGTACATTTTTAACAGTCAGAATGACATGTCCTTATCAACTTTTAATGAAATGGACATTTAATTTGTCATCAAACTGCTGTCAAGTGTCAAAGAAAGCAGGTCATGAAATGTACATGCATTGGTTTTTATTTCATGCGTAGCACTTTACATGTAAACGGATGCTTTAGACACAAACTTTAGCGGCTCACTGGAAAAATGTTAACGATAGTCTCCAGGAGGTATGAATATTAAAATACTGACATTTTGTTGTGTTACATTGGTGTGAATGTGCTTTATCGCTTATTTGTGCAGTTCACAACGCATTCTTTAAAGTTTTCGGACCGGCCCATCGGGGCTTAAAGAAATAAGTGGGCTGTGTGACGCTTCCAAGCAGAGCTGAAACCGACCGCACGCGAGTACTGCTAAACCGCTCAAAGAATCTATGCCTGCCCGGGCAAAGCGGTGCGAGTCAGACCGTTCATGCTTATAAACCCTATTGGTTTCATTGGGCGACAGGGCCTGAGATGTCAATTCATCTCAATGTCGAGTAAAAGTCCCACAAAATGGATTCAACGTCTCCAAAATGACCTGTTGATGGGCACTTTAAACGTCTAATCAAACAAATAAATTCCTTAAAGTGTTTGGGTGAGAAAAATAATATATATTGCGGTCGTGGCTTCGGGCTCGTTTTCAGTGAATTAAAGTCTCATGCTCGACAAAACCCTACATGATACTTAACTGAACTGAAAACTTGCTTGAAAATTCCTTGTTTCGGCCTTAATCCCATCATACATTCTATTATTCAGTTCTAATCTAAGCAGGAAACGGCCCCGCCCATCGGGGCATGAAGAACTGATGCTTCCACGCAGAGCTGAAACCGACCCGCACACGAGTACTGGTAATCCGCTTAGAGCATCTAAGCCTGCCCAGGCAAAGCGGTGCGAGTCGGCCCGTCCATGTTAATTAACCCTATTTGTTCATTGGGCGGCAGGGTTTGAGATGTCATTTCATCTTAAGGTCGGGTAAAAGTCCCACAAAAATTGGAAGCAACGTCTCCAAAATGACCTTTGCAGTGTTGACGGGGACGTTAAACCTCAAATCAAACAAACAAATCTAAGCAGGAAAATTGATGAACTGTTAGTATTTAAAAATAGCGAGCATTATAAATTTAACGCTCGACTGAATTGAGCATGAAAAAAGTTTTATAACCTTTAAATAGCCTAGTCGAGAAACAGTAAGATTGGAATGCCGCTTTATTCAACAGCACCAAAATCAAATGTCCTATATATTGAAAAGGACCCATTTCTCACTTACTTTCCAATACCACGGGGGTAATACCATTTTCTATACCTGTGTTGTCGACCGAGCCGGTACTGTGTAAAGCTGCTGTCGACCGAGAAATACGGCTTTCGACCGAGCAGTACGGATGTCGACAGAGGGGGTCTTCGATTTTGATGCACTTGGAGAGGCGAAAACGTTAGTTTAAACATTTACAAACGATGTCGGTGTTTTAAAGAGACAAGCTGTTAATTGTCTGTTCACTTATAGAGAGTCGTGAGTCTGAAAAACACTATAAAATACCGGTTCTTTCGAAAAAAAAATCAGTTTTCACAGAATTTCATTTATCTAATGCTTTATGAAAAGTAGGAAAGCAATAAAACACCATATATATTTTATCTACCATTTACGCTTCGACAACAACGTGGGTTTGACAAAATTCATGCACTCTGGGAGTTTTTATAGACCTTTGAAAAATGTCGGGATACGGATGTCGATAAATAGAAATACGACCGTCGATGGTATCCTAGTCTGATTAATACGACTGTCGACGAAATATACAAACTACATTTCATGTACTGCTGTTAAAATACTTGATTTATTCTATGATTATTAGTAAAATCTGCACTATAAGGCAGATTTCACTGGGAGTCATGAAGAAAAATGTATGTTTTGTGCGAACTGGTGTCTTTAAGTCGCAACAATCACCAAGAATAACTCCATCCTTAACTCTCCCATATTTAGTTTACACAACAGGCTACAAGGCTGGTTACTGATGTAAACACTTGAACATGTAAATGCCAAATGAAATTAAACTGCACAAAAATGTTGTAAACCTGTTCAGATGCTCTTGAAGAATAATGTCGGAAAGATCACAGGCGCTTGAAGTTTAAATGCTTAAACATTTCAAATTTGTTTGAAAGGCCATAACGAAATTGAATATTGACTACGTCAATATTAACATTCATGTTTAAGTTTTTTTTTTTTTTTTTTTTTTTTTGGGGGGGGGGGGGGGTTACGGCCCTTTCAAGATTATTTCACTCTATTTCAGCCGATCGTTAATCAGAGGTGGGCGAAAACCGGAGTACCCGGAGAAAACCCACCTGACCTTCCGTTGCAGAAATTGGCATCTCACATGTGACCCGAGCGAGGCTCGAACCACAGCGGTGAAAGACCTAATGATCAAGAGTCAGCGCTCTTAACCACTAGGCCACGAATGCCCGTTGTTTAGGTTTTGAGCTCAGAACTTCAAGCGCATGTGCAGAGACGAATGTTTCTCAACAAATGCCATGACAAACAGTAGGGTTGATCAGCAGACTTTACGAAAACGTGCCTATTAAAATAAATTGAAAATTTTACCCTAAAAACAATCAAAGCACTGAGAGTACTGGTGGGTCGATTGTCTCTGGTTGTAGTTAGGAAAAATGGGCCTGAGCGTGGACTGTTTCGTTTAACCCTTAAACTCCTTTACTGAAAGCAAACCGTTTAGAACATGATCAGACGCTGCGTTTTTCTGCGCCTGACCCTTAAATTCCTATACTCTAAGCAAACAGCGAAGACCCTGATCAGACGCCGCGTTCTGTGGCGTCTGATCTGGGTCTACACTGTTTGCATTGCCCAACCAATGATTCCAGCCCAGATTTTACAGTTAACCTTTTCACGTAAACACGCTGACCTCACTGCGATAAAATTCTATAAATAATCTGCGTTGATTCCTACAAATCAGTGATAGTCACGTGGACTCCAGCACTAATAGAGGTTTTGTCCTTTATATCTTTAGGTCGATTGATAAACAATCGACCAAAAAATGAAAAATTTCAGAAAAAAAAAATATCTGATACTTTTTATATTTCTGCTCAAAAATAGATTGTGTGAACGCGCGGTTCTAACAAGTATACCCAGAATCAGTGTATATGGGCAGAAATATGAAAAATAAGGTTTACCCCTGTAAACCCCGGTTTCACTATATAAAAGTGGGGTTCAAGGGGGTAAAAATTATATAGGCGTGAAGAGCTCCTTTTCCGACTACCCAAAATTCCTAAGCAGAAAAGCTCTTCAGTCCACGTGACTATCACAGTCTTGTCCGAATTACTTTTTTTATAGAAAACAGCCGCAGTGACTGAGGTCAGAGTGTTGTGTAAGAGGGTTATCTTGGAATCATAGGTTGGGCTTGGCAAACAGTGAAGACCCAGACCAGACGCCACAGAATGCGGCGTCTGATCAAGATTTGCACTATATACTTAAAAATCGGATTTCAAGGGTAAATTAAGCAGTTTAAATCACAGTCCAGGACTTTTTCCGACCTATAGTCAGCGACAATAGACCCACCAGTACTCTTAGTGCTTTGATTTTGCGTTTGTTATGTGTGCGCAAGTGCATATTTAAGTAAAGGAGGTATAGTTCGCCAACAAATAGATGGCAGTGACGTAGCTGACTATTTCAGCTATTTTACCGTTAGCCCCATAAGCTTTGCATTGTTCAGAACAAAAACAAGTCGTGACGTCACTGTCAACTATTCCTTGTCGTACAGTATAAATGGTTAACGCTGAGCAGAAATCGACCGTACATGAGTAGTGGTAAACCGCTTAGTGGGTCTTAGCCTGCCCAGGCAAAGTCGTGCGAGTTGGACCGTCCGTGCATATAATGACATTTTATCTCAATGTCGGGTAAAAGTCCCACAATATTGAAAGCAGCGTCTCCAAAATGACCCAAATAGTGTTGACGGGAACGTTAAACCTCCCTCAAACAAACAAACATAACCACATAATTGTACCGACATGTTAAGATGGTTTATCAGTTGTCTATGTTGATATTAGAACAGACTTTTTGTCATTCCTAACGGGGATTCACTGGGCAGTGTCTTGACATGTCCCGTGCTTAGCTGTATTTGAAACAAAAGTCACCTATCAGCGGTAATATGGTTTCTAATAATTTGTTTGGAATTGTGGCTCACGGTTGGTCAATGTCAGTATGGTCGTCGTGATTTCCTCACCAGATGCAGTTTTGCAGGCAGTGTCGGGCCCTGGATAACACAACGCAGAACTGTTCAAGACCGCTGTATCCTATAACTTGTCTACGGAAGGCTTTCTAAGATTTTTTTAAAAAGCTACACGTGTATATTTAAACGAAATTTAGTAATCGGCATAATATGATTTAATAGAGAAGAAGAAGAAGAAAAAGAAGAAGAAGAAGAAGACACACACCTGCGTCACTGTCACCACCAACACTTCCAATATGTCTAGGAATGGCTTTGTTGAACCGTAAATTTCTCATTTCCTAAATTTCCACCCAAATTTACATATGGTCAATTTCGAAAAATTTTGATGTCTGAATTTTCTGACTTAAAAAGAATTGGTAAGTATTCGTCACACCCTGTGAAAAACTAGTGCGACTTTTTATAGGGTGTGAAGAATTGGTATCAATTCCTCACACGTGAAGATTTCGTTGACAATGTCTGACGTGTAAAGAAATGGTAAGTAATCGTCACACCTGTGACCTGTGTTTATGGGGTGTGGAGAATTTGTACCAATTACTATTACACCTGTCTTACATGTATCGAACTGGTACCGATTCCTCACACATGAGAAGAATTGGTACCAATTTCTCACACAAGAGTGTATTTGATACCAATACTTCACACATGTGAGGAATCGGTACCAAATCCACACAGACGCCTCCGTGGTGTAGTGGTTGCGCTACTCGCCTTGTAAACTAGGGGTCGCAGGATCGATCCCTGGCTTCTCCGGACATTCGGATGAGTCTTTAAACCGAGGTGCCGTCTCCATTATGACCTTAGTTGTTGGTGGGACGAAAAACTCAAACACTCACTCACCAAATCCACACACATGTGAAGAATCTCAATTAGTTGCCTACCAACTTTCACTGGCTGTAATAGTTTCTGAAAAATTAATTATTTTAATTTTTCCTATAGAAAAGGACAGGTTGTAAAATTTGACCGTGTCTGGAGATAAGTTCGGGGTAATCCTAAGATCATCATTTTAACAAATTATGATGCGCTGGAGTCCTATCTGTTACATACAAAGTTTCTTGACTGGTCCTAGAGAAGCGTTTCAATGGTTTAACAATATATGGGTGTGATAGCCATCTTGGTCATGTGACCCAGATGTCGCGAACAAACTAGCGTTCCCCCTACCCAAAGAGGTACAAAACATGTTGGCTTTGATTGGCCAATCGATTTTCAGACATTACGAAAACACGTATGGGGCACCGTTTTACTATTTAATCCGTATTTATAGATATCCATAAACCGAATTATGGATATCCATAATTCGATTTATGGATATCCATAAATCAGCGGAATAATGGATATCCATAATTCGATTTATGGATATCCATAATTCAGATCGATTTATGGATATCCATAATTCGAATTATGGATATCCACAAATCACCGCCAAAGCTTTTGGTGTAATGATTTCTCCCTAAAACACGTGATTGTTTATTGTACAAATCTTCAAAATCTTCAAGGCCTTCATCATCGCTGGAAGATGATGGCCGGTCAAAGGGACCTATCTGCCATGCAGCCTTTTCAGCCCGTAAGGCTTCCAAAGCAACGGACGGCATACGCTGAACGCCCGCCATGTGTGCAGTTAAATATCGGAACCATCCGTAAGATCTGGAAATTCTGGTCAACGCATCCGGTCCCTCTGGAATCACCTCTATGAGGACTGCGCACCTAATCGGACGAAAGATTATAATGATCCAAACAGGCAATCCGCGCATGCTTTCTGGAGAAAAATGCACACGGTCGTTATATATAGTATTAACATATATCCATATAACACTCTTTTTGACGGCCCCTGCCCATCGGGGCTTGAAGAAATAGATGGGCTGCATGATGCTTCCACGCAGAGCTGAAACCGACCCGCACACGAGTACTGGTAAACCGCTTAGAGGATCTAAGCCTGCCCAGGCAAAGCGGTACGAGTCGGTCCGTCCATGTTAATAAACCCTATTGGTTCAGTTGGGCGACAGGGCTTGAGATGTCATTTCATCTCCAGGTCGGGTAAAAGTCCCACAAAATTGGAAGCAACGTCTCCAAAATGACATTTACATTTACAGAGTTTACGGGGACGTTAAACCTCAAATCAAACAAACAAATCCTCTTCTTGAGATGTATGGAGTACCAAGCAGATTCAGATATATCTCCTGGCCACCGCCCATTGGGGCTTGGAGAAATAGATTTGGCTGCATGAGCTGAGAGTACTGGTAAATCGTTTAGAAGGTCTAAGTCTGTCCAATGGGCGACAGGGATTGAGATGTTTGTTTGTTTGTTTGTATTTGAATTTAACAGCACAGTCAACACTAATTTAGGTCATTTTTGAGCCGGTTAGTTTACCTATCTACACTTTTCCTGGGCAGGCTTATACGTAAGCAGTTAACCAGTACAGTGCACATCCTTTCGCCAGAAACTGACAACTGCCCTGCTTGAATCAGCGGAAGGGAGAGAATGACTATAGAAATTATTTCATGATCAATCTCCACGAAAGAATGTTGCCGACCCCGGCAGGTATCGAACCCGCTTCCTCCTGATCACCAGTCAGACGCGCATCCGACTGAGCTACCGAAGCCGGCGGGATTGAGATGTCATTTAGTCTCAATGAAGGCTTAATGACCAACATAACTTGAAGCAACGTCTCCAAAATGCCCTAAATAACATTGAAGGGGACGTTAAACATCAAAACAAACAAAACATATCTCTCCCACACCATAGGCCACCACTAAGCCTACCCGACATTTCCTCCCTCTCCATCCCGGCTTTTATTACACACCTAAATCGGAAATCTGACGCGAATAGTCGAGTTTGTTTTTTTTTTTTCGCAAAGGGAATATATTAGGTTTATATGCAGAGGAGAATTATGGATATCCATAATTCGATTTATGGATATCCATAAATCAGCCGAATAATGGATATCCATAATTCGAATTAAGGATATCCATATTTCGATTAATGGATATCCATATTTCGATCGAAATTAATGATATCCATCAAACGATTTATGGATATCCATAATTCGATTTATGGATATCCATAATTTGATTTATGGATATCCATAAATCAGCCGAATAATGGATATCCATAATTCGATTTATGGATATAAATAAATCGAATAATGGATATCCATTATTCGATTTATGTATATCATTAATTCACATCGATTTATGGATATCCATAAATAATTATGGATATCCATAAATACGGAATAAATAGTAAAACGGCGCCCCATAAACACGCCTCTCAATATGAAACTTTTCGCACTGAATTTTGCTTATTTCTGCTCTAAACATAGATTGAGGCCACTCGTTAGAATAGCCTCGACGAGGCGGTTCTAACGAATACCCACAATCTGATTTTGCTGAAATTAGAAAAATAATATATACGCCTGTAAACCCCAGTGTAACTATATAAAAGTGGGGTTTACGGGGGTCAATATTACATAGGCGTGTTTTCGTGATGGATGAGATGTTTGCAGAATGTGAACGGACGACGACGGATGCCGGGGCATGATTATACTCACTTGCTGAGCTTGCGGCTAGGTGAGCTAAAAACCTAATGACCAATCTCATTGTTGACGGGCCTCCGTGGCCTAGTGGTTAAGAGCGTTGACTCGTTAAGAGCTTTGACTCTTGATCATTAGGTCTCTTCACCGCTGTGGTTCGAGCCTCGCTCGGGTCACAAGTGAGATGCCAAATTCTGCAACGGATGGTCAGGTGGTTTTTCTCCGGGTACTCAGGTTTTCGCCCACAAAGTTGGAAGAAACGTCTCCAAAATGACCTTTACAGTCTTGACGGGGACGTTAAACCTCAAATCAAACAAACAAAACAAAGCAACGATAGTTCATTATCAATCAGCCATTTCAAACAAACAAACAAACAAAGCCTGACGAAGAATGCAAAAGTATTTCATTGTTTAACTGGGGTTAATTTCCAGTAAATCTGTCCCTTAACACTCGTTGAATCATCGACATCCGTACCCAGTAACGTCGACAACTGTACCCCGCAAACTTTCACTTCATCGACAGCCGTATCGATGAAACTATAAACAGTTCCACAGATCCATATAAAGACATGTTGACACACAAATAAAAGGTTATCGCGTATGTAAATGATGTATCTGCATCATTTCGTCCTCGGTATTCCATTACACTGAATAAGAGCCACGCATTTCCCCGAAAGTACTTATTTTATATATTTTCCCGTTTAATTCCGCTAAGCGTCAAAACAGGCTATCAGTCAGACTTCCAAAACACTTGAAACAACAGCAAACTATTTCACAAACGATTGGACACCACAAAAATGGACAGACATACATGTACACAAAAATAACACATTTACAGCGAATTTATCGACTACCCTCCTCTGTCGACATCCGTACTGCTCGGTCGACAACCGTATTTCTCGGTCGACAGCAGCTTTACACAGTACCGGCTCGGAAGCCCCCGCCCATAGGGGCTTGAAGAAATATATGGGCTGCATGCTTCCACGCAGAGCTGAATCCGGCCCGCACACTAGTACTGGTAAACCGCTTAGAGGATCTAAGCCTGTCCAGGAACCGCGGTGCGAGGCGGACCGTCCATGCTAAAAAACCTATTGGTTTCATTGGGCGACAGGGCTTGAGATGTCATTTCATCTCAATGTCGGGTAAAAGTCCCACAAAATTGGAAGCAACGTCTCCAAAATGACCTTTACAGTGTTGACGGGGACGTTAAACCTCAAATCAAACAAACAAACAGTACCGGCTCGGTCGACAACACAGGTATAGAAAATGGTATTACCCCCGTGAATACACTCTAGGCTAATACAAGTACTTTTCAACAGATCTAAGCACTTCACAATCAAACCTTTCATAAAAGTCATCTATTTTAAGGCATTCAAGTTCTGCAACGGAAGGCCTGTTTTTTTTTTTTTTTTGTTTTTTTTTTTTTTTTTACCGGATACTACGGTCTTCGACCACATGGGATTAACAATCGGCTCAATATGAGTGAAATAAACTCGAAAGGACCGAAAAAATGATTCCCGCTCCAGACCCGCCCCCCCCCCCCTCCACCCCCCTAAAAATCAAGGTAGATATGCTATAGCTTATTCTGACCTTTTTTGTTTGCCGTGTTGTGGTGCCTATTCAGATTAATACAAACTTGCTGAGCAGAAGAATTGGGCAGTGTTTTTTTTCTTACCCAAGCCCCTACATAAATGGATTTGGCCGAATTCATAAATAGAAGCGTCCACTTCAGAAACTCGCGGATGAGAGAGCATGTGTGTGTCGCACTGTAGGGGTTCTGTCCCCTTAAATCACCCAATGGGCCCAACCTCAATAGTGCTTATTGTCATTTACTGGCCATTAGCGACCCAGGATCAAATTTCAAAACATAAAAAGGAATATGTTGCAATAGGGAACAAATTGTTTCCATGCTGCATCATTTTGAACATTTACGTATTGGTGGCATTTTAACAAGCTAGCTGTTTTTTTAGCTCACCTGGGCCGAAGGCTCCGGGGGAGCTTATAGTATAGTGGGTCCTCTGTCATCCGTCCGTCCACACTTTTGAGCAGCTATATCTCTGCAGCCTGCAGGCTGATCTCAATCATTTCTCATCTATAGCATGCTTCAGGTGGGGCATTGATGAAATTAGCTTTTTTTTTTGAAATCGCATGAAAACTTTGGTTGCTATATATGGCAATCACAAGTTCTAATAGACTTACAATGGGAAAATGCTTGTCATCACCGTAGCCCCTTCAGTTTTGATCGGATCTTTCTGAAACTTATATGTAAAGTTGCTGGGGATAAAATCTCGGATGAGTTCGAAAACCAGCCAAGTTGGTCCATTTATCACAGAGTAACGTCCCTTTGATTGCTGAAAATGCCGATTTTTGACCTTGTCAGCACCGTAGCCCTTTCATTTTTGATCGGATCTTTCTGAAACTTATATGTAAGGTGGCTTGGGATAAAACCTCGGATGAGTTCGAATATCGGCCAAGGTGGCCTATTTACTATATAGTTATGTCCCTTTGATGGCTGAAAATGTCGATTTTTGACCTTGTCATCACCGTAGCCCCTTCAGTTTTGATCAGATCTTTCTGAAACTTATATGTAAGGTGACTGGGGATAAAACCTAGGATGAGTTCGAATACCGGTCAAGTTGGCCCATTTATCATAGATTTACGTCCTTGTCATCACCATACCCCTTCAGTTTTGATCGGATCTTTCTGAAACTTATATGTAAGGTGGCTGGGGATAAAATCTTGGCTGAGTTCGAAAACAGGCCAAGTCAGCCTATCTATCGTAGAGTTATGTCCCTTTGATGGCTGAAAATGTTAATTTTTGACCTTGTCATCACCGTAGCCCCTTCAGTTTTGATCGGATTTTTCTGAAACTTATATGTAAGGTGGCTGGGGATGAGACCTCGGATGAGTTCGAAAACTGGCCAAGTTGGCCCATTTATTTTAGAGTAACATCCCTTTGATTGCTAAAAATGCCAAATTTTGACCTTGTCATCACCGTAGCCCCTTCAGTTTTGATCGGCTCTTTCTGAAACTTATATGTAAGGTGGCTGGGAATAAAACCTTGGATGAGTTTGAATACTGGCCAAGTCGGCACATTTATCATAGGGTTACGTGCCTTTGATTGCTTAAAAATGCATATTTTCGACCTTGTTAGCACTGCTGCCCCTTCAGTTTTGATCGGATCTTTATGAAACTTACAAACAAATAAATCGGGCAGAAAAGCTCGGAGGAGTTTGAAAACTCGTGAGGTTTGCCTATTTGTCACAGAGTAACAGCCCCTTGATTGCAGCAGTTAATTGCTTATTTTTGAACTTGTCATCACCATAGCCCCATCAGTTCATATCGGATCTTCTTAGCAAGTCAGGAATAAAAGCTTGGATGCGTTTGAAAACTGGTGAGGTCAGCCTATTTATCATTGAGTTACATTCTACTTGATTTGCAGAAATTGTTTACTCTGTCATCACCATGTCCTTCCATTAATCCTTCAGTAAAGGTTGTCACTTCCTGAAACTTTGAATCTGTTAGCTCAGGTGAGCGATACAGGGTCCTCTTGTTTTATTTCTGTCTACACAAGCATGAGTGAAGCTGTTTGGAAAATAACACAAAACGTCCACGATTTCAACAAAAAATACATTTCACTTTTACTGAGTCCGGTAAGGAGATAACTACGGCTAATCCCTGCCTTCCTAAATTTAACCACCCACCTAGCTCAGTGCCTCAGATGCTAAAGGTCCCAGGTTCGATCCCCAGCAGCGGTGACAAAATTTCGGCGTCAGAACACGTTCCATTGGCATAATAAATTTTGCAGGTATGAATATCATAAAGTGGATCGCCCTTCGAATCTGAACGTTAACTGGAGACCCCTGTGCAGGGAGAACCATCCCCTGTGCAGGTTAAAGAACCCTACCGTAATTACATGGTGACTGTGTACTCTTTCGGTCTTCAAAACTGGAGTATATGCAGTATACAACGTCTGTGTCCCCTCTTTGGGTTTAGTTGAAAATGGAAGAAAAATAGCGATAATGCTCATTTGTCACTACTTCGAACGGTATAAAAATTAAACAGCACCGGTCGTTCCGGTCGTTAGTTCATCGATAGAGTAGCCCGGAATCAGCAGAAAAACCAAGCTTCGTGACGATTGTTTTCTTGATCTGTTACATAAAGCGATGTAAAAGTAGTAAAGTCTAAATTTGGAGCTGCAAATACATCATTTTGGATTCAAATTGGTCAAGAGAGGTTCATTTTAATGAAAGACATCAGTTGAAAGCGAAAAAAGTTTCCTCCGTAACACTAGTTCGCTTGTGATTGATGAAAACCTGAAAATTTTTGTCACACGTTTATGCCGAATTTTGCATAGCTGAGGTAATCCATGCGAGAAAAACATGTTTCCTGCAAGTGACAGACAGAGGCGGATTATTGTTGTAAAGTGGACATATTTAACTTGTATAATTCGTAATAAGCAGGTGAAAAACTGCATTTGCGAAAAAGATACACTGGGTAAAATGAGGTAACCCCCCAAAAAATGGAGTCGAAGTTTCCCCCCTTGTCTCTAATATAGTACCAAAAAAAAAAAAAAAAAAAAAAAAAAAAAAATATTTTTTTTTTTTCATTTTTTTTTATTATTATTTTTTCATGATTCAAGCCCCTATGACTGAAACAGCAGCATTTAGTCGACTTTTTAATTGGCCGAAACTAGCTTGTCTGGCCCAGATAACATGTGCACTCCATATTTCCCAGTTCTGTGGTGTATTCCTTGCTTCCAAAGGATAACCCTTTCTAATTGTTTCTGCGTATCCCGATCCCATACTAAAATATATTCAAAGTCAATATTAGAGAGAGAATACCAAGCACACTTTTCAGAACTTTGAATAAGTCTTCGTAACCAGGAAATTTAACATTAATCATTCGTAACCACCCCCCCCCCCCTCCCCCGCATTAACATCTTTAATTATAACGTTACGTTTAATTCTATCAGGACCGGAATTCGATAAAGTCCTTTCCAACAGTTTAATAAAGTCTCCTGATGGGTTGGGTAGTGCCAAAAAGAGGTGAGTGAACTTAGACAGTGTTAGTGATTTAATCACAGTTACTCGGCCAAATAATGTGAGTTTTCTTTTAGACCACTGTACAAATATATTTTCCATTTTGTTCAAAATTTCATGTTGATTTAGATACCAAATATCAAATGCTTCACTAGAAAAAGTCACTCCTAATATCTTAAAGGGTCCTTGTGTCCAATCTAACTCATAATTCGCACATAGTCGGTTTTCTGAATGACTTAATGCTCCTATCCAAATAGCTTTTGTTTTCTCAACATTAATTTCTAAACCGGATATCCTATAAAAATTATTTAATACGTTCAAAGCCGTTTTTAATGATTTTTCACTCCCATCCAGAAATATCTGAGTATCATCAGCGTACTGACTTAATTTATACTGTTTATTGCTAATAAGTATTCCTGTAATATCTTGTTTTTTTCCGAATCATTTTACCTAAAGTTTCAGAACATAATTTATCATATGACGTCGCGTCTGAGAGTGTAATAAAGTCATGTATTATTTTCGATAATCCACTTGTGGATTAAATATGCAAATTAGCTAGATACGTCCCGTAACGTTACATGTACGACGTGACGTCGCGTTTACTAACGGCGGAATGTTGACATTTTTGTAAACAATCGTGAATAAATTACGCTTTTAATGTCATATGATAAATAGAATCTTGCATTCGTGCTCATGTATTATAAAATTTATTAAACTCGTTGAGAAAAAGGGATAAAATGCTCGGCAAAGCCTCGCATTTTATCCCTTTTCCTCAACTCGTTTAATAAATTCAATAATACATGAGCACTCATGTAAGATCCTCTATATAAAATATGTAGGGTGATACTGGATCACCTTGTCGACAGCCACGGTTTAAGTTGAAACTTTCTGACATATGTCCATTCTGAATAATATATGATTCTGCGCCTTTCTGAAATATTTTAATCCATTTTTGTATGGAAGGTCCAAAATTATAATAAGCCAATGTTTTCTTGTATGAATTTCCATGAAACGGTGTCAAATGCTTTCTCAAAATCTATAGATAAAATCGTCTGCACTCTGTGTCAGTAAAGAATTGATTAATTATAGTAAAAGTTGGTACAATATATCATTACAACATACCACAGATTTGGTTAGATTTTGGTCACTTTGACCATTTTAAAGGTAACAGACCCCACACAACAGTCAATTTTGGACTAAAAATAGCTTTTCTGCAGTCTATCTCATTAACGAATTGATTAATTTTAGTCAAACCTACTACAATATATCATTATAACATACCACAGATTTGACTAGATTTTGGTGACCTTGACCTTTTTACAAGGCCACAGGCCCCAAAAACAGTCAATTTTGGGCCAAACATAGCTTGTCTGCACTAAAGTCAAATGGGTGTTTAAGATATATTTATGGTGGGGGACATTGCTTTCCTCTGAAAATATTTCTAGCAACTACATTGTACCGTTTGTCTTCGTCATCATTCTAATCGTCACCGTCATAATCATTTTTCTTTTGGCTGTAAATGGCACGCTCTTTCCTTTATACGGTCACCACCCATTGGGGCTTGAAGAAATAGATGGGCTGCATGATGCTCCCAAACAGAGCTGAAACTGACCGCACAACCGCTACGAGGATCTAAGCCTGCCCAGGCAAAGCGGTGCAAGGCGGACCGCCCATGCTTATAAACCCTATTGGTTTCATTGGGCGGCAGGGTAAAAGTCCCTCAAAATTGGAAGCAACGTCTCCAAAATGACATATACAGTGTTGACGGGGACGTGAAACCTCAAATCAAACAAACACATTTTCCTTTACAAGATGATGTCTGTGGAAAAATATAATTAGCTGATAAAGTGGATTTGTTTTTGTTTTGTGTTTTTGTTTGTTTTGTTTGTTTTTTTTCACAAAGTTTCACCACATATAAAGTGGATTTAAAAAAAAAACAAGAGGGCCATGATGGCCCTGGATCGCTCACCTGATCCATAGAGTAACAATTGGGCCCCAAGGAGGGCCATTATTGACCCCAGGGCTATAATGTGCATAATATTGAGGGAGGTCTAAAAAGGTGAAGCTTCATACCAAATATCAACAAAGGCTATAATTTGAACAATCTAGGCAAATGTCCACTAGATGAATGTACACACCAAATATCAAAGACCTGGGCCTTGCAGTTTCAGAGAAGAAT
The DNA here is from genome assembly GCA_963580285.1 of Lucinisca nassula. Classification (NCBI taxonomy): domain Eukaryota; kingdom Metazoa; phylum Mollusca; class Bivalvia; order Lucinida; family Lucinidae; genus Lucinisca; species Lucinisca nassula. The sequence continues at coordinate 125,335,889 of OY757010.1, read as the reverse complement.
ATTATTTTAAAGATATTCCCTACATAAGCCTGTAAAACCAAATGGCCTTGGGGCGGGGGCATTTTTGGTCTCAGGGCTATAATTTAAACAATCTTGATAGAGGTCCACTAGCTGAAGCTTCACACCAAATATCAAAGACCTGGGCCCTGCTGTTTCAGAGAAGAAGATTTTCAAAGATTATCACTAGATAAGTCTATGTAAAACCAAAGGGCCCCGGGGCCGGAGCATTTGTGGCCCGAGGGCTATAATGTGAACAATCTTGTTAGAGGTCCACTAGATGAAGTCCCATACCAAATATTAAAGACATAGGTCTTGCAGTTTCAGAGAAGAAGATTTTTAAAGATTTTCCCTATGTAAGTCTATGTAAAACCAAAGGGTCTCGGGCGGGGGCATTTTTGGCCCCAGTGCTATAATTTGAACAATCTTGATAGAGGTCAACTATATGAAATTTCACACCAAATATCAAAGACCTAGGTTTTGTGGTTTCAGTGAAGAAGATTTTTCAAGATTTTCCCTATATAAGTCTATGTAAAACCAAAGGGCCCTTGAGCGTGGGCATTTGTGGCCCCAGGGCTATAATTTGAACAATCTTGGTAGAGGTCCACAAGATGAAGCTTCATACCAAATATCAAAGACCTGGGCCTTGTGGTTTCAGAGAAGAAGATTTTTAAAGATTTTCCCTATATAAGCCTATGTAAAACCAAAGAGCCCCTGGGCGTGGGCATTTTTATCCCCAGCACTATGTGAACAATCCTGGTAGGGGTCCACTAGATGAAGCTTCATACCAAATAGCAAAGACCTGTGCTTTGTGGTTTCAGAGAAGAAGATTTTAAAGTTTTTCCCTATGTACATGATATAAGCCCATGTTAAACCAAAGGGCCCCGGGGCGGGGGCATTTTTGGCCCCAGAGCTATAATTTGAACAATCTTGGTAGAGGTCCACTAGATGAAGCTTCATATTAAATATCAAAGACCTTGGCCTTGCGGTTTTAGAGAAGAAGATTTTTAAAGATTTTCCCTATATAAGTCTATGTAAAACCAAAGGGCCCCGGGGCAGGGGCATTTTTGGTCTCAGGGCTATAATTTGAACAATCTTGATAGAGGTCCACTAAATGAAGCTTCATACCAAATATCGAAGACCAAGGGCTTGTGGTTTCAGAGAAGAAGATTTGTTAAAGATTTTCCCTATATAAGTCTATGTAAAACCAAAGGGCCCTGCAGCGGGGGCATTTTTGGCCCCAGGGCTATAATTTGAACAATCTTGGTAGAGGTCCACAAGATGAAGCTTCATACCAAATATCAAAGACCTGGGCCGTGTGGGTTAGAGGAGAAGATTTTTAAAGATTTTCCCTATATAAGCCTATGTAAAACCAAAGGGCCCCTGGGTGGGGGCATTTTTATCCCCAGCACTATTATGTGAACAATCCTGGTAGGGGTCCACTATATGAAGCTTCATACCAAATAGCAAAGACCTGAGCCTTGTGGTTTCAGAGAAGAAGATTTTAAAGTTTATCCCTATATAAGCCCATGTTAAACCAAAGGGCCCCGGGGCGGGGGCATGTTTGGCCCCAGCACTATAGTTTGAACAATATTGGTAGCGGTCCACTAGATGAAGCTTCATATATAATATCAAAGACCTTGGCCTTGCGGTTTCAGAGAAGAAGATTTTTAAAGATTTTCCCTACATAAGTCTATGTAAAACCAAAGGGCCCAGGGGCGGGGGCATATTTGGCAACAGCACTATAATTTAAACAATCTTGGTAGGGGTCCACTAGATGAAGCTTCATACCAAATATCAAAGACCTGGGCCTTGCGGCTTCAGAGAAGAAGATTTTTAAAGATTTTCCCTATATAAGCTCATGTGAAACCAAAGGGCCCCGGGGCGTGGGCATTTTTCGCCCCAGCACTATAATTTGAAAAATCTTGGTACGGGTCTACTTGATGAAGCTTCATTCCAAATATCAAAGACCTGTGCCTATCGGTTTCAGAGAAGAAGATTTTTAAAGATTTTCCCTATATAATCCTATGTAAAACCAAAGGGACCCGGGGCGGGGACATTTTTGGCCCCAGCACTATAATTTGAACAATCTTGGTAGGGGTCCACTAGATGAAGCTTCATACCAAATATCAAAGACCTGGGCCTTGTGGTTTCAGAGAAGAAGATTTTTTAAGTTTTCGGTGAAAAAAAAAAATTTGGCTCCTGTGACCTTGATGTGCAACAGACCGGAATCATTTGAACAACTTTGAAAGGGGACCACCTAAGGATCATTCCTGTCAAGTTTGGTCAAAATCCGATAAGTGGTTTAGGAGGAGATGTCGTTTGAAGAAATTGTTTACACACGGATGACAGACAAAAAGTGATCCTTATATAAAACACAAGAGGGCCCAGAGGGCCCTGAATCGCTCACCTGAGAATTAGTGTCTCCAGTATATTCTAGGCCCGAGGGCTATAATTTGAACAAACTTGGAAATGGTCCACTAGATGAAGCTTCATACCAAATATCAAAGACCTGGACCTTCTGGTTTCAGACAAGAAGATTTTAAAGGTTTTCCCTATATAAGCCTATGAAAAACCAAAGGGTCCCGGGGTGGGGGCATTTTTGGCCCCAGGGCTATAATTTGAACAATCTTGAAAGAGATCCACTAGATGAATCTTCACACCAAATACCAAAGATCTGGGCATTGCGGTTTCAGAGAAGAAGCCTATGTAAAACCAAAGGCCCCCGGGGCGGGGGCATTTTTGGCCCCAATGCTATAATTTGAACAATCTTAGTAAAGGTCCACCAGGTTAAGCTTCACACCAAATATTAAAGACCTGGGCCTTGTGGTTTCAGAGAAGAAGATTTTGTTAATGATTTTCCCTATATAAGCCTATGTAAAACCATAGGCCTCCGGGACGGGGGCATTTTTACCCCCAGGGCTATAATTTGAACAATCTTAGTAAAGGTCCACCAGGTTAAGCTTCACACCAAATATTAAAGACCTGGGCCTTGTGGTTTCAGAGAAGAAGATTTTGTTAATGATTTTCCCTATATAAGCCTATGTAAAACCATAGGCCTCCGGGACGGGGGCATTTTTACCCCCAGGGCTATAATTTGAACAATCTTGTAAGATGGCCACTAGATGAAGCTTCACACCATATATCAAAGATCTGGGCCTTGCGGTTTCAGAGAATAAGATTTTTAAAGATTTTCCATGTATAAGCCTATGTAAAACCATAGGCCCCCGAGGCGGGGGCATTTTTGGCCCCAAGGCTATAATTTGAACAATCTCAGTAGAGGTCTACCTGGTCAAGCTTCACACAAAATATTAAAGACGTGGGCCTTGTGGTTTCAGAGAAGAAGATTTTTAATGATTTTCCCTATATAAGCCTATGTAAAACCATAGGCCCCCGGGGCGGGGGCATTTTCGCCCCACGTGCTATAATTTGAAAAATCTTGGTAGAGGTCCACTAGATGAAGCTTCACACCAAATATCAAAGATCTGGGCCTTGCGGTTTCAGAGAAGAAGATTTTTTAAGATTTTCCCTGTACAAGCCAATGTAAAACCAAAGGCCCCCGGAGCGGGGGCATTTTTGGCCCAAAGGCTATAATTTGAACAATCTTAGTAGAGGTCCACCAGGTAAAGCTTCACACCAAATATTAAAGACCTGGGCCTTGTGGTTTCAGAGAAGAAGATTTTTTAAAGATTTTCCCTATATAAGCCTATGTAAAACCATAGGCCCCCGGGGCGGGGGCATTTTGGCCCACAGGGCTATAATTTGAACAATCTTGAAAGAGGTCCACTAGATGAAGCTTCAGACCAAATATCAAAGATCTGGGCCTTGCGGTTTTAGAGAAGAAGATTTTTAAAGATTTTCCCAGTATAAGCCTATGTAAAACCAAAGGCCCCTGGGGTGGGGGCATTTTTGGCCCGAGGGCTATAATTTGAACAATCTTAGTAGAGGTCCACCAGGTAAAGCTTCACACCAAATATTAAAGACCTGGGCCTTGTGGTTTCAGAGAAGAAGATTTTTTAATCATTTTCCCTATATTAGCCTATGTAAAACCATTTTGGCCCCCCTATATAAGTCTATGTAAAACCAAAGGGCCTCGGGGCGGGGGCATTTTGGCTCCCAGGGATATAATTTGAACAATCTTGGTAAAGGTCCACTAGATGAAGCTTCAAACCAAATATCGAAGACCTGGGCCTTGCGGTTTCAGAGAAGAAGATTTTTAAAGTTTTCGTTTAAAAATCTATTTTTAGCTCCTGTGACCTAGATGTGCAATGGACCGGAACCATTTGAACAACTTTGAAAGGGGACCACCTAAGGATCATTCCTGTGAAGTTTGGTCAAAATCCGATCAGTGGTTTAGGAGGAGATGTCATTTTAAGAAAAAGTTTACGCACACACGCACACACGCACGCACGCACTGACGACGGACGACGGACGAGAAGTGATCACAAAAGCTCACCTAGTCACTTCGTGACAGGTGAGCTAAAAAAAAAAATTGATTGTTTCATTACGATAACACACCCGTGCGACATAGTGCAATGTTTCACATCTCCAAAATGTCTACTATACTGATGAAAATCCGTGGTATTTTTTTTTATTTATACTGCAATCATAAGGTGTAGGTTCTCTTTCGAATAACCAGAACCCATGTCTTGGAGCAGAAATTAGAAAAAAATAATTTGTTATTACTGCAAAGGAAATTCTAGGCTTTTGATTGGACAGCGCAAGGGCAATTATTTTCCATATAACCCGTGAGCAAAAATATATAACCCCCTCGCACTTGCCTTCGCTGAATTGCGATGTCCGCCATCTTGGATTTATTGCAGTGATAAGAAATATAAGCGAAATAATTTCATGCACAACAATCATTCCCAGCCAATAATAGATCATTTGGATTTTTTTTTTTGTTTTCCGTTATAAATCTCATTCTAACATGACGTAAACATTTTCCCATTGAGCACCGTGATCAACTTAGTGCGTGCAGACGGGCGCGTTTGATGACGTCACATGTAAACATTTAATTCTGACGACGTCCGCCAAAAAATATCCCTGGGAGAACATTGTAACACTGGACAAAATGTCGTCAAAAGCTTTCAAGTATAACGAAATCGTTATTTTGATTCTTGACGAGGAGCATGGGATCATATATCCCGCCTGAAAGCGATATTAACCCTCGCCTATATCGCTCTCCGGCGGGAAAGGTGATCCCATGTTCCCCGTCAAGAATAAAAATACCCATTCTAACACAGCGCGCCTGTATAGGCAATGGAAAATAACTGTGTTTTGTTCTGCAACAAATCACGACAAGGAAGAGCGTGACGAGTGACGTCATTAAAAACTGCCAATTTATGATGTCACTTGTCGATTTCCTTGACGTTAGACGGTGTAACGTAATTTTCTCGCATCGGAAACTTTAGGAACGGATATAAATGCGTGTGTTCCAGTCGATAATTTTAGCGGGATTTCTTCTAACAATGGCGAAAAGTTGTGAGATTTTGATGGAAACAACAGCATTATTGCCGATTTTCAGCGTGTTGGCATCGAAATAGATCAGCTCTAGTCTGTGAATTGTTGAATAATAAATCACAGTTGTCGGTCAGTTGTAAGTAGACAAATCACGCGCGCTACGCGTTCGATGAGGCGGTTCTAACGCGTACTCACAATCTATACTTAAGAGCAGAAATAAGAAAAAGGCGGTTCTAACTATATTTTGAGCAGATATAAGAAAAAACATTACTGCTCAAAATAATGGTTGTAGGTATTCGTTAGAACCGCCTCGATGAGGCGGTTCTAACGAGTACTCACAATTTATACTTAAGAGCAGAAATAAGAAAAATAAGGTTTATCCCTGTAAACACCAGTTTTACTATATGAAAGTGGGGTTCAAGGGGGTCAAAATTATAAAGGCCATGTTTTCGTGATGTCAGAGTGCGGGGTTGCACAGGCTGATCTGAACTTCAGTTGTAAGCAAATTGTAAAACTCGGGTTTTCTCATAACGTGGCTGAAATTACAAAACTAGGTCGTGTATAAATAGCCATCAAAATGCAGTAAAGAATAGCTGGGCCTAGTTGTTCAAAGCATCATTAGCTTAACGAGCTCGTTAGTGGTCAAATTGTTAACTGTTCTAGCAAGTACAATATCTAATACCCTGGTGCTTTTGCTGACAAAAAAAATGTGAGCCGATGTTCACTTTTGTTTCCAGCAAAAATATTGGCATATTTGCCGTATTTAATGGTCAAAGTTTTGACGATAAGTTATCGAACGACATCGTTGGTTTTGAACAACTGGCTAGGCTCTGGTATCTTTTTTTGCAGGTGAACTTGACATGGACGCGTATGAAAGCTACGTCGATACCAGTTCTGACCCCGACGTTCCAAGCGGCGCATGCTCACAAACCGACCCTGGTAGGTGCTTTTACCATGTACATGATATACGCATAAACGCATGATCAAACAGTGTCAAAATTAGGACACAGTCAGACCTTAAAACTTAGATAATTTAATACAGAAGAACTTCGATGGCTCGAACACCGATGGCTCGTTTACTATGGATGTGTCGAACCAATTCTTGAGACCCTAGCGAAATCCTCTACATAAGAAATAGTGGGGGATAATTAAGGAGATTTTATTCTTTTATCTTGCAAATGTATGCTGTGTGTACTCATTAGAATCGCCTCGATGAGGCGATTCTAATGAGTACGCACAGCCTACATTTTGATTTTATTGAACACCGGAAAGATGTCTAAAAGTATCTCGTTATGCCTCCTCACAGTTAACTCAGTGGCTCGAACTACCCCAGTCTCAAACTGATTTTCGAGGGCCCAAAGGTGTTCGAGCCATTGAAGTTCGACTGTATGCCAAATATGCTTTTTTTGTTTTTCTGAAAAAAATAGAGAGAAGTAAATATCGTATTTGCTAACATTTCTGCTACAAACAAGCCTAGCCAGATGTTACATACGTTTGTTTGTTTGAATTTAGATTTAACGTCTCCGTCAACACTATTTAGGTAATTTTGGAGACGTTTCTTCCAATTTTGTGGGACTTTTACTCGACATTGAGATGAAATGAAACCAATATGGTTTATATGCATGGACGGTCCCAGACTCGCGCCACTTTGCCGGGGCAAGTTTAGATCTTCTAAGCGATTTACCAGTACTCGCTCTGCCTGGAAGCATCGTGCTGCCCACTCTTTTTCTCTAAGCCCCGATGAGCGAGGGCCCAACGTTACCTACATAAAAAGTTGTCGTATTTTAACTCCGAAATTCAACCAAACAACTTTTAACTTGATTCACAGAACTAATCAGCTGGTTCCTAAATTAACTATACCACCGTCGACGGGGTGCCTTTTGGTTTTGTTTCGCAATTGTTCGGTCACCTCTGCATTGGTTTGTCAGCTCAACTCAACTCAACTTTATTTGCAATTCTAACACAGCGCGCCTATATAGGCAATGGAAAATAACTGTGTTTTATTCTACAACAAATCACGGCAAGGAAGAGCGTGACGAGTGACGTCATTAAAAAAACTGCAAATTTATGACGTCACTAGTCTATTTCCTTGACGTTGGACGGTGTAACGTCATTTTCTCGCATCGAAAACGTTAGAAAAGGATATAAATGCATGTGTTTCAGTCGAGAATTTTAGCGGGATTTATTCTAACAATGGCGAATTGTTGTGAACTTTTGGAGGAAACAACAACATTATTGCCGATGTTCAGCGTGTTAGAATCGAAATAGATCAGCTCTAATCTGTGATTTGTTGAGTAATAAATCACAGTTTGTCGGTCAGTTGTAAGCAGACAAATCACGCGCGCTACGCGCTCGTGATTTGATCTACTTTACAACTGACCTCCAAACTGTGATTTATTACTCAACAAATCACAGTTAGAGCTGATCTATTTCTTAAATCACATATCATAACAGTGACTACATGAACTGCGCCCATAAAAGGCAGAAAATACAAGTTAAAAAAACATAACTATTGGTTTGTCAAACCTGGTTTTACCACCGCTCGATATAGGGATCCGATTTTCTGTCCGTTTATTCGATTGTCAAGCTGTCAACATTTGCATCAATTCTGGCGTAAGTCAAATTCGATCCCAGCAGGCGTGATAAAGCCTTCGATGAAATTCTTGCTTGAAACGAGAATTCTAACACAGTGCACCTATATAGGCAATGGGAAGGAACTGTGTTCGATAAAGCAACAAATCACAGGACAGAAGAGCATGCCGAGTAACGTCATTAAAAGTTGCCAATTTATCTCGTCACTCGTAGATTCCTTGACGTTAGACGGTGTAACGTCACTTCCTCACATCGAAAACGTTACAAAGGGACATAAATGCGTGTATTAGAGTCAATAATTTTTGCGGCATTTCTTCTCACAATGGCGAAAGGTTGTGAGAGTTTGAAGGAGACAACAACATCATTGCCGATTTTCAGCGTGTTAAAATTGAAATAGATCTGCACTAGTCCGTGATTTGTTGAATAATAAAACACAGTTTGTCGGTCAGTTGTGAGTAGTCAAATCCCACCGATACGCGCTCGTGATTTGATCTACTTTACAATTGGTCTCCAAACTGTGATTTATTACTAAAAAAATCACAGCTAGAACTGGGGCCAGTTGTTCAAAACTAATGACGTCGTTAGCTAACGTTACCTAACTCGTTAGCTAATGTTAAAACTTTGATCATTCAATATGGTGAAAATACTAATATTTTTGCTGAAAAAATGTGAGCAGCTTTGGCAAATGCAAAAGCTGCTCACATTTTTCAGCAAAAATAACAAAAATTTTAGGTATTAAACTTGCTAGAACAGTTAACAATATGACCACTAACGAGCTCGTTAAGCTAATGATGCTTTGAACAACTGGCCCCTGATCTATTTCTTAAGCATAAACTATTCAATCTATTATGGATATAACACGAGCGGCCATTGCATATGAAATTTATTAAACGAACCTTCGACGAATTTCAGACATTCCATATGAGGTATATGCAAAAGATAATTTAGAAAGAGGTTTTCCGGGTTTTATTTTGAAAAGGTATGTTGTGGAGCGGTGTGGTGCAGTGGTAAAGCATCGGATTTGTGATCGAGAGGGAGAGGTAGCTGGTTCGATCCTCGCAAGCGCCACGTGTTGTTTCATTGAGCAAGAAACTTTATCCACATTGCTTAGTTCTGGTCCCTACCCAGGAAAAGAGGGCCACATGGAAGATTAGTACTAGTACTAAATTTGTTACCCTCTATAAATAAGGTCGATTATTATTATTATTATTATTATTATTATTATTATTATTATTATTATTATTGTGTGTACTCAGTGGAAGATCGAAAAGATATCCTGAACTTATTCTTATTATGTCCCATGACTTTGTGCTACATTCATGACTACCCTCAGTTGTTCGATTGAACTACCCCTAAATAGAACACATTTTCATGGCCCCAAAGGTATTCGAGCTGCTTAAGTTCGGCCGTAAATGCATTGAAAATTACTTTAGTGTATTGATAACACACAAACAGGGATTCTCATTGCAAAAATGTTGGCGCAACCCTCTATTCACGGACCTCTATGCTTCCTATCGCGTTGTTTCAGCAACGAATTTCCTCCATGACGATTGTTGCTCTCCGAGATCGAAGGTACACGACTGACTCGAAGAGGAGGTCGTTGCCGGTAGTGGTAATAGGCACCACTAAAACAATGGTGCCCTCGAGCATTTAATATCGCTGTTTATCATATGACGTCATTAATAATCAGTGGATAACGTCGTGTAATAAAAATCTTATGACCACACGTGTAATAACAGTTTGGCGGGATAAGATAACGTCAAGACGACGTCCATGTCATCCATACGTTTTTTGTGGAAAATTTGTCAAATTTAAAGGCGATAAAATCCAATTAAAAGTGGTCATTTGATAAACAGAATCTTACACTCGTTGTCATTTCATATGAAATTTATGAAACTCGCCGAAGGCTCGTTTCATAAATTTCATATGAAATGACCACTCGTGTAAAATCCTATATTAAAGATCGTGTCCAATGTGGCCGTCATGCGGTAATACTAATACGTGAAAACTATTTGATTCTCATATTTTTAACGTATATATTTTTCAGATCCCACGGACGACATGTGTTTCTGTGAATCGAAATCAGAGCCCCCGATTCCTGAGCCTATTCCTGTGGCAGAGAAGATTGAAGAGATTGTGAAAGAGCTCACAGTTGAGCCCTCCAACACGTCCGCTGCCACGCGGAAGAAAATTTGTGCCGAGGACAACCGCCCAAGTGCTATAGGGGTTGGGGCTGTTGGGGTCGGAATAATGGTGACCGTGTTTGGGGGTCTGATTCTGCTGGATGCTCAAGTTTTGTTTCAAGGCATCAAAGAGGTAGTGAATCTCATAAGAGGAAATAATCAGAAATAGCCACACCACCGACATACACACAGGATTCCAACTGTGGTTTGCTGGAATTTTCGATCTATTCACTTATTTAAAGAATTTAAACTTCAATAATACAGGCACGTGTAACTTGAAATAACGTAAACATCTTACAAATTCGGACTCATTGATTCTCCAAAAAATTTAGCAATTTGTTTCACGATTCAGCAAGGAGTACAAAAGGTGCAGACGGAATGGCAAACAGTGTAGTTCCTGATTGACTGCTCCTTCATGACCAGCCTGATCTGGATCTACACTGTTTGAAGACGTCCTTGAAGACGTGGCTTTTAACTAAGAAATAGATCATTATTGATTTCGATTCTAACACACTAAAAGTCGACACAAATGCTTTTGGTTCCCTGAGATTCCCCCATCTTCCGACTGTATCACATGCGTTTACCTGTTTTCATAACATATCTGATACAAGAAAACGACGTTACAACATCTAACGTCAATGTTAACGTCTGTTTTAATGACGTCATGAAACGGGATAAAAAGGCGGCTCTTCGCGACACACTCTTCAGGCCAGTTATTCATCACTCAATATATCACTAGGTTTTACAGTTGGCTAAATAGGCGACCACTGTTAGAATGTCCTTTTCTTGGTGAGGTCCGTAACTATGACTGAATCATATGCCAACCCATTGCAATTAATAAATACGAAAGTTTATTCATCAAATATTGTTTGTAAATTATCTTTATTTCCGTGTGACTAAGAACATAGCATTGTTGTATTTGTGGACGACTTTTGAGTCACACCATTCGGAAACATTGGCAATATCTTTAAAACCGGTTGCAATGAGCTCACATAGTATGCTAATATTTCATATATTATTATGAAATATACCTCCACAAGTTATCCCCATAATGCCTCCTAAACTGGCTGTTTGATTAACCGTCAGTGGCTCGAATTATCCCTATCTCGAAAAATATTTCATGGTTCTAAGCCATTTAAAAATAGAAGTAAAGGTAATGATCAGGAATCTATACAGTTATGATGTACCTAACAACTCCCATCCAAGACACCAAAGGGAAAGAAGCACCAACATTAAACAACTTCATAATAATTTATAAAACGTAACAAGCAGTTCATGATTAATTTCAGAATCGGTGTAAGGACGAAGAGCATGTTGAGTATAAACTCTTGTTAAAAGAGCTGCCTCATATAAGTTCGACTACATTTCGATAATACATCCGTGCGACAAAATGCATTCTCTCATATCTCCAAAACGTTCCTTTTTTTCTGGTGCTCGTTGGAACTGCCGCATTGTGGCGGTTGTAACGAGTACCAACAACCTATGTATTGGAGCATGTATAATGTATACCCCGTAAACCTCAGTTTTCTCCATTTACAGTGGGATTTACGGGGGTATTCATTTCAAGGACTTGTGAACGGTATGTTCTTGTATTTTAGTTCAAAAAAAGTTTCGGCCGCGCAAAGTGAAAAGGGCGCATCAGTGAAGGCTTACACAGACCGGTCAGTCTTCGCTGTGCGCTTTGTGAATGGTCAGTGACACAAAAATCTTCTTCATGCACTTAGAGAATGTTCCAAGCAGGCACATGTCGCAAAAGCAACGTCAAATCAACGTCGGTGCAACGTCGCGACGTTGCATTGACGTTGATGTGACGTTGCATAAACGTCATGACGTTGTATCGACGTTGATGTGCCTGCTGGTTTGTATTTTCTAAGTTCGGGTACTGGCTGATTCAAGTAAGTCCTCGCTGAGTCCACATGCTCGAATATAGGGTTCACCCATAGTTTCTCAGGCATGAATATTTGCCGGGTTCCGAGGAAGCTGTTTGAACATGAGGCCGCTAGGTCATGGTTATAAAGTTAAAAAAATATCAGTATCATGATAGCAGATCTTGTATGCATTATGGATACTCGTTAGCTTTATGAGGCGGTTGCAACGAACATCACTGTTTTTATGCCCTCCGTAGGAGGGCATATAGTTTTTGCACTGTTCGTTTGTGGGTTTTGCGTTTGTAAGTCCGTACTTTTTTGTGATGCGAACTACTTCCACATTTCTCCAACGATTGAGCTTAAACTTTGCATATGCATTCCTTGTGAGGTGAAGGGATGCTTAACACAATTTTCACGTTGGTCCTATCATTTTCGAAGGAGTTACGGCCCTTTCATCAAATTGGCTCCCACGGGGGCATTGCTCACTTATAGTGACAGCTCTTGTTTATTCCATTACGAAAACACGCCTATACTAATACATTGTAAATTTTACCAGGGAAAAACGAAAATTTTCCGATGAAAAATTGTGATATTTTTCTTATTTCTGCTCAAAATATAGATTGTGTGTACTTGTTAGAACCGCCTCATCGAGGCGATTCTTACGAGAACCCACAATTTATATTTTAGAGCAGAAATATGAAAAATAGGGTTTACCCCTGTAAACCCCAGTTTTACTACATAAAAGTGGGATTCAAGGGGGTCAAAATTATATAGGCGTATTTTCGTGATGTATCCTTCTGTTTGTTTGTTTGTATCTCGTTACACCCCCATCAACACTATTTAGGCCATTTCGGAGACGTTGCTTTCGATGTTGTGGGACTATAACCATACAAAGTAGAGGTTCAACCCGAACACGTTTTCCTGGGCAGGCTTACACATTCTAAACTGCTAAAGAGTTCAATTTCGGCCAGTTTCTGCTCTGCGCGGACGCACCATGCAGCCAAGTCTATTTCTGCAAGCCCCGATAGGCCTGGGCGCATCATTTTGTTACTACATCCGTGCGGCATATAGCATTCTTTCAGGTCTCCTCTGAAAAAAATTTGTGGTATTTTCCTTATGTATATTCAAAACATAGGCTGTAGGTACTCATTAGAACAGCCTCATTCTAAAATGTACCCACAACCTATGTGTTGGAGCATACATGAGAAAAAAAAGTGTATACACCTCTTAACCAATATTTTCTTGCACACCAGACAAGGAAATCCGTGATTTTACCCTGGGATAGAATATAAGAATCTTATATGGGTGTGAGGGGTGGATTGAAAAATCCGTCCCGAGGGACACTGTCCGGCATCACGAGGCTTGCCGAGTGATGCCGGACAGTGATCCCGAGGGACGGATTTTTCTATCCACCCCTCACACCCATATTGAATTCTTTTTCTTGCATACCTTCCATTTCTATTGCGAATTTTCAATGCTGCTGTCACTTCGGTTACCGACGTCCGCCATTTTGTGATGACATAACAGGAATGTTTAGTGACGTCACGCATGACGCCGCCGCGCATGAGGTTGTAATCAACCAGTGCATTTATCAAACACGCGATTATATTCGATTTGGGGTCGGAACACCAGGGTCAGAACATAAATTTCTATCCCAGGGTAAAATCACGGATTTCCTTGTCTGGTGTGCAAGAAATTAATGTTCTTACCCTGGTGTTCCGACCCAAAATCGAATATAATCGCTTGTTTGATAAATGCACGGGTTGATTACGACCTCGTATGCGCCGTCGTTAAGGTTGACGTCACAGCACGTTACGTGACGTCACTACACATTCCTGCAGTGTCAACACAATATGGCGGACGTCGGTAACCGAAGTGACTGCATCATTAAAATCCGCGCAAAGAAATGGAAGGTATGCAAGAAAAAAGAATCCAATAAGGGTGTGAGAGGTGGATAGAAAAATTCGTCCCTCGGGATCACTGTCCAGCATCACTCGGCAAGCCTCGTGATGCCAGACAGTGTCCCTCGGGACGGATTTTACCATCCACCCCTCACATCCATATAAGATTCTTATATTCTCTATATGAATTTGGGTTTACGGGGTTGCTTAGTTCATCGATATATCCACGTGATATGAACGAGGTACAGGAGGAACACGCTCGCTTGGATACCTGTTCTATAGAATTGTCGCAGTTTGAAATAAGATTGTCTTGTGTCGTCCTTTAGATTTCATTTTTTTTTTAAACAATGACCTAACTTTTTTTCTAGTAGAAATGCCATATGTATATCTAAAGAAAGAAAATTTATTCCAGTTGCAGTAAATATGAACATCACGAAAATACGCCTATATAATTCTGACCCCCCCCCCCTTGAACCCCAATTTTATATAGTAAAACTGGGGTTTACAGGGGTAAACCTTATTTTTCTTATTTCTGCTCTAAAATATAGATTAATATAGATTGTGGGTACTCGTTAGAACCGCCTCGATGAGGCGGTTCTAACGAGTGCCCACAATCTATATTTTGAGCAGGAATAAGAAAAATATCACAATTTTTCATCTTAAAATTTTCATTTTTCCGGCGATAAAGGTGGCAATGTATTTGTATAGGCGTGTTTGCGTAATGCAATTTGGCTTTAATAGAAAAATGATCTCATTACGAAAACTCACCCCTGCGAGAAAGTGAATTTTTCACATCTCCAAAATGGCTACTTTTCTGGTGAAAATCTTAAATATTTTTGTTAAAAATGTTCAAAACATAAGTTGAGGGTGCTCGTTAGAACCGCCTCAGCGAGACGGTTCTACCGAGTACCCACAACCTATGTATTGGAGCAGAAATAATAATAAATAATGTATGCCCCCCCCCCCCCCGTAAATCCCGGTTTTCTCTGTATAAAGTGAGGTTTAGTGGGGTCTTCATTACACGGACTTGTTCACGTGGTGTTGTTTTTATATATTATTTTGACCCAGGGTCACAGTTTATAGGCGATTCCCCCATAGTAACTAACAGAAAGAGGGGTATACAGTTTGTACATAAAAAATGACCTAACTTTTTCCAACGGAATCTTATGAAAAACACAGCCACTTAACATTTGCCATGCTGAGCCCAGATATGCCTTACCTTTCAATCAATGTAGACCCAGAAGAAGCCATCTGATCAGGATCTACATTGTTCGTCATTCATATTGTGAATTTGTTGCAATAATTTGCATCAAGTAATCTGATTGGTTGATAATCAGTAGTGGGTGTGACATATTTAAATATTCAGCATGACAAGAGTTAAAGCAAAAGGAATGTAATTACTGGAACGATGAACACTAATAAACTTGTTAATTTGGTGATTTAATGGCAAAACTGGATTGTAAAATCTCATCGAAGCGGTTCAAACGAGTACACACAACCTATCTTTTGGGTACAATTACGAAAGCTTTCACATTGTTTTTATATAAAAGACAATCGTTGTTTGAGCTATGAAACAAATGCACTATGTCTCAAGAATGTTTTATTGCAATGTATGCTCGGAAACGCATGCGCATGTCACTTCTGACACCATGTTTATAAGGACTTAATGTCGCAATTTGAGCTGGTGTAAACACTTTCCACGCTTTAGCAGGTAAACAGTCTATACAAACAGTGTAGATCCAGATGAACTGGCACATTAAGGCTAGTCTAATCAATACTGTTTGTCATCATGCTGGTTATAATCACAAAACGCCCTATGTATAAGAACGGGGTTCACCGATTAACTAAAAGATACATTGAGAAGTAATAAGGTATAAGGTAACATGATTTTTTGTGCCAACCCTGCAATTTATATGGCCATCCAGAAAAAAATATCATAACTATTGTTACCGACCGACTTTAATATTTTACAGCACTTATGATGAAAAATCACATGACTGTCAAAAATGCAAAACAAATACTTAAAACTCTTCATTTGCTACCTTGTTGCTCTAAATCTCATTATTTGCCTGTTTTCTGGTATAGTAACAATTTAGCCCTTCTGAAGGTTTTTGCTCTTTTTAACAATAAAAAGTCGACAAAAAGTAGAAACAGTTTTATTTTTCAACCCACCGACACTGACCTGCTTTCAGCGTGTCAGCGGAAACATAGCTATTTTTAAGACCTACCATCATGTTAACAAGTGCGTGATGTGAACACCTCTTTAAAAAGTAGAAGTGGAAGCAATGATCAGGATTCGATACAATTAACCCACAGCTCCCATCAGAGACACCAAAGGGAAAGAAACACAAACATGAAACAACAGACCCTGATGGAAACATCAATAGCAGAAAGCCAAAAGGACAGTTACTTTCCCACAAAATGGCCAATAGGCTATCCAAAATAAAATAATATAAGCAACACAAACACCCAAAGACAAACCATGACAAAAATAAACCGCGACAGAAGAACCGCCTTGGAACGGTCAGCGGAAACGAATTCCACTGGGGGACTTAAATCGATTTTACATGGCCACAATCCTCGCCCTTACTTCCGTCGCGATTAGGACAAATAATTTGTTCAGACCGCATGAAGGCCTCCTAACTCAACAGTGCAACATCTCCGTGAACACAAAAATCAAACAACTACAGAGATGAAACAACGGTGATGACTCGACAGCAAGAAACCACTGAAATGCTGGAGCAAAAGAAAACCAACAGTTAGATTTAGATGGGCCCGACCAGAGACAGAGCATCAGGTACCAACCAACATAAGCCTTTACGTTGGAACCGTCATAGAATCTGTGGCCTGACCCACCGGCGTGCAATTAAAGAGGGAAGCAAAGTTGTCAACCGTGATTAAACTTTATATAGAGAAAATAGGGTTTGCGGTGGTGTAATTCCAATTCGCCTTCATTATGTGCATTTCGAGCGATTTGATTGGTTAAAATATAAGTTTTATACTTCGATTAATTCCATGAGCAAGAATCTCAGATCTGTTTTACATAGGGACAGGTAGTAATATAACGTGACATCAAAGAGCACGTTTAGGACCCGCGCGTTACGTCATTGTTTATGAAGCTATGTCAACAGCGTTCGATTAAAAGATGGAAAACTATTGAAAACGTAAATGTTAGAAGACAAATAAACTGAATTTAAAGACTTATTTTTTTTTCGCTTGGGTTTCTTTCAAAGATGGCAGCTTCCAATTCAATAATCATTCCAATGGTCCTAACGAGCACTCACAATCTATGTTTTGAATATAAATAAGAAAAAATATCAAAAATTTTCATCAAAATAATAACATGTCTGGAAATATGAAATACCGGTGTTTTATTGTGATGACAATGCAAATCGTATTGGCTGGTAGCACTAGAATGCCATTTAAAATAACCACGACAAATGAAACGGGGTATTCTTGCATAAAATCGTATGAACATAGCTGTTTGAAGCTATACTTCAATGGGCCTACAACTAAACCCATGCTAAAATTATGAAATTCACGCGCTGTTTTATCGTGAGTTTGGAACTTTTGATATCACAAGATGGACAATGCTTTGTTTATTTTACTTTGAGCGACATAACGTTGTCGCCCTTAATGGCCTGCTCACACATTACCGGATAGCACTAACGGACAATGAACGGATGATAAAAAGAAGAATTAAATTATATCCGTTGCTGTCCGGTTGAAAAAATCAAAACTCGAGCTCTCTGAAGCATCCACACACTTGGTATTAAACGCATAAAACGCACAATGACCGTACGACAACCGAACATGTACAGGACAAGCAACGAACGAGTAACGTTTGAACCGTACACGTAACGGACGCACACCGGATAAAACCAACATCCTACGCACGAATAGCGGATAAAACGGACTTAGAACGTATGCAGAACGTGCTCGCACCGGTCACATGACAGAGAGAGCGCATATAATTATCACGCTTTCTCAAAAGGCTGTCATTCGAGTTCAAGTTATCGTCCGACACACACGTCTGATATTCGAACAAAAGGAAAATCGCCCCAAAAGTCACCAAAGAGAAAGTCAAGAACTGCTGGCAGGGGTAAAGGCCGAGGTCGGGGAAGACCAACTTTAAGAACTCCATCTTCTTCCACTGTTGCCGCCAACCCCGAACATGAACGTCGAGAATCGGAGGAAGGTCAAGCTCCCCAAATTATTGGGAATGAGAATGAACCATTTAATGTCCGTTAGATGTCCGTGTCTGTGAGTTCAGTGTCTAGTTTGCTCGTTCAGTGTACGGTATAGGTCCGGAAGACCTCCGTTTGATCCGTTGCATGTTCGGTAGAGGTCCGGTCGAGAATCGGGTCTACCGGATACCAAAGGACACCAACGGATTACGGGTGGACAAGTACTGTACTCGAACCGAACGAAAAGAAAGCTAACTACATCCAC
Source organism: Lucinisca nassula (assembly GCA_963580285.1). Lineage (NCBI taxonomy): Eukaryota > Metazoa > Mollusca > Bivalvia > Lucinida > Lucinidae > Lucinisca > Lucinisca nassula. Next base: position 125,317,433 of record OY757010.1, on the reverse strand, counting down.
CGGATGCCCTTTTCCGTTCGTGTCCGTTCCAGGTTTTGAACATGCTCAAAACTTTTCACAGGACATGAACGGAAGTCGACGTACAAAGAACGGACTCACCGAGATGAGAAACGAACTTGAAACGCATACAAATGGAGACGAACGGATTTAATTTTTTATCATCCGTTTAACGTCCGTTAGTGCTATCCGGTGATGTGTGAGCAGGGCTTAACGTAGCAGTTTTAAATTTTATTATGACGTCAAAACGTCGTTGCAGAACTGATGTAATCGTTAACAACGTTCAGAACTAGCCGCCATATTGGTTTTACGGCCGCATTTGAATAGATGCTATGGAGTTTTTAGGCGGTTTCGGCACAATTTACCGTTGGAATCGTAAGTTATGCAAGAAAATAACGATCGTCCATGGTTATTTCATTGCAATAAGATTTGCCGAGCCACTCGGAAGATATTTGAACAAGAGGCTGGCAAATATTCGAACAGCTTTCTCCAGACCCGGCAAATATTCATGCCTGAGAAACTATGGGTGAACCCTATATTCTTGCATAAATACCTATGCGCATGGCTGTTTGAAGCCATAGTCAAATGGACCGAAAGCCGTGCTCAAACAGCAAAAACCATGTTCAAATCATGAAATTCGCGTGCTGTTTGAACATGGAATTTGAGCTTTTGATAACACAAGACGGGCCTTGCTTTGTGTGCGTTAGGTTGAGAGACGTTAAGTTATCGCCCTGAACGTAGCGTTTTAGGGTTCAATGATGACGTCAGAGAGTTACTGCATGACAACGTCATTGTAAACAACCTTCGGAACCGGCCGCCATTTCGGTTCGCCTGTCGCATTTTAAGAGTTTATATGGAATGTATATGGAGCTTTTGGGCACTTTCGTCAAAATTTGCTGTCGGAATAGTAAGTTATGCAAGAACAGCGATCATCCATGGTTATTTCACTGCATTAACATTTTCCGAATCCCTCGGAAGATATTTGAACATTCGGCCTAGCGGCCTCATGTTCAAACAGCTTCCTCGGAACCCGGCAAATATTCATGCCTGAGAAACTATGGGTGAACCCTATATTCGAGCATGTGGACTCAGCGAGGACTTACTTGAATCAGCCAGTACCCGAACTTAGAAAATACAAACCAGCAGGCACATCAACGTCGATACAACGTCATGACGTTTATGCAACGTCACATCAACGTCAATGCAACGTCGCGACGTTGCACCGACGTTGATTTGACGTTGCTTTTGCGACATGTGCCTGCTTGGAACATTCTCTAAGTGCATGAAGAAGATTTTTGTGTCACTGACCATTCACAAAGCGCACAGCGAAGACTGACCGGTCTGTGTAAGCCTTCACTGATGCGCCCTTTTCACTTTGCGCGGCCGAAACTTTTTTTGAACTAAAATACAAGAACATACCGTTCACAAGTCCTTGAAATGAATACCCCCGTAAATCCCACTGTAAATGGAGAAAACTGAGGTTTACGGGGTATACATTATACATGCTCCAATACATAGGTTGTTGGTACTCGTTACAACCGCCACAATGCGGCAGTTCCAACGAGCACCAGAAAAAAAGGAACGTTTTGGAGATATGAGAGAATGCATTTTGTCGCACGGATGTATTATCGAAATGTAGTCGAACTTATATGAGGCAGCTCTTTTAACAAGAGTTTATACTCAACATGCTCTTCGTCCTTACACCGATTCTGAAATTAATCATGAACTGCTTGTTACGTTTTATAAATTATTATGAAGTTGTTTAATGTTGGTGCTTCTTTCCCTTTGGTGTCTTGGATGGGAGTTGTTAGGTACATCATAACTGTATAGATTCCTGATCATTACCTTTACTTCTATTTTTAAATGGCTTAGAACCATGAAATATTTTTCGAGATAGGGATAATTCGAGCCACTGACGGTTAATCAAACAGCCAGTTTAGGAGGCATTATGGGGATAACTTGTGGAGGTATATTTCATAATAATATATGAAATATTAGCATACTATGTGAGCTCATTGCAACCGGTTTTAAAGATATTGCCAATGTTTCCGAATGGTGTGACTCAAAAGTCGTCCACAAATACAACAATGCTATGTTCTTAGTCACACGGAAATAAAGATAATTTACAAACAATATTTGATGAATAAACTTTCGTATTTATTAATTGCAATGGGTTGGCATATGATTCAGTCATAGTTACGGACCTCACCAAGAAAAGGACATTCTAACAGTGGTCGCCTATTTAGCCAACTGTAAAACCTAGTGATATATTGAGTGATGAATAACTGGCCTGAAGAGTGTGTCGCGAAGAGCCGCCTTTTTATCCCGTTTCATGACGTCATTAAAACAGACGTTAACATTGACGTTAGATGTTGTAACGTCGTTTTCTTGTATCAGATATGTTATGAAAACAGGTAAACGCATGTGATACAGTCGGAAGATGGGGGAATCTCAGGGAACCAAAAGCATTTGTGTCGACTTTTAGTGTGTTAGAATCGAAATCAATAATGATCTATTTCTTAGTTAAAAGCCACGTCTTCAAGGACGTCTTCAAACAGTGTAGATCCAGATCAGGCTGGTCATGAAGGAGCAGTCAATCAGGAACTACACTGTTTGCCATTCCGTCTGCACCTTTTGTACTCCTTGCTGAATCGTGAAACAAATTGCTAAATTTTTTGGAGAATCAATGAGTCCGAATTTGTAAGATGTTTACGTTATTTCAAGTTACACGTGCCTGTATTATTGAAGTTTAAATTCTTTAAATAAGTGAATAGATCGAAAATTCCAGCAAACCACAGTTGGAATCCTGTGTGTATGTCGGTGGTGTGGCTATTTCTGATTATTTCCTCTTATGAGATTCACTACCTCTTTGATGCCTTGAAACAAAACTTGAGCATCCAGCAGAATCAGACCCCCAAACACGGTCACCATTATTCCGACCCCAACAGCCCCAACCCCTATAGCACTTGGGCGGTTGTCCTCGGCACAAATTTTCTTCCGCGTGGCAGCGGACGTGTTGGAGGGCTCAACTGTGAGCTCTTTCACAATCTCTTCAATCTTCTCTGCCACAGGAATAGGCTCAGGAATCGGGGGCTCTGATTTCGATTCACAGAAACACATGTCGTCCGTGGGATCTGAAAAATATATACGTTAAAAATATGAGAATCAAATAGTTTTCACGTATTAGTATTACCGCATGACGGCCACATTGGACACGATCTTTAATATAGGATTTTACACGAGTGGTCATTTCATATGAAATTTATGAAACGAGCCTTCGGCGAGTTTCATAAATTTCATATGAAATGACAACGAGTGTAAGATTCTGTTTATCAAATGACCACTTTTAATTGGATTTTATCGCCTTTAAATTTGACAAATTTTCCACAAAAAACGTATGGATGACATGGACGTCGTCTTGACGTTATCTTATCCCGCCAAACTGTTATTACACGTGTGGTCATAAGATTTTTATTACACGACGTTATCCACTGATTATTAATGACGTCATATGATAAACAGCGATATTAAATGCTCGAGGGCACCATTGTTTTAGTGGTGCCTATTACCACTACCGGCAACGACCTCCTCTTCGAGTCAGTCGTGTACCTTCGATCTCGGAGAGCAACAATCGTCATGGAGGAAATTCGTTGCTGAAACAACGCGATAGGAAGCATAGAGGTCCGTGAATAGAGGGTTGCGCCAACATTTTTGCAATGAGAATCCCTGTTTGTGTGTTATCAATACACTAAAGTAATTTTCAATGCATTTACGGCCGAACTTAAGCAGCTCGAATACCTTTGGGGCCATGAAAATGTGTTCTATTTAGGGGTAGTTCAATCGAACAACTGAGGGTAGTCATGAATGTAGCACAAAGTCATGGGACATAATAAGAATAAGTTCAGGATATCTTTTCGATCTTCCACTGAGTACACACAATAATAATAATAATAATAATAATAATAATAATAATAATAATAATAATAATCGACCTTATTTATAGAGGGTAACAAATTTAGTACTAGTACTAATCTTCCATGTGGCCCTCTTTTCCTGGGTAGGGACCAGAACTAAGCAATGTGGATAAAGTTTCTTGCTCAATGAAACAACACGTGGCGCTTGCGAGGATCGAACCAGCTACCTCTCCCTCTCGATCACAAATCCGATGCTTTACCACTGCACCACACCGCTCCACAACATACCTTTTCAAAATAAAACCCGGAAAACCTCTTTCTAAATTATCTTTTGCATATACCTCATATGGAATGTCTGAAATTCGTCGAAGGTTCGTTTAATAAATTTCATATGCAATGGCCGCTCGTGTTATATCCATAATAGATTGAATAGTTTATGCTTAAGAAATAGATCAGGGGCCAGTTGTTCAAAGCATCATTAGCTTAACGAGCTCGTTAGTGGTCATATTGTTAACTGTTCTAGCAAGTTTAATACCTAAAATTTTTGTTATTTTTGCTGAAAAATGTGAGCAGCTTTTGCATTTGCCAAAGCTGCTCACATTTTTTCAGCAAAAATATTAGTATTTTCACCATATTGAATGATCAAAGTTTTAACATTAGCTAACGAGTTAGGTAACGTTAGCTAACGACGTCATTAGTTTTGAACAACTGGCCCCAGTTCTAGCTGTGATTTTTTTAGTAATAAATCACAGTTTGGAGACCAATTGTAAAGTAGATCAAATCACGAGCGCGTATCGGTGGGATTTGACTACTCACAACTGACCGACAAACTGTGTTTTATTATTCAACAAATCACGGACTAGTGCAGATCTATTTCAATTTTAACACGCTGAAAATCGGCAATGATGTTGTTGTCTCCTTCAAACTCTCACAACCTTTCGCCATTGTGAGAAGAAATGCCGCAAAAATTATTGACTCTAATACACGCATTTATGTCCCTTTGTAACGTTTTCGATGTGAGGAAGTGACGTTACACCGTCTAACGTCAAGGAATCTACGAGTGACGAGATAAATTGGCAACTTTTAATGACGTTACTCGGCATGCTCTTCTGTCCTGTGATTTGTTGCTTTATCGAACACAGTTCCTTCCCATTGCCTATATAGGTGCACTGTGTTAGAATTCTCGTTTCAAGCAAGAATTTCATCGAAGGCTTTATCACGCCTGCTGGGATCGAATTTGACTTACGCCAGAATTGATGCAAATGTTGACAGCTTGACAATCGAATAAACGGACAGAAAATCGGATCCCTATATCGAGCGGTGGTAAAACCAGGTTTGACAAACCAATAGTTATGTTTTTTTAACTTGTATTTTCTGCCTTTTATGGGCGCAGTTCATGTAGTCACTGTTATGATATGTGATTTAAGAAATAGATCAGCTCTAACTGTGATTTGTTGAGTAATAAATCACAGTTTGGAGGTCAGTTGTAAAGTAGATCAAATCACGAGCGCGTAGCGCGCGTGATTTGTCTGCTTACAACTGACCGACAAACTGTGATTTATTACTCAACAAATCACAGATTAGAGCTGATCTATTTCGATTCTAACACGCTGAACATCGGCAATAATGTTGTTGTTTCCTCCAAAAGTTCACAACAATTCGCCATTGTTAGAATAAATCCCGCTAAAATTCTCGACTGAAACACATGCATTTATATCCTTTTCTAACGTTTTCGATGCGAGAAAATGACGTTACACCGTCCAACGTCAAGGAAATAGACTAGTGACGTCATAAATTTGCAGTTTTTTTAATGACGTCACTCGTCACGCTCTTCCTTGCCGTGATTTGTTGTAGAATAAAACACAGTTATTTTCCATTGCCTATATAGGCGCGCTGTGTTAGAATTGCAAATAAAGTTGAGTTGAGTTGAGCTGACAAACCAATGCAGAGGTGACCGAACAATTGCGAAACAAAACCAAAAGGCACCCCGTCGACGGTGGTATAGTTAATTTAGGAACCAGCTGATTAGTTCTGTGAATCAAGTTAAAAGTTGTTTGGTTGAATTTCGGAGTTAAAATACGACAACTTTTTATGTAGGTAACGTTGGGCCCTCGCTCATCGGGGCTTAGAGAAAAAGAGTGGGCAGCACGATGCTTCCAGGCAGAGCGAGTACTGGTAAATCGCTTAGAAGATCTAAACTTGCCCCGGCAAAGTGGCGCGAGTCTGGGACCGTCCATGCATATAAACCATATTGGTTTCATTTCATCTCAATGTCGAGTAAAAGTCCCACAAAATTGGAAGAAACGTCTCCAAAATTACCTAAATAGTGTTGACGGAGACGTTAAATCTAAATTCAAACAAACAAACGTATGTAACATCTGGCTAGGCTTGTTTGTAGCAGAAATGTTAGCAAATACGATATTTACTTCTCTCTATTTTTTTCAGAAAAACAAAAAAAGCATATTTGGCATACAGTCGAACTTCAATGGCTCGAACACCTTTGGGCCCTCGAAAATCAGTTTGAGACTGGGGTAGTTCGAGCCACTGAGTTAACTGTGAGGAGGCATAACGAGATACTTTTAGACATCTTTCCGGTGTTCAATAAAATCAAAATGTAGGCTGTGCGTACTCATTAGAATCGCCTCATCGAGGCGATTCTAATGAGTACACACAGCATACATTTGCAAGATAAAAGAATAAAATCTCCTTAATTATCCCCCACTATTTCTTATGTAGAGGATTTCGCTAGGGTCTCAAGAATTGGTTCGACACATCCATAGTAAACGAGCCATCGGTGTTCGAGCCATCGAAGTTCTTCTGTATTAAATTATCTAAGTTTTAAGGTCTGACTGTGTCCTAATTTTGACACTGTTTGATCATGCGTTTATGCGTATATCATGTACATGGTAAAAGCACCTACCAGGGTCGGTTTGTGAGCATGCGCCGCTTGGAACGTCGGGGTCAGAACTGGTATCGACGTAGCTTTCATACGCGTCCATGTCAAGTTCACCTGCAAAAAAAGATACCAGAGCCTAGCCAGTTGTTCAAAACCAACGATGTCGTTCGATAACTTATCGTCAAAACTTTGACCATTAAATACGGCAAATATGCCAATATTTTTGCTGGAAACAAAAGTGAACATCGGCTCACATTTTTTTTGTCAGCAAAAGCACCAGGGTATTAGATATTGTACTTGCTAGAACAGTTAACAATTTGACCACTAACGAGCTCGTTAAGCTAATGATGCTTTGAACAACTAGGCCCAGCTATTCTTTACTGCATTTTGATGGCTATTTATACACGACCTAGTTTTGTAATTTCAGCCACGTTATGAGAAAACCCGAGTTTTACAATTTGCTTACAACTGAAGTTCAGATCAGCCTGTGCAACCCCGCACTCTGACATCACGAAAACATGGCCTTTATAATTTTGACCCCCTTGAACCCCACTTTCATATAGTAAAACTGGTGTTTACAGGGATAAACCTTATTTTTCTTATTTCTGCTCTTAAGTATAAATTGTGAGTACTCGTTAGAACCGCCTCATCGAGGCGGTTCTAACGAATACCTACAACCATTATTTTGAGCAGTAATGTTTTTTCTTATATCTGCTCAAAATATAGTTAGAACCGCCTTTTTCTTATTTCTGCTCTTAAGTATAGATTGTGAGTACGCGTTAGAACCGCCTCATCGAACGCGTAGCGCGCGTGATTTGTCTACTTACAACTGACCGACAACTGTGATTTATTATTCAACAATTCACAGACTAGAGCTGATCTATTTCGATGCCAACACGCTGAAAATCGGCAATAATGCTGTTGTTTCCATCAAAATCTCACAACTTTTCGCCATTGTTAGAAGAAATCCCGCTAAAATTATCGACTGGAACACACGCATTTATATCCGTTCCTAAAGTTTCCGATGCGAGAAAATTACGTTACACCGTCTAACGTCAAGGAAATCGACAAGTGACATCATAAATTGGCAGTTTTTAATGACGTCACTCGTCACGCTCTTCCTTGTCGTGATTTGTTGCAGAACAAAACACAGTTATTTTCCATTGCCTATACAGGCGCGCTGTGTTAGAATGGGTATTTTTATTCTTGACGGGGAACATGGGATCACCTTTCCCGCCGGAGAGCGATATAGGCGAGGGTTAATATCGCTTTCAGGCGGGATATATGATCCCATGCTCCTCGTCAAGAATCAAAATAACGATTTCGTTATACTTGAAAGCTTTTGACGACATTTTGTCCAGTGTTACAATGTTCTCCCAGGGATATTTTTTGGCGGACGTCGTCAGAATTAAATGTTTACATGTGACGTCATCAAACGCGCCCGTCTGCACGCACTAAGTTGATCACGGTGCTCAATGGGAAAATGTTTACGTCATGTTAGAATGAGATTTATAACGGAAAACAAAAAAAAAAATCCAAATGATCTATTATTGGCTGGGAATGATTGTTGTGCATGAAATTATTTCGCTTATATTTCTTATCACTGCAATAAATCCAAGATGGCGGACATCGCAATTCAGCGAAGGCAAGTGCGAGGGGGTTATATATTTTTGCTCACGGGTTATATGGAAAATAATTGCCCTTGCGCTGTCCAATCAAAAGCCTAGAATTTCCTTTGCAGTAATAACAAATTATTTTTTTCTAATTTCTGCTCCAAGACATGGGTTCTGGTTATTCGAAAGAGAACCTACACCTTATGATTGCAGTATAAATAAAAAAAAATACCACGGATTTTCATCAGTATAGTAGACATTTTGGAGATGTGAAACATTGCACTATGTCGCACGGGTGTGTTATCGTAATGAAACAATCAATTTTTTTTTTTAGCTCACCTGTCACGAAGTGACTAGGTGAGCTTTTGTGATCACTTCTCGTCCGTCGTCCGTCGTCAGTGCGTGCGTGCGTGTGTGCGTGTGTGCGTAAACTTTTTCTTAAAATGACATCTCCTCCTAAACCACTGATCGGATTTTGACCAAACTTCACAGGAATGATCCTTAGGTGGTCCCCTTTCAAAGTTGTTCAAATGGTTCCGGTCCATTGCACATCTAGGTCACAGGAGCTAAAAATAGATTTTTAAACGAAAACTTTAAAAATCTTCTTCTCTGAAACCGCAAGGCCCAGGTCTTCGATATTTGGTTTGAAGCTTCATCTAGTGGACCTTTACCAAGATTGTTCAAATTATATCCCTGGGAGCCAAAATGCCCCCGCCCCGAGGCCCTTTGGTTTTACATAGACTTATATAGGGGGGCCAAAATGGTTTTACATAGGCTAATATAGGGAAAATGATTAAAAAATCTTCTTCTCTGAAACCACAAGGCCCAGGTCTTTAATATTTGGTGTGAAGCTTTACCTGGTGGACCTCTACTAAGATTGTTCAAATTATAGCCCTCGGGCCAAAAATGCCCCCACCCCAGGGGCCTTTGGTTTTACATAGGCTTATACTGGGAAAATCTTTAAAAATCTTCTTCTCTAAAACCGCAAGGCCCAGATCTTTGATATTTGGTCTGAAGCTTCATCTAGTGGACCTCTTTCAAGATTGTTCAAATTATAGCCCTGTGGGCCAAAATGCCCCCGCCCCGGGGGCCTATGGTTTTACATAGGCTTATATAGGGAAAATCTTTAAAAAATCTTCTTCTCTGAAACCACAAGGCCCAGGTCTTTAATATTTGGTGTGAAGCTTTACCTGGTGGACCTCTACTAAGATTGTTCAAATTATAGCCTTTGGGCCAAAAATGCCCCCGCTCCGGGGGCCTTTGGTTTTACATTGGCTTGTACAGGGAAAATCTTAAAAAATCTTCTTCTCTGAAACCGCAAGGCCCAGATCTTTGATATTTGGTGTGAAGCTTCATCTAGTGGACCTCTACCAAGATTTTTCAAATTATAGCACGTGGGGCGAAAATGCCCCCGCCCCGGGGGCCTATGGTTTTACATAGGCTTATATAGGGAAAATCATTAAAAATCTTCTTCTCTGAAACCACAAGGCCCACGTCTTTAATATTTTGTGTGAAGCTTGACCAGGTAGACCTCTACTGAGATTGTTCAAATTATAGCCTTGGGGCCAAAAATGCCCCCGCCTCGGGGGCCTATGGTTTTACATAGGCTTATACATGGAAAATCTTTAAAAATCTTATTCTCTGAAACCGCAAGGCCCAGATCTTTGATATATGGTGTGAAGCTTCATCTAGTGGCCATCTTACAAGATTGTTCAAATTATAGCCCTGGGGGTAAAAATGCCCCCGTCCCGGAGGCCTATGGTTTTACATAGGCTTATATAGGGAAAATCATTAACAAAATCTTCTTCTCTGAAACCACAAGGCCCAGGTCTTTAATATTTGGTGTGAAGCTTAACCTGGTGGACCTTTACTAAGATTGTTCAAATTATAGCCCTGGGGGTAAAAATGCCCCCGTCCCGGAGGCCTATGGTTTTACATAGGCTTATATAGGGAAAATCATTAACAAAATCTTCTTCTCTGAAACCACAAGGCCCAGGTCTTTAATATTTGGTGTGAAGCTTAACCTGGTGGACCTTTACTAAGATTGTTCAAATTATAGCATTGGGGCCAAAAATGCCCCCGCCCCGGGGGCCTTTGGTTTTACATAGGCTTCTTCTCTGAAACCGCAATGCCCAGATCTTTGGTATTTGGTGTGAAGATTCATCTAGTGGATCTCTTTCAAGATTGTTCAAATTATAGCCCTGGGGCCAAAAATGCCCCCACCCCGGGACCCTTTGGTTTTTCATAGGCTTATATAGGGAAAACCTTTAAAATCTTCTTGTCTGAAACCAGAAGGTCCAGGTCTTTGATATTTGGTATGAAGCTTCATCTAGTGGACCATTTCCAAGTTTGTTCAAATTATAGCCCTCGGGCCTAGAATATACTGGAGACACTAATTCTCAGGTGAGCGATTCAGGGCCCTCTGGGCCCTCTTGTGTTTTATATAAGGATCACTTTTTGTCTGTCATCCGTGTGTAAACAATTTCTTCAAACGACATCTCCTCCTAAACCACTTATCGGATTTTGACCAAACTTGACAGGAATGATCCTTAGGTGGTCCCCTTTCAAAGTTGTTCAAATGATTCCGGTCTGTTGCACATCAAGGTCACAGGAGCCAAATTTTTTTTTTTCACCGAAAACTTAAAAAATCTTCTTCTCTGAAACCACAAGGCCCAGGTCTTTGATATTTGGTATGAAGCTTCATCTAGTGGACCCCTACCAAGATTGTTCAAATTATAGTGCTGGGGCCAAAAATGTCCCCGCCCCGGGTCCCTTTGGTTTTACATAGGATTATATAGGGAAAATCTTTAAAAATCTTCTTCTCTGAAACCGATAGGCACAGGTCTTTGATATTTGGAATGAAGCTTCATCAAGTAGACCCGTACCAAGATTTTTCAAATTATAGTGCTGGGGCGAAAAATGCCCACGCCCCGGGGCCCTTTGGTTTCACATGAGCTTATATAGGGAAAATCTTTAAAAATCTTCTTCTCTGAAGCCGCAAGGCCCAGGTCTTTGATATTTGGTATGAAGCTTCATCTAGTGGACCCCTACCAAGATTGTTTAAATTATAGTGCTGTTGCCAAATATGCCCCCGCCCCTGGGCCCTTTGGTTTTACATAGACTTATGTAGGGAAAATCTTTAAAAATCTTCTTCTCTGAAACCGCAAGGCCAAGGTCTTTGATATTATATATGAAGCTTCATCTAGTGGACCGCTACCAATATTGTTCAAACTATAGTGCTGGGGCCAAACATGCCCCCGCCCCGGGGCCCTTTGGTTTAACATGGGCTTATATAGGGATAAACTTTAAAATCTTCTTCTCTGAAACCACAAGGCTCAGGTCTTTGCTATTTGGTATGAAGCTTCATATAGTGGACCCCTACCAGGATTGTTCACATAATAGTGCTGGGGATAAAAATGCCCCCACCCAGGGGCCCTTTGGTTTTACATAGGCTTATATAGGGAAAATCTTTAAAAATCTTCTCCTCTAACCCACAAGGCCCAGGTCTTTGATATTTGGTATGAAGCTTCATCTTGTGGACCTCTACCAAGATTGTTCAAATTATAGCCCTGGGGCCAAAAATGCCCCCGCTGCAGGGCCCTTTGGTTTTACATAGACTTATATAGGGAAAATCTTTAACAAATCTTCTTCTCTGAAACCACAAGCCCTTGGTCTTCGATATTTGGTATGAAGCTTCATTTAGTGGACCTCTATCAAGATTGTTCAAATTATAGCCCTGAGACCAAAAATGCCCCTGCCCCGGGGCCCTTTGGTTTTACATAGACTTATATAGGGAAAATCTTTAAAAATCTTCTTCTCTAAAACCGCAAGGCCAAGGTCTTTGATATTTAATATGAAGCTTCATCTAGTGGACCTCTACCAAGATTGTTCAAATTATAGCTCTGGGGCCAAAAATGCCCCCGCCCCGGGGCCCTTTGGTTTAACATGGGCTTATATCATGTACATAGGGAAAAACTTTAAAATCTTCTTCTCTGAAACCACAAAGCACAGGTCTTTGCTATTTGGTATGAAGCTTCATCTAGTGGACCCCTACCAGGATTGTTCACATAGTGCTGGGGATAAAAATGCCCACGCCCAGGGGCTCTTTGGTTTTACATAGGCTTATATAGGGAAAATCTTTAAAAATCTTCTTCTCTGAAACCACAAGGCCCAGGTCTTTGATATTTGGTATGAAGCTTCATCTTGTGGACCTCTACCAAGATTGTTCAAATTATAGCCCTGGGGCCACAAATGCCCACGCTCAAGGGCCCTTTGGTTTTACATAGACTTATATAGGGAAAATCTTGAAAAATCTTCTTCACTGAAACCACAAA